>CM039128.1:38590223-39185223 GCA_022036555.1 Microstegium vimineum | reverse complement strand
GCCATCAAGTGTGGCAATGGTGACCATTGTACCACTATTACTAGTTTGCATTTTTGTTACTTCAGCATTAGTCAATGCCAATGTGTGGCAGACTGATGACGTTACTTTTGCTAGTGCTAAGAAATCAGATGCCAATGGCAACATCGAGAGACAACACCAACTAGAATTTATTGGCCACCGTCCAAGACTTGCATCGTTCAAAAGCGTATCTGAGCAGGAGGACGGCCAAAAAAGAAAAGTGCGTGGGGGAGCAAACCCCATACACAACCACCACCACTACAACCACATCTCACCGTCTGCTCCTCGTCATCCACCATGTCATATGCCCAAGCTCTATATGAAGATGACTGAAGCAGAACATCGCCCGTCCAACCCGATAGACCCTCCACACCATTGTCGAAAGGGACCACCCCTATCTGATAGATACTAGTAGTCCATATTGAGCCATAAAAATAAGTAGTGAATGCTTATACATTATATATGGCAATGAATAGCATTTACATGCAAGTTTCAGCTAGGTGTTTGATATAAACATGAAATAAATGCATCTTTCATGTTGAAAAAGTACATGCCTACTAAATCTTCCTTAGTCTAAAAAACACATAATTTATTGTCAAATGGTGAGTTCTCCTATTGTTTTTAATTAGTAGTAATTGAAAGGTCCTAAAATGGCTAGAGAGGGGTGAATAGCCTAATGAAAATTAAAAAAATACACTTAGACAAGTGATTAGTAAAACAAAAGGCTATAAGAGAGTTTAGCACTAGCATTACCAAAAGATGCAAACCACTTATCCAATAGTTCTAGTTTCTAGCAATTTTTTAGCACACAATGCAAAAATTAAGCTATCTATAGAACTAGATGATATCTATCCTAAATAATACTTTACCCGAATAGCGTCTTCGGTGAACTGTAACTCACGTGGCTTGTGAGTGTGGTTTGTGTAGGGAATACCCCCTCAGCTGAGTAGGAATCCGATTTGAATCGCCATCGCTCCTGGTTAGAGAGCACTTGACTAGGGCAATGACAACATTTACACAACTAGGAAACTAATGTTGGTGATCCGGATTATGGAGAGCCAAATGATGATGGAATCTACTGTCTGCTTTAATCAACATGTCTGGCATAGACTAGTGGCTAATGTATATGGCAGGTAACATTACTAAAAGCTTGTTGCTATATCTTTACTAAAACTTGAAGAGTTAGTCACATGCTTTTCCGCAAAAGAGTCAGCTAAACCCCCATAAGCCTTCATTCTCCTTGGAGTCTTTATTTTCGTTTATGGCAGGTAAGTCTCGCTGAGTACCTTCTTGTACTCAGTGTTTTATCCCATGTTGTTTTGCAGATGGTCAACTCCTGGATGGTTATTGTGTTAATTGTCTCTACCCTATTGGGGATGACTTCTATACCATGGGCTTGGTCACTTCCAGACTCCTCTTTTGATGTTGCGGGACATGTCCTTAGTCTGGCACTTTATTAAGAACTACTTTGAAGATTATTTAGTTTAAAAGACTTCCGCTTTTCACTTCAATTTTAACTATGGTTTGTAATAATTCTTGAGTCTTTGCACTCTGATACTATTTTATTATGTTGAACTTTATATCGTGTGAATGGTGCTACTGAACTATCTCGATCTTGGCTGTATTGTGGAAATGTTTGAAATCCTTCGAGATTTTACGAACTACTAGGATTATATGGACTCAAGTGCTCTTAAGTGGCAGTTGATTCGGCTACTTTAGTACTTGATCTCTTATAATTCGGACGGTTCTGTTACATAGACAGGTATCGCTTAGCCAGTTGCCCAGTTAGCCCTATCTACTAATCTACATCTCACATTTGAATTTGATTTTATAATTGGGATTTCAAGATTTAGGGATTAAGAAATTATGCATTCATTGATTCAGTCATTTCTGATTTAGGAATTTTAGGATTTGGAGATGGAAGGGTCAACTGATGAATCTGTTGTGGCTGGGGAAGGAAATGAAATTGGGGATGTGGTTCGTCCAACTCCAATAAACAGCGCAGCCATGGTTAGACAGACTTCAGTTCCACTAAGCAAGAAAAGTTATAAGAAAAATAGGTATTGCAAATTAGTGCTTGATTATTTGATTGGATTACAGATTTTTCATTTCTCTGATTCAATTCATTAATTATGCAGATTTGAATAACTTCTTTGGTACTACTAGTAGTAGGAACTCAGGAGCCGGTAGTAACTCTGGGCCAAGCACTCATGAAAGCGGTAATGCTGCTCAAGCCGAAGAACCAGGAGAGGTGCTAGAGACAGTACAAGAAATAGTACAAGCTGTTGAAGGTATCAATTAGTGCTAGACCAACCTTCACAAGAGCAAGTTGTCGAAGGTATCAATATAATGGTATATAATCCGGATGTTCATCTTGTTTCTGATCCGGACCTTCGTGTAGCAATTGAGCAATTCCATCCTGATATTAGAGATGATGTTAGGAGAGCATATTTGGTGAAGGGTCCAACTAAACCTTTTGGTCACAAATTTCCTCACAAATCAAATAAGGATAAGAGGATGTTTGTAGAGAAATGACTAACTCAAAATGATTGGTTGGAATATAGTATTGAAAAGGATGCATCATATTGCTTTTATTGCTTTTTTAAGCAGCTGCCCTTAGAAGCACACTTTGGTCATGATGCATTTAGTAAAGAGGGGTACAGAAATTGGAAAATCCATATCTTGGACTTCCTCAACATGTTGGTGGCCCTGCTAGCTGCCACAATAGAGCTAAGATAGCTTGTGAAGATTTTAAGAATCGAAGAGCAAGCGTCGCGCATAAGATTGAGGCCCATAGTGCTGATGCAGAAAGAAAATATGAAACATGTGTCACAACTTCTTTGGAAGTTGCAGGTTTTCTTATTGCAGAGGCTCATCCATTTCGAGGTCATGATGAATCTTCCTCTTCCTCAAATAGAGGATTTTTTTAAAGATGATTGAGTGGCATAAGAAAAGGAATGAGGAGGTACGAATTGCATTTGAGGAGTTGTGTTCATTAAATGCACAAATGCTTTCTCCCATGATTCAAAAGGACCTTTGTGCTAGCTTTGCAAGAGAGATTAAGGAAGTGATAAAGAAAGAGATTGACAATAAAAAGTTTTCAGTCTTAATTGACGAATCTCGTGATATCTCAATAGCGGAGCAAATGGCTGTCATTGTGAGGTTGGTTATTTATTTAATTGTTGCATTGTAAAATCTAAATTGTAATGCAAATTAATGGTGATATTGATTAAATCATATATTTTAAATTGTTGTTTTGCAGTTATGTCAATGACAAAGGAATGGTAGTAGAAAGATTTTTGAGTCTTAAACATGTGGAGGACACAACATCTACTGCATTGAAGAAGGCATTGCTAGACGTTCTTGCTGAATGCTTTACGTATTGCTAGACTTTGAGGTCAAGGATATGATGGGGCTTCTAATATGAGAGGTGAATTCAATGGTTTGGAAAAACAAATCCTTGATGAAAACTCACATGCTTTCTATGTGCATTGCTTTGCTCGTCAGTTACAACTAGTAATTGTGGTTGTTTCAACATGTTGTTCTTTGCTCTCTGATTTCTTCACTTATGTGGGTTTGATTGTGACTAATGCTAGTGCATCTTGTCAGCGGAAAGATAACTTAATTGTTGGTCATTGTAATACCATTTTTGAGAAATTGGGAAGTGGAGATATTTTTCCTGGGAAAGGAAAGCATCAACGTACTAGCTTGGTTAGACCTGGTGATACTGGATGGGGATCTCATTTCACCACATTCGTTCGTATTGAGAACATGTGGGATTCGGTGACAAGAGTATTGTCTATGGTTCATGGGGATGAACGCAATCCTAGTAGAGTAGCCGGTTTGTTGAAGAAAATGGAGAGCTTTTCATTTGTTTTAAATATGAAGTTAATGTTGAAAGTGCTTCGTATTACTAATGAGTTATCTCTCTTACTGAAAACAAAATATCAGAATATTGTTCAGGCCATGTCATTGCTTATTGATGTCAAAACACGTTTGGTAAGGTTGAGAAATGAAGGTTGGGCGCCATTATTTCAATAAGCCAAAGACTTCTGTGTTGCAAACAAGATAAAGCTACCGGATTTTAATGAGCGTAGACCAAGATGGGGTCGTTTGAGGCTTGATGATGACTTGATAACTAAAGAACATCATTATCGTGTTGATACTTTCTTGGCTGCACTTGATTCTATTATTACAGAGATAGATCATCGCTTCAATGAGGCATCATCAGAGGTACTTGTTTGATTCTCTTGTATTGATCCAAGAGATTCATTCTCTATGTTTGATATTGATAAGATTGCTCGTATAACAGAAATATGATGAAGACTTTTCACTTGATGATTAGTCAAATATAAGGGATCAACTTGAGACATTCCTTTTATATGTGGGAAGAGTTGATGATTTCAGATCTTGGGAGGATTTTGCAAGTTTGTCCATGAAGTTGGTCGCAAATAAGATGCATTTTGGTTTTCCACTAGTCTATCGCATCATTGATCTAGCATTGCTTCTTCCAGTGGCAATAGCATCAGTTGAAAGAGCCTTCTTAGCTTTGAATATAATCAAGACTGATTTGCGCAATAGAATGAGAGATGAGTGGCTTAATGACTTGATTTTGTGCTACATTGTGAAGGAGATTTTTAGAGGACTTGATCCTGAGAAAATAAAGAGGACTTTCCAATCCATGAAAAATTGAAAGATGAGTTTACCACCTCCAAAGCAGCCTAGATGTTGTTAGTGTTTTAGGAAAGGTATAACTAGATGTCTTTCTGTACATTCTTTAATGTTTTTTGATTAATGTCATTTTCTAATTGACTTATCTATAAAAATGACAGGTTATGTACTTCATTTATCTATTGAAACATCTATTATTCATAGTTCCCTATGAAAAGGTAAACATCTGCTTTTTGTTGTTGATCTACAATTTTTGTCTAGAATATGCAAGTTCTTCTTGGTAGCCAAAACTTTAGAGTATGAATCCGCCCTAGGTGAATTCTCGGGCTAGATTCGCCACTGCATGACATGGATGTCCTATTTTCGTAGTACAAATGTGATCTTTTCGTAGAACAATGAAAATGAATGTACAAATATTCTACCTGGAGATGTCAAAAATCTAGTTAGGCACACGCAAGGATTTGAGGTCTGAGTGGGGTGGTAAAGCTCACTGGCAGAGGGGTGACAATTATCTCTTCTTGGAATGGCGTATTGGCATATGTACAGGACAATGATGCAATGAATTAGAATCTCTCTTATTTGTCTTGTTGTACTCGATTTACGTGACAAAATACCATTGTAGTTTGGTAGTTTTAATATATGTGCATCCCTAAAATAAAGTCGTAGAATTAGCATAGGCACTATACTAGTTTTAATAGCAGATAGACAACAAAGTACATGTTTTTTAGACTAAGGAAGATTTAGTAGGCATGCACTTTTTCAACACGAAAGATGCATTTGTTTCATGTTTATATCAAACATCCAGCCGATACATGTTGTTATTCGTTGCCATAAATAATGCATAACCATTCGCTCATTTTGCTCGCTCAATATGGACTACTAGTATCTATCTGATAGGGGTGGTCCCTTTCGACCATGGTGTGAAGGGTCTATCGGGTTGGATGGATGATGTTGATGTCGAGAAGCAGACGGTGGGATGTGCTGGTTGTGGTGGTGGTGGTGGTGTATGGGGTTTTCTCCACTAGGCACCGTTCTTTTGCGGCCATCCTCCTGTTGTGATGCCATATTGAATGATGCAAGTCTTGGACGATGGCCGATAAATTCTAGTTGTTGTCTATCCATGTTTCCATTGGCATCTGGGTTCTTAGCACTAGCAAAAGTAACCTCATCAGTTTGCCCCACATTGGCATTGACTGATGCTGAAGCAACAAAAATGCTAACTAATAATAGTGGTACAATGGCCACCCTTGCCACACTTGATGGCATGTTAAATCTAGACACTGAAGGAAATTTTTTCATGTATTTGTCCAAGGGGTGTGGTGTAGTGGTGTAGGTAAATGTGTGCATATATATACAAAAAAAACCCACTTGTTGACAGAAAAAGCGTCGGATCTGCGAACACCTCGGGCTTATACCCAAACTCGATATCCAAAGGTGTGCCCGATGATTTGACCAATTAATCAATAAGGACGATAACTAGAACAACAATGAACGAGACGACAGCGATATGCCCGGACGTCAAGGCTCAGATTGCTCAAAAAGCGGAACTCGCGAGGTAGACGAAGATCTTGTAGATGCAGCCTGTCGAGATCGTAAGAACTCGTAGGTAGATTGTAACTAATGCGAAAAAAGTAGATGCTGAAAAGTAAGACGAAAATAATAGATTTGTTTGATTGTATTGGATATCTTCTTATACGAGCCCTAGGTACATATTTATACTCTGGTAGGAGGAGTTGTACACAGACCTGACTCATACCTAAACAAAACTCCTATTTTTAAGGAAATAAATGACTCATGCAAGAGTCGGACTCAAACTGATATAATAATACTGGTATAAAATGACCAGTTTCCTTATCTATTCTTTTCGCGATGACACTTTCCATCGGCAGATTTCTTTCCATCTGCAACCTTCTTCCATTACCATCGGCATCTTTCCCGATCGGCAACGTTCTCTTGTTTCCATCAGCAACACCTTTCAATCGGCAAATACCCTTCTCTTTATCTTTGGCATTTCTTCAATCTCCTGCTTCCATCGGCAATCTGATTGGTGATATTCTACTGCCGATAAGGAGAAGCAACCATCCTTCTACCGATCAGTGCATCCGGTTCATATTGACACATACAAAAAATGGTGTCAACACATGCCCCCCAATTTCGGCATATAAAATATCTTATGCACCAAAATTTACTCTATTGTAATCTTTCCCTCCAAAATGCATGTGCCATCATCTTGATTACCACGCGCAAAAATTGCAAAATACCAACAACCCCCGCCAGTGTAGCACGAACTCTTCGATCACCGTCCGTTCACTGCGATATCCTTCCTCATCTCTGCTCAGTAAAAAGAAAACTCGAAAATGCCCTTTAACCTAGGATTATAAAAACCACCGTCCGTTCTTTCTTTTACCTTGAGCTCACACTTTCAACTTCATTTCCCACTTCAACGGCGCTTCGAGGAACACTCCGGCAACAACTGGCGGCTTCTCCTCCTACCAGCAAAGCGCAACCTGCAAGAATCTCCTTCGATCCAATGGCGATCAACTTCACCGTCCCCACGGTCAATCTCTTCCCTTCTCACTTCATCCCTTGCGATTTTTCTTCTGCATCGTCCTATAATCTCCTTTTCCTTTTCCTTTTTGTTTTCTGAAACTAGGAGATGCGCAATAAAATAGTAATCTCCACCGATCAACCACACGTTTGTTGCTTGGGTCCAATGGGGAATGTCGATCCAACTGAAATTATCAACGCAGAAATCAACCGAGTCCCTTTCAAAGCCGCACACTTTGATTTAGGGTTATGGGCAGATAGTTTCCGTTCTTGGCCCAAACCCACCAAAGGGTGGAAAAACTAGTACCTCAGGACGGCTAGATCGCAGCAGGTTTACTCGGCGGAGCGCCAATTGGATCAATGTATCAAGCTATCTATTGCCGATATGACAAAAAACGAATCCATGATGATCGTTGCATCCTACTTTTGGTCCAACACCATGAATGCATTCCTACTCAGACACGGACCAGCCACCCCAACACTTGCTGATGTATACATGCTCACAGGCCTTGATATCTCTTCTGCCGATAATGCCATCCTCTTTAACAGAAAACCCGATCATCGGGTAACTACTCGCAACATCGGCGGTTGGACTAGATATATTCAAGAATACCAAAAGACCGGATCGGTAGGCCAGAGGGAGCATGCCACCTTTCTAAATATGTGGCTGATGAAATTCATATTTTGTGGCAGGACATTTGGACCAACCAACATGTATCTCCCTGCAGCAGAACTCTTGGCCGATGGAGTACGACTTCCCCTCGGCCGATATCTTCTTGGTGCAGTCTACCATCTTCTACATCAAGTATCAGAGAAGTTACTACTGGGCGAACCCATTGGCAACATTGGAGGGCCCTTGTGGTTTGTGAACATGTGGTTGAACGCTCATATGCACAAGGTCCTCCAATTTGACCTGTTCAACCAAGAATTTCCACGGGACCTAGCTGAAGACCACACGCTTGTCGATGATGAATTAGCAACACGTTCTCCTCTCAACTTCGGTGAAGCCATCATAACCCTACCCGGGACCGAGGCCAATGAGGACCAGATCGGTAGATTCTTTCAGAGATTCTACTACGGAGTCCCTTCCGCAGACTGGGCTTGGTGGCCTTATGTCGATACCGAAAACAGGTTCCCTCTTTCCTTCAACATTGCCGATGCAGACTTAGACAAGGATGAGGGAATCATGAGGTCCATCCTCACTCCCTGTGCAATCCCAGTGAACATCTTCGTAAGTGGGAAGAATACACAGGCTTCCTATGAGTTTTATTACCCATTGGTAGCGGCAAGGCAACTAGCATTCAGGCAACTGCCAATCAAGCTCTGCTATGCCAATGTGGTGAAGCCCAAAGAGGTCATTACCAGTGTTATGGACTGGAATAAAATCGTCAGTCTTCTCCCTCATGCCGATACAACCAATATCGACTTATCTACTTGGGCGCCAATTTCTTTCATCACCGAGTCATATAAGCTCTGGTGGCAAGAGTGGAAGGACCAACTGTTCGCCACATCATCACACCACTATCGGCATTTGATTGATACTGATCATATTATTCCCGATGACACGGTAAGCTCACTTTTGATATTATTTTCTCTGTCATCTCCTTCCAAACGCATCAGCAGCTAATTTTCTACCAACAGGTTAATGACCTAATCCCAAAGAAGAGCAGAAGCGGCAAAGACTTCAACTTACAACCGATGAATCCCACATCGGTAATCGGCAGCAGGGCCCCTTCATTGGCCTCCCTTATGCATCGAAGGGCAACCCCCAAGGTCACCATCAAGCCCAAGTCAACACCAACTTCGGCTGTTCTCACTCCATCGACAGCTACTGCTGTCTTGGTGCAAACTTTTGCGGTAACAAATTCTTACCTTTTCTTTTTTATGCCGATCTCACATTTCCATCGGTAGCTTTCCATTCGACTATTGACCTATATTAAATTTTTGTAGCAATCAAGTCCATCGGCAACCGCTCCAAGTGCACAATCTCTTCTAACTCATGTTACCGATGCCTCCGAAGTGCAAAATTCCAAACGCCAAGGTCCATCAAGTACTGCTCCCCAATCGAAACGCCTAAGGCCATCAACTCCGTCTACGCCATTAACTCCAGCTGCACCGTTGACACCATCTTCTCCACCCCCAGTCGACATGTCATTACATAAACAAACATCGGTACCCATCCCTGACACAGCATCAGTCGAAGCTTTCATCCAAGGGATGGAATCGGCACCGTAGGAGTTGATTATCACAACAGTGGACACGCCATCGGAATCGACATCAGCAGTCCCATCCACAGAGACAGGTGTTGACACAAAAAGCGTCTGATCTGCGAACACCTCGGGCTTATACCCGAACTCGATATCCAAAGGTGTGCCAGTCGTTTTGACCAGTTAATCGACAAGGATGATAACTAGAACAAGCTTGAACGAGACGACAGCGATGCGCCCGAGCGTCAAAGCTCAACTTGATCAAAACGCAGAACTTGCGAAGACGACGGAGATCTTGCAGATGCAGCCCGTCGAGACGTCGTAAGAACTCGTAGATAAACTTATAGCTAATGCGAAAAAGTAGATGCTGGAAAAGTAGGACAAAAATAATAGATTTGTTTGATTGTATTGTATATATCTCATACGGGCCCTAGGTACATATTTATACTCCAACAGGAGGAGTTGTACATAGACACGACTCATACCTAAACAAAACTCCTATTTTTAAGGAAATAAATGACTCGTGCAAGAGTCGGACTCAAACTGATATAATAATAATGGTATAAAATCACCAGTTTCCTTATCTGTTCTCTTCGCGATGACACTTTCCATCGGCAGATTTCTTTCCATCCGCAACCTTCTTCCATTACCATCGACATCTTTCCACTGACGTTAGCTATTTTCTACATCCATCGGCAACATTCCCTATCGGCAACGTTTTCCTGTTTCCATCGGCAATCTCTCCTTATCGGCAAACACATCTTTCACCCTTAACGCGTCCCCAATCAAATTCACTACTGACGACTTCCTCTGCCTCCATCGGTAACCTGAATAGTGGCATCTCGATGCCGATGAGGAACAACGTTTACCTTCTTGACGATCAGCGCACTCGGTTCAATATTGACCCGTACGAAAAACGGCGTCAACACATGCCCCCCAATTTTAGAGTATAAAATATCTTATGCGCTGAAATTTGCTCTGTTGTAATCTTTCCCTCCAAAAACACTTACGTCATCATCTTGATTACCGCGCACCATCTCCTCAAATTACCAACAACTCCTATAACTGAAGCGCCAACAGTTACAAATCCCTCGATCTCCGTGAAAATCCATCGCGATATCTTTCCATACCTCTGCCCAGTAAAAAGAAAACTCGAAAATGCCCTTGAGTAGGCCTATAAAGATTACCATCTGCTTTCTTTTTTACCCTAAGCTCACATCTTTATCCGCATTCCAAAGGCGACCCCGAAGAACACTCCTGCAATCTACCGGTGGTTTCCCTCATCAAGAAGCACAATCCCTCGCAAGAACCCCTCCAATGGCAATCAACTTCACTGCTTCCGCGGTAATCTTCTCTATTCCCTTGCCTAATACACCGCCATTTCATCTTTCTGCATCGATTTACAATCCCCCTTCCGTTTTTCTCTTTTCCGCCTTTTTGGATCTCTAGGAGATGCGCAACAAGATAGTGATTCCTACCGATCAGGAGCACCTCTGTTGTTTAGGCCCAATGGGAATGCCAATCCAACCAATCTGATTAATGCAGAAACTAACCGCATCCCTTTTAGATCTAAGCATTTCGACCTAAGGTTATGGGCAGACACATTCCGTTCTTGGCCTAAACCTACCAAAGGGTGCAAGAACTAGTACCTCAGGATAGCTAGATCACAACAACTATATTGGTCAGAACGCAACGTCGAGCAATGCATTAGGATGTCCATTGCCGATATGGCCAAGAACGAGAATATGATGATAGTTGTTTCTTACTTCTGGTCCGATACAATGAACACATTTCTATTCAGACACGGACCAGCCACCCCCACACTTGCCGATGTACACATGCTCAACGTCCTCGACGTCTCCTCTGCCGATCCTGCTATTCTCTTCCGTAGGAAGTCCGAGCATCGGGTAAGCACCCGCAACATCGGAGGTTGGACCGGATACATCCAAGAAAACTAGAAGACCGGATCGGTAAACCAAAGGGAGCATGCCACCTTCCTCAACATGTGGTTGGAAAAGTTCATCTTCTGTGGCAGAACAGTCGGACCCACCAACATGTATCTCCTAGCAGCAGAGCTCCTGACAAGTGGAGGATTCCCCCTTGGCCGATACCTCCTCGGCTCAGTTTACCATCTTCTACACCAAGTATCAGAGAAGTTACTACTAGGAGAACCCATTGGTAATCTTGGAGGCCCCTGGTGGTTCATCAACCTGTGGCTGAACGCCCATATGTACAAATGTCTCCAATTTGACCTGTTCAGCCAACAGTTCCCAAGGGATATATCCGAAGAGTATGTCTTTGATGATGACGAATTGGCAACTCGCTCCCCACTCAACTTCGGGGAAGCTATAATAGTGCTACCAGGAACCGATGTCAATGTTGATCAATTTGGCATCTTCTTTCAAAGGCTCTATTGCGGAATCCCCACTGCAGAACGAGTTTGGTGGCCTTATGTTGATGAAGATAACCGATTCCCCATCTCCTTCAACCTTACCGATGGGAATATACCTCAAAATGAGGTAATCATGAAGGCTACCCTCATTCCCCGGGCCATCCCAGTCAACGTTGTTGGGACCGGGAAGAACTCTCACCCATCATACGAGCTCTACTATCCATCGGCAGCAGCAAGACAGCTAGCATTCGGTCAACTGTCGATCAAGCTCAGCTATGCCAATGTGATAAAACCAAGAGAGATCATCTCCAATGCAATGGACTGGAATAAAATTACCACTCTCTCCCCATGCCGATATGGCCAACATCGACTTGTCTTCTTGGGCACCGACATCTTTCATAACCGAGTCATACAAGTCCCGGTGGCAACAATGGAAGGACCAGCTATTCGCTCCATCATCGCACTACTATCGGCACTTGATTGATGTCGATCATGTCATCCCTGACGACGCGGTAAGTTTATTCCCGATACCACTACTTCATTGACTTTCAAAGATACTGGTAACTAACCCTCTGTCAGCAGATCAATGATCCAATTCCCAACAAGAGTAAAAGCGGAAAGTATTTCAATTTGCGATCGATGACCCCAATATCAACAATCGGCAGCAAGGCCCCTCCATTGGTTGCTCTTACGCATCGCAGGGCAATCCCTAAGGTCACCATCAGGTCTAGACCACTGCCAACCGATGATGTTGTCACTGCTGCCGCTACCTTGGCGTAGGCCTTCATGGTAATACTTTACTTGCTTATACCGATTGTAAATTTTCACCGGTAATTTCACTCTGTTTTTCAATTTACACTAACCATCTTTCTCTGTAGCCAACAAGCTCATCGGCAACCATCCCAAGTGTACAAGCCACTCGACCTGCCGATGCCCCCCAAGCACAAGGATCAAAGCGCCAAGGCCATTCAAGTGTTGTTCCCAAACCAAAACGTAAGAAACTATCAACTCCTACTGCACCTACTCAAGCTCCTGCCGATATGCCAGCACCAGAACCAGTATCGGCCGCTATCCTCGAACAGCCACAAGCCGAGCTTCCCGACCAAGGGATAGCACCGTTGCCGCAAGAGATGGCCGGAACAACAGAAACAATACCGGCATCGGCATCAGCACCAGTACCAAATGAAATTCCTAATCAAGGAATAGCAGTGTCGCCACAGAGGTCGGCAATAGCGGAGGCAGCACCGGCACCAACACCAGCGCCAATCGTATCTCCTACCGAGGCAAGTTCATCGGCAACATTTGCCGATTTTCAAGATACGGTTATGTCAGCTGTTCTGCCGAGTCCAAGGCGAGAGATCCGCCTAAAAATGGTAAACTGACCATCACAAACTTGCAAAACTTGTAATCGGCATACTCTAATCCTCTTCTTTTCAGGCCCAAGATTCCCCAAACAGCCTATTTTCCTTTGGTGTCAATCTCCCAGATGAGGATGAAGAGGAAGAAAGCTCTGTCCCGCCATCAGGTACTATATCGGCAGAAGTGAAGTCCAAACTCGAAGCACTGCTATCCTTACTGCAGCAAAGTACTTTCGAACTAGTCCAAGACTCCAACGTAGTAAGGATAGCCTTCAGAGAAGTTCCAAACCAACTGCCTGCCGATGTTGAAGAACTACTCTTCCAAGCGGCATTCCTCGAGAGTCGGTAGCTACAATATCAAAGAGCCTCGCGGCGCATTGCCGATAGAGCTGCTCAAGCAAAATCTGCGGAGGAGATATTCAAATTCAAGCAAGCTGCGGACGAGAGACATGAAGACATCGGCCGCTTGGAAGCTTCTGGTAGCACGCTTGAACAAGAGATCACACATCTATCGGCGCAAAAAGAAGAACTGCTAGCTGAGTTGAAGAAGATTGATGAAGCTCTAAGCGCAACCAACCAAAAGAAAGTTGAACTCCCTGCTGCCATCAAAGTTTTACAACAAGAGAGAGACACCAACGCCTGCGAAGCCCTTCTGTTGAAGAGAAAGCTCAAGCCAATCGAGGGTTCTGCCGATGATGACGCCAAGGAAATAGAAGAAGCAAATCAAATTCTCCTGCGTGCGATATCATAAATTCAATCCTTGTTGTAATTTGTTGTGTCAACAAACTGTAAACTTGACAATTGTTCTTGCCTGTAATATAATGTTAATACGATTTCTGCCGATGTTCGGTATGATACTCCTCCCATCGGCATCTATACTTGTATTGCCTCACGCATCTACGCAGATACTAGGATAATATTTCTTTAAATATTTACCATTGATTGCTCTGGGAAACGCAACCCCTTCGAGGGTCTCCAAAATATAGGCATTACCAGGAGCAGATTGCTTTATCCAAAAAGGACCTTCCCAATTAGGAGACCACTTCCCAAACTTTGAACTCTTAGTCCCAATCGGTAAAATCAATTTCCACACCAGATCGCCATCGGCAAACTCTTTCGTTTTCACCTTCTTGTTATACCACCTCGGAACCCTCTTCTTATTCTCCTCAATACTGATTAGGGCTCTCAACCGATGACCTGCTAGATCTTCTAACTCATCCTTCATAAGGGTATCATACTCATCGGCTGTTAACTAATCCTGAGAAAATAACCGTCTGGAACCAGTTTTAATCTCCTAAGGCAGGACAGCATCGTGTCCATACACCAACTGATACGGCGAAACCTTAGTAGCACCATGACATGCCATCCGATATGCCCAAAGAGCTTCATTCAACACCGTATGCCACCTTCTAGGGTTCTCTTCAATCTTGCGCTTGATAAGCTTAATTATCCCCTTATTAGTTGCTTCAGCCTGACCATTAGCTTGAGCATAATAAGGAGAAGAATTCAACACTTTGAACCCCATACCGATAGCAAAATCATCGAACTCTCCTGATGTGAACATAGTCCCTGATCAGTTGTAATAGTCTGAGGAATCCCGAATCGGTAAACAATATGTTCTTTCACAAAATCTATCATGTTTGCCGATGTCACATTTTTCAAGGGAATGGCTTCAACCCACTTCGTGAAGTAATCGGTAGCAACAAGTATGAATTTATGCCCTTTACTTGATGGTAGATAAATCTGACCGATAAGATCGATGGTCCATCCTCTAAACGGCCAAGGTTTGATTATAGGATTCATTGCCGATGCAGGTGCTCTCTGAACATTACCAAACTTCTGACAATCTTGACACCCCTTGAAATATTCAAAGCAATCTTCAAGAATCGTCGGCCAATAATATCCATTCCTCCTGATCATCCACTTCATTTTGAATGTCGATTGATGTGCCCCACACAATCCTTCATGAATCTCACTCATCAACTCCTTTGACTCTTCTTTACTAAGACATTTGAGCAAGACTCCATCAATCGTCCGATAATACAATTCATCATCAAGGAGCACATACTTGGTAGCCTGAAACCTTAACCGCCTTCCAACTTTCCTAGACCGATCTCTTAAGTAATCGGCAACTTCTTTTCTCCAGTCATCGGTGGTCGTTACCAATGTCATCACTTCTTGAATCGGTTGATATCCCGAAGCATGTTGCGCCAATCGGTTGACTTCTTCGTTATGCAACCTGGGAATGTGCTCAAGACGATACTCTCTGAATCCCTTCAACAATTGTAAGCACTTCCCATGACACTCAATTAAAATATCATTTCGACATTCATATGTTCCAATCAACTGATTGATTACCAACATAGAATCGCCAAAGACCTCAACGGCATCGGCACGCACATCTCTGAGCAACTCCAACCCCTTTAGCAACGCCTAGTATTCAGCCTGATTATTCGTCAAATTAGCAACAATCGGCAATGAGATTTCATACTTTTTCCCTCGGGGCGAGACCAACACAACGCCGATACCCACTCCTTCCTTACATGTAGAACCATCAAAGAATAGAGTCCAAGGAGCAATTTCTACAGAATTTAGCGCACCACAATGTTGAGTAACAAAATCGGCCATCACATGTCCTTTAACTGCCTTAGCTGATTCATACCTTAGATCAAATTCTGACAGCGCCAAAATCCATTTGCCGATCCTCCCGTTCAAAATCGGCATTGACAGCATGTACTTAACCACATCATCCTTACACATGACTGTGCATTCGGCCGATAGCAAATAATGCCTTAATTTGGTACAAGAGAAGTACAAACATAAACACAATCTCTCAACGGCTGAATACCTGGTTTTGGCGTTCACCAGCCTCCTACTCAAATAATAAATCACACGTTCTTTCCCCCCAAATTCTTGGACCAAGGCCGACCCGATAACACTGTCATCGGCAGACAAATATAATCTGAAGGGTTTCCCATGCTGAGGCGGAATTAATACCGGAGGATTCACTAGATACTTCTTAATTTCTTCCAAAGCCAATTGTTGCTCTTCTCTCCACACAAATTCTTGACCGGCTTTCAGCTTCAACAATGGGCTAAAAGATTTAATCTTCCCGGACAAATTAGATATAAATCTTCTGATAAAATTAACCTTGCCGATCAAAGATTGCAGCTCAATCTTGTTCGTAGGAGCGATCACCTTATTAATCGCGTCAATGGATTTTCTGCCGGTCTCTATATCCCTTTGATGCACCATGAACCCTAGGAACTAACCTGCTGATACGCCAAACGCACACTTATTTGGATTCATCTTAAGTCCATGCTCCCTTGTGCATTCCAAAAATTTTCGTAGATCGGCAAGATGTTTTTGAAAGTCTTCGGATTTCACCATCACGTCATCAATATAGATTTCGACCAATGTGCCGATATACTTATGAAAGATAAAATTCATTGCTCTTTGATAAGTAGCACCGGTATTCTTCAAGCCGAAAGTCATCACGATCCATTCAAATAAACCGACGTGGCCTGGAGATCTAAAAGCAGTTTTGGATATATCTTCTTCAGCCATGAATATTTGATTATATTCAGCGTTACCATCCATAAAACTGATAATCTTATGTCCAGCAGAGGCATCAATTAGTAGATCCGCAACCGGCATTGGATAGCCGTCCATCGGCGTAGCTTTATTGAGATTCCTGAAATCAATACAAACACGAAGTTTTCCATTCTTTTTATATACAGGAACCACGTTAGAAATCCATTCGGCATATCGACATTGCCGAATAAATCCAGCTTCGATTAATTTTGTAATTTCAACTTTAATATCAGGCAATACATTAGGATTGCATCGGCGCGCTGGCTGCCGATGTGGTTGAAAACCAGACTTAATAGGTAACCGATGTTCAACTATTGATCGATCCAAACTAGGCATTTCTGTATAGTCCCAAGCAAAACAATCTTTATATTCCTTTAACAAATTAGTTAACTACTGCTTGCATTGGGAATCTAACTTCGCACTAATAAAAGTCGGCCTAGGTTTACTACCATCGCCAATGTCTATTTCTAGCAAGTCATCGGCTGATGTGAACCCCTGTCCAAGTTTTCCATCATCGGCGAACTGATCCATTAAACCTTTTCTTCACAACCGACTGCTTGGATCGGTGTAATTTGGTAACTGGCCACCTTGAGGAATTCTATATCCCAAGCTTCACTGGATATGCACTTAGTCTGCTCAAAGGTCTCCGACTCTACTGATGCAACAATCGATGGGACTTCGCTCTGAACTACTTCAATTCTGTCTCTGACCCATTGCACAAGGCTTTGGTGCATCGTAGATGGGATGCAGCAGTTAGCATGAATCTAATCCCTTCCCAAAAGCAAATTGTAGGTCCCCTTGCCACTGATCCCAAAAAACATTGTCGGCAAAGTTTTACTGTCGATAGTCAATTCGACACATACGGCTCCCATAGTTGGTGACACATTGCCTTCAAAATCTTTCAGCTTCATGTTCGTCTTGACTAAGTCTTGGTCCCCTTTCCCAAGCTTCCTGAACATAACATATGGCATTATATTAATTGACGCTCCACCATCGACTAACATCTTTGATACTGGTTGCCCATCGACTTTGCCCTTGACAAACAAGGCCCTCAGATGCTGCCTCTCATCATCGGCAGACTTCTCAAAGACAGCTGCCATCGGATCTAGCATTAGCTGAGCCATATTAGCGGCTTCTTCTTCAGCATCAGGTGTCATAAACTCCATCGGCAACATAACAACCATGTTGACATCTGCCGATGGACTCCCCGTCAGGTGTTTTGGCCTCCACTCCAAAACTGGAGCCTCTTTCTTTGAAGGACTTCCACCATGATTTAGATCATTTTGGTGTTCACGTTGGATCCTTCTTTTCTTAGTCTTGGTTAGGCCTTCAGGGCACCATTGAGGAAGCTTAGTCTTCCAAACTGGCTGGTACTGCCTCTCATCGTGCCGGCTTGCATCACGCCTTATATTTGGATCTCTAGAGAATATTTCTTCATCGGGTACCCTTGCATTAGCCTTCTCTTCGAGGTCCTCTCGACGGACACTCTTGCCAAGCCTATCGTGCACACTGAGATTGCCCCCCAACCGATCATGTACCGATTCCTTTCCCCTGATCGGCCGAGCATAATTCGGTCTGTAGCCTTCCAAGCGGGACCTTTTTCTGACCGATCAGCGGGATAGAATACATTGCATTCAGGACAATTATCGGCAGTAGGCAGCTTCATGCCTTCTTCCCAACAATGGATGAAGAAAGGGCAATTCCAATGATCCATATGTCGCCACCATTCCTGGTTCCTTTCTTCCTCCTGTTGCCGATAGTGCTCCTCTTGGGAACGCCGATATTCCTGTCGTGGTTGCCTGTGCGTGATCATGACGTCGTATCCTCGAGATCTCCCAATGCCGTTACTCTCGTCAGCTACCCGCTTGGCTCGTTTATCATCGGCATGCTTCTTCCCCTTCACATCACGCACATCTATCTGATGCTTGGGGTCCACCAATGTATTCCTCTTGGCGGCTTCCGACGTCAGGACTTTAACCTTTCCGCTAGATTCCACCATATTGTTTGGGAACGGGTGCTGGTCGATCTTCATCGGCTTCTGGGTTTTAGAGTTGTCAAATTTGATTCGTCCAGCCCTGATCTATGACTGCAACTGTTGTCTTAAGACCTTGCAATCATTGGTGGTGTGTGAGGTCGCATCATGCCATTTGCAATACCTCATTCTTCTGAGCTCTTCAGCCGATGGAATTACTTGATTAGGCGCCAACTTAATTCTCCCTTCTTGAAGTAGGACATCAAATATCCTATCACTTTAGTAGTGTCAAAAGTGAACCTCTCAGCCTCCTTCTGTCCGAACAGATAGGATATCTGCTTCCTGTCTTTTACCCACTCTGCGACGCCGACATCGGTTCCTTCATCTTATTCAGAATCTTCTTCTTCTTCAACGAAGGATACTTTCTTGTTCCAGGTCTTCCTAGGTTCGAAAGCTTTGATCTCTTGATCGGCAACTCTCTGCACGAGATGACTCAGACTTTCAAATTCTTGAGACGCATACCTGTCTTTGATGTGTCACAGTAATCCTTGGAAGGCCAAATCTGCCAACTGCCGATCATCAAGCACCAGGCTATAGCACTTATTCTTCACGTCTCGAAGCCTTTGCACGAAGCCCTCCACCGATTCGTCATTACATTACTTTAACTTGACTAAATCGGTAATTCTCTTCTCATGCACGCCAGAAAAGAAGTATTTGTGAAACTGCTTCTCTAGATTGGCCCAAGTAATTACAAAGTTTGGAGGAAGCGAGATGAACCACGTAAATGTCGATCTAGACAAGGATGACGAAAACAGTCTCACCCTTAGTTCATCTCTGGTAGCTGCTTCTCCACATTGAATAATGAAGCGATTGATATGCTCCATCGTCGATGTGTCATCTTGGCCAGAAAATTTCGTGAAATCTGGCACCTTGTACCGATTCGGAAGAGGAATCAAGTCGTACGTCGGAGGATATGGCATCCGATAAGAATAAGTATTAACTTTAGGCTTGATGCCGAACTGTTCTTTCATCACTTCGGCGATCTTATCGGCCCAGTATGCGTCTTGATCCCGCCGATGCGTAGGCTGGACATTCATTGGCTGGACTGGTTGATACATCCCCTCTTGCCTCCGTAGTGGGTAAGCTGGCCCAGTTGGCGTAGGCGTAACCCCACCTTGCTGAATATTATGCATCAGCTGACTTGCCGATGTGTACTCTTGGACACCAATTGGGGTGTATTGGGACACCGCTGGCCGATACACCGATGTCTCATTCTGAATGATGGCCGGGTAAAGGTATTGTTGCGCCCCCGTTATCTGATTCCCACATTGCACCACCTGTTGTTGAATTGGACCGGCCCACGCAGGGTTGTGGGTTATCGGCATGTGACCTGCCGATAGTTGGTAATTACCTGGCGCCTGCTATTCCTACAGTCTGGAATAGTCAACGAATGGGCCTCCTTGATGTACTGACACCCCCGTTGGAGGGTTTGCCATCGTCATAGGATAGTTTGTGACCATCCTATCCTGTTGCATCGGCAACGCATTTGCCGATGGTTGCCCGCAAGACATCTTGGGTACGACCATCTGAAGATTCCCCGACGGCAACTGCATATTTGGAGCAGATGCAGCATGATGCATCGTCGGGCTCATCAGTTGTGCCGATGTCGCCAATTCCACGGGAGCTTTCCCCGCTGCATCGTCTTGGATCGGCTTGGCGTCAGCAGACGAATCTGGAGGCATACCGTACCCCCACCAGTTAGCAGGAGCCGACCGGTTCGGAATCATCTGTCCCGATGCTACTGACGCCACTGGATCGGTGCTTAGCCGAACGACGCTTGCAGGGCTTGATCTTGTCGGTGTAACTTCATCGGCAGAAGGATTTACAGGCTGGAACGCTGGAGCCGCCGATGAAATTGTAGCAGATGCCGACCCAGTTTAATGATACGCTAGACCGACATACTTAGGTGGCTGCCCTTCTTTGAAAGATTGCATGACAGCATTATATATAGTATTGGACAGCACCGTAGAGTGGTTAATCAACGCCTGATTTAACGCGGCATTAACCATATCTTGTAACTTACCAGGATTGGCATCGAAAGTGACCTGCCGCAGCAACGGCGGATCTTGCTTCTGTACTGCATTGCCACTCCTGTTTAGGCTGAAGGATTTCAGATACAGTTGCTTATACTCCTCCATAGCCTTCTCCATAGCCCGCTTCTGATCGTCTTTCAGATCTGCCTCGAAGACTTCGATGACGTTCCTTGGATTGACATCAGTAGAATCACCCATGATCGTAATCAAGAGATGTATCTAGTGTCCCACAAGGTGTGCCAAAAGAGGTGTTGACACAAAAAGTGTCTGATCTGCGAACACCTCGGGCTTATACCCGAACTCGATATCCAAAGGTGTGCCAGTAGATTTGACCAGTTAATCAACAAGGATGATAACTAGAACAAGCTTGAACGAGATGACAGCAATGCGCCCGGACGTCAAAGCTCAACTTGATCAAAACGCAGAACTTGCGAAGACGACGGAGATCTTGCAGATGCAGCCCGTCGAGACGTCGTAAGAACTCGTAGATAAACTTATAGCTAATGCGAAAAAGTAGATGCTGGAAAAGTAGGACAAAAATAATAGATTTGTTTGATTGTATTGTATATATCTCATACGGGCCCTAGGTACATATTTATACTCCAACAGAAGGAGTTGTACATAGACACGACTCATACCTAAACAAAACTCCTATTTTTAAGGAAATAAATGACTCGTGCAAGAGTCGGACTCAAAGATATAATAATACTGGTATAAAATCACCAGTTTCCTTATCTATTCTCTTCGCGATGACACTTTCCATCGGCAGATTTCTTTCCATCCGCAACCTTCTTCCATTACCATCGGCATCTTTCCACTGACGTCAGCTATTTTCTACATCCATCGGCAACATTCCCGATCGGCAACGTTTTCCTGTTTCCATCGGCAATCTCTCCTTATCGGCAAACACATCTTTCACCCTTAACACGTCCCCAATCAAATTCACTACCGACGACTTCCTCTGCCTCCATCGGTAACCTGAATAGTGGCATCTCGATGCCGATGAGGAACAACGTTTACCTTCTTGCCGATCAGCGCACTCGGTTCAATATTGACCCGTATGAAAAACGGCATCAACAGCAGGTTCATCGGCAGTCACTATCACCCCTCAAGGCACATCTATGCTAGCTGCTCCGCCAAGTCCACGGCGAGAAATTGCTCTGAAGCAGGTAAATCAATTGTCCGCCACAAACTCAAGGCAAACCAATCGGCAAACTCTAACCCTTTTCTTCTTCAGGCCCAAGACTCTCCAAACAGCCTTTTCTCCTTCGTCATCAACATACCAGACGACAATGGAGAAGAAGAAAGCTCCGCCAAACCTCCAAGCGCTATATCAGCAGAAGCGAAATCCCAAGTTGAAGCAATGCTACCCTTACTGCAACAAAGAACATCCTAACTAGTCCAAGACTCTAACGCAGTAAGGATAGCTTTCAAGGCAATTCAAGGTCATCTGCCTACCGATACTGAAGAAATCCTTTTCCAAGCAGCATACCTTGAGAGTCATCAACTCCAATACAAGAAAGCTTTACGACGTATTGCCGATAGAGTTGATCAATTGAAGCTTGAAGAAGAAATGCTTAAATTCAAGCAAACCGCTGAAGACAAGCACAGAGATATCGGTCGCCTGGAAGCTTCTAGAATGGAGCTTGAACAGGAGATCGACCATCTATCGGCACAGAAAGAAGAACTGATAGCAAAGCTAAAGAAGGTTGATGAGGCCCTAAACGTAGCCAACCAAAAGAAGACCCAACTTCCCAATGCTGTCAAAGTTCTACAACAAGAGAGGGATGCTAACGCCCGTCAGGCTCTCTTACTGAGAAGAAAAATCAAGTCAACTGAGGGTACTGCCGATGATGATGTCAAGGAGATAGAGGAAGCGGACCAAATTCGCCTGCGTGCAATCTCATCTATCCAATCTTTGTTGTAATTTATCGTGTCGGCTACTGTGATCTATGACAATTGATTTTGCTTGTAATATAATGTTGGTACGCTTTTCTACCGATGTTTTGCACGATAATTCTATCATCGGTATTTGCATTCACATCTCTTTTATGCATCCATCCGGATAAGTATTTTGATTGCACCACGGCATATCGTCTGATCCGACCATGAAGCTTTATTCAACTTCGTATTTTAAAACCGATCATTATATCAAGATTACATCGGTGTATTGATTACCGATATAGCTGGAACCAAGTTAATAGGTAACCGATGTTCGACTATTTTTTGGTCTAAACTAGGTATTTCTGTATAGTCCCAAGTAAAACGATTCGTATGTTCTCTCAACAAATCACTCAACTATTTCTTACATTGGGATTCCAACTTAGCACTAATAAAAGTTGGCCTAGGCTTGCTGCCATCACCGATGCCTATTTCTAGCAAATCATCGGCTGATGTGAACCCCCGTCCAAGTTTCCATCATCGGCGAACTGATCCATTAAATCTCTTCTTTAGAATCGACTGCTTGGACCGGTGTAATCTGATAATTGGCCACCTTGAGGAATTCTGTATCCCAAGCTTCACCAGATATGCACTTGGTCTGCTCATAGGTTTCCGATTCTGCCCATGCAATAATTGACGGGACTTCACTCCGGACGACTTCAATTCTGTCTCCAACCCATTGCACAAGGATTTGGTGCATCGTAGAAGGGATGCAGCAGTTGGCGTGAGTCCAATCCCTTCCCAGAAGCAAATTGTAGGTCCCCTTGCCACTGATCCCAAAAAACATTGTCGGCAAAGTTTTACTGTCGATAGTCAATTCGACACATACGGCTCCCATAGCTGGTGACACATTGCCTTCAAAATCTTTCAGCTTCATGTCCGTCTTGACTAAGTCTTGGTCACCTTTCCCAAGCTTCCTAAACATGACATATGGCATTATATTAATCAATGCTCCACCATCGACTAACATCTTTGATACCGGTTGCCCATCGACTTTGCCCTTGACAAACAAAGCTTTCAAATGCTGCCTTTCATCATCGGTAGGTTTCTCAAAGACAGCTGCCATCGGATGTAGCACTAGCTGAGTCATGTTAGCAACTTCTTCTTTAGTGTCCTTAAGTGCCATAAATTCCATTAGCAACGTAACAACCATGTTGACTTCTGCCGATGGACTCCTTTCCTGGTGTTTTGGCCTCCACTCCCAAACTGGAGGTTCTCCCTTCGAAGATCCATGACCCAAATCATTCTGGCGTTCACGCTGGATTCTCCTTCTTTGAGTCTTTGTCAGGCCTTTGGGACACCATTGAGGAAGCTTAGTCTTCCAAACAGGTTGGTACTGTTTCTCACTGTGTCGGCTTGTATTACCCCTTATGTTTGGATCTCTAGAGAATATCTCTTCATCGGGCACCCTTGCATTAGCCTTCTCTTCAATCTCCTCTTGACGGATGCGCTTGCCAAGTCTGTCATGTGCACTGAGTTTGCCCCCTAGCCGATCATCTACTGATTCTTTTCCTTTGATCGGCCTAGCATAGCTTGATCCCTGACCTTCAAAACGAGACTTCTTCTCCGACCGATCAGCAGGATAGTACCCATTACATTCAGGACAATTATCGGCAGTGGGCAGCTTGATACCTTCTTCCCAACAATGGACGAAGAAGGGGCATCTCCAATGATCTTTATGTCGATACCACTCTTGGCGTCTTTCTTCTTCCTGTTGCCGATGTTGCTCTTCTCGCGAACGCTCATATTTCCGTTGTGGCCTCATGTGTGTGATTACAACACCATATGACGCACGCCTTTGAGGCCCCCTGGAGCTACCACTGTCATTGGCAATTCTTTTACCTTTTCTTTCATCGGCAAGCTTTCTTCCTTTTATATCCTGCATAGCTATTTGATGTTCAGGGTCCACCGATGAATTTTTCTTGGCTACTTCAGACGTCAGCACCTTGACTTTTCCACTGGTTTCCACCATATTATTTGGAAATGGATGCTGATCAATTTTCATCGGCCTCTGAGCTCTAGAATTTTCAAACTTGATTCGCCCAGACTCGATTTCTGACTGCAACTGCTGCCTAAAGACCTTGCAATCATTGGTACTGTGCGAGGTTGCATCATGCCACTTACAGTACCTCATCCTTCTAAGTTCTTCAGCCGATGGAATCACTTGATTAGGCACCAGCTTAATCCGCCCTTCTTGAAGCAATAGATCAAATATCTTATCGGCTTTAGCAGTATCGAAAGTAAATCTTTCAGCCTCCTTCTGACCAAACGGACAGGATATCGGCCTCTTATCTTTTACCCACTCAGCAACGCCGATATCCGTCCCTTTGTCTAATTCAGAATCTTCTTCTTGTTCAATGAAAGACACCTTCTTGTTCCAAGTCTTTCTAGGTTCGAAGGCTTTAACTTCTTGATCGGCAACTCTCTGTACGAGATGACTCAGGCTTTCGAACTCTTGAAACGTATACCTGTCTTTGATCTGTGGCAGCAATCCTTGGAAGGCCAAATCTGCAAACTGTCGATCATCAAGCACCAGGCTATAGCACTTGTTCTTCACATCCCGAAGCCTTTGCATGAAGCCCTCCACCGATTCGTCATTACATTGCTTTAACTTGACTAAATCGGTAATTCTCTTCTCATGCACTCCAGAAAAGAAGTATCTGTGAAACTGCTTCTCTAGATCGGCCCAAGTAATTACAGAGTTTGGAGGAAGCGAGATGAACCACATAAATGCCGATCCAGACAAGGATGACGAAAACTGTCTCACCCTTAGTTCATCTCTGGTAGCTGCTTCTCCACATTGGATAATGAAGCGGTTGATATGCTCCATTGTCGACGTATCATCTTGGCCACAAAATTTCGTGAAATCCGGCACCTTGTACCGATTCGGAAGAGGAATCAAGTCGTACGACGGAGGATATGGCGTCCGATAAGAAAACGTATTAACCTTAGGCTTGATGCCGAACTATTCTTTCATCACTTCGGCGATCTTATCGGCCCAGTATGCATCTTGATCCTGCCGATGCGGAGGCTGGACATTCATCGGCTGGACTGGTTGATACATCCCCTCTTGCCTCTGTAGTGGGTAAGCTGGCCCAGTTGGCGTAGGCGTAACACCACCTTGCTGAATATTATGCATCGGCTGACTTGCCGATGTATATCCTTTGACACCAACTGGGGTGTATTGGGACACCGCTGGCCGATGCACCAATGTCTCATTCTGAACGATGGTCGGGTAAGGGTATTGTTGCGCCCCCGTTATCTGGTGCCCAGATTGCACCACCTGTTGTTGAATTGGACTGGCCCACACAGGGTTGTGGGTCATCGGCATGTGACCTGCCGATAGTTGGTAATTGCCCGGCACCTGCTGTTCCTGCATCCTGGAATAGTCAAAGAATGGCCCCCCTGGATGCACTGACACCCCCGTTGGAGGGTTTGCCATCATCATAGGATAGTTTATAACTGTCCTATCCTGTTGCATCGGCAATGCATTTGCCGATAGTTGCCCGAAAGACATCTTGGTTCCGACCATCTGAAGACTCCCCGGCGACAACTGCATGTTTGGAGCAGATGCAACATGATGCATCACCGGGCTCATCGGTTGTGCCAATGTTGCCAATTCCACATGAGCCTTCCCCGCCGCATTGTCTTAGATCAACTTGGCGTCGGCAGACGAATCTGGAGGCATACCGTACCCCCACCAGTTAGCGGGAGCCGGTCGGTTCGGGACCATCTGTCCTGATGCTACTGACGCCGCTGGATCGGTGCTCAGCTGAACGATGCTTGCAAGGCTTGATTTTGTCGGTGTAACTTCATCGGCAGAAGGATTTACAGGCTGGAACGCTAGAGCCGCCGATGAAATTGTAGCAGATGCCGACCCAGGTCGATGATACGCCAGACCGACATATTTAGGTGGCTACCCTTCTTTGAAAGATTGCATGACATCATTATATACACTATTGGACAACACCGTAGAGTGGTTAATCAACGCCTGATTTAACGCGGTATTAACCATATCTTATAACTTACCAGGATTGGCATCGAAAGTGACCTGCCGCGGCGAGGGCGGATCTTGCTTCTGCACTGCATCGCCACTGCTGTTTAGGCTGAAGGATCTCAGATACAATTGCTTTTACTCCTCCATAGCCTGCTTCAGATCATCTTTTAGATCCGCTTCGGAGACTTCGATGACGTTCCTTGGATTGACGTCAGTAGAATCACCCATGATCGTGATCAAGAGATGTATCTAGGGTCCCACCGGGTGTGCCAAAAGAGGTGTTGACACAAAAAGCGTCGGATCTGCGAACACCTCGGGCTTATACCCGAACTCGATATCCAAAAGTGTGCCTGTTGATTTGACTAATTAATCAACAAGGACGATAACTAGAACAACAATGAACGAGATGACAGCGATACGCCCGGACGTCAAGGCTCAGATTGCTCAAAAAGCGGAACTCGCGAGGTAGACGAAGATCTTGTAGATGCAGCCTGTCGAGATGGTAAGAACTCGTAGGTAGATTATAACTAATGCGAAAAAAGTAGATGCTGAAAATTAAGACGAAAATAATAGATTTGTTTGATTGTATTGGATATCTTCTGATACGAACCCTAGGTACATATTTATACTTCGGTAGGAGGAGTTGTACACAGACACGACTCATACCTAAACAAAACTCCTATTTTTAAGGAAATAAATGACTCGTGCAAGAGTCGGACTCAAACTAATATAATAATACTGGTATAAAATCACCAGTTTCCTTATCTATTCTTTTCGCGATGACACTTTCCATCGGCAGATTTCTTTCCATCCGCAACCTTCTTCCATTACCATCGGCATATTTCCCGATCGGCAACGTTCTCTTGTTTCCATCGGCAACACCTTTCAATCGGAAAATACCCTTCTCTTTATCTTTGACATTTCTTCAATCTCCTGCTTCCATCGGCAATCTGATTGGTGATATTCTACTGCCGATAAGGAGAAGCATGTTGGGAATGTGCCCTAGAGGTAATCATAGAGATGATTGTATTTCCTTGTATCCATGACATATTATGAGTTCAATGAATATCCATTAAAGACAACTTGTATCAATAAGCAATTATGTGAATTGTTTGTGAAACTCTTTTACTTGTATGGTTATTCTAAGGTTGTCCCTGATCGAAGTTTGTACTAGAATGTACATGAATATTGGATCAACACATTATTAGTTGATGACTATGTTTCACAAGTCATGGACATGGAGATGTCGAACTAATAATGTGGGCACATGTAGGACATGGTGCTGGACAGACCCGGCATGAGATTGTCTCTATACACATCATGTATGTTATGTCCTTAGACCTGAGATTGTCGTATGTACTCAAGATGTGAAACGACTTACCTTGGGACTACCAAACGCTACTCCGTGACTGGGTAGTTATAAAGGTGACTTTTGGGTTTGTTAGGAAACATGTTGTGAGACATAGTCAATCAAGATGGAATTTGCCACTCTCCATGAGAGAGAGAGATATCACTGGATCACTCAAATGATTAGATCATGAAATGCATGGCCGTGCTTGGGTTAAGTGTTAACCCACGAGTTGGACCAAATATCATAAGGCAAAGGAATAACATGTATATTGTATTGTGGTGGTTCGTTTGATATGATCGTAGCGTATGCATAGGAGTTGACACGCCTTGCTAGAGGCCGCTATCAACTATTGGTCGAGTAAGAGTACTTGGGCCATGTCTATGTGTGCGTGAACCCATAGGGTCGCACGCTTAAGTGGCTGGAAGCCTAATTCGGGTTGGACCTGAATTAGACTAGGTTTAGGGTTGCTAATGGGCCTCCAACGTGGGAGCTCATTAGGACGCCTATATAAGCAAGGGGAGGCGCGAGGCGAGTTAGACTTGCGTCCTTTGGCAGCTGCCGTCGCCCTCCCCACGCTCGTGTCTAGTACTCCTCGCGGACCTAGCAGTCCAGAGGGGTGACACTTCTTCCCTGCACGTGTGGGATTCCTCGGAAGTGCTACATCTAGAGCACAAGGACGAACCGCGAGAAGGAGATGTTGAGACGGACGACCTCGCAACTGCACGGCACTGCTGCGACGCGCACGACTACATCAAGTCGCTTCCGCTGCACCTGCGCGTCTAGTGGTAACCCCGTGATCTATAACTAGCACTAGTTCCTGGTTTATGTGGTAGAAAAATTTTGTTTTCTGGCTAGCGTAGCAACCTCATACCCTACAAAGCAACCATCCTTCTACCGATCAGTGCATCCGGTTCATATTGACACATACAAAAAACGGTGTCAACACCACTCAAAATAGGAAGTAAGAAATTAAGAATCCCTTTAGTTAAATTGGATCGATCACTTTGTGTTGTTTATAAGGCACTTTTAATCAAGTTCCTAAAATGAAGTATGCTAATGAATCATTAAAAGAGGTATGCCCATAATTATTGATGAACTCCTAAAGCAAAGTATGCATGAAATGAGTCAATATTAATGGGTCATCTAAGAGAAGTATGGAAGTATGTAGAAATATACTAAACATTTGTACTAGAATCTTTTAGAAACATGGGCCCAATCAAAAAATGGAGAGAATGTATTAAATTCTCCTAGTAAGAGATCTTAGAAGTTGAGGCCACATAGTCCTATAGTGCCATATCCTAGCCTTTGCATGGATACATCCATCCAACTTTCCATGTATGGTACTCTTTTACTGTTCCAACACCACCGTATCGTCCACGCTCAGACGCATGTCCTGCATCGCATCCATTGACCCATAGATTGACAAATGGTCATCCTCTACCTCATGACCATCATCTCATCCCTATCTCAATTCTCCTCCATTACCATTACCATCCCCGTTCCCTCGCACCGGCATCCACCTATGTCGCGTACCTCCAAATCCCCCCCCCCCGCATCATCCTCCACCTCTACCGCACGTCCTCCGCTTCTCCCCCATGTCATTCCTCCCTCTCCCTCTCTCTCCTTTCTCACCCTTGGATCTCGCTCAACACTGGTGGAGGCTCGCTGCGATGAGCCACACAGCAGGCCTCTATGTCCTCACCCATCATTGCGCCGTGCATGTCGCCTCACTCATGTTCATAGGACTTCTACCATCGCTAGTTTTGTTTTGATATTCTACCAATTGAGATCTTAGAAGCTGAGACCATGCAGTCCTGCAGTGCCATGTCCTAGTCTTTTCCATCGAATCCGGCCATCCAACTTCCTGTTGGATTCTATTTTACTATTCTAACATCAATGTTCGCCTCTGTTGACGGTAATTAACTTTTCAAGTTGTAGATGTTGAAAATTTATGAAACTTTATAGTTGACAAAAAAAATTGAATTCGTTTAGGGTATTAAATAATCATTTTACACTCGATTTAGTATAATACGTGGGGAACTAAAACAGATCTAGACACAAGTGAGTGATGGGTGAAGTGATAGAGAAGTCTATTCACAAGGGTGAGGTCATGGGTTCGAATCCCACCGCCATGTAGCATGCGATTTTACACGAAGAAAATGCGTGACTTCAATGAGACGCGTAGGTGGCTTATTGGTGGGTCTCTCCTACCATTAAATTCTCTTTTGTTATTTTAAAAATTCGATTTATATTTTTCTGGATAACCATTTTGTACTGGTGGTTTTCTTAACTAACTGCAAGTGAAAATTGATTAACCGCATGTGAAAATCGATTTCCACTGACAGTTCTCGGTTAACTGCTAGTGGAGAGATTCATTTTCACTAGCCCTTAACGCTGTCAGTTCTGAAAAACACCACCTATACATATGACTTTTGAAATGTTTATACAGAGCTTCTTTGTACTTTTTTTTTGCGGCGAAAGAAGAATTATATTATATAATAGTTGGATACATCAACATATTACAAGCACTCTGGATTACACTAGATATATCCAGAAACTGATTTTCATCTAAAAATATACCCACGTCGTGAAAAGCTCAAAATCTCAAAACCAAACCTTTTTGACGCTTCGTATAGATGACCGCACAGGCAAATACTCGGCACCAGCAATAGCGGCAAGCCTGAGAACAGATGCCCAACGAACGACGGCCAACATTCATGTAGGCGGAGTTGAGAAACTTCTTCTTTCTCTTGTCTTCCTTCTCCTTCTTTCTGCCACCGAAGAATGAGGAAGACGGATCTGAAACTTATTCTCCCTAGTCCTTCATCGTGGCCAGATCTAACCACGAATAAACGGAGAAGAGACCGAAGAAAATTATTCCATAGCAACGACATCATCTCCGCCTTAATGTCGTCGTCCGGAAATAAAAGTCTCCATGCCGTCATGCCGATGAAGTTGATGACGCCGTAGATGTCGCCCTCGTCTTCAATGGATCTGTCATGAGAAGACGATTCCACCGTGCACTCTCGTTGTCGCCGAAGAGTAGCACGAGGAGAAGATAAATCTACAATATCAAGAAACTTGACATGGAGAAACTCTAACCCTATAAACTTAATCTAATAGAAAACTTATAAAAACGATGGATCCCCACTCCCTTCAACCTCCGATGAGATGCCGGAGGGGAAGGGAGGGGGACCAACAGGAGGGATAGGCGGCGGCGCTAGGCTAGAGGAGGAGGAGGCGGCGGCTGTCTATCGCGGAGCAGAGCTTCTCTGTACTAATGTCCCTACTATGCTACTAAAAATATACTCCCTCCGTCCCAAATTATAAGACGATGTAAGAATCTCGGAGAGTCAAACTATCTCAACTTTGACCAAAGTTATATGCCAATATAATAACATTTATAATGTCAACTAAGTATTATTAGATTCGTTATCAATTATATTTTCATAACATGTCTATTTAATATCATAAATATTTATAGTTTTCTCTATAATTATTGGTCAAACTTGAAATACTTTGACTCTCCAGAATTCTTGGAACGTCTTATAATTTGGCACGGAGGGAGTACAATTCATGCTATGAAACACAAACACTGCTCATTCGTCATTATTCTTTTTTAAAAAGAGAGAGAGAGAGAGAGAGAGAGAGAGAGAGAGAGAGAGAGAGAGAAAAGATATTCTAGCCGTCCCATTGGTTGAGCTGGTTGTCTGACTTGTGAAAGGATCATCGCACTCCACTTAATTAGCTTGCTTGATCACGATCATGATCGTTACGTTTGTATCTTCCTGTGGCAGTATGCATGCTCGCTCACAGTTCATAATTCTAACCTCTATCCCTGTGATCCTTGTGCATGTGCAGCTGATTACATATGTAGATATTAATTAACAAGCAGACCATTCTTTCTAGTCTTCTAGTTAATTACCCTCAAATAGATCAACCTTACACCATCCCACCACCGGTGCCATTTTTTTGGAGAGACGAGAGCTCACACTCCTTGTCATGGTCACCACTGTCATCATCCGCCACCTCCAGCGGCTTCATGGTGTAGAAGTAGAAGCAGATGAGGAAGTAGCCGAAGTTGAGCACCATGATGCAAGTGACGAGCCAGTAGTAGTTGTCGAGCCTGCCCCGGTTGATGTTGTCCTGCAGCCACTCGCCGCGCCCGCGCGTGGCGCGCTGCACCACCGTGACGAGCACCGTGCCCATGTAGTTACCGACGGAGCCGGCGAGCCAGAAGAGCGCGATGGCGCTGCTGCGCATGCTCTCGGGCGCCTGGTCGTACAGGAACTCCATGAGCGCCACCGTCGAGAAGCCGTCGCCGATGCCGTGGACGGCGAACTGGGGCACGAGCCAGAACACGCTGATCGGGACGACGGCGGCAGGGCTGTCCAGGAGCCCGTGCCGCGCCGCGGCGTCGCGGCGCTTGGTCTCGACGAGCGCGGCCGACGCGACGCTGAGCACGGAGATGGCCAGCCCGATGCCCATGCGCTGGAAGTAGGTGATCCCGGACGGCAGGCCCGTGACGCGGCGCGCCAGGGGCACGAAGACGCGATCGTAGAAGGCCAGGGTGACGAGCATGGCCGCGGTGGAGAAGATGGACAGGGTCGCCGGCGGGAACTGGAAGTGGGGCCCCAGGCGCCGGTCCATGGTCCGGGCCTGCATGATGGTGAAGGTGTAGTTGTGCGCGCCGGCGGTGGCGAGCATGATGCCGGCCGACCAGATGGGCAGCAAGCGGACGATGGACTTGAGCTCCTCCACGCGGTGCACCGTCGACAGACGCCACGGGTCGGGTTGCCCGGACGGGGAGATGTCGCCCGGGGTCACTATTGCTGCCCGGTCGAAGAACCTTAATTAATCAACAGAGGAACAGTTCAGAATCAATCAATATACCTCAAGTTCGTTGATCTTCTCATATCAGCGTTACTCCTACTAAAGTACTACGTTGGTGCAAACGTGAGTGTGACATGTTCCAAAAAAAAATCAATATATAGTGAGCACTACTGAGCCATAACATTGCAAGGAATCTAGAGAAAAAAGGACGATCTGGTTGCTCAGTTTCTTTAAGCAATTAAGCTTGCGGGGTTTGCATTTTTTTCCCTTTTTGTGCACTGATAATGTAACCGCCACAAAAAGTTGCCCACACGTCTATCACCGTTCAGACATGCAGGCGACACTGTACGTGCACGCTATCTTATTCTTATACGGATCTTTTACTGACAAGTGGCAAGACGTCTCGTCGAGGAACTCAAGGATCTTTTTTTTACTGCAACTAACTACGTACTGTACAAGAGAGTCGAGAATGTCTTTACCGTTCATTCTGTAAGAGAATGTATGCGGTGGGCATATGCTTTGAGGGGCCCGGGAAGCGTATGTCCGGGGCCGGCTAATATTGGACAATTTACCTGGTTGTATTTTGTCACTGTTGCTAGCGACTTAGCGGCACCGTTAGGTTAATAGAATTTACTTTCTTTTTTTTAAAAAAAAACAAGAGACTGGAAAAGAAATGGACGACACTTACGTTAGCTGGTTGGTGTGCAGGAGCCTGCCGTTGGTGGAGATGAGCGCGTCGAGCTCCTTGTCCTGGTACAGCATGCCGGGATCCTCCGGCACGACGGCGTGGCGCTTCTTGAACGCGGCGGCGGTGACCTGCGCGAGCCGCGTGAACGGACTGCCCCCGGGCCTGAGCAGCACGTACATCGGGTAGCCGACCAGGAAGACGATGATGGACACGAACATGCCGATGGCCGGGATGCCGAACCCCCACCCCCACCCGACGTTCTCCTGGATGTACACCACCACCGTGAGCGCCAGCAGCACGGCGAACCCCATGGTGAAGAAGTAGAGGTTGAAGTAGCGCCGCTTCCGCTCGGCCTCCGCCTTGGCCTTGGCGGCGGCGGCGCTGTCCTGATCCTGCTGCTGCTCGAACTGGTCGGCGCCGAACGCCACGACGCACGGCCGGATCCCGCCGGACCCCAGCGACGTGAGCAGCAGCGAGACGTACAGCAAGGCGAGCTGCGACCCGGAGGCACGTTGGCACGGGACGGCCGCCGGAGGCGTGGAGCACGGGGGCGGGCGGAGCGAAGGGAGGAGCGCCGACACGACGACGCCGATCATGCCGAACTGGTACAGCACGGAGCCGGCGATGATGGTCCAGAAGCGGCCGGCGAAGGAGTCGGCGGCGAACGCGCCTAGGATGGGCGTGAAGGAGGAGGTGCCGCTGAAGTTTGTTAGCGTGTTGGAGGCCTCCACCAGCGGCAGGTGCAGCTGCTGCGTCAGGTACGTGATCAGGTTGGCGCTGAAGCCGGCCGTGGCAAACCGGTCGCATACTTCGCTTGCTGCAATGCAATGGACAATTAAGCCATGACAACACTGTCAGAACGACATCTATCACCAATCCAAGAACTGCACTTGCACTTGCAATCCAATTCTTCGTTGCATCGTCAACATTACTGGTCTTTCTTGGTTAAGTCACCAACTATTTTTTCTTACTACAAAATTTACCGTACGTCATTTAGTCTACATTTACAGTTTGGCAGTAGAATTAGACGAGGACGTAATAAGAAAAATGAACGGAACAATGAACAGACAAAAAATAAAACAAGAAGACAAGCATATATATTGGCAGCGGTAAGAAGACCGCGGATCTATCTAGATTTCCAAGAACATGAAGGCGTACGTTTTCTTGAAGCGGGATCATATTAAATTGTGAACCCGGTTAAGTAGAGGCTTAGACTTCGAAATCTTCGCTAGATGTGGACTCTACATCTTTGGACTGAACCACCGACCAAAATATAAACAATAAACAACCATGTTCGTCTTGTTAATTTCCTAATGACTTGCGCAGACTCCATACAGATTGATGATGTAAACAACTGTAAACATAAGCCGATGCAGGCAAGTATATTCGGTAGTCCTCGATTTCCTCACCTAGTATCAGCGGCATGGTCCTGAAGCCTCCCTTCTTCCTCCTCCTTCCCTGCTCTCCATCTGCATTCCTGTCCATTGTTGCCGTTGCGGTCCCCATGGCAAGCTGCAGAGATCCAGAGAATGAACTCGCTGGTTATTGTGGTGATCGGTGACGGTGAGTGAGTACTCAATCAGAGCAAGGCCTTGGGAACGACTGCGACCTCCACATGCCCCTGTATGTATTTGTTGCGAGAATGGAGCCACATATATATAGAGAGACAGGCCGAGCCAGCAGGAGACGAACACTTCAGCGGCGCCCAAGGGGCCAGCCAGACGTATGTTCTAGTTCAGACTCCGGACCACAAGTGTGATGGCAACCTTTTCTTTTCCTTTTTTATATACAGTACACAGTAGGAACTAAGTGCATGATTGGTCATATTATTAGCTTTATATATATCTAATAAAATTTAACTTTGTGGCCAGTTAATGTTGGCATACCCAGGTACGTTTTTCTGTTTTCTTTTTTTGTCGTCATAATGGGGAAGGATATACCCAAACCACTGACGCATTCCATTGTTAGATCAGTATCAATAGAAAATATCATTACATTGTTTTCAAGACTGTCATGTCTATCTAGAATGAAATGAAACCTGAATAAAACTCTCACTCTCAATGCAAAGTTTCATTCCAGAGTTTTATAGGCATTTAATTCTATGACTCATAGAGAGTTTGTAATCGTGTCAAAAGAGTTTCATCCCATGACACTCATTTTCTCTCTCTATTCATTAAAACATTGTCATACTATCAGCAGAAGTGCACATATGGTAAGCTATTAAATGCAAATAAAACTCTCATTGAGACTAGCCTTAGGGACAGTCCTCCCTGTTTTACGGTTATTACCATTTGTCATATGCAAAAGTTTAAAGCTTGAGGATCATTACCTCATCTTTGAATATTCAAACTGTATTTCTAAAATACTTTCTTATTTTACACTGCATGCTATATATTTTTTCACACGTTGCATGCTTGTAAGCAATGGTCAAACCAATGTATTGGTGACCATCTAAATGAGTCATTTGTGACTTGAGGGAGTACTAACCAGGGACTCGTTTTAGAGAATTCACATTAATTCTCATAAAAATTCTAAGAAACAAGAGAAGTTTCAAAATTAAACATTTCACTATCATTAACATTAAATTGTTGTTGTGAATTGGAGATTCCTCTTATAGAAAAGATACTCCCTCCGTCGTCCGTTCCAAATAAATCAATTCTTAAAATCCGTGTAAGTCAAACTATCTCTTAAGCTTGACTAATTTTTATAAAAGGGTAAAAACATCAATAACATAAAATTAACATATTATAAAAAATATATTCTATAGTAATCTAATCTTGACAGGTTTTTCTAGAAATTCGATCAAAGTTTAAAAATTTTGACTTAAAATAACTCAAGGAATCTATTTATTCATTGATAGAGGGAGTATCATATACGGGTGTCATCATGAGAAACCAAAATATTTATTACTATATTTTGGTCTGAAACTACATCCTCAATTGTGTATATTCTAATAATCACTTTCACTAAATAACTTTGTATCTTTTATCTATTTTTAAACTATCCACATTTTGAATTTTAGAAAATACCTGAAGTGTCCTTAAACGCTTCAGGATTAACCACCTCTGCCATATTAACCCATGGTACATCATTGCCTACTTTTAAATTACTGCCATATTAACCCAGACAACCCTGAATACTTCTAACTAACCATTAAGAAATAAATTACTAAACACCCCAAAACAATATCCATACTCTACATGTAAAAATAATAAGAAAACTAATTCCAGATGGCACATTTTTGCATTGTTCTATCTGCTTGTCACATAACATTTTTTTACCTTTCTCATTGAATTATGTGGTAGGGTCTGGACAACAAACTAAACAGAAAATGCCATGGATGGCAATATATACATAATGGGCATCTTGAGTGTGAAGATAAAACAAATACTAGACCATCAAAAAGAACAAATACTAGATATGAAATAAATAGCATGATGGTCCAGCAACAAAAACAAACTTGACTGGGTTAACAAGGCCTCCAATGGCTCCACAATAGCAAAAACGGGTAGAATCGGTTAAGCACATGCATGTGCAGTACATCGATTTCTGCAACGAAGTGGACTGCTGGATGTGTGGCATCACAAGATACAAGTAGCATATCGGTGGTTTCACATCTTTTTCTAAGCGCATTTTGGCAGCCTGTTCGCCTGCACTACTTTGCAGCCATGCATTGTACAGTAGCTGCTGCAACTTTGTTTACATTTAGTGAGCTGCTATGACTGCTGTGCAGCACAGCCACAGCCGCAACTATCTTATCTTGGCCGAGTCCTTTCGGTGTATGCTATCCTGAAATTAGAAACAGGGCTTCCAGAAGGCTCTTGATATATGCCAGCGTAAGTGGCTTTTTTTTTTAAAGGTGTGCCCTTTTTCAAATCATCTCCAAAGTGTGCCCAATATACTAGGGTGCACAGAAAAGCAAGCAACGCGTGGTTTCTTTGCAGTGTGTTTTTTTTTAAATATACAGTACAACACAGACACTCAATACGTACGCACACTCGTCCCTACATATGCCAGCGTAAGTGGCTTTTTTTAAAGGTGTGCCCTTTTTCAAATCATCTCCAAAGTGTGCCCAATATGCTAGGGTGCATAGAAAAGCAAGCAACGTGTGGTTTCTTTGTAGTGTGTACAACGCAGACACTCAACACGTACGCACACTCGTCCCTACGAACATACGCACGCAAACCCTACCCTCGAAGGACTGAGTCGGCAAATCTTGAAGTTCACTTAATGCGTAGCGCCGGAAAATCCTGGAATAAATCCTGAGTCGGCAAATCTTGAAGTTCACTTAATGCGTAGCGTCGGAAAATTCTGGAATAAATCCAGAATAAAGTGTCGCACCCAGGATTTGAACCCTGGGTGGAAACCCCCAACCAATGGCTTTTGTCATTGCGCCGTGAACCCCTTGACGAGCTAGCTCGGCTTGTTTTGGCTCATTAGGATAACGAGCTGGCTCGGCTAGCTCAGTTCGGCTCGCAGTGTGTTAGATAAGGTTAGACCAAGGCTTGCCACTTGTCTCTACTGCCATGTAATTGCGGTCAATTTTATTGTTTACCTGTACATCGTAAAGTAAAAATAGGTCAGACAATCAGAATCGAGCCAGGAACCGAGGACAAGCCAATCGAAGTATGCCGGCCCTGAGCATGGAGACACTGGCCCGATCAGGATTCCATTGTGGTTATTCAGGGTTCAGGACCAGCGCCGGGTACGTCTTCATTCATCCCATCACTGTCGTCCGCTCCGTCTCCACGTCGGCCTGACAGCCGATGGCGCCAGCAGGTTCCCTTTTCCGGGCATCGCTGAGCTGACACCTCCCGAAAGCGCCTCCCGGGCATCCCGTCCTGAGCTCCTGAGAGGCGAAGGCAAGAAGCGCGTACAGAGACAGGCACCAAACCGGAACATGCCCAATTGCCCGTCAGCTGCGCTAGGAAAACGAAGCAAATTGGACGTTTGCAATCTGCGTGGAGGCCGTGGCACGGCGAAGGGTGGTGGTGCGTGTGCGTGCGTGCGTTCGGCACTGGCTAAGGCTGTGTGAACTGTGAACCGGACTGCAGGCGGACACAACAGCTCATAGCTATGGTTACCATCACTGTGCTGTGCACGTACAGCAGCACATGCGTGATGGAATCTTAGGTCTGATCGGGTCCTTTCAAGAATCAAAAGGGCGAAGAACTGCAAACTGGCGCTGTCCCGTTCTTCCTTTCAGGTGACTCCTACGGTAAGGGCATCGTTGGAACAAAGAAATATAAAACGAAGAAATAAGAAAAAATATAGGAATAAGACTCAGTGAATAGTGAAAATCTATAGATTGAAAATACTCGTGAAGTCCCGGTCGCGAAAAAAAAACTATAGGATTACAAAATACAGGAATAAATTTTGAGTTGTTTGAAATGGAGAAGAACAAAACTTGATGAACCATGAGCAAGCATGGGAAGGAAAAGAGAGCAAAAAAAATTTCCATTGGGTTAGAGTGGATGTTTTATTTCCTTTGTTTTGTACTACTATGAATTCTTTTTTTTAGAAAGGAACTCAACATTCCTTCATTCCAAACACAACCAAAGGATTCATTTCCTATGAAATGTATTCCTTCTAAATTCCTTTGCAAATCCTTTGATCCAAACAAGTCCTAAAAGTCTATGTACCCACAAACCTAACGTACACTACTACATAACCTGCAATCAGTGTCGGTTCAAAACCCTCTTCAGTGGCGGTTTTTGAACCGGCACTGGCACTTCGGCAGTGTTGAGCCCATGCCATCACTGCCGGTTATGTCAAACCGGCAGTGATGGCTCAAGCATTACTGCCGGTTCGTGTTACCAACCGGCAGTGATGCTTGAGCCATCACTGCCGGTTCATTTAACCAACCGACAGTGAATGTAGAATATCACTGCCGGTTCTAAGTGATCCGGCAGTGATTTAATTTTTATAATTTATATTTATTACAGAAATCATCAACATTATATTACAGAAACCATCAACATTCATATTATAGAAATTCATAGATGTCTCTTAAACTTATTGTACATTACAATAGTTCAACGATTTAGTACTACCAATTCAGAGAAGTGTAAGTCACCTATCTTGTAACCAATAATCTCATCAATGAACAACAACGTATTAAATAGAACATTCTCTGTTGCTTCACACTTACGAGCACATGGTGTACTAACTTCGTTTAGCGGTGGTCGAGTAGTTGGTGGGTCTCCCTTCTTAGTCGCAACCAACTTTGCTTGAAAGCCTGCAGTAGTTAGTGTTGGCTCTTCATCAACATATTGCCAGTCATAACCCAATACATCTATTACTTGGTTCAGAATGACTTCAAAACTACACCCTGCGTAGGTCATGTCATACTCCTCTACATATAAGTATCGGCACAAAGTAGTGTTAATTATAAGAACAATATTGACAACATATAAGAACAAATCTAGGTATAAGTTACGAGTCTTTGACTTACCATTGGTGAGTTCTGAGTCATTCGTTCATTGAACCCTCGATAATCATGATACATGTTGTGACTAATACCTTGAATCTTCACTAATGACGGAGTAGGAAGTGTGATTCCATTTATTGAGAGCATAGTTGCACAAGCATAGACGACATACTTAATAGCAACACCCCGCTGGCTTGTCTGTATTCCCACCTCTGAGATTTGTAACACATTGCGCCCGCCAACACCACCGCGGCCACGACCACTACCACGACCATGACCACGACCATGACCATGACCCATCCTAACGGCAATTGAAAATGAAATACAACATTGGAGTTTTGGACCATTGTTTACATGATTAATCTGAACATTCACATTGTCAACCCCAAAATAGACGAGTGTTGATTTAAGCCAAACAACTGGATCAATCATCTACATTACATATAAGACATGTTAATTAACTTGGATGATCTAGTCGAACATATGAAATATATTTTGACTAACTTACTATGTTTGGAAAATTTCGCGGGGCTATCGGGAATACCGGATCGAAACTCATCCAAGTACAATAACCATTCCAACCAATTTCCTTCGATGGTGGGAGATTACGACGTCCAGCCATCTATATATTAAATCACATATACTCAGATTATATTTCATCTCTATCTATTTATCTATCTCTCTATCTATCTCTACCTATCTATCTATATCTATATTAAATTTCATATCACATATCAAATAGCATATACTAAGATTATCTATCCCTCTCTATCTATCTCTCTATCTATCTTTCTCTACCTATCTCTCTATCAAATCTATATATTATCCATATTAAATTTCATATAACATATCAAATAACATCTCAAATAGGCATTCCGTAAAACACCATGGTACCGTGGAGGGAGGTGGACGGGCATCGTGGAGGAAGGTCCGTCCTCCTGCAGCCTTCACCGTGGCGAGGACGGTGGCGTGGATCGTCGTCCTCCTGCGGCCTTCACGCGGCAGCGGCGGCGTGGAGCTACGGCGGCGTGGAGGAAGAGGTGCGGCGGCGGCGGCGTGCTGCGGTGTGGAGGGCGAGGAGAGGTGGCGGCGGCGTGGAGGGCGTGGAGCGGTGGCTGAGTGGGCACTGGCGCGCGTCTGAACATTTCGGAGCGCGCCAGTGCCTGCTTAAATAAAAACCTAGCCGTATCACTGTCAGTTCAAGCCACGAACCGGCAGTGAATCTCCTTATCACTGCCGGTTCGTGGCTTGAACCGGCAGTAACGTATCACTGCCGGTTCAAGCCACGAACCGGCAGTGATGTTGAAATTCACTGTTGGTTCTGCCCCAGACCCCGATAATTAGGGGGTCTGTCAGAGACTGAACCGGCAGTGAAGAGGCATCACTGCCGGCCAAAATACAACCGGCAGTGATGGGCCAGCAGTGATTGCCGATTCTATAGTAGTGGTACGTCCCTTAATTTTGCTCTCGCTCCGTCACTTATGTGGCAATGCCCACTTATACAGTTTTTATAACAGTATATATACATAGCGCAGTGGTGCCTTGTTCAACTGTTGTGTCGTCATTTGTGCCGTGCCTATTTCGTTTATATGTTTGGGATTACATCTGAAACCAAGAACTCCCACACGATGCGTCGGCAATTATTCTGAGTCTGCAGAAAATGTCTTGTGGGAGCGAAACACCTATTTGCATTCAGTAGCTTAAATGGTACTCGATGGTTCTGCACTTGGGACACAACGCAAGTCATGAAACTCTTGGCTCAGCTCCCAACTTGGGGAACCAAAAACTCGATCTCAATTCAAATAAAAAGAAGCAACACGTCATCAATGATAAAACATTTGCAATAAAAAGAAGCTAACACATCATAATGGGTGAATACGTCACAATTGAGTCTGATGCTAAATTGCGCTTTCGTCAGCCACCATACACGAAAACCATGGCATGGAAACACCTTGAACTCCCAACGAACGGGCAATGCAAAGAATCCCCTCATTTCTATCAACAAGGCTAAGCAACAGGATCAACTCACTGAAATGGTTCATCTGCCATCGACATTCTTCAGATCTAGAGCTTACATACTCCGTCCATAACTCAAAAGCAAGTCATTTAGGACAGCGATACGGTATCCAAAGCATAACTTTGACTGTTTATTTTTCGAAAAATATTTATTAAAATATAATATATGTATATTTTTATAAAATTATTTTTCAAGACAAATTTATTGATATGGTTTTTACATTTCCAAACTCAACTAATTAAAAGTTATTTCATGATTTATATTTTCAATGTTTGACTCAAATCTTGTCTTAAACGACTTGCTTTAGAGGTATGGAGGGAGTATCACAATGACAAATTTGCACCTGAATGATAATAAAGATGTTTGGGGTTACACATGGGGATCACATATTTTTGCCTCTCCTAAAATATACAGATTGCTGGTTGGACACCAACAAGTTCATGTTGTCTTCAAATGGATGTGTAAGACATTCTGTCAAGCCAAGCACAAAGTGTTCTTTTGGCTCTTGCTTCAGGACAAGTTGAGTACAAGAAACATCTTGAGAAGAAGGCAAATGTTCCTGGAGCCTTACAACTGTGTACTCTTCCAGGAAAGGGTAGAAGAAAGCAGAGATCATTTGTTTCTCAATATATTGCACCTTTGCAAGAAACTGCTGGAGTATGCTTGGAATAAATCTGCCTTTATAGTGTTCCCAGAGGTGATTTGGAGGATGAGGACAGACCTATATTCAGACTTCTTCCTCAACGCTGTAATTCTCATGTGCTGGACAAATTTGGGGGCAAAAAATGATATGATAGGCATCGAAGCTTTAACGATTGCATGAGGATGTTTTTGGAGGAATTAGCCCTCACTTCTTTGCGGGAAAAAGCTAGTGTAGCAGATTTGTTTGACTTATGGATCCTTCTAGCTTACTCCGTAGCTGGTTAGCCGCCTCTTTTTTATTTTCTTTTTTTGTTTCATGATTTCCCTGGCTTTGTATCTTGTATCTTTGAACTCCTCATTTTATCATTAATAAAGCTGTGTAGAGGCTGCGGCCCCCTCCAGATTCCTTTAAAAAAATGCCGTCCTGCTAATGTGTAAATTAAAGACAAGGGACAAGGGGATCCCGGTTACGAGGTACCAACGGCAGGATAGAGTACAAAATATACTCTTTCTTAAAGAATATTGTGTGACTAACAACAGTGAGCTGCAGACCAAATATTGTTTTAGCTGCTGACCTCCTCCAATCAATCAAGAATCTTCACAAGTTTTTTAATAAAATTGACACTCCCTGGACAGCAATGGCAAACTCCCCAATCATACCAAAAAATGATCCTTCTGGTGGAACGATGTTCTTAAGTTCTTGGATAAATTCAAAGGTATGGCCATTGCATCTATTCAGTCTGGTGCTTCTTGCTTATTTTGGGATGATCTGTGGCTTGGACAAGTTCCAAAGCATGTTTTCCCTGAGTTCTATTCCTTTGTTAAAAGCCCAAATATGACTTTTGAAAATGTCAAGGCCAGTCAATCCTTAATTCAGCATCTGCCTTTATCAATAGAAGCTTACCAACAGTTTCTACAGCTTGAGGGACTAGTAAATAGTCTTCAGCAGTCTGGAGCCAACGATACTTGGTCATACATTTGGGGTAGTCAATCTTTCTCATGCACAAAATCCTACAAACAACTACTAGGCTCAGCAGCAGCACATCCAGTCTTCTTGTGGATATGGAAAACCTCCTCCCAGCACAAACATAAGGTCTTCTTTTGGCTTCTGGCACAGGATAGACTGAGTACAAGAAACATTCTAAGAAGGAAAAACATGTTTTTGCAATCTTATAGATGTGTTTTGTGTACTGCTTCGGTGGAAGAAACAGTTGATCATTTATTTATGCACTGTGATTTAGCAAAAGAGTGTTGGAGCTTGATTGGTTTGACAATCCCTCAAATCCAAGGACCTCTTCAGATTTTGGAACATTTCAAAGCCAACTCCAGGTCCTTTTCTTCATGGAAATTATTATCTCTATGTGTTGGAGCATCTGTACAGTGAGAAACAATCTAATTTTCAGAGAAGAAGAAGCAATCATTTTGATGTGCAAGCAGATCTTCAAAATACTCTTTAATCTAGTTATTCTTCGTGCAAAAAAAAAGTATCTCCCTCTGATTAGTTTTTGGCTAGACCAATTCATGTAATCTTTTTTTTTCTCTTCTTTTCTTTGGCCTCCGGTTTGTGTTTTTTGGACTTCTTATTTTTTTAAAATATATGTCAGTAGGGGCGCAAGTCCCTCCTGTTTGTTAAAAAAAAAAAACCAGTAAGTTGCAGATTGTTTATTGGCGCCTGGCATATGTCCATCGCTGGTAAGTTATTTTGGTGCTTCATCAACGAAAAGATCAAAAAAGAATGAAAAGTTCATTGGTCATTACTCGTATCAATGCTAAACACACTAATTGAAAGACGAGTGCTTGGATTTGCACATGTGAACAAGAGCAGAAATCATCGCAGTATGACAAGGTTGACCAACTCATCAGTATCACGAGCAAAAGATAAGGATCAATGGAGTCTAGAGGCTCTGAATCTGATAGCAACTCTGAATCTAATATCTCCGATATCACGAGACGTCTGAATCCAATAGCTAGTTAGGTACTAATGGCAGATGATGCCGGTTAAGGCACGCTGGATCGATCCCTGACTATTGGCTCGTCTTATTGCCATCACTCATCGGATATTCATCGGCTCGGACAAACCAGTCTTGGTTGCGCGAACAGAACAGAACTGAACTGTCGTTTCTACGTTTCAGTCACACCACAAAGTGGAATATATATACTCCTAGAAGCTTTGAGACTGTACCAGCGATCAGTTGGTTTCCTTTTTTTGGAAGCGAGCAGCTAGCGCACGAACAGGAGGAAGTCCGAAGAATTCGGTGCATAATTCTTCTCACATTCTTGTAGTATGTCGATCTAGTTGTAAGTAAGTGCAGCGATTTTGTGTTGTATGATTGTATCGATCGAGCTCAACTTGCCAGCAGGCACCCGGCCGTATAGGTTTGGCCTGTTGCCCATACCGCATGGATGCGAGTAAGCGACCATTCAGGGGTTAGGCAGGTCGGTCAGTCGAGCCACACAGTCACGGTGGTCAGACAATGAGATGACCGGACATTTGTCTGGTCCGACATTCCTACCAGGAAAGATGATGGGCATGACTCATGTGGCGCGAGGCGGCTATCTCATGATGGATCCGATCCAGTCCAGATTTATATTTAATAGTGTGGCAAATCTTATCTCACATGCATGCTAATGAACTCAACATGAATGGGATCTTGTTCTACTGGTGGCAACAAGTAGCATTATATATATTGATTGATTGGCATGATTCGTGGTCGATCTGACCGTCTTTAGTAAGACTGACCAAGCAATCCAATCATTCAGCAATTATGCAGAGAATGATAACAGGAGGAGGAGGTCCTGAGTTTCCTGCCAAAGCCCAAAGGTATCAGTTACTGGTACAAGCAGTCAGTGTTCGTGACGGCAGGTTGCGCGACAGCGACCAAGGCACCAAGCAGTACGCGCGGGAAGGCTGGTGCGCTGGTCCAATATGTCGATCCGCCGGTGCCGTCGTCCCGTTCGTTCACAAATCACAAGCTCAAGAGTATAGGGCGCTGGTCAATCATTGGAACGGGACGCGCGCCTACTTCGCCTTACAAGTGTATAATATAAAGGGCTCGAGAGTCGCGAGCGGCAGGTGCGGTTCGATCTGTGCGCCGCCCGGGGGTGTGGTGGTGCGCTCGGGTGGTCTGGTCTCTGGTGCGCGCCGGTCCCATCCGGATCGGTCGATCGGACACCGGGACCTTCCCGCTCGTCCGGGTGCGGTGCGAGTGCCGGACGTGGCAGATTCGGTGCGCACGGACGCGGTTGGCGTCTTCCACTGGTCCCGCGGTTCGCGCCTGGCTCCGGCGCGCCGGCAAGGGACGGATGGTTCGCGTACCCTGCTGTGCTGTGCCTTGCTCTCCGTGGCTGTTGGCGCGCGGGGCAAGATGGAGCCATGGAGGGCTCCGGGCGGTGCACGCTGGAATCCCCCGCACCGCATCTTGACCGCACCTTAGCGGACGCGACGAAACGTTCCGCTCGCGGTCGCGGGGCTCGTGTGCGAGGGCCGAGGAGCGCGACAAAATTGGTGGCGTCCTGCATGACCTCAACGCTTCGTGGTCACAGGCAGGCGGGAAAACGAAAATGATAATCTCTGATCGTTTTCGAGTTTTTTTTTTAATTTTTAGGCCTAAATAGAAATGGTAGCAGTAAACGAAAAAACGAAAACGATAATGGTAAAAATAAATGGAAACGAAAGTGGAAATGATTTTGCCCTCTTCTGACCGATTTCGAAGATTACCATATTTAACATGTAATTTACCGTCGATAATTACCGATTCAAAGGTCCTAAATCCTAATTTATTTATAGATATACAGTGAAGAAGAGACTCTAATAATTTATGTTTTTATCACTATGTTTTATCAAATCAACTTAGAATTTTAACGTTTATTCGTGCCATTGTCAAGAATTATCATGCTCTTGCGTGATTTATCATTGTTTGAGATTAAATCATTGTTTGAGATTAGACTGGTGTGAAATGTATGATTTATTTTATGGTCTTTTAATTGTGGTTTTATTTATTAATGTCATATAAGATAAGTCAAGTTATATGGCTCTTCTCAAGAGGTTTGTCGTGTTTATTGTTTTTAGGATATCGTTCTTAACGATTTCGACCGTCACTACTACAAGAATCTTTACCACAGCGGCCAAAAGTGATTTACCGCAGCGGGCAGCAGCGTCCGCTTGCGCTGCCACACTACGGTAAATAAACGGTTAACCGCAGCGGGCAACCTAACATGCCCGCTGCGGTAAACATTTTTTTAAAAAAAAACCAGAAACACGCCAGCAAGCCCACCGATGAGCCCATTCACAACCCGTTGTGGATGCGCCGTCGGGGTCTCCACCTTGCCGGATCCATCGCCGGGTAGGTCAACCTCGCAGGACCTTGTCGGATCCACCGTCAGGGTTGTCTCACCGTGGATCCTTGTCGTCGCCGTTTGGATCCAGGTCGTGGGAGAGTAGACGCAGTCGCCCTGGATCCGCCGCCGTGTGTCACTGTCTTGACGCAGCCTCGCACCACGCTGACGACCTCCCCGCTGGAAGCTGCCTTCACGACTTGTACATGTGGCAAGGCATCCGCAGTTGAGCGATGGATCGATGCAGGAGCTATGGCGATTGGTGGACGGGAGACACGTACGAGCATGAGGAAGGCAGGGGAGTGGCGGACGCGGCAGAGAGGACCGCCGAGGAGGTCGGTGAAGAGGGAGAGCTTGCCGGCGCAGGGGTCGACCTTGCAGGCGTGCTCGAGCCGCTCGACGGAGGAGCGGTCGAGATCGCTGGCGCCGTCGAACTCGCGCACCATAACTGGCCCGCCGCTGCCGTCGTCCTCCACTGCTCCGAGCTCCGTCCGTCCTGGATCCGCCGTCCGTCCCGCGCTCCGAGCGCCGAGTGCCGCGGCCCCGCGCTCCGCCGCGCCGCCGCCTTGCGCTCTGTGTTTTTTCGTGGAAGAAGAGAGAGAGGGAGGTGCTGGGAGAGAGAGAGAGAGGGCTGGTTGGGGAGGAAACCCTAAGTCTCGTTTTTATACGTGGTGCAGCTATCGGGCCTCGCCCTGGGCCTAATGGGCCTCGTCTGAACCGTAGCGGGCATATTAAGACGTCCGCTGCGGTAAGATGCCCGTTGCGCCGCAGCGGGCGGATTATGTGGCCCGCTGCGGTAAATGGAATAACCGCAGCAGGCAACGCAGTGGCCGGCTGCCCAAGCTGGCCACCGGTTTACCGCAGCGGACGCTTAAGATGTCCACTGCCGGGTGCCAAATGTCAGCGCTGCGGTAAATGAATCCTATAGTAGTGCGTTATCGTTGTGTTTTCTGATCGACTATATCGTTTTCGAAATTACCAAAATACCGGTGTCGTATTCGTTCCCGACAATATCGTATCGATTTCGTTTTTGAGAGAAAAAAATATATGAAAATAAAAGTGGTTTAGCTTCCTACCAATCGTTTCCGACCGTTTTCATCCCTAATTGGTGGTGCTTGCACCAAGTGCGACCATTGTGTACAGCGCGCAGATCTATTTATAAATCATTCTATCAGTGTTGCTTTTCTTTACATAACGTTAATAAGACGTAAATCATGATCGTTTTTTATACATGACGACCTGAGGTTGCCTTCGCTTGGTCATTATCTAAACAAAACAGCATGCAGCCACGGGACCTGCAAACACCACGGCTAGCCTCCGGGGCCTATTTTGCATGACAAATGACTGCAGACGATTTGTCTACAAACCGTCCCTAATGTTGTTGTATTAACGACTTCCATTCGTTTAATCTGGAATGGTTGTCCTGGAACTGTTCAGCTAGACTGATAGACTTATTTGTATTAATATAGTTCTGAACCACAAAACCAGCCAAACGAACGAGACTTTAGCAGTTAGCAGCACTATATACCCTGCCGAAACAGAGGCTACTAATTAACCTGGAGTAATGCTCTCTGCTTGTTAAATATTCTCTCCGGATCCTTTTCTTAGAGCAAGTATAATGATTGGCTTATAATCAAGCTAGTCAGTATTTTTGATGATGTGGAAGAGAGAAGTAAGGAGAGAGAAAAGAGTTTGACTCCTAATATAGCACCAAGCTGGGCACGGATGCATATGCATTAGTGGGTCTCAATAGATATGAATGTGAGGAGGGAGAGGAAAGAGAATGAAAACAAAAAACAAAAAAGAAATTTTATAGACAAGTAAGAGACTAATTGTTGTATGATTTGACTCTTGCTAATTGACTTATAGTCAACCACTTGGCTCAACTATTAAACATGTTCTTAGGTGTATCAGCAAAATCTCAGATACCAAAGAGAATAATAATTATACTTGTACATCTCGTGGCTCAATACATGCGGCACAAAAAACGTATAGTTCTTGAATGCATGCAAGCCACCATGCAGCAGGAAAGCTAGCTGATTGGTTGTTGTATGCAACCCGTATTTATTTCATTGTGTATTCCAAAGCATTCCACCTCGTACTTGCTGCGGACGCCTAAAATAGCTGTGAAAAACGCGAGCACGCCTAAGAAAAGGGTCCGGAGGGAGTAAGTAGCAGTTCTGTTCATACATGCCAACTAGGTTACTCCAGAAGTATACCATATATGATGATTATTTGCTTATGTGGTAAATAAATAATTCTGAGACAATGAAGTTGTAACACTAATACACTATATGAAATAATTAACTTCTGTTATAGTATTGGATATAGTGATATGATACCATGTATTGTAGCTTTTGTTTCTTCATAACAATTTTATACTCTTCTTGTAATGTGGAAGGTTTGGATATTGGAGTATGATCATGGATTCATATTAGACTTATGGGTCATTTGGATCCTTTTATTTGGAGAAATTGAAATCTATTTTAATAAGTTAGACTATTTGGCTTAGAATTTGATAGTCTATCACTTTTCAAAGTTCACATATAAGACTATCTTAAATTCATAGGGTAGGAGATAAAAATTAATTCTATAAATCACTATTCCATGTTTCTATTTTGCAACTTATAATATATTCTTCAACTCGCTCTCCTATGGTATAAATGCAATAAATAAGTATGTCTTTCGTATAGCCAATAATAATATACAAATATAATCCCTATACAATCATATTAGCTTAATAAATATATGTTTAGATTATGGTTATCAAAATAAATTCAATTCAAAGGATTGGGTTCAAATCTCTGGTTCTTTTCTTTATGGTATAGAAAGAGGTGAGATTAGGTGTCCTTTTCTTCATTTTGCATTTCTTATTAATTTTGTATGTCGCTATTCCGAAGAATATTTTTTTTATTCTTGCTTATCCTACTTTCCTAGTTGTTCTAAGTAATATGCGCGGTACAAAGTTCGTGGTAGGAACTTCTTTGAGTCATTGTATTTTTCTGTTCATACGAAGGAAACAAATATGTGATTTTCCAAATTGAGCCTTAGTGTCCCTTTGTGAATCCTAACCGTGCAACTAGTGACACGTTTGGTTTAGGACATTGAAATGCGGTAATGGGAGTTCAGATGTAGGAGTTTAGAAAAATTTTGTTTGTTTTTTGGGAGTGGAAGTTTCAGTGGAAGGAGGAATGAGAGTTTAGAGGGCCAACTACCACTAATCAAACTTGGAATTGGGTGAGAATTTTGCTTGAAAGAAAGATAAATATATCCTCACCAAGTCACCATCATCATGATTTGTGCTATAATGTTTCACCACCAGTAAGAGATACAAATTCCATCTTCAGCTCATTATCTTATTTCCCCCACGAAATAAACAAAGGATCACGATGAAACGTAAAATTCACACTTTAATTATCTCCCTTAACTCTGACCACTAATTGACATATCCCTTGTAATTGCCAAACACATCGTAGAAATCATGATCATTGCGGTAGCAATTTCTTAAAAAGTAAAGTTGTTGCATATGAAGAGATTGGGAATGATTTGACATTTAATGAAAGATGACATGGATAACTTATATGTTGAGAATAGATTGAAAGTTAGTGGGAAGGGTGAGATGGTATTTAGTGGTGTAAGAGCATATCCAAGAGATTAGTTAAAAAGACTAGCTAAATTTACTGATTTTGTTACTCTAAAAAAAATATAGACAGCTAGTGAGGTAGGTTATCTAAAAGTACACTGCGAATGAGGCGTGATTGAGAACTACTAAATATGAAGAGTCATTTACATAGTCTATTAAATGTTTTTTAATAATATAGCCAAATTTAATTTCACAAAACGATTTGACTAAGTTAGTGGGGGGGGGGGGGGGGGGATAAGGTGGCCCATTAACTTTTGTTTTTGTTTTTAGGGGAATGTGGCCCACTAACTAGGAGTCCATGCTGGGATAGGTACAAAAAGTCTATAGCAATCCTTGGAACGTCTGAACCCATGTCCACGGCATTCCTTGGAACGTTTGAGCCCAAACATTTTCGCCATGGAATCTTCTGGCCTGCACCCAAACATTTAAGCCCAACCTCTTTCTCACCCCCATCATATTCTCCCAAGTCCCCAGTCCATCGTTACTGACTGGAGCTGGAAAAAAAGAACATTATGAAGACGAGGGTCTATGTGAGGGGTCCCTTCTAGCCCAGTCCCTTCACTTGGCATTTGTGGAAGGACCTTGAGCAACGACGAATTGACATTGCTGACCGCTGGAGTCTTAAAAAACAACTATAACGAGGTGCATACTCTGTAACGATCTGAATTCCTTGGCTCGTTGTTGCGCTCCGCCTCCGGTGTGCGGTGCGCCGTTCGCTTGCTTGTCTCTGGTGCTCCGCCTCGCTGTTCGCACGCTGGGTTGGTTTACTGAGCTGGCCACCGAATCTTGTGCCGTTGCAGTTTAGATTACACTATCCACTTGCCAATTTGCAATGAGATTGCTAGTTATTTTAGCCCTCCCTCCACGTGTGCTGCGCTACCATTCCGTATCTCAGTAGTATCCATAGCTAAGTCCCCTACGGGCTACGGCACTGACGATCTGAGATCAAGCATGGCGACTGATGCAGCTGTGGCCGATGAGGATGGATCGCCGAAGAAGACGAAGCAGGGCGGCTTCAAGACTATGCCATTCATACTAGGTGATTGCCCTTGCTTCCACAGAAGTTTCCTCTCATCAGACCGCAATATTAATCCAAGCAGCATTTTCATCGTTATTTCTGAGCATATATACATACGTGTTGCTCCGTCGGTTGTGCACTGCAGCAAACGAGATCTGCGACCGGTTCGCGACGGCCGGCTTCAACGCCAACATGATCACATACCTGACGCAGCGGCTGCACCTGCCGCTCGTGGAGGCCTCCAACCTGCTCACCAACTTCAACGGCACCGCGGCCTTCACGCCGGTCCTGGGCGCCATCATCGCCGACTCCTGCGCCGGTCGCTTCTGGACCATCGCGGGGGGAGGCGCGCTGTACCAGCTCGGCATGCTGGGCCTCGTCGTGTCCGCGCTCGTCCCCGCGTCCTGCGGTGCCGGCGCCGGTGCCACTGCCACGGCGCCGCCCGCGCTGACGTCCCAGCGCGCGAGCGGCGGGCAGCTCGCCATGCTGTACGTTTCTCTGCTGCTCACCGCGCTCGGCGGCGGCGGCATCCGACCCTGCGTGGTGGCGTTCGGCGCCGACCAGTTCGGCGGCGGCAGGCGTCCTGGCAGCGAGCAGAAGTGGAGCTACTTCAACCTCTACTTCTTCAGCATGGGGCTCGCCGTGCTGCTGGCGCTCACCGTGGTGGTGTACATCCAGGAGAACGTCGGGTGGGGCTGGGGATTCGGGATCCCGGCCATCGCCATGTTCGCCTCCGTGATGTCGTTCGTCGTCGGGTACCCAATGTATGTGAAGGTGAAGCCCGAAGGAAGCCCCTTCAAGAGGCTCCTGCAGGTCGTCGTCGCGGCGTTCAAGCAGAGGAAGGAGTCCGTGCCGGAGGACGTCGGCTTGCTGTACCAGAACAAGGAGCTCGACGCTCCAATCGCCGCCGACGGGAGGCTACTGCACACTGACCAGCTTAGGTAAGTGCCAACCATTGACTTTTTATTACTTCAAGACGTTGGTGGTCGATCTCATGTGCATTTTCTATGTCGTTTTGCTATAATAAGGTGGTCAGTTGTTTATTGTCGCGCACGCCGGCGCCGCGCGCGCGGGCTCCAAAGTCCGCGAGATCAGAGTTACCGTTACTAATGCTTGCTCTTACCTGTCCCACGTGAAGGTTCTTGGACCGAGCGGCTGTACTGACGACGGGGGACGTCTCCGACTCCGGCGAGCCTGACCTATGGCGCGTGTCGACGGTGCATCGCGTGGAGGAGCTCAAGTCCATCGTCCGCATGCTGCCACTGTGGGCAGCCAGCATCATGCTCGTCGCGGCCGCGTCACACAACTTCACCTTCGCCATCCAGCAGGCGCGCACCATGGACCGCCACGTCACCCCACGCTTCCAGATCCCGCCGGCCACGATGATCATCTTCACCACGCTGACGATGCTCGTCAGCCTCGCGCTCTACGACCGCGTCTTGGTCCCCGTCGCGCGCCGCTACACGGGGCGGCGGTCGGGGGTCACCTACTTCCAGCGCATGGGCGCCGGCTTCGCGGTCTCCGTCCTCGGCGTGATGGCGGGCGCGCTCGTGGAGGCCAGGCGGCGCCGCGTGGCCGCGGAGCACGGTCTGCTCGACAGCCCCAGCGCCGTGGTGCCCATCAGCGTGTTCTGGCTGGTGCCGCAGTACGCGCTCCACGGCATGAGCGACGCGCTCTCTACGGTCGGACACATGGAGTTCCTGTACGACCAGTCGCCAGAGAGCATGCGCAGCTCGGCGGTGGCGCTGTTCTGGGTCGCCGGCTCCATCGGGAACTACCTGGGCACGGTGCTCGTCACGGTGGTGCAGAGCGCCACCAGAGGGGTGTGGCTCCAGGACAACATCAACAAGGGGAGGCTCGACTACTACTACTGGCTCGTCACGTTCCTCTTGCTGCTCAATCTCTTTTATTACATCGTGTGCTTCCATTTTTACACCTTGAAGACGTTCGAGGTGGACTCCGGCCGCATTAACGGTGGTGAGGGGCAGGTTGTAGAACGGCAAGCGGAGGCACGCGTGGAGCCTTGCCATGTCCAGGTTGGTGGAAGCTTGTAGTTCAATTATTTCCTAGACTAGATAGAAGAGCGGAATTGGATATTTAGAAAAAAGGATAAGTTTGTCAAAGTTCAATTATTTCATCCAAACCCATCTTTCTTGTTGGGATCCAGATCGAAGCTGACTAGCTTAAGCTACTTGAAGTTTCCACCCTGCTTCGTCGGTGCCATTGTCATTGCCATTGCCATGGTGGTGGTGGAGCTCGACCTCCTCTCCGCTGACCATCTCCAATGGCTTAAAGGTGTAGTACTTGACGCAGACAAAGAAGTAGACGAGGTTGACCACCTCCAGAGCCACGACAAGCCAGTAGTAGTTGTCTAGCTTCCCTCGGTTAAGGTTGTCCGGGAGCCATTGCCCGGTTCGCCGCGTCTTGTCGTGCACGATGGTCACCAGCAGCGTGCCGAGGTAGCTCCCTATTGAGAAGGTGAGCCAGTAGAGCGCCGTCGCCGTGCTCCGCATGCTCTCGGGTGCCTGGTCGTACAGGAACTCCATGCGGCCGACGTCCATGAAGGCGTTGGCGATGCCATGGATGGTGTACTGCGGCACCAGCCAGAAGACGCTCATCGGCAGGGTGGCCTTGGGAGCGTCGAGCAGCCCACTCGCAGCGGCGACGGACTTGCGTCTCCGCTCGACGACCGCGGCCACCACGTTGGACAGCATGGCGATCGTCAGTCCGACGCCCGTGCGCTGGAGGTGGGTGATGCCGTTCGGGCGGCCGGTGAAGCGGCGCAGCACGCGGACCAGCACGCGGTCGTAGAAGACCAGCGTCAGCAGCATGCCGAAGTTGGTGAAGATGAGCATGGAGGCCGGCGGGATCTTGAAGTGCGGCGTGATGTCACGGTCCATGGTACGGGCCTGTTGGATGGCGAAGCTGTGATTGTGCGACGCCGATGTCACCAGGATGATGCCGGCGGCACAGATCGGCAGCATGCGTATGATCGACTTGAGCTCCTCGACGCGGTGCACCGTCGACAGCTGCCATAGCTTCGGCTGGCCTGACGGCAGCACGTCGCCGTCCGTCACTATAGCGGCCTTGTCAAAGAACCTAAGGAAAAACAAATCAGCTCGATCGTGCATGCAGTACTTTTTTTTTTCTTTCTGATTTTGTTGACTTACTTTAGCTGGTCGGTATGAAGAAGGCGGCCGGTGGTGGAGATGCCGTCGTCGAGCTCCTTGTCCTCGTACAGGAGGCTCGGGTCCGACACGACGGCTTTCCGCTTCTTGTAGGCTGCGGTAGCGACCTGCGCCAACCGGACCAGGGGGCTGCCCCCGGGCGGCATCCGGATGTAGAGCGAATACCCGGACACGAAGGCGATCACCGCGGCGACCATGGCGACGGTAGGCACCCCGATCCCCCAACCCCACCCGACGTTGTCCTGGATGTACACCACGGCGGTGACGGCCGCGAGCTTGGCGAGCTCGATGGCGAAGAAGTAGAGGTTAAAGAAACTCCACTTGGGCTTGGGGCCCCGGTGCCTGTGCGCGTTCAGCTCGAGCTGGTCGGCGCCGAACGCCATGATGCAGGGGCGCGTGCCCCCGGTGCCAATCGAGGTGCAGAGCAGAGAAAGGTAGAGCACGGAAATCTGGTAGGAGGACGCGCGCTGGCAGTCTGCAGCGTGCTTAGCGCAGGGTGGCGGGTGCAGCGACGGGAGCGCGGCGGAGAGGGTAAGGCAGACCATGCCCAGCTGGTAGATGATGGAGCCGAATGTAATGGTCCAGAAGCGGCCGGCAAAGGAGTCGGCGATGAGACCGCCGATGAGCGGAGTGAGGTTGGCAGTGCCGTTGTAGTTGGTGATGATGTTGGAGGCCTGGACGAGCGGCAGGTGCAGCTGCAGGGTGAGGTACGAGATCAGGTTCGTCGTGAACCCCACCGACGCGAGCCGGTCGCAGAAGTCATTCGCTGTGGTTGTGCACAGGCGGCATGGCAAGGAATATTATTAGCTTCAACGAAGACAGTAAAATCTTTCAATTATTACTTGGCAGAGGTGCGTTAATTAATTTTCACTTTGGGTTAAAAATGTGAATCCTATAGATTCCAACAATAATCAGAACCATTTCACCTTTGATTTGATTGACTTTAGTTACCATCGTCAATAATCATTAGATATATTCCAAATTTTAATAACAATAATCAGAAACGTATGTCCGTTAAGTTCATTCGAAGCAACAATAGTGTTATCGAAAAAAAAAGAAGAAGCAACAATAGCCGCATACTCCCTCCATCCTATAACATATGTTGTTTTTGGTGTTCGTGTCATAAATTTGAGTCGATTTATATAGAATACATGTAATATTTATATCTGCAAATAAATTTATTAAAAAACTAGATTCAAAGATCCTTCCAACGATACTAATAATGTACAGTAAATGTTAATAGTTTTTAATATACATTTTATCAAAGTTGTTTCTTAGGAAACGAAAGCGGCAAATATTTTGCGACGGAGTAAGTATCTTTTTCGTTTCCTCAAAAATATTATATTCTACCATTAGAAGAAAAATAACATCATATACATCTAAATTACCATTCTCTGCCTTTATAAGAAACAATTTATAATTACCCCTGAAATTACTCACATCTTCTATTAAGAAATAACATCTTTAATTTGTCTAAATTACCCACATGTATCGTTACAAAACATGAGTAAATTGAAATATCCGTCAAACCTACGTATGGATTCCCAATATAAGATATTATAAAAAAATAATAATTAAACAAACATTAAAGTACCTGATATATGTTTCTAAATTACCCAGTTCTATGATGTTAAATATTAAGTACATGTAAATGCTATTTTCCAAGAATATTTGCATACGATAGTGACAAATATTTATTTTAATAGTCTATTAATCATGAAATAACTTGCCTTTACGTACAAACCATACCAATGGTACTAATAATTTATTTTAAATTATATTAGAACTCTATCGCAATAAATTTTATAAGTTGTTACTTTAGATTAGATTATACATTTGGACTAAAACATTATGACATAACAATATATAATTCAATTATATGAATTTTCTTTTTATAAAACGGCACTATTATTATACATACAAATATAATGGAAAGTCAATGTCTTGCTATGATGTAGGAAGATTTTATTTTGGTATTATATATTACTTGCTTTGGTTATATTGTCATCTATAACCAAAAGGTGGAGATTGTAAGAAAAATGACACCTAGCTAGAGGCATTAAGTGATTTTGGTATTTGAGTGACGATAAAATCATTGGCACTAATGTTGTTTGTTAGTATACAAGGTTTTAGTCCCATATATATATGCAAGGATGGACTTAGGTGAAACTATGATCGTGATCAAGTATCCCAAGGCCCAAGCAAAGGTCAAGGAGCTGATACGGCTCCGTTTGGCAGGGCTCCAAACGGCTCTAATTTCTCTTATGGCCCGTTTGGATGTTGGTATTGAGGCCCAAAAATTGGAATTGGCATTGGTAGCCCATAATTTTGCTGTTTGGATGGTTTGGGTATTGGCCTATGGAAATGGGCTTCAATACCACGAGGCCTTTGCTCCACCTGCATAGCCTTGTCCACAATACCGAGCTCACCCCCTCCGCATTCACCTGAATCGGTGCTCCCTTTCTTCCCCACGCAACCTTCGTCTATGCCCGTGAAAAAACAGCGGCGGGTCAAGCAGGAGCTCCGAGCTCCCTCTCTCCCACTCCTCCATGGCTGCCTCACTTGCTCCCTCTCTCGCTCGCTTCCCCATGGCGGCCGCGCGACCCCTCCCTCTCTCTCGCCATGCGCCCCCGTCGGCGATGCGGCCCCCAGATCTGGCGCGGGTTCTCCCTCTCAGCGACGAAGGTTCCTCCGGGCCTCCCCATGGCGCAGCCGGAGGTTTCTGCTCGTGACCCCTCCATCTCGATTGCGCCCCCTGCTCTTGACGTAGCCAGGTCATCCCCCATGGAGCAGCTAGGTCGACCTCCCCAAGGTGGCCTTGCTTCCCCTGCCGTCGGCACAAACGCCATGGATGTAGTCGTCGGTCTCCCCCGCAGCCCCGCAGTCGATCTCCCACCGAGGTCGAGCTCTGCCCGCCATGAACGCCATGAGATTTTCAATTCTATGGCTTTGCATACAAACAGGTATTGGATTTGAGCCACTTGCTACGATTCCAAAAAACAATTAAATGGTCATCCAAACAATAACATTCGAATTGTGGTCATTTCAATACCATGTCTGCTTTGGTATTGAAACCAATTCAATTCCACCCCCTCAATATCTACATCCAAACGGACCCTTACACATTCACTATTCATATATTATTTATAAAATTTATTTTTATCGGTCCTCTCCCCCCTTCTGATAGAGCAAGTGGGAACAGTAAAAGCCAGTTTTTCAACTTCACCTGCTCCCACTGGCTCTATGAGAGGAGGAAGGAGGAGAGATAAAAAATAACTCATGTGAACAGTGAGCTGTTTGGAGCACTATCAAACATGATCGAAGACACTAAAAGAAGAGCAAGAAGCTTAAGACATCAAGTGGAAGAAGATGGCATGAAAAAACACGAAAACACAACCAGAAAATTTAATTTCTCCTACAGTATTTTGCTTGTCAAATTTAGTATAATTTTTTCAACTAAATGTGTCATAATGAGATTCTTATATACTATGACGACTAGTTGTAGTGTTTTATGTACTACTTCAAACACAAAAAAATTCTACTATTTTGGTAGTAAAACGTTGCTCAAAATGCACTAGAATGCACCACTAGACGGTAAATACAAACCACAATGGGTTGTGCGCCCACCCCCTATCTCTGGCCGTCCATTTTGCTTTAAGATTCGTGCTCCAGTGTTTTTTTGGTAAAAAAATTCAATACCCAAGTGCTATTTTTGGAATGGGTGTTGGAGTGAGTTCACTTGTACGAATCTTGAAGCAAACAGAGCCGTAGGATAAAGGGTGGGTGCCCCCCTCGTTGTGGAAATTACAAGTTGACCACTAGAGCTCGATCTCTAGTAGGAAGTAGAGTTGTCTGATGAATGAATAGAAGCCCCCTGAGGCCCCGACCAAGTCATAGTTCGAGGCAAAGCTGCAAGCCATGCACCGGAGCTTCAGTATAGGGTGCATAGGTGTGGTGGAGCAGATAAAGAGCATTGGAGCTCTCCGATGCATACATCGAGTGAGCATTGAAAACATATAAGTGTTGTTTAGTGCGCACCAGAACTCTCCGATGTGTCACTGGAGAATCTGCCGGAGAGGAAGGCAGCAATGGTCGGCTGCAACGGCTAGTTAGCGTGGCAATGTACCCAGCTCTCGGTTATGGTCATCGGAGCTCTCTAGTGTACGTTGTTTCACCTTCTTGAGTTGCAACGGCAAGTTGGTGCATTTGCGCTATATATACCCCCATACCCTGCCACCAAAGGGATCACCAAAGAGTGTGCTAAAATTAATTCTATGAGGGTTGAGGCTCATCACCAAGGGATCTAGCCACCAAAGTGCTTAATAGAAGACAAGGCAAATTAGCGAAGGCGTTAGGGACAGTGTTTAGGCTAGGGACAGTGTTTAGGCTTGTTATTTAGACCGTATATAGTGCTTGCTCTAGGCTTAGGATTAGTGTTTAGTGGTGTTTTCATATCTCCTTGCTATTGATGTTTACACACACCAATATTAATAGACTAGGAGCTTGTAGTGTTGCGAGACCCTCCGACATGTGGAGTGGCAGCCTAGCCGCCTAGGTTGTACCAAAGGAACAACAACTATGACATCTTAGCCAGAATCTCAATAGTGAAGATGGAGGAGAGGGCCTAGGAGAAGGCCCATGAGCAATCCATGGAGTTATTATCTAACCAGGAGCTTGGTTCTTGTGAGGGCATCTTAGTGAAGGGATGCAACGAGGAGTAGGAGGAAGTATGAGCTTCTGGCATGTCAAAAAAAGTTGATGTAGGAGTTTGTAATCTCTAACTCACTTGTGTTTTTGTATTTAGTTGCTTTCCTTGGTGTGTGCTTTACCTTTCCTAGTCTAGCTTTATAGGTTAGTTGCTTGGGTTTTAAGCCTAGGGTGCAAAACGTTTTTCGTTATAAATAGCAACATTTAGTAAAACTGTAGTAGACATCATAACAGTATCTTGCATAGGTTTGATAAGTATGTTTTAGTTGACCATTAGTTATAAGTTGCCTAATTCACCAATCATCATCCTCTTAGCTAGATGTTACGATACCTACAGGCTTGATGTGATATAGCCATTTAGGAATAGGAATCTATATGATAGGTCGACCTAGTGGCTTGCTGAGAGGGGCGTGCGCTTAGAGGAAAGGGAGCTCGTTAGTGACGTGCACTAATGGATTTTGGATTTTGTTGGATCAAATGATTATGGATATTTAAATCCAAAGAAAAATTCCATCCAAGTGGATCCAAAATAACTAGAGTCCAATTAAATTTTGGATCCAATTCCATTGCCATCTCTGGTAGTGGTGGTCATCGTCGTCATGGTGGCGGTGGTGGCACTGCTGCTGATGATGGTGGTGGCCATGGTGTGGTAGCATGCGTGACAGCATCCCTTGAAACATGCCGCGTAGCAGTGTACCACCACTAGTATATTTATGACGGAAAAATCCTCAATTCCGAGACGATAGCGTATCTCATTATCTCTACTGACTTTTCAGCCCCTTTGGAGTATATCTCTGTTGCAGCATGCCATAAACCTCTAGCCTCTAGGGCTCTCGCTCTTTCGAAGCTAGAGCATCTTTAACACTACCAATATTGTTTCCTAAAATGATGGTGTTTTTTTAAACTTAGCAAAAAGTATTAGAAAAAACAAATAATATTATTTTAAAAGTTTTTAATAATTCATTACTAAAATATAAAAGACAATTTATTATCAGATTTCTAAATTATTCTAATTAATTTCATATATCATTTTCATTAGAGATTTTTTTTTCTAGTCTTTATTCTTTCCCACACCTTTCACGGGTATAGATGCATGGTGCGTGGGGGGACAATACACGCGCGGCTGGAGTCCGCGTATCTTTAGTACTAGTATGTGTAAAGGATTTTTTTCTCCGGTGCTAAAAAAATTGCAATATGAGTTTGGAGTTCTTGGAGATAGATATTTTTCATTCTTTCTAAAACTCAAGGATCGAGAAGGATTATTGGATATTTTTGCAGATATTGTAATATATTTCTAGATTTTTGAAATCATTCGGCCATACACAAGAGCCTCAAAATTTAGGGGTAACAAAAGTAACATGCATGTACAAGCCAAGGAATTCATACGCACCAGATAGAAATTTATGATACAGTTCAACTTTTGCACTGATATTAAATAAGACTACGTTAATAAGCTATCCTTCATAGAAGTTTAATTCTGAACTCACATAAAGTCATTTTGTTTTTGCAAACTCGAACAGGAGACCCATCACGACCGCGCGCGGACTGTGCTACCAGAGATGGAGAAGGAGAAGAAGACCGCAACCGACCGCACACTGCCCGACCGCGACCGGAGATGGAGAAGAAAACGTTACTGCGGCTACTAGAGGACACGATGGCAGTGGCTAGGGTTCCGCCAACAACGAGGTATGGTTTCTTCTCCAATTTTGCCAGGCTTAGAGGGGACCAGAAGGGGTATGCATGCTGGCCGGGGGTGGTGGGAAAGGATGCTAGGTGGTTTGGGGGCCTATAGCGGTGGCGAAGGTAGCCGGGACAGGTCAGGGCGGAGGGCCCTGGCTAGAGCTCGGAGCTCGGCGTCGTCGGCGAGCATGACCATGGTGAAGTTCAGACGGGAGGGGGAGGGGAAGAAGCAGGTTGGGGCTACAGGCGCGCTAGGGTTTGCTGGAACTCTGGCGCGCTAGTACCATAACCCTAGCTAGCATGACGGATCTCTAGCGAACCCGCCATGGTGGGGGTGACGACGAGAATGAGCGCAGGGTCAATGACGAGCACGGGATGCTCGACAGAGAGATAGGGGAGGAGGAGCGTAGGAAGCAAGCAGCACGGAGAGGAAGAAGGATCGCACGCTCCCCGTGGCAACAGCTTAACTTTGTCCTTTGTTTTCATGAAAAGAAAATATCCACAATGTGTGGGTACATGTACACAAAGCAACACCGCTGAGAAATATAATATCGCCAATGGTTTCATTGGTTAGTTTGCTGCAACAACGTGTTCGTTTCGCTATTTTCAGTGACTGATAATCCGGCTGATGTGTTTTTGGCCTGTTTCGGTGGCTGATAAGCCGGCTGATAAAAGCCAAGCGAAAAGGGCTAAAGCTTTGCAGTATAGAATTTCCACTACTCACGGAGGAGATGCTTGATACTATTCTACACGTTGAATTGTTTGATGTAATTAAATCCAGAAACGTCGTTTTTTATAGCTTGCCTGTGCGTGGACTGCCGTCAATGAAAATAGACTGGTTTGACCAAGAGGCGTAAAACTGCTACGAAAGGCAGACTGCCATATGCGCGTGGACTGACGTGCTATGTGGTATCGTCCATCAATTCGTGTTAGCAGACGCAGCGTCCGATCCCGTAGCAGCACCAAAAGGTGGCGTGCATACAGGGGTCAGAATTGAAAATTGGAAACAGACAAAAACATTTGCAGTAAAAGAGACTTTAGTGCTGGTCTTACAGGTGGACCTGCCCTGGCTAGTGTGCTAGCTATATTCTGGTGAACAGGCTACATGAAATTCGTGAAGGAAAATGGAGACTAAATGCAAAGGGGATCAGGTCATGAAACAGAGGACAAATCTAAAGGGTGATCCGAGGGAATTCCAGCAGGAATCTAAGCACTTATGAGAAGAAGAAAAAACATAGGAATCTAAGCACAACAGATCGAGCATATGGAGTACTGACAGTAGCAGGACGGAGTGGATCACTCACCTAGAATGAAGGGCATGGTCCTGAACCCTCCTCGTTGCTTCGCCGGCATCTTCGCCGCCGCCGCGTCGGCATCCTTCTTCTCTTCTCTGCCATCCTCAGCCATGGCGCTCTCTCTTCCCCTTTATTCAGAGGAGGAGCCAGTTGAGAGCAGGTATGGGGTAGATATGGCTAGGCACCGGCTGCCAGTGCCAGCACCCTTCACTTGTGAATTTGTGATGGTTGTGGCTTGTGGGAATTGAAGACGGGTATGCGTTGTACGCACGCTTTTATAAAGGAATCGGGTTAAGATCGGATTGGAATTGGATGTTTGTCCGCGGGAAAGCAGTGGTCTGGGAATAGGATGTGCTGCAATGCCTGCAACTGCAAGGCTCTACAACTGTCTTTTTTTCTCTTTTATATAAGGATTAAAGTAAGATCAATATAAGAACTATACATTTTTTTCATTAGCTGGATATATGTCTGTGGCGTTCACGAGGTCTATGATTTCATTGATTGAACCTCAGTAATTAGAGGACTTCAACTTATTTTTTTTTTCATTAGCTGGATATGTCTGTGGCGTTCACGAGCTAGCATTTAAAACCTGGAATGGTAACTTCTAAGGAAATAAGCTGAAAGTTGAAAAAACACATTGAAAAAAGACTTTTTTGACTTTTAGTGTGTAGCTAAAGATTTAGTATAAAAGTTATTAGCAAAAATTCAACAGCTGGAAGCTAAAATCCAAAAATCCGTTTTTGAGCCAAAAATCTAAAACCCCCTACTAGTTCAGTAAGCTCACATTCTAATCTAGCAGGCTTGATTGAGACGCAACATCATTGAGGAGGTCGAGGCACTGATCCTTCCGTCCACTGCAGTCACATCAGGTGGCATGAGCAAGTCAATTTGGTTATTATTCGGTTTTCACCACCTGATGCTCTAGATTCTGTGCGTACTTCATAGGATAGCGGTGCGTAGAGGCAGAGATGGAGCTAGAGCAAATCTAACGATACACTTATACATGCAAATATCTGTGTAGTATATAATAAACATTTAGGTATTTCTATTGTTTTTCTAATTTAGGTCTACTTCTGCGTTGAGGCAAGGAAAGTTTTGTCAAGATTGCCTTTTGTAATCATAATTGTTATTGGCTTTTTGGGTTTTTTTCTTTTGAGTAAAGCCCGATGCACTTCCCTAAAGTAATCGGTGATTTTAAAAGAACTTCTCAAACTAAATACCAACATACCCCTTTTTGACTTTTAAAACCAAACAAATACCCCCTTACCATTTTGGGTGGTTCTGCTAACATGGCAGTGGGACCCACCTAAATCAGTTGCTCTCTCTTTCTCTTATATATATAAAAAGCATAATTTTATGAGTCCTCTGGATACAAACTTCATATCAAAGTTGTAGAGCTCGACACGATATATAACATTGTAGTTGATAATTTTTCTATTTAACAAAAAATTGAGCTCAAATGTTCATTTTAAGTTACCAAATTTTAAAATTCATTTTTTTTTCAAATGACCTTGGATGTTGACAATAATCTATACCAAAGTTTTAGTATCTGTAAGATATACAACTTTGTGCCTGACAACTTTTTCTAAGATTGTTTAGAGCAGCCCCAAATTTTCATTTTCTGTTAGTTTTAAATCCAATTTATTTTGATTTTTTCAAGCAACTCTGTAGTTGATATATTTTTTTCAAACAATTGATGTTGACATAATCCACACCAAAGTCATAGCTCTCAATAGGTTCTACAACTTTGTAGTTGATAGAGTTTTTATTTGATATCGTTGAGTGGCCTAAATGTTCATTTTCAATTCTTATATTTGAAATTTAATTTCTTTGAATTTTTCAAATGACAAAGAAATTGGGGCTCCAAACTTTATCAGAGAAATATTTATGAACTACAAAGTTGAAGAGCATGTTGAAAGAATGAGAGCTACAACTTTGATATAGACTACGTCAACATCATTTGAAAAAAACAAATAAAATAAATTTTTAAATCTGGTAACTTTAAATGAATATTTGAGCCTCTAAAATTATATATATAAAAGTTATAAAATATAAATTTGCAGATCATGTCGATCTCTACAACTTTGATATAAATTTGGTATTCATATGAAAAGTTAGTTTTAAAAAAATCATGACTTGATTATGCTTTTTAAATATAAGAGAAAGAGAGACCAAATAAGGTGGGAGCTACTGCCACGTCAGCAAAACCACTCAAGAAACTACATTGAAATGGTCAAGGGAGTATTGTTTTTGTTCGTTTAAAAGTTAACACGATGTTGGGTAACTAGGATCCCGACAAGGAGCTGAATTCACTACAACTCAACTTGAGCCAACGAGAAGGTTCTCGCAAAGGGGCTTAGACCTTTGACCAACATAGACTCGAATATTGAGGTAATAGAATTCTTGGTAAATGTGTCAACTAATCTCCCTCTCTTACGAGTTTGAGCCTCCCTTTCATAGGGTACAGTCACAACCATTCACTTATATGTTTCTGCCCCTTGCCAGCTAGGGCATATTCCAACACATTCTCCTTTTTATAGAGTACAACACATCGAGAGCTATAATGACTTCTGCGTATGAAATCACCTTACTTCATAGAACTTTATCGAGCCGTATTGTCGGCTTGCTAGACTACTCGGCCCAACTCAAGAACCTTTTCCATGAGGATCAACCTTCTTCACTCGAGTAGACCCGGTCTTCGAAAGATCCTCATATCGTCTAGTCATTTCCCTTGGTCAACACCCTGAATAGCCTTTGAAGACCCTAAAGGCTCGATTTGCTTTCTACCTTTAGGGGTCCGCCTAGATCTTCATTAAGCTATGGCACAGGCTTAGCTTTTGAGCCTTCATCGAGACTCATTCCTCCTTTAGTGCCTGTCTCCAACAGGTTCCTAGGGGTCCTTCGCATAAAAGTCCTATGCCACAGTACCTACGGTCACAAAACATGCAAATCAACACAAGAGTCGGTTAGTGAACCTTTGGGCGTAAGGTCTTGCTAAGGTTTTTTTTGTCTAGTATTGTAGTTCAAGAGGGTCTTTCAAAATATGTGACTTCTTTAGAAGAGTGATTTTTTTTCTTGAACAGCCTTGCGTACTCACAATATGAACATGTCACATAGGTCAGTCTCATTCTTAATTGTAGAGAAGGGAAACCACTCAAGTCTTCCCTCATTAATGAAATGTTATGTGAAGTACAATTTTCTTATGTTGATGTGCAATGTATGAATACATATTCTTGATGATTATTATCTATTGCAAACAGTTAATTAGCTGGATTCTGAATCACCTGAGTCCATAACTGAAAGCCCTAGTTTTGTTTTAGACAAATGATGAAACCTATTTGGACTAACCTTATGATCTAAGTGTGTTGATGAGATAGGTTGGTCCAAGTCCAAGATGAATCTAGGTGGTACTCAAGGATGGAGATGGTTACATGACATGGTGATCAAGTGCTCCCCGCTTGGAAAATAAGAAAGAGAAAAACAAAATAGTACAAAGGCAAACATATAAGCAATAGGGCCATTTTGTTTTTCAGGTCAAGACATTATCATAGTGTGTCTAGGTTTAGGATTGATAACCATACTATTAAGAGGGGAAGTCTTTCGGCTATCATGGTGATTAAGTGTCATCTAGGTGATTTAACTCCATGCATGTGCATTAAGACCTAGTGAGTGCTAACAACCCTTGAAAAATGACTATGAAAATGCTAACTCGGAAACACAAGTGAATGGATTTTCATAAGGGTTGAGAAAGGAAATGAAGGAGCTGCTCATAGTGCATCGAACAATGTTGGTGCAGGCATCCGACAAATGATGTTATCGCCAGATGGCTAACCCTAGCTGAGGCTCACATAGACATTGATTAGGGTCCGATGTGAACCATCAGGCATGTCGAGAGCTCTCGATGTAGTTTTGAGATGGCATTGGGCGATGATAAAGGAGTTGCCTGAGACGCTAATATTTATCGTTTGATGTGATTAAGACGTGTCTGATGAAAATGGCTGACCCAAGTACCATGGAATCAAAGGAGCATTGGACATTGGAGTTTTTCTAACGCCCCCATCGAATGCTGGAAACACGGCTAGGAGCTCTTCGTATAAAAATGATATGATAATGAATGTTGGAGGACTTTTGTCCGATGTAAGCATCGGACGCTGGAGCATGGATTCAACCATGGGGTGCCAAGGGATATCTTCAAACAGTTGGGACATGTGGCAGGTGTTGGTGGCATCGAACGCTCGAACATTTTGCCCGATGTAAAAAATGCATCATCCAATGCCCTGAAAAAAGTGCATTGAAGGGGCCAATGACTACTTGAGACTTGGGGATCTATAAATATTCTTTGGATAGGTTTTCTCACTCTTGCACCCCCAGCTGGTTGTCAACGAAATATGTGTCGTAGTCAACCTAGGGGGTACCCTACGGTAGTAGATTGTAGGCGGAGGTGTGGCGACGACGATTTATACAGGTTCATGCCAGCAAATCGTCGTAATACCCTACGTCCTGTGTTTTGGTGGCTGGATTGATATGAGTATTAGGTTACACAAGGTGTAGATGAGATATGAGAGAGAGTTTTGGAGGGGGTCCCTACTCGCCTTATATAGCTAGGGAGCAAGGTTACAGTTTCCCTGCTTGCCTTATATAGCTGGAGAGTTTGCTGCTGAACAGGAGTAGTTTGTATCCCGGATATAAGATTTCGGACTTGTAAGTGAAAACTACAAAGCTGTGTAAAATTTGGGCGGTGACCTTTTGTTTTACTTGTATTTCTTGTCGTGCCTGCTAACTTGTGAGTCGTAGCGATGAATCATTCGGCCCTGGGTTCCCTGTGGCGTGGATCGTAGGGCGCAGTGCCTCTGCACGCGTAGGTGCCATAGGGATTACCAGGGAGGTATGCTGCTGGCAACCCGCGACGCAGAGGGCGAGCAGCTCATACACGCTTAGGGAGATGCAAGGGATATGACCTTTTTCCGAGAGGTTCGATCGTGGCGTGACTAGGGACTGTGGAGACCGTTCCTGCAGACGCTGGGAGAAAAGCCATGCTGCTTGTAGAGTCGTCGACCGTACTGTGGTTGTGTACAGATTCTAGACACATAACCTCATGACCTTCGACACAAATGATATCTCCCGGTTGATGGAGAGACACTATTTGAGAGGTCTATCGATGTGATCATAGCGTATAGAGTAGCTACTTCTATGCGCTATGAAAATTGGTAGGCCAGATTCGAAGGCTTCCGGTTATGGTCAGGCTGTTTGGAGAGAACGTCGTAATGCACTTTGGAGAGGTCGTCGAACACTATGGGAGTGTTTTGGAGAGGTCGTCGGACGCCGAGAGCCTTTTGTAGTAGTCGCCGAACGCCGTGAGCGTTTTATGGAGGTTGAATTGTGTACATGAAGTATGAAAAAATGTAGCACCTTTATTTATTTATTGAGAGGTACATAGTACAAACTTTGTTAGAGCACTTTAAACTTTTAAACTTTTCACGCCACTAGGGTCTGAGGGTCTCTACGTGTAGTTGCGGAGGGGGTCGGCGCTGGTCGTTGTTAGTTCTACTTCTTTTTGTTTCTTTGCGGCGGGCTGGTTACTAGCATTGGAGTTGTAGGTGTCCTGGACACGGGTCTTCTCGGTGGTGTTGATTGTCTGCTGCTCGCACTCGTACGCGATCTTCAGGTTGGTACGGAGACTGAGGACGCCTTGTGTCATCGGGATCTTCAATACCATGTATGTATAGTGCGAGACTGCCATTAGCTTGGCAAGCGCCGGGCAGCCGAGGATAGCGTGGTAGGTTGTTTGGAAGTCGGCGACGATGAAGTTGATGTTCTCGACCCTGAAGTGGTTCTGGTCGCCAAACTATATGGGGAGTGTAATCTGTACTACCGGTGTGGATGCCTTATCTACGATGATCCCCCAGAAGGGGAAGTTCGCCGGGACGAGATCCTTCTTCGAGTAGTCGAGTTGGCGGAATGCGTCGGCGAAGATAATATTGAGGGCACTGCCGCCGTCGACCAACACCTTCCTGAAGCGGCACGTGGCGATGGTTGGATCAACGATGAGTGGGAAGCGGGCGGGGTATCTATAGTCCGTCCATTCATCTTATCTGGAGAAGCTGATAGGTTGCTCCAAGCAGTCGAGGTAGCGAGCGTTGGCCGAATCATCTCTGTTGCTGTGACTGAGTAGACATCTTTGCAAACTTAGCAGCGTCGCCTTTCTCCTTCAACAACCACGCTGCCCCCGAAGATGGAGTACGTCATTGAAGCTGGTCGGAATTCTGGCACTGGTGGTTCTTGGTCTTTGCCTTTGTCGGGGTCATCTTTCTTTGCTCTCTTGTCGCCTCTTCCCCACTCAAGGAGCTCACACTCGTGCATGGAGTGTTCGGAGTTTTTGTGTATGGGGCATGGGCCGTCAAGGATCTTCTCGTAACCGGCGTCGTAGTTCCTCCTCGGACGAGCGTTCGTGTTGGCGACGTAGCGATTGTCACGCCTGTAATCGTACCGCTGTGGATAGCACTCGGAGTTGCCCGATCGGTAGTCCCGGTAATCGCCGGTTCTTCCTTCGCTACGGTAATCTGGTCGGCGGTCGCCGTCCCTTGCGCGTTCCGAGGAACAAGAGTGGCGTCGCTTGTTCTCCCTACTGCGGGTGGCGTCGTCTTGGTTGGCGTAAGGATCCGCGATCGTCATGAGCTCTTTTATGGTCCTTATGCTCTTCCGCGCCAACTTGTTTCGGAGGTCGTCTATCCGCAGGCCATTGGAGAAGATGGCGATGGCCTCTGGGTCGGAGATCTCTGCGATGCTCAGCCTCTTGTTGGAGAAGCGCCTGATGTATTTCCGGAGGCTTTCATTGCTCCCATGGAGGACGTTCTCCAAGTCATAACACATCCCTGGCCGAACATACGTAGACTTGTACGTCTTGATGAAGATCTCTTTGAGTTGCTCCCAGGTGTCGATGGTGCCTTCTCGGATCTTCCAGAGCCAGCTGTTGGTGGAGGTCGACAACATCACTGGCAAGTAATTGGCCATCACGTCTTGATTCCCACAGGCGGCGTATATGGCAATCTCATACATGGACACCCACTGCTCTGGGTTTGCCTTGCCAGTGTATTTCTCCACCGACATCACTCTGAAATTATGGGGCCACCTGGTGGCACGTAGACAAGTGGAGAAGGGGCGCAGTCCCCCTATGGCGGGGAGCGTCGGTGCCGGTGTTGGATCGCGTCGGCGGTTACCATACTCATCATCGTCGTACCGCGGGGATCATCGTATGTGCTCCTTCGGAGGGCTTTGGCGTGCCGGTGTTCGATCACGCCGGGCCCTGTTGGGTTCTTCGTCATCGCGTCGTGGGGATTTTCATCGGTGCTCCCTCGGAGGGCTTCAGGGGTGGTTCCTACTGTAGGATTGACTGGAGAATTCAGGGGGGTGAACCGCTTTGTTGACCTGGACGGCGGCTGCCATGATGTGGGCCTCTATCTTCTTGATCGCGGGTGTGTCGGGGAGTTTGGACAGCTCGCAGGCGGCTACGACAGATTGGCACTGGGGTCGGGAACACCGGAATGTCGCCCATCTGGTCGGACTAGTGCTGGAGGTTGCACCGTGGTAGGTGATCGCGATTCCTCTGCTCCTGCTCGCGCTGCTCCCTTGCGATGCGTTCCTGCTCGTGACGCTCTTCGTTGTACCTCTCCTGATCACGGCGTTCCAGGTCGCGCCTCTACGCACGTTCGGCGTTGTGCTGTTCTCTCGCGACGCGCTCGGTGTCCGTCTCATTGTCGCGGGGGGCGCTGTCGGCGGAGACTTGAAAAATCACCCCTCCGAAGCCTGGGGGAAACTCCGGGAGGGCGGTGTCGATTCGGAGGAGTCGATAGTCTCAAGTCTCGTAGTGGCGATAGAGTCTGATGAGATCGTGCCGTCGAGGGACACCGCCTGATTTGAGTCGCTAGGGAATGCGGAGATGATGACGTGTTCACGATGGGAGCCGCGGGGATCTGGTCGGAGATGGATCGAAGCGCATGGCGTTGGAAGGTTGCCGCCTGATTTATGAGCCCGCGAGGCAACGTCGGAGGAGGGTGGATTCCCCTGGTCGTCGCAGCCGTCGTCTTCACTAGGGTTCGATGGCGGCGCGGTCGGTGGCCATGGTGATCGGAGAGTCGGCGTCGTGCCGTCTGCACGAGGTTGATGCAGTCCATGATACTGGTGTTGGAGCGATTGATGGCGTCGACCAGATCATCGATGTTGATGTTCTTTCGCGGGTGGTGCTTTGATGTGGCAAGGCGACATGGAGGTGATGGCACATCTACCCCGCATGGCGTAGATCCGACGGTCCAGGACATAGATCTGATCTGGAGCACGGTACTGGTCGCCGGTAGGACCATTGAATTCGAGAAGGTGACCGCTTGACGAGCCATGAAGTCGATGCACACAACCCCTACCTGGCATGCCAACTGTCGACGAAATATGCGTCGCAATCTACCTAGGGGGTACCCTACGGTAGTAGATTGTAGGCGGAGGTGTGGCGACGACGATCAAGCGTAACACAGAGAGCGTAGATACGACGGTTTATTCAGGTTCAGGTCGGCAAATCGCCGTAATACCCTACGTCCTGTGTTTTGGTGGCTGGATTGATATGAGTATTAGGTTACACGAGGTGTATATGAGATCTGAGAAAGAGTTTTGGAGGGGGTCCCTGCTTGCCTTATATAGCTGGGGAGCAGGGTGTGAACACATGGTTGATATGTGCCCATGATGTTCAGTTTTGTGATGAGTGATTGATCAACATTGAGGTGTTTCAGTTTGAGTGGTTATCACTAATCTTTGCGAAAGCAAATGTGTGCCTGTCTATTGGCTTGTGGTGTGCAGGTGCTATGCCTAGTGACAATGGTCAATGGCGTGGAGAAAGTCGAGTAGAGGCTTGCCGTGCCGATGGACTGAGAGCGGTGAAGGGCGGAAGCGGGGCTTGGACTGAGGGGCCATGGGTGCCGGTGGACTAGCTGTGGTGGCTAGTACTTGGCATCGGCGAGCGCGTGAAGACATGGGGGTAAACTGAGTCGACCAAGTCAAGACGGCGGACGAGCGGGTCGAGCGGAGGCTCATGGAACTCGGAGTCCGACTGGGCGAGGACAAGGTGGCTCGACTCGAGCGGTTTGGTGGTTTGGGCCGCAAAACCACCAGAGGACGGTTTCCATGTTTGGGCCTCAAAACTCAGGGTTCGGTAGTGGAGCCCAAAGCTACCGGTGGCGGGTTTCGCGGGTTTGGGCCTCAAAACCCGGGCGGAGCTTCCGAGGAAGCGGGGATGGCACGTGGCGGAATCCTGAAGGTTGCGTCGAGGCGACGACAACTCCTAGCAGGAAGCGGGGTCGTCCATTCAAACTGCAGGATATATTTTCCGGAGCTTGGACTGCAATGCTTAGGCTAAGTAGTTCACTGAGTGTATCTAGGGGGGTCTTTGGGAAATAGCCAAAGCCCGATAAGTAGGGGGTGAAGGGGTATCCCTCATCCCACCTCTTGAACCCTAATCATTTGCACCACCTCTCTCTAGTTCATAAGGTCCCTAGGTTGATTTCTCTCAATATTTTTAAGAACCCGCACTTGGTTTTTTGTGGAAATCGGAGGTCTTACCCTCCGTAAGCCATGGTGGCTTTGATTTCGTGATTGTGTCTCTTTTGCTTGTGTTCTTCACTAATCGCATTTTTGCTCCTCTCTAATCCTCTAAGTTCAGACGTTGATTTCTCTTGATTGAGAGCCAGTTTTGCGATTCCGTTTGAACCAAGTTGTGCGGGATCACAAATAGAACATTTGTACCGAAGGGCTTCGCCCCAAACATATTGAGCACATAGATCGGCAATTTCTATTTTGTGTTCTTCGTTTTTTGAGTTTTTCCCAAAAATCTTTTTATGCCCATTGATTCGAACCAAATTGAGCGATGATTCTCTAGGGATAGCTCCTCCATAGCCTTGGGATCATGCCCACAAAATTTGGTGGCTATTAGTGAAGATTTGGTGAAGATCTGTGGAAGGATTTGGGGACTGTCCATGCCTGTCCCGCGGACAGTCTGCCAGTCGGGCTCTGGCAGAGGCTCTCGGTGGTGCTTAAGTGGTTCGCGGACAGTCCGCACCAACTCGCGGACAAGCCGTCGTTGGTTTTCGCCGAGTTGCACTGTTTCTGGTCAGATCTGCTGAAGGTTTTCGGGGTGAACGGCGGACAGTCCGGGACCCCCCTCGGACAGTCCGGGAACAAAATAGAAACCTCTTCGGAGAAGTTGTTTTTTCGGACCTTTTGCCTGCGGACAGTCTGGAAAAACTCGCGGACAGTCCGCCGTGTCTTTTCTGTCTGAGGCGGACAGTCCGGGCCAAAAGGCCGCACAGTCCGGGAAAACCCAGTTTGGGTGTTTTGCCTCTTTGCTTTCTCATGTTGGTTTTCACCCGTCTCCGACCACTCCGCTGCACCTCTATGATTCTTCCTAAGGTGTCCACCTACTTGTTAGGTCATGTGCGTGTCGTTTCTTCCGAGCTCGATTTTTGGGAGTGATTTTGGGACAAGGGTCCAGCAATAGAAGGTTCCGAAAGAGATTTTTATTTGGCTCCCATTCACCCCCCTTTGGTCGCCGTTCTCGGTCCTTCACAGGGTTACAGTTTCCATATCCTAACAGGTTACGATCGGTCCCTCAAGGCAAGGGATCCGAGTCTATCTACTAGGATCTTCCTTGGCGAGCAAGACTTCTTCGGAGTCCCCGGTGAGCACGACGGGCTGGTCACATGCCGCAGGGCCTCGCGAGCTAGGTCATATTCCGATCGGCAGGCCCATAAGGTCCCTGGGGATATGCCGAGGTAATATCCCCAACACTGGTTGATACACCTTGTGATCATACTCCACTCTCTTCCACTCATCTAGTTCATGTGTTGATCATCATTTGTGAGATTGGTAATGATCCTAGTTGCATTTTCTTAGAGTTTAAGCATCTAGTAGCACTAGTGGTCATGTGAGCTGTAGATTTCTGGTTACTATTGGTGGTTGCCACCACTTAGATGGTTCGGACCGATGGGATCATTGAGCGGAGGGTGGTGAATGTCTTTGGCTCTAATCATGGTGATTGTGAGGGGTTATTGTGCCTTCCCTGTGAGAGATTCGCCAAAGTACTCTAGTGGATTGCTCATGACTTGTGTACCCTCATCTTGTATTGGTTCTTATGGTGCCCAAGCGTTGAGTTAGGAATGTGATGCCTATTAGTGCGTGAGCCACCAAGTGAGTGTGTCATCACAACGTGGACTAGTTTCAAGCAAGCAATTGAACCACGAGATAAATCATTGTCTCCGCCCCATTGGTATTCTTGTGATTGTTGACTCTTGCCCAGTTTGGTATACATCAATATATATCCCCTTGTATTTGCTTTGTTACATGGGAGCGTATGCTATGCAAACTATGCAAACTGTAATCAAGCGTGCACGATTGTAATCCAATGGTTTCAGATGGAGATGGGACAATTATTCACTTCAACCCTCCCACCAAAAACTTTCTAATCACTTAAACTCACCCTCTACTACTCCGTTATACTACAATCTCCCGTTACTTCGAGGCGCCGTGGAAAAAATACTCCCCGACGCGCCGCCTCCCGTGATCCCAGACCCGCGACGCCCTCGGACCTCGCCCGCGAGTCCCCGGCGCGTGACCCCCGACGCGCCCGCCGACGCGGCACCCCCGACGCCTCACGCCTCACGCGGCGGCCCTAGACTCATCTGCATGCTACTGTTCTTTTTTCACATTTCGCTAGTTTGCAATTAAATCCAGGAACGAAAGAGCTAGTTTGCTACTGTAGTACGTAGTACTTGAATGGACTCCGCCCGATGGATATGATCCATGTGCGTTGGTACGTAGGCCTTCAATTGGGAGTCATGGAACAAGCAGGGAGGAGCCGGATGGTACGACTACCTACAGAGTCAGGTTGACGTCATCGCCGCCGCCGGGATCACCCATGTGTGGCTACCACCGCCGTCGCACTCTGTCGACGCGCAAGGTTATCTTCCGGGGCGGTTGTACGATCTGAACGTGTCCCAGTACGGGAACGAGACGCAGCCGAGGGCCCTCATCGCGGCGTTCCACGGTAAGGGTGTCAAGTGCATCGCCGACATCGTCATCAACCACCGCACGACGGAGAGCAAGGACACTCGCGGCGTCTACTGCATCTCCGACGGGCGCCTCGACTGGGGCCCCCACATGATCTGCCGCAACGACAGCTACTCGGACGGCATGGGCAACGCCGACACCGGCCTGGACTACAAACCGGCGTCGGACATCGACCACCTGAACGACGTCGTCTGGAGCAACCTCACGGGGTGGCTCCAGTGGATGAAGAGCGACGTCGTCGGCTTCGACGGCTGGCGCCTCGACTTCGCCAACGGCTACTCCCCGGCCGTCGCCGGCAGGTACATCAACAGCACGGCGCCCGACCTCGTGGTGGCGGAGATATGGACGAACTTGGCGTACGAGCAGGATGTGTCCGAGGGCGGCGGCGCGTCGGGGAGTTTTTTTTCCACGGCGCCTCGAAGTAACGGGAGGTTGGAGTAACAGAGTAGTAGAGGGTGGGTTTAAGTGATTAGAAAGTTTTTGGTGGGAGGGTTGAAGTGAATAATTGTTCCATCTCCATCTCAAACCATTAGATTACAATCGTGCACGCTTGATTACAGTTTGTATAGTTTGCATAGCTAGGAGGTTTGCATAGCATACGCTCCCTTGTTACATACCTTGTGTAGACATAGTTTGCTTATCTTGTGTAGTTGTTTGCTTTTTTAATTGATGAAGTAGCATAGCTATTCTTAGTTGTAGTGTAACTAGGTGGGATGGAGCGTCTGCACGATTGGACGGCATCTAGCTCGGCTTGGATATACATCACGACTGCATAAACATTGCTGGCCCTCTGTGCATCTATCGCGGCACCGCCCACCGGCGTCGCGCACGCTGACGGCGACGGCACGGCCGATCATCACAGTGCTGAGCGCAACAATCATCTTTCTCCTTTCTGGCGGAGGAAAAGAGTTGCTACTTGCTGAAGGGCCCACGGCATCAATCATCCGCTGCCTTCCTCAATAGTCAATATGGCACTTCCGACGATCGAAAACATTGCTGGCACCATTTTTGTTCCTGAAATGTGATACTGTACAAATCATGGGAGCAACGCCATCAGCGCGAGGTTATGTCTCGGCCAAAACGTGGCGCACTTTAGTCCTTTTCAGTTGAGTACTTGATATCCCCCTTTTTTGATAATATTTTGATAACGATATTTTTTCCCCTTGTAATTTCAGTTAAGTAAATTGCTTGAGGCTAATACCGATGACATTTATATGCTCAAAACAAACCTGACAATAATGGGTTTACAGGAGCACTACCCGTCTACCGCACTACTGTAGTTTCGATATATAGCTTGCCATATGATAATTCAAATAAATATCAAAAGGCTACGTAAGACGAATGGTACTGGCCTTTATAGTCTGGAAATCTCGATATGCCCATAAGCTCCTGTTGAGAACTGAGCACATGCACCTTTTCACAGAATAATGGCTCCCAAGACAACGCTATCGTCCTTAACACTTCTCCTCTATCATATCTGTTTCCATATTTCCAATGATTTCTCATTCTAATACTGAGCGAAGACTAGGTGTAAGAAATCCGCACTTAAAGACTTTTGTTTGAGCTGTAACTTTTAGAGTTTTGACTCAAAAGCTAGCTTTCCGGCCGTTGTCTTCTTGCTATATATTGATTTTTGTTAAGAAAAATAGTTTTTCAGCACAGCAAAAACTAGAAAACCTCTCTCAACGTACTTTTCATATTTTGGTTTATTTTTCTCGGAAGTTAACTTTCCGTCTCTTTTATAGTCAGCTTAAAAGCAAGGCTAATTGTTTCAGCTTCTGGATGACAGCTAGATAAAAGCCGAAATAAAGAAACCATAACACACTTTTCCTATAGTCCAGGTGCCTGAAATTTAAGATGATTTCAGGCAACACTAATATACCACTAACTAGTATAAGTTAGTTGTTAATTTTGTATTTTGTTATTTGTTTTTGTGTTATAACATATTAAATTTTTGTCCTTGTCCTTCTATAGAAATAATTGTAATTGTTAAATTGTCTTTGTGCCAACATATATAAGATTTTGTCAGATTTATAATTTTGTCTAACAATTTTTTATTTCTCAAACCAAAAATTCTAGACTGTGTCTACTTAAATTTTCACGAACTAAAACTGCAATTTTAGTATAAAATATATGCAATAACTGTCGTATGAAGGAAAACTAAAATTCAGACACCTGAAATTTAACAAATCCCTAAATGACATATCTTTGTAGTTTTGATGATCATTATGATAACCTAATTAATAAATACTAACATGCATGTTAAAATATGCTAGACAGGTTTATTTCAGTCATAGAGGTAACGAAACAAGTGGTGAAGATATTGGAAAATAAACCGCAAAGAAATAAAAAAATATATATAACAAAAATGACATGCCCGGACGGTCTCAGCATGTCTTGAAAAGATAGCATGGTGCAAAAGGTTCAAGTGAACCTGATAAAACCTGTTCATTTTAACTTATTAGTCCGACTTATCAGTCATAATATACTGTTTTTTTCATAAGCCTAAATCGATTTATTAGCTATAAAAATGTTAGCTGAACAGGACTAGCCATAAATTCAAATGGACAGACAATCAATATAAAAGAAAAAAGGGATTATGATTGTTGGAGGAATGAATAAACTGGACAGTTCTACCATTGAAACAAACACTACCGCACAAGGTATTTTCAGGGTGGCTGCAGCCCATTTCTAGCAACGGTTTTGCCAACCGCCCCATGACACCGTCTGGACAAATCAACGATTTGTAGGGACAGTTTATCAGCCGCTCCTACAAATCAATTTATAGAGGCGACACATGATTTGTAGGGGCGGTTGAATATAGAACCGCCCTTACAAATCTATTTTCAAAAATCATGAATTCGAGTCAAAAAATAGTAAAAAAAATTATTTAATCCTAAAAATTTAGGACCAACCAGCCAATAGCTTGGTTTATCAAAGTCCGATTTCTCTACATTTTTTGTACACTTTGCGTGAACCGCTGACCTCCCTCTCCGACTCTACTGCTCCAACCACTACACCTCATCCAGGATAGTTTTTCTTTCTCCTTATTCTATCTTTAAACCAAATTTAAATTGACTAATTCAAATGAAAAAGTTGTAAACTATAAAGTTATACAACTTTTTGAGATTTACAACTTTTGTTTTTATTGTTTGTCCATCCGAGATCATTTTAAAAATTTGAATTTCGAATGTAAGAAATTAAACATATTTTTCTTTGACAAGATGATTTCAAATGAAAAAATTGTCAACTATAAAGTTGTATAAATTTTAGAGATCACAAGTTTTATTTAGGTTGTTTTCCATGCGAGATCGTTTCAAAATTTCAAATTTCAAATTTTAGAGATTCAAACATAGTTTTCCTTAACAAGATGATTTCAAATTAAAAAGTTGTCAACTACAAAGTTGTATAACTTTTTAAGATGTACAACTTTTTTTTCATTTCTCCATCCAACATAGTTGTATTATACATTGTTGACAAATTTATAAATCTCTCTCGTAGTTTATGAAGTTATACGAGAGATGTGTCATTTGTGAACAATGTTTATTACCACTTTGTTGGATGGATAAATGAACAAAATAAAAGTTGTAGATCTTGATGAGTTCTATAAATTTGTTGTTGATGACTTTTTCAACTAAAAACATTTGATATTTAAAAATGCTATTTGATGTTGTTATTTTTTTTAATTCAAAATTTGAATTTTTCACATGTAAAGATGACCAAAATAACAAGTATAAGAACACAATAAATTGGTAAATAATGATCTTAGAAAATTTTAGAAAAAAAATCAAGTAATTTAAAGTTAGTACGAGGGAGAAAGACTAGTTACAATTTTTAGCTAGAGATTAAAAAGAGAAATCTGAGTTCTTCAACAATGTAGAAATATTATTCAAATATTATTTTGAAGCAACAAATGAATTCAAATCAAAAAGTTATAAACAATAAAATTTCATAATTTTTCGAGATCTATAACTTTTATTTTGGTCATTTCTCCATCCGATGTGATTTGAAAAATCTAAAATTTTAGTACTTAATTTTTTATATTCAGCGTGTATTTGTAGGGGCGACCCAATATAGAATCGCCCCTACAAATCCAATTTATAGAGACAGCTGGATATTAAACCGCCCCTGCAAATGGGACCATTTGTAAGAGCGGTTCGTAACATCAACAACCCCTATAAATGGATTTGTAGAGGTGGCTTGTTAGGGAACCATTTGTAGGGCCGTTTTTTATATAGAGCCGCCCCCTAAAAAAACAGAGTCATTCCTACAAATCCTAAGTGAAAGAGAGCTCCCGACGATCAAAACACACACATACACAGCTCCCGACAATCAAAACACACACGCACGCACGCGCACACACACACACTTGTCAAGACAGAAATGATGTAAGCCCTACGTCTAGCAGCCAATTCTTCATCTTAAAATGCCTAGGTGGAGCTTAACTTTATGTTGAGGCTAGCGTTGATATATATACTTGCATTGATGGTGCTTAGTCTAAATGGTGCGAGGTGGTTACTTTGTCGCCAAAATTTGGCCTACTGAAAGACATGTCTAAGTGAGTTGTGCTCATAACTTCTTATACAGTTGTGTTGTTGTTTTCTTTGTCACAATACTACAAAATTTTATGCAGTGATAAAATAGTCAAAATATTACAATTGTATAATGTCAAATATCAAAATCATACAATATTTGAAAATATCTAGCCGTCGAGCAAGGGCAAATATAACGACATTGATAAAGACAGACACTGTTGTGACACTATCTGAAACATAACATGCACAGAGATCATCACTCCTGAACGGTTGACCCAAAGAAAAGAACCCGGCAGGTGCAAGCACCAGCTATAGTGCGTGGCTTCTATCTCCTATATGGTTATCTCCAATAGTTTTAGGAGGATGAGCCATAGGCAATGAAGATCTGGCACATCCAAAAGATGCTCTTAGCCTTATAGCTAGCTAGTAGCCCCCCATTTAACCTACCGAGAGGAACTGAGCCAAAACGGAGAGGTTTGTAAACTGGTCCAGCTTGATCATAAGGTGCTACTACCTACTAGCCAGGCATTGCACTTTTCCAAGCGTTGGCGGATCGGGCACTATAATTTTCTTCCTCCACTGGACCGTCCAGTGCATCCGATCTTCTCTTGCCACCTTCTCTATTGTGCATTGGAGGATGATCCGTCACTGCATTTCTTCTCAGTGGATCATTTGGTGCACGCCTTTAAACAGTAGCCAAGCCTCTAGACACCACCCCATGATCCGCCTGACTTTTGGCTTCATGACTGTTCGGTGAGTGCTCCCATGCATATTTCGATCGATGTGGAATATTTTCTTGGAAACTTTTGTTCCTCAATTGTCTGGAGCTTTTGTCTTCTGTCTGATTTGTTGATTTGTAGTGCCTCGGGACCTATTGTTGGATGGACCGGCTTTCAGCACATTTATTTTCTTAATTAGCGCATGTTTGGTTCCCACCTTCTAAATTAAAGTAGACTAAAATATTTTAGTCGTCTTTTAGTAACTCTTGAGTGATTAATGAAACTAAATTGTTTGTCACCTTTTAGTCAGTTTGATTGACACTAATTTAGTCCTTAAAATGACTAAAGTTTAGTCCACTTTACTTTAATTTAGGAGGTGCGAACCAAACAACCCCTTAGTCATCGGACCAGTGATCAATTTTATGTATACTAAGTCCTTTTTTCCATTTTTCGGTCTTTTATGTCACTTCTCTTTTGCATCTTAAGGACCTATTATAACATGTCTAACACATATGTTAATCCTACTTGTGTTGTCATATAGTCATCAAAACTCAAGGATATAATCATGGACACATGACTTGGCGGTGTAGACAATATACCTGGGCAAAAATCGCAGAACCAACATATGAGTAAGGCTAGACGAAAAGCTCGCAACTTGGTAGATCGCTCGACACAACTCGTTAGTAGCTTGACTCGGCTCGACTCGTTTATATTTTTTAACGAGCTGAGTTGTAACACTTTAGCTTGTTTATTAGTTAATGAGTCAGCGCCCGTGAGCTGGTTCGAACTAGCTCGTGAGTCTGAGGCAAAGTTATTGACTTTAAATTTTATTACTTCTATGAGACTTCTTGTTTTACACTTTGATATTAGTTAATTATTAGACTTTACTTTATAAATTTGAGATTATATGAATTTATTTTTAAAAAAAATAGATGTAGGGATAATCATAACAGATTATGGATGTATTATGTATGATATAAAGTTTGGATAGTATTTATATAGTGCAGTACTATAATATATTAATACATATTATTTTTTGTTTGATTTAATACTTATAAATAAATAACTTTTATATTATCATTATTCTTAAAATTTATACCACTACAGGAAATCACCAAGTTGTCGAGTGTTAGGGATACTCGGCAACAAGCCTTTTGCACTCAGTAAATGGTTTGCCGAGTGCTGCACTCGGCAACTAGTACTCGGCAAACAGAGAGTCGGCAACTAATTTAGTTGTCAAGTGTCAGATTCAGGCACTCGGCAACTAATTTGCCGAGTGTTATTTGGTTTGTCGAGTGACTGGTCAAGTACTCGGCAAAAAACATTGGCCCGTCACCTTTGACGGATTTTTTGCCGAGTGCTGACGTGGCTGGCACTCGGCAACTAAATTTTTTTATTTTTTTTGCCAAAATGTAGTTGCCGAGTGTCAGGTGGCTAGCACTCGGCAACTAATTAAATAGTTGTCGAGTGCCAGCCAGTTGATATTCGGCAACTATTTTTTTTTTATTTTTTTATAATAATTAGTTGCCGAGTGCAATTACCATTGCACTCGGTAACTCTCGGCAACTCTGGAAAACTGACATTTTTAGGCTCTCTATTTCCCAAACTTTGAGGTGCTTGATATCATATGTGTACTTTGAGGTTTGTGAACTTTGAGGTTAGTGAACAATGTACGCGACGACGTGCTCGAAACTTTTTCAAATTTTTACCACAATATACACACATGAGATCATGACACGTGCACAAGTTTCGTAATTTTCGGAATTTATTTGCATTTAATATAATTAAAAAACTACAAGCATCAAAGTTGGCGACGTAGCCCCGTGAGCACACTGATCGAACTTTCGAGACAGACCATGGATTTAACCACCATTTACACTAACAAACAAGGATAACATTTTTAGAACGAAAGAAATCTATTATTTCATGCACCTGCAGTTCAAATGAAGATTAAGCGGGAAAATTAAAGAAAACAAAATAAACTAAGGAAAAATATCAAAAAACAATTAAAAGCTTCCAAATTTGAACATGTTGTTTAGAATAGTTCACTAAACACACACAAAAATTTGGGAGCAAAAAACAAAAAAAAAAGTTACCGAGTGCCACCCTCGGCACAACAAATTAATTAAGTTGCCGAGTGCCTAGGGGTGGCACTCGGCAACTAAATTTAAGTTGCCGAGTGCCTAGGGTGACACTCGGCAACTTAAATTTAGTTGCCGATGTCAAACGGCAGACACTCAGCAACTTAAACGGAGCGGGATGACGTTAGTCCTCGTGGTAAAGTGTCGAGTGTAATTTTTTTGACGAAAGTCGACACTCGGCATAAAGAATTAAGTTGCCGAGTTTTTTTTTGCCGAGTACTAGACACTCGGCATTTAATTAGTTGCCGAGTGTTTTTTTTTTTACCGAGTGTGACACTCGGCAACTAAATTAGTTATCGAGTGACCGATATTTGACATTCGGCAACTTATTTAGCACTCGGCAAATCGTTGTTTTTCTGTAGTATATATATATATATATATATATATATATATATATATATATATATATTCCCTCCTTATAGGAAATAAAAGTCATTTTGGAAAAGGAAAGAAATTGAGGAAAGAAAGTCGTTCTAGTGTTGGAGTAGTATTTGGGACCTGGCTGCGCCTGCGTGCACGCGCTCAGGCTTCCGCATGCACGCGCTCAGTCTCCGGCGCCTCCTTAACTGCTCCTGCGTGCGCGCCAAAAAAAAAGTGACCAACAAGGAATCGATCACAAGACCTAGTGCCAGAGAACACAAGCTTAGATCTTGTTCGGCTGCTATTCTTTTGGCTGATACTGACCTACTGCTTATAAGCCAACCAAGCAGTTTATCAGCCACGCCCTCATTCAGCCGACCAACAGAGGGCGATTTCTCATCTATAAAGATCAGCTGAATGACTTCGGTTCGGCTTCCGAACGGCTGATCAACCCAGCGAGAAGAAACCCAGCCAGCCGATAGCAGACCAGTCGAACACGCTCTTAGCTGCATGCACTAGCCGCTTGAGCATGATTTGTTTCTTGAAAGAAATGTATCCACAATTGTATTTATTATGGGTAGATTAGGAAAAATACATCTTCTTAATCACTTCTTGGTACGCTAAATGTTGTCTAAACGACCTTTTTTACCAGTACTGATGGAGTGTATATGTGTGTGTGCCCGTCCATAGACGATGTCAATAGATGGAAAATAATTCCCGCGGAGACGGTTGTCCACAGACCAAGTCCACAGTCCATAGACGTTGTCAATATACTACAGCTTCACTATTTGCTAGTGCCTTTAAGTAAAAAAACCATGTCCACAGTCCATAGATGGTGTCAGTACTATAGCTTCATAGATGTTGTCAGTACTACAACTTTAGTATTTGCTAGTGCCTTTATGTAGTTGACAGTAGCTTAAGTATTTTTTCAGCATCTTCGAGTATTTTATCAGTATCTTTCAGCATTTTATCGGTAGTTTGGAACAACAAATGCTATAACTTCAGTAGTTGCTATTACTATCTTTAAGTAATTGTCAGTATTTTCAAGTACTTCGGTCAGGACTATGGCTCTAGTATTTCTAAGTATTTTGTTAGTATTTTAACATGTCTACTAATTAGGGATGCAACACAAATAATGATTATGGTTGCAACACCATGCTAATTAGGAGCATGTTGGCCTACTAAACTTCAAATATAACCATTAACTATTATATGAAATGATAAGAAATAAATTATAAAAGCATAGTTGTAGGGTTTGATTCTAACGAGTTCCATGAGTTTTGGTGTTCTCACTTGTTTTGCAGGATACTCAAGTTTCACTATATAAAAGTACCCCAAATAAGGAATTGAAGTACACCATTGTGAAGAGCTCATCGAGTTGATCGAAATTGACCTATCACTTGCCATATTTGGAGTTCCGGTTAGAAAGATATCAACACCGCTACAAAATTCAACTTAGGAGGACTCTAGAACATGTCGGAACCATCATCGAATATATGTTGGAGGGCTAAACTGACAGAATTCCACAGCTACGATGAATTGTGATTTCCCAGGGATTAAACAGGAAAAATAACAGTTGGAATCAAGGTATAACTCTCACCAACCGGGATAAAATGTATTCGGTAAGGAAACCTACGTGAGAAGGCTATAGAAGGATCAAGAAGACACCATATGGCAGCGGGAGCCGAGGGGCTGCCAGGTGGGGCCGGCTGGCCCCACCCCTAGGCTGGCCGGCCTAGCCCAAAAGAGTTTGAGTCCTACTCCTCTACGTCACCTCCCAACTGACCTTTAGATCCAATCTAAGTCGTTGCTTAAGACGATTTGATCCAAGGGTTGCGGTTCATCCCACCGGACTATAAATAAAGGCGCAACCCCCCCCCCCCCTCTAGGAATCATTATCTACCTACAGAGCAAAATCTAGGATAGCAACTCTCCATCCAAGTAGGAGTAGAGGTCCCTCTATATGTCTTCTAGTCCATCTAGTTCTCTAGTTGTCTAGATTCTAGTTCTAGATTAGTTCTTCTAGTTCTACTTCATCTAGTTGGAATTAGAGGTGAGAGAGGAGAGAGCTAACGAGGAGCCGGATCTATCGGATATTCCCTAATATTGTACTTTTGCAGCATCTGGTTCGTCTTGGGAAATCTCCAGGTTCTTCATTTATTATTTCTAAGTACTTTATTTAATTTTAGTTCTTGCTTTATTTTATTTATGAGATCTTTGCTCGTATTGAGTGCTCTAGTTTTCATGGGATTATAGTAGTAAGGGTTAGTGTAGACGTGGTGTCTAGACTAGGGTTTACCTAAGTTTGCGCCCAATCTCACGGATAGTTGTGGTAGCCTCAGAGGTGACATGTTTGTTAGGCCTTTGTAGTCCACCACGTTCGGGTTGCTGTTTTCGTAGAGCTTTTGATAGCCTCTCCCGACTACCTTCTTCTCAGTCTTTTTCGAGAGTGAGGAAGGTATTGTTGCTCCAAAGTAAGTAAAGTATCGTGGGTCTTTAATTAGATACAACCACTTAGAAAACTCTAAAATCTCTCTCTATCTATTTAATAACTTTTCTTTGGATGTTCTTAGTTCTCTAGTACACTTCACGTTCCCCGTGGAAATTGATACTCTAGAATACTCCCGGGTGAAAGCTACTTCGGTATCCGTGTGCTTGCAGATTTCTCTGTGTGCGTTAATATATACCAACAAGCTTTCTGGCGCCGTTACCGAGGAACGATAGTTGTGCTAGATTCGAACAATGGTCATTCGTTTACCTTTTTCCTTTTACCTTTTTACCATCTTTCTCACCTTACTATATTCATCTTACCACATCGATTTCAATTCCATCTATAAATACTCTACTCCAAAGGGCAACTTATTGTTGGAGCCTCCACCATCTTTACACCCCATTCTTTTAAATGGCTATGAGCTTCGCCCTGCTTGTATAGCCATGGTTTGGGAGCAATCTTTGTCTAGCCTTGGTTTAGTTTTAACTCCCATTAAAAATATGACTCATCCAAGTATAGAGAAGGTCCCAAACGAGACCAATTCAAGAGTCACCAATCCAAGTGGAATTTTGAACATTCATGAAAAGTCAACCATAGAGATTGGAGAGGAAGATGCCATCAATGAGCATGGAATCTACTCCATAACCATCTCATTAAATCCATGCTCATATAAGACATCTCCCATACCAATTGGTCTCTCTATCTTTACCACACATGACATCTTCAACACCCTCATACTTTTGTTTACAAAAACTTTAAAAGGGTGGTTGTCGATGCATATGTTTATCATAAATATTGCAGATCTCGTTGTGTTAAATCTTGAGATAGGTAATCGAAGGGAAACCTCTTCGCTTAAACACATCTTGAAAGGTTTCCCAAGGAAAACAAGCACTTCTTAGATCTTAACATGAGTATTCACCTTTTTTGTTGTCTACCCTTGTGAAATGAGCATAAAAATATATGATTATATTCATTCAGGTATTCTTGTTACTAACCTTTCCAAGTTTGGAGCAGAAAGAATGAAGGAATGACAAGCATAAGGTATGTCCAACCAATCATCATGCAACATTGAATTTCATTCATTTAATCTTGATTTTTGTAAAATTCAAGCTTGGGGGATAACCCACCATAAAAACACCTTTTTCCATGTTGCTACATCATCTTGGTTGTCTCTACCTTTAAGACATGCTCAACTACTAAAAACATACTCTTTCATCTTCACTTGAGTAAACCTTCAAAATACTTTCATGCTACCTTTGTCTGCTATAGTATATGTTTAGGTTTATAATGGAATACATGTAGAACTCTCATCGTCTAATCATCCCAGCCCCAAATAGCAATCATGCGAGGATACAATATTCTAGGAGTCGTCATCTTACATGAAACAGTTCACGAGCTGCACCACAAAAAATGGTGTAATTTTTAAAAATGATTTTGAAAAGGTTTATGATAGTGTGTTGGCCTTTCCTATTGCAAACGCTTAGGATGAAAGGTTTCTCACCTAAAAGGATTAGGTGGGTCAATTCCCATATCAGGCAGAAGTGTGGCAATTAATGTTAATGATGAGGTTGGACCTTACATCCAAACGAAGCAAAGTCTTCAACAAGGTGCACTACAACATATCTCTAAATAGAAGGCATTTTGTGGAAGGCGTTTTTCAATGTGCCTTACTTTTTTTGTTGTGTAAAGGCATTTTACATCAAAAGGCCTTTGAAAGCATATTTCTAAAGGCCAAAATAAAAAACGCCTTAGTTACATATAATAATTGGAGGCAATTTACCAGAAATGACTCAATTACCTGTAACAATTGAAGGCGTTTTCTCAAAAATGCCTTTCCTGCCGAAATATAGTAATACACGCTAGCGTAGGGCCACAAGCGGCTGTCTCCGGCGTGCCGAAAATACTCCGCAGGCGGCTATCGAAGCTCCATCAAAGATATTTGGCGCCGACATGTGGGCCCATGCACTCTTCCCCGTTCACTTTTGGAGGCATTTGTAAATGCCTTGTATGAAGAGTAATGTTGTAGTGGTGATCCCCTATATTCGATACTCATCAACATTGTTGCTGATATGCTAGCAATTTTCATACAGAGAGCAAAAGCAAACAACCAAGTGGGTAGTGTGGTGGGCTATCAATACTACTATACACTGATGACATAATACTCTTTATGGAACATGACGTAGAGAAGGCTCAAATCATGAAGCTACTGCATTGTTCATTTGAACAACTTTTATCTCTAAAAAGCAATTTCCACAAGAATGAATTTTTCTGTTTTAGAGAAGCCAAAGAATTCGAGAACCAATACTTGGAGATCTTTGGTTGTAATCCAGGAGTCTTTCGAATGAGGTATTTAGGTATCCCTATCTATTTTAAGAAGTTGTCAAATACTGATTGGATTAAAGTAGAAGAAAGATTTGAAAAAAATGCAATAGTAAGTTGGAAAGGTAAGAACCTATCAACAGGAGGTTGTTTGACATTAATCAGTTCTATGTTCGGTAATCTATGAATGTATATAATGTCCTTCTTTGAGATCCCAAAAGGCGTTCTCGTAACCTTGGACTATTTTAATGGTCTCGATTCTTCTAACAATGTGATGACCATAAAAGAAAAGATCAAAGCCAAATGGGATATCTTGTGTCAACCAAAATACCAAGGGGGACTAGGGATTCACAATTTGCAATCAAGAATAAGACTCTACTCAGTAAATGGTTTTATCTCCTGGTAAAGACAGACGCTACTTGGCAACAAATGTTACACAACAAATATCTAGAGACTAAACCTCTAGTCCATGTACAGAAGAAGAGTGGAAATTCTTATTTTTGGGTAAGTCTGATGAACGTTAAATGGGATTTCCTTAGTTTTGGAACTTTCCTCATTAAGGACGGATCACAAATAAGATTTTGGGAGAATGGATGGTTAGAAAATGCTACATTGAAAGAATAGTATCCCTAACTTTACAACTTAGCTACAAAGAAACAAGATATGGTGGTTGCGGTTTTGAGTGCACAACCACCTCATGTATCTTGGTGTTACAACTTAGCTAGAAGGAAACTAGATACTGTGGTTGCGGTTTTGAGTACACAACCAGACCTAATGTATCTTGGCGCAGAGACCTTTTAGGCGACAAGTTAGTGATGTAGATAATCTTCTCTCACGTCTTACTCATGTTGCTTTAAGCCATCCATCAAATCGTCTCTAACATCAACAAGCAACTTTGGAAACTAAAAACACCAAAGATCAAAATCTTCTCATGGTACATTCGGAGAGGTGTCATCCTAATCAAAGATAATATAGCCAGACGAAATTGGCAAGGTAGTAAATAGTGCTGCTTCTGTCGTGGAAATGAAACGATCATCTATTTTTAGAATGTCCGTTTGCATGTCTAGCTTGGGCCACCGTTTATGCAGCCTGGGCCTCCCTAGATCTCTTATGGTGTCCAATATGTTTGGGAATTGGCTAGAGGTTTAGAAAATACTTAAAATTGTTGGTTCTTTTGGGAGCGACAGCTATGTGTTGGTCCTTGTGGCTTTGCAGAAATGTAGTTATATTTGAAAACAAACAACCTTCCTTTTTTAGGTCATCTATGCAACTACACATTGGCTATGTACTTGATCCATACTATAGAAGCCTGCTTTCCAGGAGATGGTTGTAGCGGCGTCTCAATTTTTGGCGCAGGTGGCTATGGACTTTTTTACCGAGACACATGGTGGTGACAGTCTAGTTTAAGGATTGATAGTTATTCGGGTGCTCCAACGCTTTATTTCTATTTCCTTTTTGTTCGGTTGTGTGTCTTTCAAGCAGAGGCCAGGAAGATTTCAAGATGTTGTATCACCTTGATGTATCGTTCTTGAAACTAATAAAGCTTCCCTTTCAAAAAATGATCCGTATATGTGGCAAAAAAATGTTTTTAGTACTAGTGAATTATGGCCTCACTTTGGTTTTGCAACGAGTGAATGAGTCACAGTACCTCCAACAGTGCCACACATGGTCACTATTAAAATCTATTTATTATCATGTTTTCGAATAGAGGGAGAGGAAAAAAAACATGTTTTAGAACAGAAGAGCAGTAAAGCTCAAACTCTAAGTAAACTTAACCATGTGATATATACCGAGTGCTGACATTATAGAAAAAAAGCGAATTGATCATAAGAACTAATAGTTTATCGTACTTGATGTTTTTAGTGGGCTACTTCAATGAAGTCATCTTTATTTGCTTTAGGACCATTAGTAAAAGTCATGTTACTTAAAAAACTACAATAACTTAGAATTTGGAACAGATGGAGTAGATCGTTGGAGATAAGACTCCTTCGGGAGCATTTGCCATGGTGACAGGTCGCATCTATCTTAGGTAGACGCCGACCCCAGTTCCAGGCACAAGCGGCACTAACATTGGCCTTACCAAGGTCATATTTTACTTGCATCCGTGACAGCTAAGATGTCTGATTACGATACTAATTTCTGCAACACTTGAGTCCAGAGATAGTAATTAGATCGGCTTTTCTTTTCCCTGAAACGAAGCGATTAAAAAAAACAATCAAGCAGGAACGTGGACCAAGATACGAACACATGGTGACTCAGAGCGGAAGCAGGGGAGGCGTTAACTCAGGAATGTCAAAATTCAACTCCCTCTTCTTCCTCTCTTTCTCCCTAATTCTTCTCCTAGGGAGGCACCTCTGGATCCCGTGCTGCTTCACACCTTTGCAGGAATGTTGGAGGAAGACGCCAGCAGGAGATGGCATGGCGAAGAGGATTTGGGCGACAAGAGGAAGCAGGGCGGCTTCAAGACCGTGCCGTTCATCCTAGGTGAAGTGTTTCTTTACTCTCAGCTTGCCGATCACCATATCATAGCCACTGTTAAAGTCAAACAAGAACTTTGTTATCCGTGCTTCAGCGAACGATTTCTGCGATCGGTTCGCGACGATCGGGTTCAACGCCAACTTGATCACCTACCTGACGCAGCAGCTGCACTTGCCGCTCGTCGAGGCCTCCAACACGCTCACCAACTTCCATGGCTTCTCCAACCTCACCCCGGTCATTGGCGGCCTCGTCGCCGACTCCTTCGCCGGCCGCTTCTGGACCATCGCGGCGGGTTCCATCATCTACCAGCTCGGCATGGTCAGCCTCACCGTCTCCGCGCTGCTCCCGTCGCTCCGCCCGCCGCCCTGTTCCTCCGTCGGTAATGCTCATGCCTGCGCTCGCGCATCCGCTTGGACACTCCTCGTCCTCCACCTGTCGCTGCTCTGCACGTCCATTGGCACTGGTGGCACGCGGCCGTGCGTCATGGCGTTCGGTGCCGACCAGTTTGAGCTCGACAGGCCGCGCCACGGCGCGACGCGGAGGTGGAGCTTCTTCAACCTCTACTTCTTCGGCGTCGAGCTCGCCAAGCTGGCCGCCATTACCCTGGTGGTGTACATCCAGGAGAACGTGGGGTGGGGGTGGGGCCTCGGCGTCCCGACCATCGCCATGCTCGCCGCGGTCACCGCGTTCGTGTCGGGCTATCCACTGTACGTCAAGATGGCTCCCGGGGGCAGCCCGTTCATACGGCTGGGTCAGGTCGCCTTCGCTGCGTTTCGGAAGAGAAATGTGACCGTGCCGAGCGACCCCAGACTCCTGTACCACGACAAGGTGCTCGACGCTGGCATCTCCACTGCCGGACGGCTGCTCCACACAAACCAACTCAGGTAGGTCTCCTTATTAATTTGTTTCTACACAAACAAATAGATGGATATGCAGGCTAGCCTAAGGTAAATAACAATCTCTTTCTTCAGCTTTTTTGACCGGGCTGCAACCGTGACGGACGGCGACTTGACCAGCAGCGGCGTCCCGCGGCCATGGCGGCTGTCCACGGTGCACCGGGTGGAGGAGCTCAAGTCGATCATCCGCATGCTGCCAATCTGGGGCGCCGGGATCCTCCTGGTCACCTCGGCGTCGCACAACCACAGCTTCGCCATCCAGCAGGCGCGCACCATGGACAGGCGCATCACAGTACACCTCGAGATACCACCAGCCTCCATGCTCATTTTCTCAAACATCGCCATGCTTGCCACCCTCGCGATCTACGATCGGGTGCTGGTGCCATGGCTACGACGCCTCACGGGGCAGCCCACGGGCATCACGCACCTTCAGCGCACGGGCATCGGCCTCACCATCAGCATGCTGAGCAACATGGTGTCGGCGGTCGTGGAGCGGGAGAGGAAGCGGACGGCGGCCAGGCACGGCCTCCTGGACAGCCCTGGCGCGACCGTGCCGATGAGCGTGTTCTGGATGGCGCCGCAGTACGCCATCCACGGCGTGGCCGACGCGTTCATGGACGTTGGCCGCATGGAGTTCCTGTACGACCAGGCACCCGAGAGCATGCGGAGCTCCGCTGCCGCTCTGTACTGGCTGACCATGTCCGCCGGGAGCTATATGGGCACGTTGCTGGTGACGACGGTGCACGAGAGGACCAAGGGACAAGGGGAGTGGCTTCAGGACAACCTCAACAGAGGGAAGCTGGATCGATACTACTGGCTGGTAGTGACACTGCAGGTGATAAACGTTGTTTACTTCGTCATATGTGCAAAGCTATACACCTACAAGAAGTTAGAGGTAGTAAACCAAGAGGGCACGGACGACAGAGAGAAGGGAAGCGAAGAGAAGCATGTGGAGCTTCAACCTCTGAAAGATAGCGATGAAAAAGACATAGAGCTTCGACCTCTGCTATCATCTGATCCATAGAGGTTTTGCTGTCATATATTTATATATGAAAGATTCAGTGAAGGAATATTGACATAGCACAACCAGTTCCGATCTTGATTCTAAACATGTTAGAAGTTAGAACTGAGAAGTTTTGAAGAGAGGAGCAACCCCTAGTGTTGCAAGGAGGATCATCGGTTCCAAGTTTCCTACAAAGCCGAAATGTACCACTCATTCCCCGCTGCTGATAAAAGCATCCAAATTTGGGCCAAAGATAGCCGAATATTGGTGGATGGGTCGTACTACATCTACACCTCACCAATTGAAGTAGCCTCAATTTATCCTCTCTCTCTCCTGTCCTGTGCACCACAAAAACGCTCTACTGTTTCTTCCTACTTAACAATTATAGGAATTATAAACTCGTCGTCGTCTTTTTTTCAAAAGTACCCTGTGTGGATGTGTTTCTCCTGATCCATATCAAACCTCGTGCGCGTGTTTGTGTATCTAGCGACAGTAGAAAGTCCCATTTCAAATAATATCGAAACAGATGATGCAATCACAGCTGAAATTAGTTACAAATTATTTAATAAGGAAAATTATTTGTCACATAATATATCTATACCAGAACATTCACCTACAGCATCACTGCTTTACTCTGCCCTTCTACATCAACCGTGAACAAATTAGTTGATGAATTCAATAAGGCAATCACAGCTTCTCTAAACATGACAAAATTGTCCTATATAAAAAGCTACCATGGCGAGAATCATTCCCAAAATTTTGGACCAATAAAATACTAAGCACTGCCATTCAATACTTTACAAAACCTGTTTGTTTTTGTGCTTTGCCAAGAAATGACTCTATATCACCGTGGAATAGAGAAAGTTGTTTAGCTAAAGCAAAACCACAATACATACCATCGACAGCAGCACTTAATATGCCCCCAGCATAGCCAGCACCTTCCCCAATTGGATATAATCCTCGCAGTGATGTACTTTCGTATGTTTCTCCATGTCGTGAAATTTGTAAGGGAGAACTTGTCCTAGTCTGGAAACAGATCTTAAACAATAAGCATAAAAGTAACCAGAGGATGGAAATATTCTTTTTGACAAATAATCAGGAAATCTGTGTATCATCTGACTTCTGAGAATAGAACAGCACCAAAACACACACAAATGAACCCACACTGGAGGGTGAAAATAAAACTTCATCGATAGGAGATACAGGCAAATGATTAACGAGTCGTCATCAAACTAGAAGTAGACCTTCTCATGTTTAACTAGTTGGCGTTTAAAAATTTATCAGGTGAAGAATCATAGGAAAGAGCAGAGCAAATTGCATACCTCCACACCATGAAGTAGGGCCTTGCTAGAAACAAAGCCTGGCATCTGAAAATATTGCATTACAGACGAATCACCACATGTGGGATTTGATCATAAAACACAAAATAAGAATTGGCATACCTCTCTGTCAATCATTATTATTGACTGTTGTAAAGCTTCAGTTATGTAAGGAGGGAATAGCTCATGGAGATTAGATGGACGAACTCCTAATCTGTAGCTTGATGGTGGCAGTGTTGTAGCTGGAACAGACAACCAGATTAATCAAAGTAAAACTAAATGATTACTTACTACCTTAAAAGTTTTAGCAATGCCAGTACCTGACAGTCTGTTGCTGATAAAATCGGTGACACACTGTGCAGGAACAACAAAATTCCCTCCACCCATCATAGCTGCTCTTCTTTCAAATTCTCTCTGGTTTCAATGAGTACCAATTTTTTGTGAGCTCAAGGAGGGAAATTTTGCCATTAAATGCACTACAAATGAAGAACAAAATTGTAGAACATTCTCTCTGCTCATACATTTTATACTAGAACAGAATGCACATCCATCATAAACTTTAAGATGGATGGCAGTGATTTAAGCTGTCATTATTTTACAATAATTATTGGTGAGCTGAATGTATGAGCCAGTCCATTCAAATGCTTAAGTTGATAAAAAGGTGAGCAGTATATTTGTTACATTATTTGCACAAAATTCTATATTTTGCACCCACTTGACCATTTGAGTCTTTATCTCAATTAGATACACAAACAGTAATCACAAGGTTACAGTACCATAACAGAAAATTAGCTAAGTAACTCCCTAGAAATATTCCTTTGATATCCTTTGAGAACCGCTAACAAGTCAACTTTATCTTTTTAATTAAAGAAAAGATGAAACTGATCAGACAATCTGGATAGTTTATCATGTCTCCTAACCCAACTTGGGTACAGAACTTATACAAGCACGTTTACAGAGTGATGGAGTGGCCACTAACCAGTAAGATCACTCAAGTTGGTCCTTGCCTTTATATCTCAAATCAAATTATACTAAATATGTTTCCAGGTTGTATAGAGACAAAATAATCGATTCAAGCATGAGGAACAAATATGTTTCCAGGTTGTCAGAAAACCTCTTGTGAGTTGCGACATCTGTGATTATTCAAGCGTGTTGCTTACTGAACATTCACTATTTGAATACAGGTAGACATTAGCAAGTTACTACAGCAATTTGAGTGGTTCTGTTGTTATCACACATAATTCACATATAACAAGTACCTGGAATTCAACACCAGCAAGAGGACCATGGGATTGAAATGGCTTGAAATCATGAGATGATACAGTGACTACAAGAGCTGAGTTTGCCCACTTTGATGCACGCCGTGAGAACGACATGCCATTGATGCACAGTTCTGATGGATTTGTGCTGGTTGGAACAACCTGAACGCATGTCTCAAAAAATTGAAGGAAATGTATTACGAAATTGAATATCGAGAGTGAAGGGAGAGAGGGGAGGGAGGGAGGGAGAGAGCGAGTGTCTTGCCTGTCCACCTGGACACATGCAAAACGAGTAGCAACTGCGACTTGGTTCAGCTATGTCAAGTTCATTCTCTGCGTCTCTTTCACCAACAGACTTCGCTATTTTGTAATCTGCCACAGGTATCCGCCCACGTCCTCTCTGTACTTCAGCCGCCAGTTTGGAGTACTGCAATTTGTGACATTAGCAATACCATGCATCATATGCTTAGCTACACCAAGCAGACAAGTAGTTGAGCATTAAATCTTTATTTACCAAGCCAATGATGTGCAGATACATCAAAGGAGCACAGCAGATACTTCAAAATATTAAAATAGTACATTTTGTTTCCACTATTGTTTCCAGCAATTTGCATCTCCATTTCTCCATGTTTCGTATTTTATGGAAATGATTCAGTTGATGGATTTCCATCGCTGCTTTCACCCTAGTATTACTTTATAACTGAACAGCAGAATCACTGATGGAAGCAAAGCTTGAGCTACCCTCGGCCAAGGCTGACCACCCTTGGTAGCAGCCAAGGAACAAAGGCACAGTACCATGCTTCAGTAAGTGAATTCATTCAAGTACGACACATGTTCCTTAGCCTGTAGTACACAGGCTACCCTGCTCTCTGTTTAAAAGATAACTATCCAAGTTGCTATCTGCATTACAAAACTGGGTGAAAGACCTTGGAAACAATAGGCAGTTTCTTTATTGTTTCCTTGATTACTAACAGATCACTCAGAAACAAGTTAACACTCTCAACCTCGCATAGTTGGCTATGGTTTTAATTTTCCTCATTCGAAAATAGCCCTGAATATCAAATATCATGCATGTAATAAAGGTAAAATTACAATTCTTTCTCTCTTAATGAAATGATACACAACTTCTTGCGTGTTTGAGAAAAATAATGGTAATCACACTGGACAGTGTCATCCATAAAGAAGATGATCAGAATAAAGAAAAAGGTCTTACTTGGATACTGTTTATCAGTTCTTGGGGATGCTCAATTCTTAAGCCAACCTGTAAACGAGAACCCTTGATTTTAAGTTTCATGAACTGAAGTGTAAGCAATTATTATTTAGTCGTGTAACTTGCAAAGATAAAGTGAACGACAGTTGATAAAGGACTACAGGGGGGAGAATCTCCAAACACTGGCCCCGTTTAGTCAAAAAATGAATTCACATTAGACATTTCTAAGGAAGGTGTGCAATTTGTGTGGGTGCATAAAAGGTTATTACTAGCAACATTGCATGTGAAAGTTGTATTTGAGGCTGGAAAGTAAAATAGGGTACTGGGATATTGTTAAAATAAAGAACATTGATAAACTACGGTGAAATGTTCAGAAGCTCATTAGTTTCTAATCCACAGGATTAACAGGTTGTCTCATGAATTGGGTGTACTGTACCATTTTAAATTTTCATTTCCACACTGCCACCCAATGAACTTTTGCATTTTAAAAAGCATGGCATCGTATCTTCCATTATAAATTGTCTGCCATGTGACTACTTGATACAATCAACGTAAGTAATATCAACCTAGAATATGATTTTAATAGCATAGGCAACTTACAGCAAAACTTTTTGGGATCATGTCTACATTATGCTGCCAAAGCATACTATATGTGTCACGAGCTGAGTGACCAACTGCCAATACAACTGCATCAAATGCTAGTTTCTGGCTGGCAGAACCTGGCCGTAGTTCCACATCAGAGACCACAATTCCTTTTACCTGCCCATCTTCCACTATAAGGTCATCTACTCTAGCATTAAATTTTACAGTAACCTGTAAAACAAGGAATATGGTGCATCAATGCAATGGATCGTGCAGAACAAAAGAAACTACATAGCTCAATAAACACATATATGCTGAAACTTACACCCAACTCTCTTAAGTGATGCCTGAAATTTCGTAGCAGTGGAACAAGTTTATCAGTACCCATGTGTGGTTTCCCATCAACTAAAATGTTTGGAGGAGCTCCAAAGTGAACAAATGTTTTCATAACCTGCAATCCAAGACCCACAGTAACTAAAGTAACCAAGTTTGATCTAGGGTTTTGTTTTATAAAAAAAGGAAATACTCTAATTTAGATGCCAATGTGTTCAAAGTTCAAACTGTACAAAATGCCTGATAAAGATGCTTAAAAAAATCAAAACATAAATTCTCCTACTGTTGGAGTCATGCAGTCAAGTCAGTGGACAGTCCACACAGAAATGGCCTCGGCTCCCTGATCATATTAATCGCATCGGAGATTTAGAAATACCACAATGACTGAGTCTTCAACAATGCTTCTAAATATTTCCTTGGTGGTTAGAAGAGGAAGGAGCTCTATGGAGTTCAACCAGGGCTCAGGGCATCCGGAACCCTATCTAGGTTCTGTTTTCTGTTCTTTCTGGTCTTTTTCTATGATTGAAGGTGGCTTGCTTGCTCATTGTGATCTAGTACAAGGGTGGGTTTGGTGTGTGGTGTCTTGGTGTTGTACATTTGGTACTGTTCTTAATGAAATGACACACGCTCTCCTGTGTAGTCAAAAAAAATCACAGCACTAGTTCCTTCGATCAGGAGGCAATGAGGCACATCTCTGAAGAAGATAAATTGCAATATCCACAAACAAAAAGTTAATCATCCGAACTGGTCAGCCTATCCATGATCAGTATGCCATTAGCTTCTTGTCGGATACCATGGAATCTAGAATCTGGTCTCCTGGTGACTGACAGGTCCTAAAAGGCTAACAATGCTGTTTAAAATCCCTTATAAAAAATACTGTTTAAAAAACTTGGTCAAATATCAAAGCTATTTCATTCAAAAAAAAAATCGCGCGCCCTTGAACAATTGGAACAGGAAAGTGAACTATTACACAAAACAATATTTGAGTTGAGGTACAGTAGGAAGTTTCTCATGCCTGGACACAGTGAAAAAGTAGTGCACTACGAGAAAATGATATATCAGATTATGAGAATAAAGCTTTATACTGAAAATAGATTGATGTAGGCAGGAAGATTCTCACAGCCTGAACACCACCAGTGTTTCTTCCTATCCTGGTCATCAGCTTCCCATCACTCCATGTACCTGCACCACCCTGTTATATTAAGAACAGAAGATCAAGAATCGATGGCCTTACGATTTGAAGGAACATGAACACTCGATTAATTATTTGATCACTCCTTTTAGTACCCAAATGGGTTCTTGATACTCCAAAATCATGTTCCGGGGCCTATTTCATGCCAAAAGTACTACTTGTATCAGACTAAACAAGTATAAGCATATTAAGGGTCCAGATAAGGCATAAAAAAGGCAAGACTCATTTAATCAAGAAAGGAGTTCACAAATTGTTAGAATCAATAATTCAGTGTGAGTTGGATTTAATTGTATGTAAGAAAATAGTTTAGTTTAATAAATGTGTGCATGAAAACAGCTTCCACAACTGAATGTTTTTTTATAATTCATTCAGTTCATCAGGAAAATCCTTAAACGATCATATGTAGATAAAGTCAAAAAACATGTATGCCTTCATTTTTCAGATTATTAAATCAACATACATAGCTCATTTTAAATACACTAAATCATTAAATTGCCTATTTCAATATTGCTTAACAAAGGCAACTCACCCCACTGATCATATTGCCATGTCTTAGTAGAAAACTAGGAATCAGTAGAATACCTCGCCAAAGCAAAAGTTGCTCTCTGATTGTAGGATTCGTCTAACTGCTAGCGCACCAATGTCCCGACCTCTCTGTTCAACAGGCTGACCACGCTCCAATAAGGTAACTTCTGCACCAAGTTCACCTAGCACAAGGGAAGCAAACAAGCCAGATGGTCCACTTCCTATAACTGCCACTCTCGGCTTCTTTTGTTGATGACAAATCATACCACTATGAGTATCCCTGATTCCTAGTACATTATTGGAACCTTTGTTATTGACATTGAGCATGCTGACCAGATCAGCTGCTAACTTCTCTTCAGGCATGTATTCTACAGATCCAAGTTTGGGCTCCAACCGAGCAATAAAATCCCATGCCCTTGGCTCTATATCAAGAATCTTCTTAACATCCATATCAACAATGTAAGTGAACTGAGGTTCTTTCAAAACCTGCAGAAGTAACACATATTTTATTATTGATGGTATGAACTTCCATTTTCTGATACTAATAGAAGTAAATACAGTTACAAATGCAGTGCAAACTAATCCAGTTTTGTATGATGAATTCCATATAAATATATCTAGGAAAGGAAGTACATAGATAAACTAGTTAATTGGACTTGGAGCAAGCAGATATGACAAAATACTATCACTATTGCAGAAGATCACAATTTTCAAAAGACCATAATGTCATTACTATTGCGCTCAACAAATTGCTGACATGGGGGATGCCTAGAATGGGTGAATAACTATGAAAAAGGTAAAATGTTGCCTTCCAGTCTGAATGGGAGTGGGAGCACAGAACCACCAATAGAACGCTGACAACTTAACTATGGGGATCAGGAGATGCATGGTGAATCTTACTATATTGTTTCTTAACATCATGTCTATTTTCCTATTTGGACCATTGGTATATGAATCGTTTCAGTAGTTTCAACATCAAGCATACATATCCCAATATTAACTAAGATAGAAATGATATCATCCCATGAAGAACCTTTCGTGCGTCGAATGACTTGCGGATGACAGTGAAAGCCTCGTCAGGAAGCATAGAAGGAACCTGAAGCACAGCAGAATCAATTAGAGACATAATCACAGCACAAGTCACGACCACAACAATGACAGCATAAAAGATGAACGCTGTACTATGAAATAGTGAGAGAGCAAGGCAGATCCAAGCAGGCGACTATTTGGATTATAAGTTTGTATATGGGTATAGTACAACAGTACAGCAACCATCCTACGAGTTAACTTACCACACTCATTCTATGCAGGTTCATAATGCAGCTTGGCAATGTTGTCATTACCTTAAAACATGCAGATGTTAATCCAATTGCAAACCCTACCTTAGTGCCGAACCTACATTCGTCAGGTACTATATTTCTATATTTGAACCGATTTCAAAAGGAGGTTTAGCGCGAACACAGGGATGTGCCAAGTGGCTACGAAGAGTAGATGTCAGTTTAAACTAGCTTAATTCCGGGACAGTTCCTAAAACTCAAGCAAAACCAATTGCATACCTCAAGTCTAACTACTTGAAAAAAGGAGGTTACTGACAGCTTAAGGGATTGTGCACGAGACTAACCTAGGAGGAACTAGGCAGTGTTTCAAGAAAATAGGCACCCAAACTCAAGTTGAAGAGGACTCAAATCTGGATGGTTGGGTGCATGAACATACATCCCAAACCAACAAGTTAGAAAGAAAATAGGCACCCAAAGAAATGGGTGTTGTTTCTTTTTATTGCTGGCCACTCATGATTGTTGCTGGATGACTGACTGCCTTGCTCAATGAGGACTCCCACATCCTTCTGCCTGCCGTCAATGTGATTAATCTGTGGAAACAATCAACCATCTTTCGCTATCCTGTGTATTTTCACGTGAGTTTTGTCTTAAGTTTCTGAAGAAGGTTGGTCTCCAGTTCTGTGCCACAGCGGATGATTGCTTGTTGGAAGAGTGGTGGAACAATTTCTCTTGCGGTGTTAACTAAGGAGCGTCGCAATGGAGAGGAGGTGGTGGGTAGGATAAGGGTCACCTAGCTGATACCATGATAGACGAATAACCACTGTTGTTCCATTAATTGATCAAGTGTTTATAAAAGGAGTTACATGATTCTTCAACTATTGAGACTCTTCATTCTAGAGTATACACATTCTAATATTAACAATCAATTTCAGAAGGGTGTCAATTCTCTTATTATACTAGGAGCCTGGACCTTGTGGCTGCACCACAGTAGTTGTGTGTTTGATGGGGCATCTCCTAACCTGGCTACAGCTCTAACCCTTTTTCTTCTTAATTCAATGATATGTATCTCTCCTGCTTCTTTAAGAGAAAAATATGGGACTATGCACATGCCAAGAGAAGATACGATCATGTGTTAGCTAAATGGCAGTAACAAAGTACAGCTACCCTTTATACCAGCATTCAAAGTTAAGCATCGTCGAATGCATGAAGTCTCAAGCCTACCATTTTTTTAAGCAAGATGGCAGGCTCAAGCCTACCGTTCAACGCACCAAACCTCTGTTTCAGTAAGCTATTGGTGATTCACTAAAAACCTCCCAATTGCAGGGCATTTCGAATTAAACTGTCCCATCGATTTAAAGCGGTGGTTGATTAGCCTACCGGGAACTTGATGGCTTTGGCGATGGCCTGGAGTAGCGGCAGAGAGATGCCGGTGAAGTCCTTGCCTGGGTCGTCGCCGGCGGGGACGGCGAGCTTCGATAGCCGCCAGTAGCCAGACTCCCGCCCATTGCTCCCCTCCTCCGGGGCAGCCTGGCGTAGCAGCTCCTGTTGTCGCTTGTTCAACCGCTTCTTCTCCGACGGGTACCGCCGCTTCCCCGTGCGCTTCGCGCAGCGCACCACGGCGCCCCACCCGCATCGGCGTGGCCGCCGGAACGAGCTGGTCGCGCCATGGAGGGCGTGGCTAGGGCTCGGGCGCAGAGACTGGGGCAGCGGGAGGGAGAAGGCTGTGAGACTGAGGCTCGGGGCGGAGGCGGTCGCGAACGCCATCGCCATAGCGCGGCCGCGCGGGTGATGGGCTGGATTGGAAGAAGGCACAGCGCGTGCGCGGCCCTGTGGTCTGTGGATAAGAGTGGGTTTTAGACTGAGGTTTATTCCGGGTCATATACGAGGCCGCGTGTTCATTTGAACACTCAAATTTATGCAAAGTGAGAATCAAAATGTAATAGGTCTTCTGATACTCCCTCTATCTATAAATAAAAGAGTTATCTTGAGTCAAAAATTTTAACTTTAACTAAATTTCTCTAGAATATATATTTGCCTAGGTGGCTGGGTAGGGAAAATATATTGTTTTTACAAATTATAAAACGGCTTTTCCTATATTCGCAAGGCTTCCATTCACAAATATAATCCGGAACTTCGTTCGGCGAACAATTTTCACTAATCTAGGGATAATTGTGCAGGCAACACATTCGAAATTCATGAGCGAGGCATCAACTAATCATTAAAACACTTCATTATATTATATTTATATATATTACTATACTAGTACAAAGTTGTTTTCAGTTATTGTCTTCCCTCATCAACCACCATCAACTGTTACATTTTCCAGCTCCGCGATCAGAGTATTACAGGATCATACACCAGAAAGAGGTGAGTATAAGAACTCGACCACATAGAAGCACAAACCTCACGGGTTAAGCTTGAACTTGCAGAACATTTTGCCAGTCCACACTACAAACCTTCGACAAACTCAAGTTACCTCAGGCCGAGTGCAAGTCAAGTAAATTTCCATTGTTAGCAAGCAACGCCGCATGACTGTATTCATCTACCTCCAATGCATCAGATTTCCCAAACTATCTAGCCGCTCATGAACCAGAAAGCTGCACTGGCCCCAAGGTTAGTTCACAAGGTGGGGGCTGGCACTCTTGAAAGGAAGTGTGCACGAGTAGGTCACGTATCTGACACCATCAAGCAGAACCACGACAAATATCCTGGAGAAGGGTCTTGGTGATACTCTTGGATCACCATCCCCATTGCCAGCCTCCCTGGGATCAGCTAGCACAGAGACGATAACTGATGATGCTGGTGCTGACTTGCTATCAGGTACCTTGCTGCTTTCAGAAGTGCCGTTAAAAGCCGGAGGCTTTGTGTTGTTCACCGTTTTTCCAGGGAGTGGAATCGCCTCGTTATACATGATCCTCCTGTTTTTCATCTTGCCCCCATAAGCAGGAGCAGGCTTCGGAATTTTCTGGGTAGCATTGACACTTGAGGAGTTTACAGTTGGAGAAGCAGGTATAATTCCACCAGATTTGGCCGAAGCTGCGGAAATATCGAACTGGAATACCTCACTGCACATTCCCGAGTTCAAAACGGGCCCTGAAAATTGTTACACACAAATCTTTACTCAAGGAGTATCAAATCTCAACCAGACAGTTGGAAATTCTGGCACGAAATGTTTGCCAAGAATCTGGATATTCTAGAATGCCGACTAAACACTACTGAGATATCAAAAAAAAATGAACACAGATTTTATCGTTGAGAGCTCCAATTTGTTCCCTTTTCTCATTTTATCAGGAAAAGCAACCGCTATAATTAAATCTCTGATCAAAAACAGCAAACTTCATATTTGAGTTCCAAAACTAAACTATCTCCTAAGATGCAGAAACTTTACTTCCATGTTTGAACTTTGAACTAGGCTTAAAGCTTGTAAGATTTTTGTGAGCATAGGCTGCAAATTTAAGTATGCACTGTTTGTAACCTTAGAAATGGGTGACGAGAGCAAAAACATAGATCAGCATACAAAGATCACCCCATTCAAGTTGAAATTTCCTTGCTGGAATTGTACATGGCCACGGAAGTTCTTATGAGGCCATATGGCATGGTCATCAAATTATAGAAATCCCCCTCCCCCATAAAAGAAAGATACCTCAAGTATGGGCATAGTTCCATTTTCTTGCCACGCTACCATGTCATGTTACTAGCTGGCAACTATACTCCCCCAGGTCACAATAGATGACGTTTTGGACAGGAAAATGTAACTAATTACAAGTCAATTTTGCTATCCAACCAAAACGTCATCTAATTATGATTCAAGGTAGTAGCTTTATTTCCCATCTAACTTTTCCTTGCGTGTTTTCTACATTCGTATTTTTAATTAGTGAAGTTTTAAATTTTATATTGTATATTGGCATACCCCGAATAAATAACAAATACAAGAATTGTTATCGTTTACCACATCACATAAGAGGATGTCTGAATGCTACACATGGTGATGAATGTCCTACCACAAATAAACAAATAATATGACATTGCTAAACAAATTAAACATCAACGCTCTTACCTTCCATTCCTTCACGAAACCACTGTGGCAGTGGTGCATCTGGCGGGAACGTCTCTTTTGAATTCATATCCTTTCCAGATGGGGGCAGATAGCGAGCTATAGCAACACGGGTCTCCTTGTGATCTTTAACTGACTGATCATTTGAGCCCTGATGTGCCACTGCTTTCTCACTTGCAAGCACAGAATGAATAATCAAATTGCCATTGATCTTAACATGTTTTCCATTCCTTGGCACATACAACAACGCAGGCAATATCTCACTGGAGTCATTTGCAGCTCGATGCTTCTGCCCCGCTCCATCAGCATGCCCAGCAATCATTCCAGGATCAGTACTGATCATATCACTACTGTTTAAACCACCTTTAGGTCCTTTACCATGGTTAGTTACACTAAACACCCGAGCATCAGAATGGCCAAAATTTCCAAACATCACGTTGTCGCTCCTTCCTCTCATTCCAAGACTATGATTGAACCCAGGAACAAAAGCGCCAAAGACAAGTGCAACAAACAGCAAACCAAGGAGGCTAATACTTGCCACCTTCTTGGTCTTGGTTTTAGTCTTACTCTTGCTCTCCACAGACTTCTTGACCTCCGGTTTCTTGGATACCTTCGCTGCAGCTGCTGCCTGCTGTGGCTTCAATCTCGGGATTGGAACAAGTGGGACATGGGAGCCATGAGGCCGCATTGCATACCCAGGAACCCAGGGAAATGAATGCCTGGCAGTGGTGGCGGTGGATACACCCCAGGTGGCGGGCCACTCACCCCGGCACCACCGAGTTTCTGCCTCAGTGTGGCGTTCTCGGCCGCGATGTAGGAGATCTTAGAATTGAGGTCATTTATCACCGAGTGCATCGATTTCACCTTCTCCTCCAGCTCCTCGACGTACCGCTTCTTCCTCTGCCGAGAGAGCTGCGCGCTCTCACGGTTCCGCATCAGGCGCACAGTCCGGCGCTTGTCCTCTTCCTCGCCGCCCGCGCACATCTCGTCGGAGTCCTCCGCGACGGCACGCGACGCCGATGCGGATGGGGAAAGCTCCCCATCGCCGGATCGGTGGCACTTGGCCCGTCCGAGGTCACTCCTCCAGGACTCGCCTGCTTCCGCTTGAGGCTCCAGCTCGGGGCGGCGCCGCTCCTTCCCTCATCCGAGTCCTCGTGCTTCACGTCGCGGACGCCGGCGTTGGCCACGGCGGAGTTAGCGCCGGAGGTGGCCGGGGAGGACGCGGTGGGGCCGGATCCGGCAGCGGAGCCCTCGCCGGAGTCGTCGCCGTCGTCGCCGCGGTCGGGGGACCGGAGGAGAAAGTCGTCGATAGAGAAATCTACGGGCAGGTCGAAGTCCAGGCCATCGCAGCCGTCGTCTCCGGCGAATTCACCAAGCGGGAGGCCGCCGGCGTCGAGGGGGATGTCCGGGTCGAAGAGGTGCGCCGGGTAGTGGCGGAGATCGAAGGGGGAGGGGTCCAGGAGGGCCGTCTCCGCCATGGCTGCCGCGTCACGAGGAACAGGACGGGGAGAGTTGGGGTTCGCGCTAGGGTTTTGGCATCGTTGAGGTGTAGGCACGGGAGGAAGGAGCGGTGTTTTGGAATGGAAGTCACGGGTAGGGAGTGCGGACGGAGTCGGGGGGTTGACGAGCTCGTGCTCGGGACGTGCCACTCCCCGATCCGGTCTTCCTGCTCGAAGTTTTACCCGAACTTAGAATTTCTTTTGTAAGTGACAAGCGGGGCCTACACTTGTTCTGGGCCCATAAGTCATTGGTTCATAAGTAGACGTGGGCGCTGTGACTGCGTGGGTAGCAGCTAGTACTAGATCTGGACTTGCTACTGTTGGGCACTGGCGGCTTGGCGTGCTTCAGGCGCTTTAAGCATGAAGTAACGCAGAAGTTAAGAAGCCTGGGACTGTGTGCGCTGGCGTGTGGGGTCATGGTTTGGATAGTGTTAGGTTTAGCGGACGTTGGGTATGGATAGAATCTTCCATCTCCCACAACTAAAAAATACAAAAGGAAGACAATGCTGTGGTGGAGTTTTTTTCGTCCTCGAAGGAGTCCGTCGTGCAACCTGTGGCCAGAAGGAAAGAAAAACGTAACAGAAAGAAAGAAAAGGCGATAGAAGGAAAGAAAAACATAACAGAAGGAAAGAAAATACGATAGAAGGAAAGAAAAACAATCATTCGGCCCGCGAGTGTCCACACGTGCGAGAAAAGGAAGGCATGTCCCCGCTCGTGCGAGAGAAAAGGAAGGCCACGCCAATCACCGCTACTCCCAAATCCCCTGCCCCTCCCCTCGCGAGCTCCCTCCCGGCGGCACCCCTCCCTACACGCGGCGGAGCCCAGCAAGGTCGTGCTCGCGGCCGGCGAGCTCCCTTCCCAACGACAAGGATCTAGAGCACCTCGTCCTCGAGTACGACCGCCTCCACATCCAACACCCCGCCACAGCCTTCTCCGCCGGCTCCGGCTCCGGCTCCGACGGATCCACGCTCAGGCTCTGGGTCTTCCTCTTTCCCGTCCAATCGCCCCCGCCTCCTCCGCCGCCACAGCCGACCGGGCTCCTCGATCCCAAGGCGGAGCAGCGCCACTGGTTCATCGAGGCCCTCAACAACGTCATGCTGCCCCCCTCCACAAGCAGGACCCGTCGCCCGTGCCCCGCAGCAGACGTCCCTATCGCCGCAGCAGAAGCATGAGTCGGTGTTCGCGCACCAGTCGTCGTTGTCGCCACCGCAGGCCAAGCACGAGGCGGTGTTCGTCCAGCAGGCTCCGCCTCAGACGCTGAGAGTTCCTATGTGATTTTGGTAATTGAGTGAGAACTTAGGTGAACTAATATGTGTTCAAGTGATATATACACAGGAGATTAGTTCACATATGATTGTGTGATGAAGGAGCTTATTGCACATGAGACATGACATGGAGTCATGTGATCAAGGTGAAGAAGATCAAGATGAGGCTTGGCTTGATGGACCGGTTGCAAGTCTGAAGGGCAAGCTGGTGATGCTTGGCGCCGATGGACCGACGCAACGGTGAAGAGCAAGTGAGGTCAAGATCGATAAACCAATACGGTCACGTGGTGATATGAAGTGGATCATATAATTTGGTGATAGGTTGGTGCATGTGTTGCATCAACATTGGAGAAGGAGATGGAATGGAATGCGCAAGGCAAAGGTATAACCATAGGGCATTTCATTTCACCGGTCATAGGTGTGTAGAGAAGTATATGACCGGGTTTAGGATAGATAACCGTACTATCAAGAGGAGCAAACTTGTTTGCATATCGGTTATCTAGTGCCACCGTGAGCGATCTAACTTTGCGATGAATTAGGATCGAGTGGCGCGGTGAGAGCAAGTGAAAAATGCTTTGGAAAACATTGTGAAAATGCTAACACACATGCACCAGGTGGTGATCACGTTTGTGTTAGCGCTTGGGAAAGCAAGGAAAAAGTGCGAAGGAGTCTTGGCTGAAAACCGAGCTCTGGACACAAGGATCAAGGGGGTCCGGACCATTGGAGAGAGGGTCCGGAACCTAACTCTAGGTCTACCCGAGTCTGCTGACTCCGGACGCAAGGGGCTTGGGCGGTCCGGACCGTTGGGTCTGCGTCCGGTCGCCTGCCCCCTAACTGAGCAGAGCTGACTGAGGAGATCAGGACATTGTTTGTCGTCCGGACGCCAGGATCCGGACAGCGTCCGGACTGTTTTGAGCTCTCAGGAGCTCTCTGTGTTGCATCTGGATGCAGCGTGATGGTCCGATGCAGCACTGTTGGCTGCGTCCGGAGGCACGTGGCAGCGAGCGGCGCAGGGCGCCAATGGCCGTTTCAAATGACTAGGAGGATACGGACGCAAGCTGCATGGTCCGGACCCGCACTGTTGCGTGCGTCCGGACCCTCTGCAAGAAGCCCAATGTTGGGGCAAAACGGCTAGTTTCGTTTGGTTGGCTATTTATAGCCCTTGACCGACCCTTGGGCGAGTTGAGCACCCTAGGGCCTTTGTGGCTTGTGTTGGTGTGCTTAGAAAGCCCTCTAACTCACATACACTTGATAGTGATCATCCGATTGTGTGAGAGAGCGATTCTAGTGTGTTGCATTACGAGTTTGCATCGAGTGGCACTAGGTGATCGTGTTGCAAGCCGGTGGTGCTTGTTACTCTTGGAGGTTGCCACCTCCTAGACGGCTTGGTGGTTGTGGCTTTGTCGAAGCCCGCAAGAAGATTGTGCGGCGCTCCGGAGAAGTGCTTTGTGAGGGGCATTGTGCTCGCCCCACGGGAGATCGCGAAGAACAACTCTAGTTAAGCGTGTCATTGAGCTACCCTCACTTGTGGGTAGATTCTTGTGGCACCCGAGTTAGTGGGCTAGGCTTGTGAACGCCTATTAGCCGCCGAATCACCAAGTGAGTGGTCGACACAACGGGGACTAGCTTGGTGGCGACCAAGTGAACCTCGGGGAGAAAAATCACCGTGTCAACCTTGTACACCTTCTCGGTGGTTTGCATTCTCCAAATCACTAGCTTGCATTTACTTATTCTTACTTGTGCTAGTGGTTAGTTATTGCTCTTGTAACTAGTTAGCTTGTGTAGCTTAACGAGTTGCCTTCTAGCTTGTGTAGCATAGAAGTAGCTCTTGAGTGGCTAATTGGCTTGTGTAGCCTTGTTAGTCACATTGCTTAGTTTGTGTAGCTAAGTAAGCTGAGCTTTCTAGTTGGCTTGTGTAGTCTTGCTAGAGAGCATTGCTAGTGAGCTTAGGTGCTTTGTGCTTTGCTTACTAGTATGTGTAGGAGCTCCCTTTGTGCTTAGAGTACTTGTTACTTAGGTTTGTGTGACCTTGCAATCTAGACTTGTTTAGGTGAACTTCCTAGCTTGGCACATTAGTAAGCCCAATTAGTATACTTTGCTAGGTGCTAGGGTAATAGATAGAGGGGTGTAGTCTTTAGCTAGACCGATAGTTTTAATTCCACATTTAATTCGGTTAGTCGGAACGTTTAAGTTTTAGAAAAGACTATTCACCCCCTCTAGTCCGTCATCTCGACCCTACATACGCACACGGTGGTGCAGATGCCGCCGCTGCCGCAGCAGCATTCGCACGCGATGCTCGCGGCGGCCAGCCCCGACTACCTGTTCGGCCTCGACAACGGCTTCGTCCCTTAAAGTTGTTTAGTCTATTCATGTTTGCTTAAAGTTGTTTTCTATGTTATGCAGGCTACAATTGGTATTGATTTTGGTTCAAAGCATCCGGTGAGAAAGTACAATTTGTAAGCCAAATTTATATTATATTATGTTGCTTCCCTACTTGCAGCATGCTACTTGGTAAGCCAAATCGATAAACATAATGATAACAGCCTATATATTAGGATCTTACTTGGTAAGCCTTAAACCCTCTAATATTTTTTTTTACTTCAAATGCAGGTAGAGCACATTCAAATGTTTGTCAATATATTTTTGAACTATGCAGCATCTTAATGTTGAACTATGCAGTATGAGTTTAAGCCTTTTGAACTATGCATCATGAGTTTTCTAAGCAACAATCTATAGCTCTTTCGCTTTAATAAGTATCAATTCTCATCTTAATGTTGGGCATTAACAGTAACGAGTCATTGTTTTCTAAGCATTGTGGCACGTCGCCACTTTCAGAGCACTGACCAAATTCAGTCCAATTAGTTCCAATTAGTTCTCTGAAGCCTAGATTAATTTTCATGTCCACATTTGTTTCCTGATGCCTAGATTGATTTTCCTCTCTATTTGTTTGACAAAACTTACAACCTATTCGGCCAACCTCACCGCATCGGCTAGCCTCGTGCCCACCAGCGTCCACTAGCCAGCAGCCGCAGATCCCCCCATCCAGCCATGGCATCAGGTGACAGTCGACCAGCCTTCAAGCAGCCAAGCACTGCCCCTGAAGGCTGAATCCTCACCCTTCTGCCCTTGCCTGGCTGGCCCTGTTGCTGCACCGTGAGTCATAGAGGTCCTGTTGCTGCACCGTGAGTCATAGAGTGATTTATCAGTATCTATTATATACTTTTTCTCTACTACTGAATTTTCTTGCCTTAATATTAAATTATGCCAATCTTAGGAATGCTTTTTTCTGCATATTTCTCTTCTTTCCTTAGTTGGTGTGAAATGCTTGGAGACATCTTTTATTTGTACAAACATAGGCCAAAAATGACAATGTCGATTAACTCATAAAATTTGGTGTAGATGCATGCATTTTTGTCAAAGAGAAGAGGAGCATATTTTCTTGTATTCTGATGTATTGTACATGAAGGATTCTCCAACTTCTTTACCTAGAATGATATAATTCTTTACCTTCTTATGGTTATCGAATACTCAACTGAAAACCTAATATAAATCTAATTTATGGGTTCAGATTGAAAATATAATTCTGACTATGGTTATATTTAGAGTTGTGAGAATAAATGACAGAGTTTGCTTGGTTGAGAATCATGTTGTAACTACATTGAAATATGGATTTATTTCAGTTTGAAGTAAAGATTGTTTTCCATACAATTATATAAATAAGCTTCTTTCTATAGCATATATCAGACCACACTGTCAAGGGGTTCACGGCGCAATGACAAAGATCATTGGTTGGGGCTCCTACCCAGGGTTCAAATCCTGGGTGCCACATTTTATTCTGGATTTATTCCAGAATTTTCCGGCGCTATGCATTAAGTGGTAGGCGACGTTCCCGTCGACAGCGAGGTGATTGTGGTGACTTCGTCAACTTCAAGATTTGTCGGCTCAGTCCTTCAAAGGTGTTCATAGGGGTAGAGTTTGCGTGCGTGTGTTTGTAGGGACGAGTGTGCATACGTGTTAAGTGTCTGCGTTGTTCTGTGTAATCTCAAAAAAAAATCAAACCACACTATAGCATTGCACAATGTGCCTTCCAGGCGTGGAAGCGGGCGGAGGAGTAGGCCTAGAGCCCTAGATCCCATTCGGTTCGACGACCATCCTCTGTTGCCAATGCTCCGACGACAAGCAGTGAAATACAACAGCGCACTCACCGTCCTAAGGTATGAAAGAGTTTGTGATCATCTTAAGAATTTTTTTTCACTTTTGACTTTTTTCGATTTGGCCACACTGCAGCATGTAAATTATTCATCTATTGTTCCTGAAAGTGCTCACCGGTCAGTACATTTTTTTTTAAAAAAAAATGGTTTCTGCAGGATGGGTATTCGACTTGGCATTAGGATATTATTATCATGACATATCTACTAGGCTTTACTATGATTTACCTTCAAACTATGGTTTCTATTATTCTGATATTTTAGATAATTTAATTTATAATGTCATGTCTGCTACTTGTCCAAGCTGTTTTTTTTATTTTCATATATATATATATATATATATATATATATATATATATATATATATTACTATTTATGTTTGTAAATGAGCAGGCAAGTGGGTTACTCAAGAAGAGGCCGGCATACAAATCTACAAACTTCCAAAACACACATTGGTCAATTCGCTGCTTCACAAACAAAAGCTCCATCCTCGCATTTCCCCATCAGAGTATGCACAATTAATTCCTACACAATTTTAGAAGCCCTCTAGGCACAACCTAATATACTACTTGCAAGTATGAAAGAGGTAGGTTGGGTGATTATACCGCCGAGTAGAGGATTGATCCAATCAAGTTGAGAGCTCCAAGAACACCAATCAATCACACAAAGATGACACTTGATTTTTCACCAAAGTTCACTAGTTTTCCCACTAGCTACGTCCTTGTTGTGTCGGCTCACTTACTTGGAGGTTCAAGAGCTAATTGGCATCACACGCCAAACCCGTCACCGAGTGCCTCACAACCAACACAAGATAAGGGCACTCAACGACACGTGCAATCCACTAGAGTTACCTTTGCGATCTCCTGCGGGGAAGGCACAAGAACCCCTCACAATCTTCACTTGTGGTCGACGAAGCACAATCACCAAGCTTCTCGAATCCACACCGCTTGCTCCAAACCGTCTAGGTGAAGGCAATCACCAAGAGTAACAAGAAACTAGCAGCGGTATCAACTCCCAAGTGCCACTAAGATGAATCACTTCATGCAATGCACTTGATCACTCAACTCACTCAAATGGATGATCAAAATCAACTAAGAGATGAGTGGGAGTGTGTGTGGTTTGCTCACAAGAGTATGCAATAGCCAAATGTGCAAGAGAGGTTCCTTGAACCAGCCACATACCCTTATATAGCCTCCTCAAAGAAACTAGCCGTTTTCACTTTTGGAGCTGCTGAAAGCGTGACCACCGGACTACTTTGGAGACCACCGGACCATTGCAACTGGTCCGACGCTATGGTCCGGAGCCTATTCCGACGCCTGGTCCGACGCCTCTGCGAGTGCCACATGTCTACTGTCTTCTGAATTTGACCGTTGGAGATTCAAAACATCTGACCTCCGGACCACTTGCAATAGTCCGGAGACCTGGTCCGACGCTTGGTCCCGAGCTTCTCCCTTAGCTTGACTTTGGAGTAAAGTAAGCACCCATGCTCCGGAAGTCCGGAGCTCACCACCGGACCATATCCTCTGGTCCGGAGCTTGCCTTGATCTCCTGTTGAGCCACCGGACTTCTGAAAAACGGTCTTCTGATAGTCCGACGCACCACCGGACCACTAGTCCGAAACCCTTCTATCTGAGCCCTGCCTGAGTCTGAGCCACATGACTACTTTCAATAGTCTGGAGCTCACATGCAGACTGGTCCGGAGCTCCTGTCTTGATCAGAAATCACTTCTCTTTGCTTCCCTTGATCTCATGTGCCACCACCAAGTGTTTCACTGACTTGTGCATGTGTGTTGGCATATTTTATCAAGTTTTACAAGGGTTGCTCATTAGGATTAGATGCAATGCATGTAATGAACTCCTAATGGCACTTGATAGGTGTAACCACTAACCATTTTCCCCTCTTCATAGTACGGTTACCTATCCTAAATGTGATCACACCCATTAGGTGTCTTGATCACCAAAATGAAAATCCCTAGTTATACCTTTGCCTTGGATAGCTTAGGATTTCCTCCTTCTTCCTTCATTTGCAAGTGTGAGCTCTTGTTGGCTTTTCTCCTTAGCCTCCACCTTGCTCCATCACTTGTCTCCTTCATCTTCTCCATAGTGTACTTAACCTACTCACACACTTAGAGTTAGGTTAGTACTTAGGTTTCATCAATTACCCAAAACAATAGAGATCTTTCACCCTCTACATGCATGTGTAAAAAAAATTGAGCGATACTGAAGCTGCTAATCCTATCTGTAAGTGCATTTGCCCCCTAAATGTGGGTTTTGGATAATTGATAACAATCAACCTAGGAACTAACACACTTATCCTAAGCATATTCATAGGTGTTAGTATACTTAACAAGCTTAAACGGTAATATTCGGTGATTGAAGCACCCCCAATTCGTTCTCCATTGAAAGCGGTCGCTCAAGTGCCAAATAGATTTATTCATTTGAATTGAGTCATAGGAAAAGCCGCACTACCAAGAGGGATACATGTTTGGCTAGCTAGAAGAGGGTAAGAGTGCTCAATTTCTTAGTATAGAGACGCTTGAGAGACGCCGTGCGAAACGGGCTCTTGGAGGTGTGTTTTGGTGGCTGTCTGCAAGCCACCGGTAGTACTGGTCTACCACTTTCCGGTGGAGGACCGGTAGTACCGCTCAGGTACCGGTGGCACTCTAACGCATGCGAGGGCATCAGCCCTTTTTGCACATCCGGTAGTACCGATCACTGACCGGTAGTACCGGTGGACCGGTACCCCACCGCTATTACCGGTGGTTCACAGTCGTCCAGATCTGCTTTGACTTCTTCCAACGGTCACTTTTGATCGGTAGTGCCGGTGCTCCACCAGTAGTGCCGGTACCCGCTTCGGGCTGAGCAACTTAAAGTCTATCTTTTCCCCTCTCTCACTTGATCCACTCATTCACTCACTCCCAACACACCTAGAAACGAAAAAGAGCTCTCCAAGCTTGACTCACCCCCTTCTCTCTCCCTCTTGCTCTAGAACTTCGAATCTTGCTAGCTTAGAGCGAGAGAAGCGAGATTAGAGAGCGGGGAACTTCGATCTACGACTTGAGCACTTGGATCCCTCTTCTTGCTGACCGGATTTGTGTCTTTTTCTCTTGGGTTCTTGGAACCCTAGCCAGCTAGGTGTTCTTTGTGGTTGCCCGTGTTGCTCCATTTGTGAGGGCACCCCGAAGTGTTTGTATTCACCCTTTGATTTTTAGTGGAAACCTCAGGATAACCTTTGTGGTTGCTTGAGAGAGGCAAGGAGGTGGAAGAGACTCCGACCTTTGTGGTCACCTCAACAACGGGGACGTAGGTGCTCCTTGTGTGGAGACCGAACCTCGGATTAAATCCTGTGTCTCATGTGCTTGCTCTCGTTTCATATTATTGTGCTATCCCTTGTTGCTATTGTTCTTCGTGTTCTTCCTCTCTCTCTCTCGTTCTTAGGGTTGGAGAGGCCGATCTACAATTTGGTGAAGAAGCAAGGCAAGTAGAGTACTCCTACTACCTCTACATCACCTAAGGATAGTAAGGAATTAGTAGATCTGAAATATAAGTTGTTTTCCTTTGAGATTTCTTAGTTCTCGTAGGAACCAAGTCCTACCGGCAGTAGCACCGGTAGTACCGGTTCCCCACCGGTAGTACCGGTCTCCCACCGGTAGTACTGTTAGTACTAATTCCTGCTTCGAGTTTTTAAGTTTTAGGTTTTTAAAATTGCCTATTCGCCCCCCCTCTAGGCCAATTAGGTCCTTTCAATTGGTATCAAAGCAAGGTTCCTCTCTACGCTTCACCACGAGAGGAAACACATTGGCCAATATGGATCAAAGTCAAATGAATCAATTGATTGAGTCAATCACCACCAAGTTGCAAGAACAACAAAAAGAGCAAATGAACAAGATGCAAGAAGAACTCGACAAGATGAAAGAAATCTTGAACAAGAAGATTGAAGATGTGGCAAGCATAAATGAGAAAGGTGGAGAAGGTGAAGGAAATGAAGACAAGTCACCCAAAGAGTATCATAGAACTCCTTTTGATTACTCATCATCAAGCAAGGGGCCAAACTCACACCTACCCATAATCAACCCCGGCAAGCCACCTATGTTTGATGGAGTTAGATACACCGATTGGTCTCATAGGATGAAGCTACATCTCATTGCCGCAAGATGTTGGGAAGTTGTGGAAGTTGGAGTGAGGATCCCAGAAGAAGGAAGTGAAATGACACCGGAGGATTACGCGGAGCTGCAAGTCAATGCTACAACGGCAACCTTGATATTGCAATGCCTAACTCCGGAAGATAACAACAAAGTCAATGGACTAGAGAGTGCAAAGCTTATTTGGGACACTTTGAAGGTTTCATATGAAGGAGACAAAAGTGTAAGAGTTGGAATGATTGAGCTATTGCAAGGCAACATTGAGAACTTCACTTGGAACGAAGTTGAAACCACCCAAGAGATGTTTGATCGATTCATGACAATGGTCAATAGAATAAGAGCTCTTGGTTCAAACTGATGGGATGACAATTCCGTCGCAAGGAAATTGTGTAGAGTGTATAGAAAGAAGAACTCGATACTTGCCTCCGTCATAATGGAGAGAGACAACTATGATACAATAACTCCTCAAGAGATGCTTGCAAAGTTGAAGCATCATGAAGTGCTAGATGATGAAGCTAAGCAAGATGTTGGACAAAAGAAGAGTGTTGCTCTTAAGGCTTCTCAAGATAGTGGCTCTAGCCGATGCACCAAAAGGCATGACAATGAAGATAGTAGTGACAATGAAGAAGATGAAGAACTTGATGAAGATCAAGCCTTTCTAGTGAGGAACTTCAAGAAGTTCTTGTTGAAGAAGAAAGAGAAGATGAGAAGTGGAGATAGAAGCAAGCCTTACAAGAAGATATTTTTGCTATGGTTGTGGGGATGATGACCATTTCATTGCTGTCACACCCAGTTTTAAAGGCAAAACGGGATGCAATATTCTTATGTGTGCCCAGAGATCAGTCACACACATAAACCGACAAATTAACAAAATTGTATCATCACAAGTGTTTATTACATAGCGAACGAGTATTTAAATAATATCTATTACAAAATAGCGGAATATAAGATAACTCTCGCGAAGCTCCATAGCACAGGGACGTCAACTGGTTGACCCCAAACCTAGAAGTCCTCTGGGTACTCCTCATAACTCTGGTAATCTGGTACCCATCCGAAATTTTTATCAAAAAAAAACAAGCGTAAGTACTTTCGTACTCAACAAGTATATATGGGGTTCATGAGGCTCAAAAAGATATGACACTGGTTGAACTGCATTAGCTTTTAGGTTATCACAATTTTAGCATAGGATAGCATCAATATAACAACAGCCCAATAACCATATGATCGAGTAAACATGAATAATGAATAGCAAACCAGTAAATGATAGAATAAAGTCATTCTGTTCCATAAGAATTCCAGGTCGCTCGTATCCGTGAGCACGGCTAATATATCAGTTGTTAACACTCTGCAGAGGTTGTACACTTTACCCATGAGTCATGTTTGCCCAAATGCCCCGGGATCATGACTCCCTTAACACTACCGAGGTGAGCGGGCAGGGAACACTATGAAGTCTTTCAAAGGGGTTCGCTGACATACCACAGACAGTACGGATCCACGGGCAAGGGATATATAGGAGCCCCGGGATGGTACACACACGCAGCGGTCCCCACTCTAGCCGCTCCGCAACCGCTCGTCAATGGCAACTTTCGTGTGACCCTAATACTGAACTAAAGCCAGAGCCATATAGCCCCCATGGTTGTACTGTAAATCCCGGGTGATCGCTTACGGAGGTTCTAGAGCATCTCAAAAACTGTGCTCTAGTTCACCCTAATCCATGTTGCTAAAACGCAGATTTTACCATTGTTGCATAAGTCATTAGTCAGGTTTACATGATCATGGTTATGTCTTGAGAGCACTAGCTTGACCTACCCAAATGCATAACTCCCAGGGTAACAAGGTATAAGGTACAAAGCTAAAGTGAAACTAAATAGGATATCAAGGAAACACATGCAATCATGAATTAATATTTTAAGTGATTAGGACAACAAGGATGATCCCATGAATACTTGCCTTGCCCAAAGGACTCCTGCTGATCCTGCTCGAAGAGAAACTCTTGGTCACCCACGTACTGCTCACCGTCTGTACTCGATCACCACATCACATGCAATCATACAGAGGCATACATGCAAGCGAACAAGGGCTATAGATTAGAACAGTACACCAACAATAATAAAACAAAATTAAAAGTTTATAAAACACATTTACGTATCACTACGATCACAAAGACGCTTGAATCACGAAAAACGGAGCTATAACGGAAAAGATATGAGTTAAACGGGATTTTGAAAAGAGCAAGATTAAAATATCACGGAAATAATTTTCTTTGATTTTCAAAAGTAATTAACATAGATGAAAACCATACTACTGGATAGAGCAGGAAAATACGGATCCAACGCAACTTGAACGGGTCGATTTGGATTTAAAATGAGCAATTTAGGGACATTTGAAAAAGCGTGGCAAAAGTGTGAATAAGATTTTCTTTTTACTTTTGATTTAAATCAGAGCAGAAAAAGGAATACGTCTTCCAACAGAGAAGACGTGTATTCGGAATACGCCAACAGGACTGCGGGTTCAGCCTTTAAAAAGTGTGGGGTCTGTTTTGCAAAAGAGACAGCCAAACCGGTATCTGGCGCTGAGGGCCGTCCGATCTGAAAAGGATGGCCAAGATTAGATCAGGGGGGCACGGTGGCGCTCGACCGGCCAGTTCGGTCCCGCGGTGGCGCCATGGCCGGTGAGCGGCGGCGCAGAGCAATCCATGGCCTTGGTGCATGAAACTCAACGCAATTGGGTCGGGAAGAAAGAGGGGGAGATGGCGAATCCGACGGTGGAGTCGGTTGAATCGATTGTGCTCGGGGGTGGAGTGCCCACGCGGCACGGCGGCTCTGTGTCTATGGCGGTCACGGACACGGGCTATACAGGCATAACAGAGGGGATAGAAGGGGTTGGCGGGGTCAGGGAGGTCTTCTTACCGCGATGCGAGGCTCGGGGGTAGTCGAATTGGAGTGGAGGGGCTTGGCGGGCGCAGAGCGATGGCGGCGGCTCTGAGCTCGGCGGACTGCGGCGGTTGGGGCTCTGCAGCTCTGGTGTGGCTCCGGGATGTTCCGCGGGGGCAAGGTGAGGACGGGAGGGTGCAGGGCATGAGCTTTTATAGCTCGGGAAGTGCCGCAGGGAAGGCAAGGACGGATTCCGCCGTGGATTCAAAATCGGCTGCAAGGAAAGGGCGGCGGCCGGGGAAAGGAAAGAAGAGAAAGGGGAGGAAGGCGGCGCGCGGCTTGCACGACCTGGCTCGGCGTCGGTTATGGGAAGGGGGGGTCGAATCCTCCTCGGATTGTGCTCGGCGTGAGGGGGGGGGGGAATTGCCGGCACAGAAACAAGGAAAGGAGAGGGAGAGAAAAAGGGAAGGGATAGAGCTGACAGGTGGGGCATGCTTGTCAGTGAGGGAGAGGGAGCTGACTGGCGGGCCATGTCTGCCAGTGAGAGAGAGGGATGCAGCGTGGGGGGAGTGACTGGGCCAACTTGGTTTGGGCTGGGGTGAAGCCCAGTCGGGCAGTAAGAGAGAGGAGGGGGGAAGAGGCACTGGGCCGGGTGAGGAAAAGCCCGCGGGCCAAAACAACAAGAGAGAGGGAGAAGAGGGTAAAAAATGTTTTTCTGTTTTTCTTTTCAATTTTCCAAACCATTTTCAAACACATTTTTTCCAAATGGAATTTTGAACTCAAATTTGAACTTTTGCAAACTCCAAACAATACAAAGTAGAATGCATCGGCATGAATGCAACGACACGGTTTCTATTATGATGCTCAATTTTATTTTATGAAACCTTTAATTAACTTCCCTATGTTTTTCATGCCCACACAAAAATGCAATTCAATTTACTTTTAAGATATTTTGGAAAATGCAAAATTTAGGGTGTTACAATTGCCGATTGTCCAAAAGAGAAGAAGAAGAAGCAATGGAACAACAATGACAAGGATAGAAGGTACAAGGGCAAGAAAAGAGGTGAAGCCCACCTTGGTGAAGGATGGGAATCAAGTGATGAAAGCGATGATGACACTCAAGAGAAGAAGAAGGGTGTTGCCAATATAGCATTGCAAGAATCTTCCTCACTCATCATCAACAACAAGGCTTCATCAACTTCGCTCTTCACCAACTTGTCTTTCCCACCTAGACTCTTTGCCAACCTCATCGACAATGACCATCACTCTCCTACTTGCCTCATGGCAAAGGGAGATAAGGTACCACCTAACTCTCCCTCCCATTCTAGTAATGAGAGTGATAGCGATGATGAGAATGATGAGGAATATGCCATGAAACTCATTAAAACTTATGGAAAGGCCGCGACATCTAAAATCTTGAAGTTAATCTATAAAATTGAGAAGCGTGAGACGTGGATTGAGTCGCAAGGTGAATTGCTCCTAGCGGAAAGGGAGAAGAACCAAGGACTTGAGGCATGTCTTGCAAAGGAAAAGGGGGAAGTTGAGAAGTTAGGTGTAGAATTATCTTTGGCCAAGGACTCTTTTGAGCGCTTGTCTAAAGAGCATTCTTCGCTTAATAACTCTTTAGCTAGTCTCAAGAATGAACATAGTTTGGTTCAAGAAAGCCTTACAAACTTGACAAGCAAATATCATGAGCTTGAACTAAACTATGGCACTCTTTGGAATAGCACCTCCTCCTCTTCTAAGGAGTCCGATGATTCCAAAGCTTCAACTAGCAATGGTTGTAAAAGATGTTATAAAGTTGATATAAATGCTTGTGCAACTAACCTTGTTGAGTTAGAGAAGAAGGACAAGGAGATTCATAGGTTGAACACGATTGTGAAGAATGGTTGCAAGTGCAAGGATAAGAAACCATCAACCATCTACAAGGGCTCAAGACACCCCTCCATCAAGGATGGCATTGGCTACAATAGGTATGATGGAAAGGCCAATGGAAGGTAAATGATCAATGGAGTGTCTTGTGTCAAGTACAACAAGAGTGTTCCACTCAAAGACCTTCTTAACAAGGTCAACAATGTTGTCACTCCTTCTACCCCACAAGCTACCAACAAGAGCAACAAGAAGAAGCAAGAGGAGGTGCCCAAGCAACAAGTGCCTATCTCACGAAGCTATGCTAGTGACTATATGTGTTGTTGGGGAAAAGATGGCAAGATTGTTGTGAAGTATGTTGGTGCACTCAAGAAGAGGCAAATCATGAGGAGTGTTTGGGTGCCCAAATCTTATATGACTAACCCCCAAGGACCCAATTCTATTTGGGTACCTAAAACAAAGGCTTAACTTGTCTTGTAGGAATACCTCTCGAGTGGAAATAGTTGGGTGCTTGATAGTGGTTGCACAAATCATATGACCGGAGAGAAGAACATGTTCACCTCCTTTCAAACAAGTCAATATTCAAGTGAAAGGATTGTGTTTGGTGACAATGGTAAAGGTGAAATACTTGGATTGGGTAAAATTGCTATCTCAAATGATAATTCTATTTCCAATGTATTACTTGTGGATTCGTTGGGATACAATTTGTTGTTCGTATCACAACTTTGTGAAATGGGCTACAATTGTCTCTTCACGGATAAGGGTGTGGAAGTCCTTAGAAGGAAGGATTCCTCTATTTCTTTTATGGGTCAATTAAAGGGCAAGCTCTATTTAGTTGATTTTTCATCTAATAGAGTGCAGTCTGAGACTTGTTTAGTGGCAAAATCTAGCATGGGTTGGTTATGGCATCGCCGACTTGCCCATGTTGGGATGAGGAACTTGACCAACCTTCAAAAGGGTGAACACATTATTGGACTAACAAATGTTTCTTTTGAGAAAGATCGAATTTGTATTGCATGTCAAGCGGGCAAACAAGTTGGAGCTAAGCATCCCGCCAAGAACGTTGTGTCAACAATTCGACCTCTAGAGTTACTCCACATGGACTTATTCGGTCCCAATGCTTACATAAGCATTGGAGGTAACAAATATGGCTTTGTAATTGTTGATGATTATTATCGCTTCACTTGAGTGTTCTTTTTCAGAGATAAAGGTGAAACCCAAGGGATCTTCAAGAAGTTTGCAAGAAGAGCTCAAAATGAGTTTGATGTAAAGATCAAGAAAGTGAGAAGCAACAACGGAACGGAGTTCAAGAACACCAACATTGAAGAGTTCCTTGATAATGAAGGGATCAAGCATGAGTTTTCGGTTCCCTACACTCCCCAACAAAATGGGGTGGTAGAGAGGAAGAACCGGACGCTCATAGAAGCTGCAAGAGCAATGTTGGACGAATACAAGACTTTGGAGAAAGATTATTGGGCGGAGGTGGTCGAAACGGCGTGTCATGCTATCAATCGCCTATATCTTCACAAGATTTTGAAAAAGATCGCCTACGAGCTCCTTATCAGTAACAAGCCTAAGGTGCATTACTTTCGAGTTTTTGGATGCAAGTGTTTCATACTGTTGGTATTTCTTATGACTATTGGATAAATCCGCAAGCGCACAAATTATACCGATGTAGCACTTCACCGGGAGTATTCCAGGTATCGTATTTTCCTCAGGGAACGATAGTGATCTAACCAGGATTAAAGATATGTCCTATGATGAATCAAGGGAGACTATGATAACTCGGTTGAGAGGTTCTATCTAGCAAAGATATCTAACAAGGCAAAGTTGGTTATACTGGCTTTATCAGCCCTTCTCTTGCAGGAGGCGATAGGATAGATCAGAAAGAGGGCAAAACTCTAACCGGACCGCGCCATCATGTTGTATTGAGGCCTTACCTTTTAAGAACTTATCTGACACACATGGTGGAATACGAAGACTAGATAGAGCTGTCACCTTCTACTAGCATCCACAAACAATTTGCGTGATAAGCGGTTTACAAAGGCAAGATCTAGTCTAGACACCACATCTACACTATTCTTACTACTTTAACCCTACGTTAAGGCTAAAGCACTCTACTTAAAGTAAAGCGATGAACAAGCGTGAAAAGGTGTATAACAGCTAAACCAGATTTAGAATATTAATTGCTATAAAGAACTCAGATGTATCACTTACAAGTGCTGAACTTATAAGAGGATCGCATCCGCTGAGGTAGAGCTCCGGAGAAGTTTCCCGACAAATCCGGGGCTTTCTCCAGAAGACTTCCCTCACTCTCCTCCAACTGGCATAGCACTACTACTAAGGAGTAGTTTCTCCAATGAGGCATGAGTGAGAGTGAGGGCCTAGGGGTCTATTTATAGCTAGAGGTGGAGTAGGGTCTACTCCGGTGCCACGTCAGTGATCCGCGCCACCTCCATCAGCCACCGTAGGATGAAACCGTCATTGTAACCGTCTTAAATCAATGGAGGAGATGAAGTGGATGCATGACGGCATGCAGGAAGTCGGTGGGGAGCTAGAACCACCATATGGTGATTTGGCCGAACCCTATGGCATGTGGGCCCTGCCACTTTTCTTCTAGAAGCTGACCCCACTGGTCAGGGGGCCTATGGGTGGTCTCTGGCCCCACCTAGGCATTCGGCCGAATGCCTTTTGTGGGAAAATGGGCTCATCTTTTGCAGGTGGCTTCTAGACGTAATGCCCATCATGATGCTATATGCCTTGTGCACATTTGCCATACTTGAAAATATGTCATGTTGGGCCTATGGATCCTTGTGCTGTGAATCTGGACCATTGAGAGGTGAATATACTTGGATCCAAGGGTAGAGAGTATTCTTGAGGGTGTTACATGGATCATGGGGGCTAAGGATGCCAAGTGGGTCCATAGGGTGGTCGGCTGACCCCCTAAGTGGGCCCACTGGCTCCCAAAAGACCCCATTTGTCATTACCTGCATCAAACAATCATGGGACATGTGGAACTAGTTATTGGGTAAATTATGTTCATGCTATTCTTGTTTTCCTTTGAATATGAGGATGTTGACGGTGTTTTGATGGTGATAAAATAGCTTGTAATTACCGTCAACAAGATCCCCCATACTTACCTCTTTGCTCGTCCTTGAGTAAAGGTTAAAACATAACAAGACTATGTTATTCAAAGTATAAAACAAACATAAAGATTCATTCAAGACATTTTGTCATACCAATGGGATATGTGGTATTGGCTAACATATATCCTTGAGAAGTTGAGAAATGGAACAGCTCTCAAGGCAAATTCATCTTTCCCAAATCATATTTTAGTACTTGGAGTTTTTGATAAATTTTTCAAAAGAAAGCACATAAGTCAACTTACTCTTATAGTACTCTAAGTCACTCAAAGTGTATGTTTCCTCACCAAGGCATAAAGAGGTTGCCTTCTTTGTATCTCCCTATTTCTAAATGGCTTATGTGGAGCTTAGGTAGGGATAAACAATGTAGCATACTTACCTTGCATATATTGTAAAGTCAAACTCTGGATCCAAGCAGAGAAATGTCATACTCTTAGATCAAGATGTGCAAGTGTGTGGAAACATGGCAAAATATCAAAACTCCTTTTATATGATCTCTCTTTCCTAACTTATTATTTTGAGACATAGCTATCTTTATTTTTCTATTAGCTTTGATATGCTCATCATCATTTTTTTTTCTATGAGCTTTGATATGCTCATCAATTTTTTTTCTATATATATTATTTTTTTTATAATTTTGCATAGTCTATGTCTCATTTACTAGCACATACTAGAGAGAGGATTTTCTATTAGATCATGGAGCATGAACTATGTGGAAAATGTAAGACATGTTTCTGCGTACTTCCAGTGTAGAAGCAACATGTATATGTGGCGTGTACGTGATCTTGATCTTGGGAGCATGATAAGTCTCTCAACAAGGGTCACAAAACTTGACCAAACTCAACACAAAGTAAGCAGCTTATGTAGAAAGCTTAAATCATGAAAGAGCATGTATGGTTTTGGTAGGAATTTTCCCACTATAGAGGAGTAGTGACATTATGGTTTTATGACATTTTCAAAAGTTAATATCCAAGAACCTTAAATAGACAGGGTATGAATCATGAGCCAAGAACTATATCACATTAATCAACAACTTAGTCAATATGGTTCCCTATCAAGATATTTTCCCACTAGCATAAGCAAAAGCAAGAATTCGTCTTTATGACGCTTTTACCCTTTAAATGTCATAGATCATGTCACTTTTCAAAATTTTAATTTTAGATGCGATCTTCTTGTTTTATTCAATATTAAAAGGAATTTAAACTAAGTGAAAAGTTTCATGAAGGAATTGTTTTTTTTAAGGGAAAGTGAATAAATAAATGAAAAAGTATAGAGAAAAGGGGAGAGACGTGGCAAACCAGTCAGATTTGAAGTTTGAATTTGATGGGGTGCTGACTGGTGGGAATAGGCCCTAGAAGTGCATTCGGCCGAATGCCTTTGGAGCCGTTTGGCCACGGGGATCTCTGCATTTGAATTTCTTACCTCTGAATGTTGATGTGCTCCGAACTTTCTGAATTTTTGCCAAAAATATGATTTGGCCGAATCAAAAAGGTGGCCGTTTTGGTCCAAATTTTTTCTGGTACGTGTCATGGAAGTGTTCAGCATGGTTCAGTGATCCTTGTGATATTTTGACAAGTTGGAGTTTCGACCGAACTCCCCCATACTTGTTTTAGAGCCTGCTGAATTCAGTGATAGAGCAGACATCAAATGCAGGGTTCTGCTGGGGTAAGATACCAGCAGAACCAAGAGTTTCATTTGTCATTGATAGCTTTAGGCACGTGTTCATTGATTCAAGAGTGACAGACTATCATGCCTAAGTATCTTGTTTCTATAAAGGGCTAAGGTGATCCAAGGGAGAAGATGGAGAGAGAAGGTCCTTAGCATAATGGATGACAAGCATCACTTCATGCTCTCTTCTATTAGGGTCATGAGGCAGGTTGTGCCGATGGCTCTAGAGGATTACTAAGGAGAAAGAGAGGCAAGGAGATCCTCTCTCTCAATGGTCGTGGATAAGCGTTTGAACTTTGCATTAGTGATAATGCGAAGATCATTAAAGCTATCTTCAAGATCGAGACGCGTCATTCTCTCCTTAGAAACTATTTCTTCTATGTTGGTACTGCTTTCTTTGGCAACAACATGTAGAAATTTTTCCATTTTGCTCTTCTTCTTGGTGGAACCATGGTGAGGTCAAGCAAGGTGAGAAGGGAAGCAAGAGGAGATGGAATTTCTACTGGTGGTGAAGAAGAACAAAGTGAGATGAGGAAGAAGGAGAGGGAGAGGTTAAGAAGAGAGAATTCAACGTCCTTCACCTCTATTTTTACTTGGATCGTGCCGGAAACAGGATAGGAATGTTGGTCCAGCGCTCAGGAGCAATGGGCATGGCTAAAGAGCCAAAACCACGTTCGACCGAATGCTTTTTGAAAGATTTTGAACGAAGGAGCCAGGTTTCGAACTTGATCGGGTCAGGTGAGTCAGCTCGTGAAGTTTTGGGCTGATTGGGCCAAACATAGGTTCGACCGAACCACTTAAGTGGCCAAATGGGTCGACCTTTCATGAGGGGGAAGTCAACGGTCAGGTGAGTCAGCTCATGAAGTTTCGGGCTATTTGGCCCAAAGATAGGTTTGGTCGAACCACTTTAGAGGCCAAATGGGCCGATCTTTCACGAGGGGGGAGTCAAGGCTGAGTCTAGGCCATTTCTAAGGTCTTTTTCAAAATTTGAACAAAAAAGTTAAAACATGTAGATTTTAGTTCTAATTTGGATTAAGAACAAAATCTATCATATCAATTTATTGCTCAGGAATTTCATGCTCAAAGAAAACTTTAAGACGTTGGCCATTTACCTTTATAGGTGTTGCAGCCGTAATCTCGAAGCGTGACGATTCCTTGTGTCATGACATTGCTGATGACGAATAGTCTTTCTTCCATGAATCATTGCGTTGTACTCAGACCCTTTTTCTCCATTCATTGCTTCTCTCCTGCAAAGGATTAGTGGACAACATATACCCGAAGGAATTCACATATGATTCGAAGCAGGGGCATTATTGTCATAGAAACAGAGGACATCTTTTATGCTATAGAAAAGTTGATTTCAGCATTTTAGCACAGAAAGAGATGTCCCATCATTGTTCACCAATTTTTTAAAAGTTAAGCAAGGTTGAGGTAAAGATCTACAAGATTATTTCATTACTACCTCAACCCTTGATTTGTCTCTATGAAAGATTGTAACACCCTAAAATTTGATTAGAAATTAGGTTTGAATTTGAGTTAAATTTGATTTATTTTCAAATCTTTTTGAAGCATGGAATTAAATAAATAAAATTAAAACTAATATCATGTTAGGTTTCAACATGTTGTGCATCTCATGCCCTGCATTTTTCTTGTGTTGTTAGGATTTCAAAACTCAAGAAAAATCATTTCAAAACTTATTTGGAAAATGTTTGGAAAAAGAAAAGAAAAAAGGAAATTGAAAAGAAAAATAAAAAAGAAAAACTCTCCTTTCTCTCTTTCGGCCCACAGGCCTGTTACCCTCCGCCTTCTCTCTTTCTTCCCCCGCGACCCGACTCCTTACCCCGGCCCAGTTCACCCGCCGGCCCGCACCGCGCTGCTCTCCCTCCCTCTTTCACTGACAGCCTGGGCCCGCCTATCAGCTCCTCCCCTCTCCTCCCCGTGTCCGTTCCGGACTCTGTCCGCGCCGCGACGCCGCGACGCGCCGCGCAACCGCCGCACGCGGAATCCCCGCGCTCGGGTCCGCACCGGACTCCCCCACGGCCTCCCATAAATAGCGCCGCCACCGCGCCGCCTTCCCCATCTGTTTCGAGCCCTCGCATTGCCTCGCAAGCCGCCGAAGCAGCGCCGCCTCTCCGCCGCTCTGCTCCGCCGTTGAACCGCCGTTCTGCGCTGTCGGACGCCACAAGCTCTTCCCCGAGCCGCGCATCGCCTTCGCGTAAGTGCAGAACGTCTCCTCCCTCTCTTTTCTCCCTCGGGTGTGCTCTGTTGGACCTCGTCGTCGTGTGTAGGGCATCCGCCGCCGCGGTTCACCGCCGTCGGTGTTACTCGTCCGCCCCCGAGCCCTGCAGTGGCCCTGGATGGGTTCGCCGTGCTCTCTTCTTGCTCCCCGAGCCTTTTCCCCGGCCGGATTGAGCACCCGAGCCTCTGATCATCTCGCGCCGCCGTGTACACAGGTCCCGCCGCCGCTGTGCTACATCGCCGACCACCCACGGCCAACCCCGAGCCTCGCCGTTGCCCTAGGCGAGCTCGCGGTGACGTCCTCTATCTCCCGGTGTGCTCGGATTTGAAAACGGGTCACCAGATCTCCCTATCGGCTTACACCGACGAGCCTCGGGCTCGGCCGACCATGGCGCCGCCGTGCGCCGCCCTCCTCCGGCCTCTGCGCCGCCCTCTTCCTCCCCGGATCTAATCTGATCCATCCATCTCTGATCCAACGGTCTCCGATCAAACATACCCCTTCGGGTGGTATTTTTGCTAAAGAGACCCTGAGTTTCTTGGCCCCTTAACCCGCAGTCTAGAAGGCGGATTTCATCTCTACGCTTTCCCCCTCGGAAAACGTATTCTCTGTTAAATCTGATTTAATTCGATTTTAAAAGAAAAACCCTAACTACAGTTTTGCCACTGATTTTCAAATGCTTATAATTTGCTCGTTTTAAATCCAAATCGATCTGTTCAAGTTGCGTTAGATCCGTAATTTTATGCTCTATCCAGTAGTATAGATTTCACCTATGTTAATTACTTTTGAAAATCAAATAAAATTAATTTGCTAATGCTTTAATCTTGCCCTTTTCAAAATCTTGTTTAATCTATAACTTATTCGTTTTAGATCCGATTAGCGTGATTCTCGCGTCTTTGTGATCGTAGTAAAGTATAGATCTGTTTTATAATCTTTTCAAAGTCTCTTTATTGTTTATGGTGTAATGTTCTGATCATATCTTTATTGCTTCGTGTATGACTGTTCGGATGATTGCGTGGTGATGTTGATCGAGTACAGCCGGTTAGATCTTCGGTGAGCAAGAGTTCTTTGCAACAGATCAGGATCACCAAGAGCTTTGTGGTCAAGGCAAGTTTAACATGGGATCATCCTTGTTACCTATTCACCATAATTCATTTAGTCATATTGCATGTGTCTAATTTGGTTCCTAGTTAGATCTATACCATAGCTTTGTTATCCTTTACCTTGTCACCATGGGTTTATATGCATATGGGTAGCTTTGCTATGCTTTACAATAATGGATCTTGAGATGAATCTTGACTAATGATATATGCAACAATGAGATAAAATTGGCTTTTGTAGCAACATGGAATAGGACCTCACTGTAGGGCAAAAGCTAGGATTTAAATACAACCATGAGTGCTATAATGGCTCTGGCTTTAGTCAAGTATGAAGATTCGTACTAGCATGTTGGCAGTTCGTGAAAGGCACCATTGCCGAGCTGGTTGTAGGGCACGTCCTAGGGTGGTTACCGCTTCGAAAGGTACCATCGAGTAGGGGCTTTACATACCCCTTGCCCTTGGGTCCGTAGGGTCTGACAACATGTTGGGAAGACTTTTGAAAGACTTCATAGTGTTCCCTGCCCACTCACCTTGGAAGTGTTATGGGAGTAATTAACCCGGGCATATGGGTAACATGGCTTGTGGGTAAAATGTATAACCTCTGCAGAGTGTAAATCTATCATGATAGCCGTGCTCACGGTTACGAGCGGCCTGGAAAACTCACAGTGTAGATGAACATGTTGTTTAATGGTTAATGATGTTTATTAATCTTATCATGTGGTTAATAATTGGGTTATGCATAATTAAAGCTAAGTGTTGGTAAAACTTGACCAAGATAAAAGCAACCGCAGTAAGCCAGTGTCAGCCTTTTGAGCTTCATAACCCTATGTTACTCTTGCTGAGTACTTTAAGTGCTCACTCTTGCTTTCTCAACCCCTTCAGATGGCTATGAAGACTACCGTGAGGAGTATTAGGCTAGTGGTCAACCAGTCGGCGTTCCCTGTGAAGTGGAGCTTCGTCGCGAGAGTTATCTTTATTTTCCGCTGTTTTGTTTAAGAATATTATTCGTTGTGTAATAAGCACTCAGTGATGGTACTATTTAAAGATTTGTCGGCTTATGTGTGTGATTGATCTCTGGGCACACATGAGTTATTCATATTCAATTTTATCCTTAAAATTGGGTGTGACAAAGATCTCATGACTTAACCACCAAAAATTTGAAGTTATCATGCATTGGTTAGTCCAAGAGCACAACCAAATTCCATACAAGTTTACTTTTGGTACATTAATCAAACTTGACACCATGTCTAATTTGATTAAGGAAAACTATTTAACCTAAGCACCACGCTTAAATTAAAGAGCTTATAGGAGTATGTACACTACTCCCAAACCAAAGCATACTCAAAATAGAACTAGGAAGTATGAAGGCATAAAGAGATTCACTTAAAAGAGACAAGAGCATGGATGGTGAACCAGATAGCATTTGCATTTTTTTTATAATTTTTATTATTTATATGACTAGCAAGATGAGCAAGGTATAAAGAGAGAGCAAGGTAGAGACATCCAAACAAAATTAAGAATGAAGCATGTCATGAATTTCTTAGAGAAATCCACTCCCCCATACTTGGATTTTGCAACATTTTACAATGTGAAAATCCAAGTCTAGGATGTGAAATTTTCTTTTAAATGTGCTTCATTATTGAAGGATGTTTGGTTGGACATACCTTGTGTTTTGATCCATCATTCTTTTTGTTCAAACCTGAAATGGTTAGTGATACAATTTCACAAATATTCCCTTAATCTCTTTTTAAAAAGTCATTTTATTCAGTTTAGAATTTTGGGAAACTAGAAATATATATATATTTTTATTTTTTTATATATATATTTTTAGCAAACTTTAATGGAAAAGAAGAATACTTGGGTTAGATCCCAAAAGTGCTTAATTTTAAGACCCAAGCTTGTCTTTGGGAAACCTTCAAGTTATAACTTATGTTGGTGAAGCGGTTTCCCCTTCAACTCCAACTTTTTCAAACCTATCCTTAAGACTAAAAACACTACGAGATTTGCAAAATTTATGGTAGACAAACACATCTACAACCATCCTTGGAAAGATTTTCGAAACAAGAAGAATGAAGGGGTTGTAGATCATGTGTGTAGTCATGGTCGAGGGAAGGATTGATTTGGGAGATCTCTCATTTAAGCATGGATTTTATTTGAAGATCGGAGTATAACTTCCATGCTCATTGACATCATTCTCCCTTTCAAAGAATGGGTGAGCACTTTCTTTCTCATGACATTTCAAGTCATTCTCAAGGCTTGAATGAGTCATGTCTGTTGGCGAGATTGACATTAGCTCACCCCGTGGATCAAGAACTGGTTTAGATTCTAACCCTTTGATGAGAGGTCGGGAAGACCAAATGGGTAGATAATATTCACCTATTCTATGATCAAGCTTCTCATTTCCTGTTGTGTTCTCTAAGATTCTCATGATTGTCCTTCCAATAAAAGTGAGATGAAAGGAAAGTCCAGGAAGGTCAAAGATGTGGAAATCTATGAAGATCTTGAGATCATCAACCACCACAAGAACATCATGAAGGACTCCTAAACAATCAAGGATTTGACCATTAGAGAGTCTAAGATGTTTTTGTGATTGGGATAGATGATTCTTTGATGATGTTGGAACATGGAAATGAGGAATGATGTTGATCCTGAGGCTAGGATCGTAGCAAATTTCACTATCAATGCCCAAGACTTGACAGGATATTCTCCTCACATATGTGGGCATTTTAGTTACTTCCTTTGAGGATTTGGCCTCATCCAACCATTCTTGACTTATAACGGTAGACAAAGGCTCTAACCGTTGATTATGCTCCTCTTGGTCAGATTTATGGCCCTCATGGCTTCCATGCCTCGAGTGTCTTAATGATTTCTCGAAGTCATTAAGTGGGTCATCATAAGACTTGAATGAAGGAACACATGGGGAATCATTAGGATCAAGGATGGGTTCATAAGATAAGTCAGATGTGGGCATAGAGAAGGAGAGGATAGATTTGGATTCTAAACACTTTAGTTCTTCTTCTATAAGCTCACTCGACATTTCTTCATCAAATATCCCAAGCTTTTCCTGTTGTGCCATGTGGGAAGTCGAGGCACAAGATGATGTTGTTGCGGGAGGTTTTCGAAGAGATTCCTTCACGAGAGGTCTAGAAAGATGTTTCTTAGAAGGTCTCTTTTGGATACAATAATTGTGGGCATTCCCAAAACCAGCAAGATCATATGAAAGGTTAGCCTCGAACTCGAAGGAATGGTTTAGATGTTGAATTTCTTCTTCCTTCGAGATTTGTGGTATTTGTGGTTCATGATCGATGGCAGAATCTTTGAATGGGAGTGGTGGTGATTCGGCTATCGAGATTTCTTTTCTAGGGAATGGTTTTTCTCCTTCTATGGGTCCTTCATTATAAACGTTAATGTAGGGGGTGTTTTCAAGAATCTTCATGAGAAGACTCTTCCCTTCACTAACGGGTAAACACAGGAAGGATCCCCTAGAAGTCATGTCAAGAATTTGTGCAGAATTTTTGCTAAGACCGCCATAAAAATGTTGTAACAATGTTAGTTCGGTTATAGCAAGATCAGGGTCAGATGATACTAGATCAAAGAGACGGGCCCATGCCATACCAAGAGGTTCTTTCTCCTTTTGTGAGAAAGTGATGATCTCTTTTCGAAGACGAACAACTCGAGGGGTGGGAAAGAAAGCTAGGCAGAATTTGGATTGTAACTTTTCCCACTCTCCGTTTGCATCATCTACGTGGCGAAAATACCATTGTTTGGCTATTCCCATCAAAGAGAATGGAAATAACTTCCACTTAAGGGTACCTCACCTCATCCCATGGATGAGGACACATGAACACAATTGTTCGAAGTCACGTAGATGAGTGTAGGGATTTTCATCTTCGTCCCCAGAAAAAGGTTTGTTCTGAACCATCCTTATGAGGCTTGGGCGAAGCTCATAATGAATGTCTAATATAGTCTGAGATGAACTAGGTGGCTCCAACCTAGCGCCCGTTGGAGCACCATACTCGAAGAGAGGTGTTTGATCCATAAGTGTGTATGTGGAAAGAAAGGTTTAAATGAAACAAGGATAATAGGACCAAAGGGTACTAGTTAAAAGCTACCGTTCCCCGGCAACGGCGCCAGAAATGCTTGTTGGTATTTCTTATGACTATTGGATAAATCCGCAAGCACACAGATTATACCGATGTAGCACTTCACCGGGAGTATTCCAGGTATCGTATTTTCCTCAGGAATGATAGTGATCTAACTAGGATTAAAGATATGTCCTATGATGAATCAAGGGAGACTATAATAACTGGTTTGAGAGGTTCTATGTAGCAAAGATATCTAGAAAGGCAAAGCTGGTTATACTGGCTTTATCAGCCCTTCTCTTGCAGGAGGCGATGGAATAGATCAGAAAGAGGGCAAAACTCTAACCGGACTGCGTCATCATGTTGTATTGAGGCCTTACCTTTTAAGAACTTATCTGACACATGTGGTGGAATACGAAGACTAGATAGAGATGTCACCTTCTACTAGCATCCACAAACAATCCGCGCGATAAGCGGTTTACAAAGGCAAGATCTAGTCTAGACACCACGTCTACACTATTCTTACTACTTTAACCCTACGTTAAGGCTAAAGCACTCTACTTAAAGTAAAGCGATGAACACACGTGAAAAGGTGTATAACAGCTAAACCAGATTTAGAATATTAATTGCTATAAAGAACTCGAATGTATCACTTACAAGTGTTGAACTTACAAGAGGATCGCATCCGCTGAGGTAGAGCTCCGGAGAAGATTCCCGACAGATCCGGGGCTTTCTCCAGAAGACTTCCCTCACTCTCCTCCAACTAGCATAGCACTACTACTAAGGAGTAGTTTCTCCAATGAGGCATGAGTGAGAGTGAGGGCCTAGGGGGTCTATTTATAGCTAGAGGTGGAGTAGGGGCTACTCCGGTGCCACGTCAGCGATCCGTGCCACCTCCATCAGCCACCGTAGGATGAAACCGTCATTGTAACCGTCTTAAATCAACGGAGGAGATCAAGTGGATGCATGACGGCATGTAGGAAGTCGGTGGGGAGCTAGAACCACCATATGGTGATTCGGCTGAACCCTATGGCAGGTGGGCCCTGCCACTTTTCTTCTAGAAGCTGACCCCACTGGTCAGGGGGCTTGTGGGTGGTCTCTGGCCCCACCTAGGCATTCGGCCGAATGCCTTTTGTGGGCAAATGGGCTCATCTTTCGCAGGTGGCTTCTAGACGTAATGCCCATCATGATGGTGTATGCCTTGTGCACATTTGTCATACTTGGAAATATGTCATGTTGGGCCTATGGATCCTTGTGTTGTGAATCTAGACCATTGAGAGGTGAATATACTTGGATCCAAGGGTAGAGAGTATTCTTGAGGGTGTTACATGGATCATGGGGGCTAAGGATGCCAAGTGGGTCCATAGGGTGGTCGGCTGACCCCCTAAGTGGGCCCACTGGCTCCCAAAAGACCCCATTTGTCATTACCTGCATCAAATAGTCATGGGACATGTGGAACTAGTTATTGGGTAAATTATGTTCATGCTATTCTTGTTTTCCTTTGAATATGAGGATGTTGACAGTGTTTTGATGGTGATAAAATAGCTTGTAATTACCGTCAACACATACTTAACAAGAAATCCAAAAGCTCAAAGTTTGCACCAAAGGTAGATGAAGGTTTCTTACTTGGTTATGGTACTAATGAACATGGATATCGTGTTTTCAACAAGACCTCCGGTCAAGTTGAAATAGCGATAGACGTGACTTTTGATGAAACCGATGGCTCTCAAAAAGAGCAAGTCAATGTTGACATGGTAGGTAAAGAAGAATCGTCTCATCAAGCTATAAAGAAGCTTGCTACTGGTGAAGTAAGACCCGTTGAAGATGATGAAGATGCACAAGTGCAAGTCACTCATGACTCAAGCATGCATCATGGGCCACCCAATGCCCATGGTGATGACTCTACAACAAAAAGTGGTCATGAATCAAAAGATCATGTAACTCAAGATCCACCACAAGTTGATGATGGAAATCAAGATAATGATCAAGATAGAAGCCCAAGACAAGATGATGATTCACAAGTCAATCAAAATGATGATAGTGAAGATGAAGGTCCAATACAAAGAAGAACTCAAGTGCCTCACCCAAGAGTACCGCAAGCAATCCAACGGGATCATCCCGTTGACAACATTCTTGGAAGCATTAGAAGAGGAGTCACTAAAAGATCAAGGCTAGCAACCTTTTGTGAGAACTACTCTTTTGTGTCTCCAAAAGAGCCTCAACGAATTGATGAAGCACTTGAGGATGAAGATTGGTTGATGGCTATGCAAGAGGAGTTGAATAACTTCACACGGAATGAAGTCTGGTCCTTAGTGGAAAGGCCCAAGCAAAATGTGATTGGAACCAAATGGGTCTTCCGTAACAAGCAAGATGAGCATGGCGTGGTCACAAGAAACAAGGCACGGTTGGTGGCTCAAGGATATACTCAAATTGAAGGTTTGGATTTTGGGGAGACATATGCACCGGTGGCAAGGCTAGAGTCAATAAGGATCATGTTAGCCTTTGCCACTCATCATGACTTCAAGTTGTATCAAATGGATGTCAAAAGTGCATTCCTCAATGGTCCCATATCCGAAGAAGTGTATGTGAAGCAACCACCGGGTTTTGAAGATCCCAAGTATCCTAACCACGTCTACAAGCTCAAGAAGGCACTCTATGGGCTTAAGCAAGCCCCTAGAGCTTGGTATGATTGTCTAAGGGATTTCCTACTCGAACAAGGGTTTGAGATAGGAAAAGCCGATCTCACTCTATTTACTCGCAAAGTCCATAATGATATCTTTATTTGCCAAATATATGTCGATGACATAATATTTGGTAGTACTAATGTGACCTTTTGTGAGGAATTTAGTAGGATTATGACCAATAGGTTCGAGATGTCCATGATGGGGGAGTTGAAGTTCTTTCTTGGATTCCAAATCAAGCAACTCAAGGAAGGCACCTTCATTTGTCAAACAAAGTACACCCACGACATGTTGAAGAAGTTTGACATGGAGAAAGCCAAACCCGTCAAGACTCCAATGCCAACAACCGGACATCTTGACCTTGACCAAAATGGTAAGGCCATTGATCAAAAGGTATATCGCTCCATGATCGGTATTACGAAAGGCCCGATATTATGCTTAGTGTGTGCATGTGTGCAAGATTTCAAGCTAATACGAAAGAATGCCATTTGATGGCTGTTAAGAGAATTTTGAGATACTTAGTACACACTCCTAATCTTGGCTTGTGGTATCCTAAGGGCTCCACTTTTGATTTACTTTGCTATTCCAATTCGGACTATGCCGGTTGCAAGGTAACTCGAAAGAGCACTACCGGGACTTGCCAATTTCTTGGTCGGTCTTTGGTGTCTTGGAGCTCTAAAAAGCAAAATAGTGTTTCCTTGTCCACCGTGGAAGCCGAGTATGTGGCGGTCGGCTCTTGTTGTGCCCAACTACTTTGGATGAAGCAAACCCTAAAATACTTTGGTTGTGAGCTAAACAAGATTCCCCTTTTGTGTGACAATGAGAGTGCCATTAAGTTGGCAAACAACCCCGTACACCACTCTCGCACAAAGCACATAGACATCCGGCATCACTTTTTGAGAGACCATGAAGCCAAAGGAGATATCGTTTTGCATCATGTGAGCACCAAAAAACAACTAGCCGATATCTTCACAAAGCCTCTCGATGAGTCAAGATTTTGTGCTTTGAGGAGTGAACTAAATATCATTGATTCTCGTAATGTGGTTTGATGTCTTGCACACCTTTGTTTGATCTTCGTATGGATAAAATGCGTTTGAAAATTTGTGTGGAGCTTTCAAAACCTATTTTCTACCTCTCAAGTTTGTCCATAGTTATGCATTGATGTACTGAAATCTGGACAAATTTGGGATGTTAGTCTCTTCATATAGGTCACTTCTCAGCTTGGATGGGCTTTTCTGTTGTTCCACCGGTAGTACCGGTTGTGGACCGGTACTACCGATCGAGTGTCGGTACTACCGGTAGGTCTGGCGGGGTCACGGCTCTATTTCATCCGCGTGGCGTGGTCGATTGGGACTTATCCCTTTCACCCGCTCCTCCCACCCGTGAACCCCCTAGGCCCATAACCCTTCCCTCCCGTTCCCTCCCTCCCGCCCCACTCGCAAGCAGCAGCGGCGGCAGCTCTCTTTGCCGCCCCTTCCCTCCCTCCCCTCCCTCCTCCCTCCTCCCTTCATCCCTTTCAAATCCCTTTGGTGGAAAGGTCCCCCAGGCCGTGGTGATTCTTTTGGTGGAGGTGGTGTTTGCAAGGAGGCCTCCCTTAGCTTGGATTCGGTCTCTTCTCCTCGCGAAGCAAGGTACATGGTGCTTCATGCCCAATCTTGCAATGTACTTTGTTCTAGGTTGTTTCCTTGCTTATGCTCAGTCCAATAGGGGTTCTTATGCTTGTGGAGTAGTTCTTGTGTGCTTGGTTTGCTCATTTTGGCGATTTTTGCGGGGGGATTGTGCTCGCGCACAGTGGGTCGGTACTACCGGTCCCTGACCGGTACTACCGGTCCATGTGCAGGGCCCCCCCCCCCTGGCTCGCCATATCGAGCAAGCCTCGCCGTTTCTCTCCATGATTCTCACATCTTATATATCCCTTTTGTTGGTTCTATAGCATGGAAGGTCACCGGAGGAACCCCTCTCGTCATGCTCGCTCATCCTCTAGTGATGTCGGTGATGGCCGCGCCGTTCGTGGCCGTGGTAGTAGCACTGCTCGTGGTGCCCTTATCCCCACCGATCCGGAGGCTCGTGAGGCCGCTCGGAGAGCTGCAGTATCAAATCCCATGGGGACCATCGACGTTCCCCCTCCTCGTCATCGGGTCACTGTTCGCAACAAGGTTCCTACCTCGGATGTTCTCATTGAGGGTCGTGCTATCGATCCTCGAGTGGTTGCTAAGTCACCACTTCACATTGGTGTTCCGCCTCGACAACTTCCTATGCATGACAAACCCACTGCTCGCGTTAAGCGTCCTGCAACTGTTGCTAGCTTCACTCCTACCTATACAATGGATTACAGGAAAAGGACTCCACATCTGAGGACCATGCGTGCAGATAATCCATATGAATATGTCAAGTGTGAAGGGATTGAAGAGCGTTTCTGGTCTCAATTTCAGTTTGACTATTACAACTTTGTGCTTTATCATGATGGTGAGCGCCACTATCCTCCTCTCTTCATTCACAAGGTCGTGTTGCTTGATTCTCTGAAGAGGCACAATCATCCTGAGATTGATGAGTTGATTGACCGGCTTGCTGAGTGGCGCCTGCTCCCATTAATGACTTTTGTCAAGGATTGGAACACTGAGGTGCTTTGTCAGTTTTGGGCCACTCTATATGTTGATCGCCCCAATGATGTGCTTCACTTCATGACCCAAGGTATTCACTACCGCTGTGACTTTGTCACTTTCTCTAGACTCTTGGGGTTTTGTCACTTTCTCTAGACTCTTGGGGTTTGATAAGCTTGACCGTGAGGCTCCGGATATCCATGACATTTATGCTAGTGGGATCACCACCAAGGATCTTGTGCAAGCAGGCATGTACACAGCAGCTAAGCATGCCAACTTCAAGTCTGCACATCTGAGGCCTTATTTCTATGTGTTGAACAATATGCTTCGCCTCACCTTTGACCCAAAGATTGGAGATTCAATTCACATTCAAAATGATGCTCCAAAGATCTTGGTTCGTTTTGGTCCCAAAGGTGGGTGGTTCAGTGTGTCTCTCTTCATGTGGGACAAAATCATTGAGGCATCCCAGGATACCCACAAGTCACTTCCATATGCTCCTTATCTTATGCATGTCATTGAGGAAGTGGTTGGTCGTCGGTTCAACTATGACGTGAAGCATGCTACCTACAGTGTAAGGAACTTGACGGTCAAGACTCGTGGTGGTGATGGTGATGGTGATGGTGCTAATGATGAGGAAGCAGAGGAAGAGGAGGCTGCATTTGTTGTTCCATCGGCTTCTTCACCGCCTCGTCGCTCCTCTTCGGCGCGTTGTGGGCCTAGTGAAGAACGGGGTGGTTCAAGCTCCTTGCTCAAGAAGTTTCTTTCATACTTTTGTTACACTGCTGAGAAGGAGGATCGCCGTCTTCGTCGGATTGAGGAGCACCTCAACATTCCACCTTCCTCTCCGTTTTGTCCTTTTTGATGAGTTGAGGCTCCAGTTGATCCTATAGCTTCGGATGTTGATCTTGGTGGAGCTTCTCATGCTATGCCCCCTCCCAGTGATCATGGCTATGGCGGCTATTCTTATGGTGCGCCAACCTATGGAGGTCCCTCTGCTTATCATGATACTGCTGCTGCTGCTGAGTATGGCTTTGAGGCCATCTTTGGTGCGCCTTATTCCGGTCAGGGCATCTATCCTGGTGAGGGTAGCACTTCCCAACCTTTTGCCGGTGCTTCTACTTCAGCTCATCCGCATGGCAAGGGTGTGGGCGATGACTATGGTGATGATGGAGATGACGATGAAGACTGAGGATTACTAAGTCTTTGCTACCCTTGATCTTCATTTGGCCTACCCTTTTTGGCACTTGATGCCAAAGGGGGAGTGTTAGACTCTTATGTAATAGGGTAGCTCTTTATCTTTGTTGGACGGTGCCTTATCTATCTTTTGTGTTGAACTATGTGTTGAACTACAATTATTTATGTAATATGGATGATGTGTGATTGTAGAACTATATTTATATTACATCGTTTATCTTGTGATGCTATTCATATGCTTTGTGGTGATTGCTCATTTACTTTAGCAAATGTGTGGATGATATTTTGTCATATGCATCACGGTTATTTGTTCATCACACACACTTATAGGCACCCCACGGATTGCAAAAGTTAGGGGCAGTTTTCTCTAAATTTTATGCTATCTTGATTATGATCAAGACATGGAATTCAAATCTAATGCATAAATTTAGGGGGAGCTTCTCCCTAAAATTTGCAATTCAAAAGCTTAAATTCTTCCTATTATATGTAAGCCTAAGTTGGTTGTCATCAATTACCAAAAAGGGGAAGTTTGTAAGTGCATTTGCCCCCTAAGTGTGGGTTTTGGATAATTGATAACAATCAACCTAGGAACTAACACGCTTATCCTAAGCATATTCACAGGTGTTAGTATACTTAACAAGCTTAAACGATAATATTCGGTGATTGAAGCACCCCCAATTCGTTCTCCATTGAAAGCGGTCGCTCAAGTGCCAAATAGATTTATTCATTTGAATTGAGTCATAGGAAAAGCCGCACTACCAAGAGGGATACATGTTTGGCTAGCTAGAAGAGGGTAAGAGTGCTCAAGTTCTTAGTATAGAGACGCTTGAGAGACGCCGTGCGAAATGGGCTCTTGGAGGTGTGTTTTGGTGGCTGTCTGCAAGCCACCGGTAGTACTGGTCTTCCACCGGTACTACCGGTGGAGGACCGGTAGTACCGCTCAGGTACCGGTGGCGCTCTAACGCATGCGAGGGCATCAACCCTTTTTGCACATCCGGTAGTACCGATCACTGACCGGTAGTACCGGTGGACCGGTAGTACCGGTACCCCACCAGTATTACCGGTAGTTCACAGTCGCCCAGATCTGCTTTGACTTCTTCCAACGGTCACTTTTGATCGGTAGTACCGGTGCTACACCAGTAGTACCGGTAACCGCTTCGGGCTGAGCAACTTAAAGTCTATCTTTTCCCCTCTCTCACTTGATCCACTCATTCACTCACTCCCAACACACCTAGAAACGAAAAAGAGCTCTCCAAGCTTGACTCACCCCCTTTTCTCTCCCTCTTGCTCTAGAACTTCGAATCTTGCTAGCTTAGAGCGAGAGAAGCGAGATTAGAGAGCGGGGAACTTCAATCTACGACTTGAGCACTTGGATCCCTCTTCTTGCCGGCCGGATTTGTGTATTTTTCTCTTGGGTTCTTGGAACCCTAGCCGGCTAGGTGTTCTTCGTGGTTGCCCGTGTTGCTCCATTTGTGAGGGCACCCCGAAGTGTTTGTATTCACCCTTTGATTCTTAGTGGAAACCTCGGGCTAACCTTTGTGGTTGCTTGAGAGAGGCAAGGAGGTGGAAGAGACTCCGACCTTTGTGGTCACCTCAACAACGGGGACGTAGGTGCTCCTTGTGTGGAGACCGAACCTCAGATTAAATCTTGTGTCTCGTGTGCTTGCTCTCGTTTCATATTATTGTGCTATCCCTTGTTGCTATTGTTCTTCGTGTTCTTCCTCTCTCTCTCTCTATCTCTCTTGTTCTTAGGGTTGGAGAGGTCGATCTAAAATTTGGTGAAGAAGCAAGGCAAGCGGAGTACTCCTACTACCTCTACATCACCTAAGGATAGTAAGGAATTAGTAGATCTGAAATCTAAGTTGTTTTTCTTTGAGATTTCTTAGTTCTCGTAGGAACCAAGTCCTACCGGCAGTAGCACCGGTAGTACCGGTTCCCCACCGGTAGTACCGGTCTCCCACCGGTAGTACTGGTAGTACTAATTCCTGCTTCAAGTTTTTAAGTTTCAGGTTTTTAGAATTGCCTATTCACCCTCCCCCCTCTAGGCCAATTAGGTCCTTTCACTATCATTAAGTTTGTGCTGAAACTCGGTGATACTGAAGCTACCAATCCCATATTCGTTTATTAGCCAATTGATATAGTTTTACAATAGTCATATGTTTTGCTTAAGAATTCTTACTATTGTCAGTAATAATATGATCTAGCACAACTAAAAATATATGAATAATTTCAGCTTCATACGAATATTTAGAGCATGTGTTTCTATCTCCCTTTCCTCAGTTCTATTTATTGTTGGTTATTTACTCTGAACTCTGAAGGACCTATGGCATGCTTTGAAAACACTGAAGGATATTTAGCATGCTTCTTTCACTGGAACTGAACTTCTAGGATTAGTATCAGACCAGTGGAAGGAGATGGGATAGCAAGGGAAAGATCCATCTAGAGATTCCAGATCTTTCATCCCTTTTTCATACATTGCAGTTTAGCAATCTATTCATTTGATAAATGTGGAATGTGTAGTCATATGTTCTGGATTTATAGGGATAGTGGTTTTATATCTTTGGATAATTTACTGTCTTTCTCTACAAATCAATGTTTTTTCTGATGAGATTTCTCTTGGTGTTTCAGCCTACTCTTCGGTAGATAAATTTGCATAGCATTGATCTACTGTCCTGCAAGGTGTCGAATCCAGTGTTGACAAGGTGATAGGTGAATTGACGTCCATTTTTTTTTAATCTGGCACCTAGCATGTATGCATGTTTGAATTGTTTTGTATGAGAAACTAGAGATGCTGTAAGTTTGCATCTCCATAAGACATGATATAGCATGTGGAAGTCTTCACTTTAGAATGTCTCAACTGGACTAAGAGACGTGATGGTTTGGAAGATGATTTATAGAAAATATTTGTTACCATTCCTTAGCTTTTTCCCATGCTGTGCAACTCTTCTATAGGCGGCTATAGGCCCTTGGGCGTATGCTCCACTCATGTCTATACAAGGCAACACAATGTCACCACATGTATTTGCTTGAATTAAGTGAAGAATGAAATGCATAGGTATGCTGATGTAACAGTATAACATGCATTGAAGTTCAAAGTCAGGCATTTTTTTTCTAGTTGCAATGCAGGGCATGATCCAATATAGGTTGTCCCATAATGGCTATAGTATATTTGTTTACTGGTTCTAGACTTTATGGAGGGGTTGTCAAATAATTCATTAAACTGTTTTTAGGAGCTGTTTAGACTTTATTATGGTATGTATGCTCTTGTGGATTTATTGACGTACCGAAGAAATGAATATCGATATAAAACATTATCTTAACCACCTCACAAGAAGATGTATTTGATAGAGTTGGCAAGTCCCCTATGCATTGGTGACTTATAATTTGTTTTTTGAATTTATCACTTTAATGTCTATATTTAATTTTATAATATTGTTATATTATCTAATATTGTTATATTATCGTACGATCTATGTGTTTTTAGTATAAAATTTTTGTTACCCCGTAACACGTTTACATTTACACGAATCATTGTTATATTATCGTGCGATCTATATCTTTTTAATATAAATGTTTTGTTATCCCGTAGCAACGCACGGACATTTAACTAGTCGGTTAGAAAAGTTTACGTGTCTGTTCGTGAAGGTTCTGGTGGGCGGAGCAGTGGGTGAGTGGTGCAGGCGTGCAGTGAATGTGACAATTTGGATAGGTAATTTTAAGTAGGTTTGGATCCCTTCGCAAATGACAAATGACAAATGATAAATAGTAAATAAAGTTAGTAAATCTTTAGCCAATTTCTAGTGTTTGGATCTCTTGGCAAATGGTAAATAGCAATTGTCACATATAAAGACAATTATACCCCTATTAATTAAACTCTCATTCACATGTCATGCATAGGATTTTCTATTTGTCCTTATTTACCACTCCAAAGTGATAAATGATAAAATTTTTGCTCTTTTGTTATTTTTTTACCTTACATGTTTGGATTCATTTACCAAAAAGTAACAATTTTTTTGCTCTTTTGTCAAGAGGGTCCAAATACTCCCAATACAAATGAAACTCTAATGAAACTCATTGAGAGTGACCAAATAGAACTGGCACACGAGCCCATGTTGCCCGACGGCCTGACGCATTAGGAATGTGCACGGCCACTCAGAGAAAAAAAAAGGAAACTAGGCATGTGCACGGGCCTAGCTCGCGGCTCGGATGCCGGATGCGTGTTGCGTGGCCTCCGTGGCACCGTCCATCCAACACCTGTCGTGGTTTGGTGAAGGCGATGTCCGGACTGAAAAACATGGCCTCGCGAATCGCTGTCTCCTCGCGCCGACAGTCGCTGGTAGTTTCGTTGCACAAGAATAGTACGTACGTTACTAGTACTTGCGAGTCCCGACGTGCATCGTCGCACTCAAGGTCGTGATTGGTTGCTTCGCGAAGTTGAACAAGTTAAAATCATTGCCATTTGCCAAGGTAAAGCATCGCCTCATGTCTCTGACTTGCAGGCCAGTGTGAGTCTGTGAGGAGAAGAAAGGATCGATGCTCCCTTGAATTGCTGGGATTGGGATGAGTCCCAAGCTGTTGCTAATACTAATCGTCTTTGCCGTTGCCCTCGTTTTTATACTTTGCTCCCTCTGTTCTAGAAAACAATACAATTCTAACTTTAAATCTGAACAAATGCATGTCAAAATTTAAAGATAGAATTGTACTCCCTCTATTCTAAATTGTAAGTCATTCCAAGAATTTTGAAGAGTCAAAACATTTTAAGTTTGACCGAAGATTATAGAGAGAAACATAAAAATTTATAAAATCAAATAGATATAGTATGAAAATATAACTAATAAAGAATCAAATGATACTTAGTTGATATCAAATATGTTATTATCATATTATATAAATTTAGTCTGACTCTCCAAGATTTTTAGAATGACTTACAATTTAGGATGAAGAAAATATCTTTTTTTTGAAACGGAGGGAGTACGTCTTAATTTACTTGACTCACATTTTTTGGTGCCTTGTTGTGATATATGAAGCATGTGTAGTGTAGGAGTATAGTGTAAAAGGATACGAGTATAAAGTCCTACGGTGGTACGGCCGTACTTAGTCAGAACTCCACCTGCTCAGAACTTTTTCCCAACACACTTGCTATGGCATTGCGAAGGAAGTGAAACGGTACGCTATAGACAAATTAGGGAGAAAATTAGAGCTCAAAAGATTGAACAGTGTAGAACAACTTTGCAGAGGTGTTTGGTTCGAAAAAAATCTCGTTCGAAATAACGTGGTGTGTCATTAGTTAATTCTTATCCCCTCCATAATAAATTATAAGTCATTCTAGAATTTTAAAGAGTCAAAAAATATTTTAAATTTGGTCAAAATTATAAAGAAAATATAAAAATTTATAACATCAAATAGTATATACTATGATAAAAAAAATCTAATGACATGGTATATCATTAGTTAATTCTTAGGATTTATGACATGTTTGGGATCATGATTACTCACCACACGGTGAGGTAAACGTATAGTGGTCCTCGTGCCGTGGCGCTAAAAACACATGCACTAGTTCATTTATGCGGTTCCAATAACATATGCGAGGAAAAAATTCATCACACCGCAGGAGCAAGCGTTTGATACGATTCTTGGATTGTTTTCACCGGACACAAGGAATACGGTCCTAAGGCCAGTCCCAATAGGATTTCACGGAAGATGTCATGCATATTAAATATGATGTCACATCAGCAAGAATTTTTTTTTTTTGCATAAAATTAGGAGGAGAAAGACGAAGAAAGTCTGATGGGGATGAAACGTATTAGCCTTGTTTCCAAAACGTTGGTAATCACGTGAAGCTCCCACTAAGACTCAGATTCGTTTGATCACAACGTCATACTAAAATATGATTGGTATAAATAGGACCTACGAAGTACTAAAATAAGCTATAAAACTGTGCATGAAACTTACATGGAGAGAGTGATTTATTTCATATGTTAGAAACCGGGAGGTGAAATTTTTTCATTTAAACTGGCCTAAACACGCCCACCCTCATGTATGATTTTCATCAAGGAAAATAGTTGATACTATAAATGATGAACTACTTGACTTGAAACAATTGCTAGAAAAAGAGGTACATCATCAAAGATCAATCTAGTCATCTTCTTTCTTCCAGGGGCGTCCTTTGGCCTGGGCGAGCTGAAAGCTCAGGATCCCTAAATCTATGGGGTCTATCACTGATGTACGAGGCACTCTAGTATTATGTATTAGGACACTCCACAATACAAACTTTATTATAGAGTCTAAGTGTATTTATTATCTTGAAGATATTATGGCGTTCGCAATGACTACCTTATTTGGCTAGCTAGATGTGACATGACATGAAAAAAGTAGGAGAGAGAGTAATCACTAACTACAAGCAAATAAACTATCTATTTCACATAGCCCAAGACTATGTGAGATAAACATGTGGGTCTAGTACTATATATTAGTCTCTTTTATTGTCTTTTACTTTCACATCAACTGACTATGTAGCTAGTACTAGTTATTACCATTGCAGACGTCCTTATAGGCTTGGAGTCTCAGAGTCTTGTTTTTTCTTCCTCACTCTTCAATAAATATACTGTCACATCAGCAAAATATTATAAATAAGAGAGTAATAAATAGACTTAGACTCTATGATAGAGTCTGCATTGTGAGTATCCTTAAGTTGTCTCAAGCACTCATCAAGCCTAAATGGTCCAAACTAAGTTTAAATGTACTCCGTTGTGACGATATATGGTTTTTACATTTGTGTACCGTGTTTTTCCATGTTGCGACTAGCGAAACAAGGAGACAAATACTTTATATGTCTAGTTCTAACATTTTTTTGATCTTCTAGTAGTCTATACCATGCTACTAATTTGAGTTCGAAAAAAACTGTGCCTTTTCACAAGAACTCCTAAAATTTGATATTTAACCATAATATATATATTATTGGAGGAGATATTTTTAAACTATTTCCACACTAATTTGCCAATATTTGCATATATTCTGGATGTCCCTCTTAAATTTTATAAAACACGAAAACATATAGTATGTGGTACAATTTTTCTTATTATAACATAGACATATTTGTTAGTATAAATAAATAAAAGAAAAAAACTAAACGGCAGCATGCTATGTTCAGCCTTCCTCTCTCGCTCCAAAAAAAAAAAGTTCAGACTTGCGTGTGAATCGAAAATCGCCACGGCTCACGCCGCGTACTAAATTCGGCGGCATTTCCCCGATAGATATTCTCGGCCGCCTGATTGATCTCAGACGAACGTTTAAAAGATCGCGACCGGCCTCCGGTTACCGGTTCCAATTCCTGCGTCGACCGCGACGCTGCCGGTTGCCCCCAACCCGAGCCCGATACCGTCGCCTCATCTCATCCGTTCCGTGCCGCACAGCAGATCCCTGGCTGCACGCGGCGTTAAAAAATCGGGAGCCGTGCTGGCGCTGGGAACCCCCCTCTCTCCTCTTCTCGGGCAGACGGGCACCGCTTCGCCTCTCCGCGCAGGCAAGAGCAGCCAGCCGCTTCGGGATCGGGACGCGGAGAGGTGAAAGGCGAGTCGTCGTCCGTCTGCGGCAGCTTCCCTCCCTCTCCTCTCCGCCCCCGCTTACCCTAGGCCGGCCCGCCTACGCCCCCCTCCCGTCGCCACACGATGAGCACCTCTCCCGCCGCCGCCGCCGCCGCCGCGTCGCCTCCGCCGCCTCCCGCTGCCGCCGACGAGGCCGCGCGGGCGACGGAGACGCTGGTGGTCGACGAGAGGGTCGCCTCACACGTGGACCCGTTCCTCGTCGAGGCGCTCGACAACCCTCGCCACCGCCTCATGGGTTCGTGCCGACTGCCGAGCCGCCTTATCTGTTCGCGCACCACATCGCTTCTTTCTTGCGCCTGTGATTTCGGTGTCGTAGGATCATGCTTGTGCCGATGTGATGGTTGCTGTGGCTTCTCGTCCGTAGGCGATGGGATTTGGGCCTGGATTCCCGCGCCTTGTCTCTAGGGTTTGGGACTGGTGCTTCCTCAGTGCGGAATTGGGGATTAGAATTCCTTTAGGTTTGATTTATCTCGGGAAGTGGCGGGATAATTGCCTAGTATTGCAATTGTGGGAATTCCTAAGAAATAAGTTTTCTGATTTATCTCTGGCTTATTTAGCTCGTATGTTGTGGCGTTCTGCTATGCTGATTATGCTTCCAGCCTGCAATTTTATGCGCTACAAAGCAACCTGTAGTTTTGGCTCAGTTATAGGTTTACAGTTGGTTTAGTGTATCGAAAAATTGCTGGTAAAAATGGATGGATGCATGATTGTCATGGTGGTAGAGGTTTTAACTGAAAGGAACCAAGCTGACTCTTTTTTGGGCAATTGTTGTAGCCTCTACAATGCTACTAGCAGTGTACTGAAAGGAAGAGGGATCTTTTCAATGAATTGAAATGTATCACCCAGAACACTTTGCTTCCAAACCGAGTACCACAGCACCACCTCGGATTCCTACTTGCCTTGGGCCATGTAATGTGCTGCTTACATTTGGAATCAGTGCAGTTGTACTTGGCAAAGGTTGTACTGCTGTAGCATAGCACTGCTCTTCTTCGAATCACTAGTTTTTGGCCTTAGATTGTTGATTTCACAAGCTTATAGTTACAAGCCTAAAACATTTTGTGCCCATTTTACAAACCCACAACTATTTTGATTTGTTTTGCATGAAACTACAACTTTGTAACTGTTCCCCTCTCAAATTGGCCAATTGGATCCACATGTCAATGGCAGTACGTTACATTTGGCATGCAGGCCTTAGTCATGAGCATGTAGCTGGTTAGGTTTGTGTTTAATCTACTCTAGAGTCTAGATTGTGTTTGCAATGAATCATAAGCTGAAGTGAAGTACTTTTGGTTAGTGGTGATATAAATGGTTTACTATATGAGTGAACTATCCACATATGAACCTGTCCCTGTCTCCTCATTCCCCACTGTCCACTCTTATGTCAGCATTCTCTACCACCAGATTGTAACAATGATGTTAGAACTTCTCCCGTATTTTTTGGTTGCTTTCATGCCTTAAAACCACATCTTGGTTCTGAAGTTTGTGCCTTCCTTCACCTCATCCAAATTGCTAGGCATGTGCCTCGCCTGACTGTACTTTGTACATAGTTTGGTGTACACACGAAACAAATAATAGTGCATTTTATGCAATGAACAAGGGACATTCAAGGGGACATCCCTTGGTGCATGCTCTTTGCCGATGATGTAGTGTTAGTTGATGAAAGCTTGGCGGGAGTAAATAGGAAACTTGAGCTGTGGCGGCAGACCCTTGAGTCTAAAGGTTTTAGACTAAGTCAGACTAAAACCGAGTATATGAAATGCGACTTTGGCACAACGGCTCAGGATGAGGGAGATGTGAGTTTGGAAGGTCAAGTCGTGCCTAAAAAGGACACCTTCCGATATTTGGGATCGATGCTACAAAGGGATGGAGATATTGATGCAGACGTTAGCCATAGAATCAAAGCAGGGTGGATCAAGTGGCGTCAAGCTTCTGGCATTCTATGTGACAAGAGGGTACCCCAAAAGCTAAAAGGCAAGTTCTATAGGACAGCAATTAGACCTGCGATGTTGTATGGAGCCGAATGTTGGCCCACAAAGGCTCGACATGTTCAACAAATGAGTGTTGCAGAAATGCGCATGTTGCGTTGGATCTGTGGTCACACAAGAATGGACCGAGTTCGGAATGATGATATACGTGATCGCCTAGGGTGGCACCAATTGAAGAAAAGCTTGTCCAACATCGGTTGAGATGGTTTGGCCATGTCCAGAGGAGACCGCTAGATGCACCAGTGCGCTGTGGAGTCCCAAGCCAAGCTAATAATATAAGGAGAGGCAGAGGAAGGCCGAAGTTGACATGGGCGGAGGCGGTGAATAGGGATTTAAAAGCTTGAGATATATCTAGAGATCTATGTTTGGATAGGATTGCCTGGAAAGCAGCTATTGAAGTGCCGGAACCATGACTTGGGTATCTTGTTGGGTTTCAACTCTAGCCTACCCCAACTTGCTTGGGACTACAGGCTTTGTTGATGTTGATGTTGATGTTGATGTGTATGCAATGAACACTAGTTGCACCTGGATCTGCACCATGGATTTTTCAGAAAAATAATAAACACATGGATTGAACATTTTATGCATTTTACTGGTCAACAGAAGGTTCATTTACTTATATAGTTTTTTGTCAGTAGGTTATTATTCATATTTAGTATTAGTATTTCATTATTACATATTAATCATTCCAGTTCTGTCTTATTACAGTTCTACGGATGGAACTGGATATACAAAATTTTATGCAGAACCCTCAGCTGCAGGAGTTCGAATTCCCGAACTTTCCGACTTCTTACCTCCGCTGTGCTGCTCATCGTGTTGCACAACATTACGGCTTAGAGACTATAGTAGCAGATAGTTTAGGAGAAGGCTCAGTTAGCAGGATCATTGCAAGAAAAACAACAGAAAGCAGGTATCCTGCAATTTCTTTATCAGAAGTTCCTAGTAAACAAGCAAGAAATGATCATGAAGTGGCAGAGAAGCTTAAGTTTGTCATCTATCAAAGGCCCAAACCATTCCAAAATGGAAGCGCTGATTCTAGAAACAAGAATGGTGCACCAAAAACTGTTGAAGAGAGAATAGAGGAATATAATAAAGCACGAGAACGCATCTTCAATGGTTCCATTTCTGCAGATTCTGATGCTGCAACTGTTTTGGGAACTCTTTCCACTGGCAGAGATGAGCCAGTAAATGTTGAACCTTCTGTTGATGAAATCAAAGTCAGCACAATGAACAGCCGTTCCAGAGTTGCTGTTTTTAAGGATACTCAAAAGGATCGTAGTGACCCAGACTACGATCGAAACTACAAAAGGTTAGCATATCCATCAGTAGATTTTTTTTGTTGCTGCCAATTGATGTTAACGATGAGTTGGTGATGGTGTAACATATATCCTCTTGCAGGTATGTTAGGGGCCCAGTGCCTGACTTCAACTTGAGCCCAGGTGCCTTCAACTTTGCTGTGCCTCAGTTTATGCAGTATGGCGTTGGTTATGTGCAATCTCCTGGCATGTCCACAAACCAGCCTACTGTGTACTTTGGCCAGCCTGATCTAGCAATGGGGTCTTCTTCTGGAGCTGCTGTTTACCCACATTGGCCAACCCCAGCAATGATGTATCCCCATTGCTATGACAATGTTGGTCCAATGATATCTCAGGTGAGCATAATCATATAACTGAATTCTGACATTGCAAATATTGCATTTTGAGTATACTGTGCACCTTCAGTTATAATCTTCAATTGTGACACTATCCTCTGTTCAAGCATTAGAACTGTCCTTTTTTTTCATCATGTTGTCAATATTTCAGTAGTAGCCCTACAAAAGTTTGTCTGTTTAGATGTGAATAGCCAGCAAACATATTCTGGCTCTAACAAATTAGTATAAAACGAGAGGAACATGTTTTTGGGAACTCAAGCTGAATCTGTACATTCTATTTTCACATATGAAATTCCATACACATGTGAAGATATTTTAGGGACTCCTTACATTTTTTTTTCTTTGTGATGGAAGGTGATGTTATGTAATATGCTTATGGTTTTTTAATAACCTTACATGGCTTCTGTCGTTTTGTTTGTTCCGTGTCCCAACGGAATCCACTTTTTTGCCCCAGTAGAACCCTGTGGTTGACTTAATTTGGTTCTATTGTTGTTCACAAACATTTGCATTTATTGTGCTCAGTTTTTCTTGGGGCCCATAGGGTCTGCAGTCTTACAACTGGAAAATGACCTTAATTATCTCAAACAATGAAAACCAGACAGTTAAATTTATTTGGGATTTCTTTCAGACGAAATGAACATGGTCTTTTGTTGTCCTTACAGGTTCCTCTGTACCAATCTTTCAACCATGGTTAGGAGATTCTGCTTGCTGGAAAGTTGGGAACAATTCTCTGTTGATCTTGCTATGTTGTGCTGTCCAATGTTAAGTGGAATTACTTTAGACTCGAGCTATTTCTATTACAAAAAACTTCATGTAGCGTCGAACGTAGTCTGTATAAGGAGTCCTAATTCGTTGAAACTATTATCGTGAACTAGTCTGGAACCGTGATGCTTGTCTAATGTCTAGTTCTCGTCTGCAATTTGCTCACGGTTTATGGTTCGCCGCCTGGTCTTGAATTGTGTTGCATTGTCGTACTGGTACAAACAGGTTGTCACTTGCCAGCAGTCATTACTTTCATGCCGATCTTATTATTTTTAACCACTTTTTAGTCATATTTTAAAATAATCTACACTAAAAGTTACTTTTTAGATCTAATGCATTTGGTTGTGCCAGACCACAATGGCGACCAAATAACGTTTTTGTGTCATGCATTGATGAGATAAAGCTATCAGGTTGGGATCACTAACTTATATGGTGCTCTTGTTGCACAATTTCTTGTATTGCCAGTGGTTTTGTCGATCATGTCACTATTTGTTGTGAAATGTCCTTTGGTGCCAGTGGTTTTCTCATGCCACTCCATTTGGAACGATTGCGATGGTGTGCCTAGCTAAAATCTCATTACCTTTTTCTATTCTTTTATGATAAATAATTCATTATAGTTTTATCTCACGAAACATAGAATATGTAGAAAGTGCAAACAATTTTGACAGCGAGGGTGCCTAGCATTGTTTTTTTTTTCCTATCCCGTCGTAATAGATAATTTATTATGATTTAATCTCACGAAACTTGACTTAAAATTTAGTTAGTTAATGAGCCCAAATTTTCCAAAACTTCGATAGGATGTAGCATGGATTCTGTTTTAACTGTATTAGACTATCAGTTGCCATATATATTTGAACTTATTCAACTTTGATTTGTGTTAATTAAGGCTGGAATCGTTAGCTCGGCTTGTGGCTGGCTCGACTAAGATAACAAGCCGAGCCGAGCGAAAATTTTAGCTCATTAGCTATAATGAACCAACTCGAGCCAGCTCGTGAGCCAAACGAGCCATACTTTTAAGAGAAAAAAGTAGAAGAACTTATATTATTTTTTGTATATTATTATACTATATAGTATATATGTTAGTATATATTAATTTTTTGTTCAATTTAAGATGGTTGGATGTTTTACTTTTGTATTATTACTATTACAAAACCTTAAATAAATACAAATATTATATTTGTGTTTTTTTATATCTGGCTCGCGAGCTTAATGAGCCAGATCGAGCTTTTAACGAGCCGAACTGAGCTGAGTCGAGCTAGCTCGTTATCCTAATGAGCCAAAACGAGCCGAGCTAGCTTGTTATCCAGCTTTAGTGTTAATAGATATGAGGCTGCCTTAATACATTCCAATTTTATAAGAGGATTCAACAAAATTAAATATAAAACCACCCAACTTCGATAAGAAAATATGACATACATGAAGATTAAGATATATACTGATTAAAAATAGGTTAAAAAATCTATTCTCGGTGTCGATCTCTTCGTTCCAAATTATAATTGCTTTTTTTTAGATTTATTCATAGTTTTTACTATGCATATATTATATTTCAATACATAGCAAATATTATGAATATAGAAATATCAAGACGTATTATAAGTTGGGACAGAGAAAATAGTTCTTAGAAAAACCTTGTAAAACAATCAACTTCATGGCTGAAATGCAGAACTGATCCATCTTGGATAAATTATTTTCTTGTCCCGAGTTCCACATTTGGAGATGAATGGTAATCTGACGTTATATTAACTAAAGATAAGTGAGGCGTGCTACGAAAATCTTGTAACGATAGTAGGATGGATGGACGTGTGTCACCCTATCCCTGTACAAGGTGCCTGCCTTCCCATGACGTCATGACGATTGACGGGAAATGCTCGATTTATAACAGAACAGATGCTGAAGAGTGAAGAAACGAGAATATAGAAGGCAATCCTGGAAAAGATGAAAAGTTGTTGAAAAAAAATACTGTAACACTTTTCGTTTGTATTTGGCAATTAGTGTTCAATCATGGACTAATTAGGCTTAAAAGATTCGTTTCGCAAAGTTAAAACAAACTGTGCAATTAGTTTTTGATTTCGTGTATATTTAATACTTCATGCATATACCGCAAGTTTGATGTGACGGAAAATCTTTTTTTTATATAGTGCCAAAGTTTGAGAATTTTAAGGAACTAAACACAGCCTTTAATAGAAACAGTTAGGCCTGCAGCAATGAAGAGCTCTCAACTCAGCCACATGGATGTGTGAGTGACTGAGTGTGTGCGCATCTGCGTAATGTTTTTTTTTCGTAAAAGATCATTTTTGTGGTAACCTGTTGCATATAGTTTGTTAGTTTCGTCTCTCGAAAATGCCTTTATTTACAGTTTACATATGTATACGTGCATTTACATGAGTGAAAGCGCGCGCGTGTGAATATGGGTATATCATGCATATGTTTCGTAAAAAAGGAAAAGTATACTCCCACCGTCCCGCAAAAAACACAATTCTTTGACTTCAACGATTCATGCTTAACCAATCGTCTTATTCAAAATATTTTAATAAATATTATTTGTTTTATTATGATCTATTTTATTGTTAGATATATTTTCATAATGACCTATTTATTTTATTATTTATATAAAAAATTTAAATAAGACGAATGGTCAAAGAGAAGTGGCAGAAGTCAAAGAATTGCGTTATTTATGGGACGGAGGGGAAGTGTGTGATTTTTATTTGGAAAAAGACATGCCCGGACAGTTGTAAGGCTTGTAGCGGGCCGGACACTTGAAATAAACGGCCTCATACACACTTTATAGCCCACCTAGTACTGATTCGGCCGGGGCCCCAATCAAGCTTTGCGCTCAAGCGTTAAGCATCGCTCGCCACACCAAGACGACGGAAGAGGAGGGAGACAAAGTTTTTGCATGAAATAGAGTCGTAGGAGTAGCAATATTGAACTGAACCGCTGTATTGTACTGGAGCGAAACCCCCCAACACACAAAGTACCACCACACCACGTCATGGCAATCAGAGAGCGAAGCGTACGCAATTTGGCAAAAGTGTTGCCCTGCCGTTGTCTCGCCCGTATACAGACAACGCTAATAATCCAGGGCAGCAAGCGGATTCATGGGAATGTGATCCGGCCCACCGGTTCGGACCGTACGAGGGCCCAGAACTGAGCCACGGGTTACGAAAGACGGCCACCGTCCACGGAGCGGTCGATCTCGTTACGCCAGCTGTGCCGGGCCAGCAGTACTCCTGGATATGGTCGCATGGACCTGGTTGAGTCGGTGGATCGTCTCATCCGCATCCGCGCCCGTCCATCCAACCAGGTGTCGCCGACCGGCCGATCGACGAATGGGAAAGGGGCCACGAGGGGGCGCCCGCGCCGCGTGGATTAGAACGGTACGGTCGGGGAGCGCGACGCCTGGTTTCCCCGTTACGGCCGGTGATACTTGAACCGGAGCTGCGAAGAACGTGGGGCGGTGAATCTGGGGGCGGACGGACGTAAAAGAGAGTTACCAAACCAGAGCACTTCACCGGCTGCGTCTAGTCAAGGGCATCATCGCCTCCAGCTCGAGGTCCTGCTGGGCACAACGCACACGCTACGCTACGCTACGCAGCAGCGTCGACCGGATGAACGCTGGTGCCATGGTCCACGCAAGGCGGCGATCAATGATCGGGGATCGCCCCCACAGGCCACGGGACGCAGAGGCAGAGAGGCCCCTCCGATCTGAACACGTCCGTCCCCCACTTTTCCGCATGGATGGATGGAAGCGGAGCAGGCAGCGGCAAGGGCGGGCATCTCCCCTTGACAGCTAACGCCTCCCCGCGCCGCGCCAAGCGGAGCAGATCAGACACGCGCGGGAGTGGGCCCCCACACTCCGGCCCGTTCCCTGGCGGACAAAAGCGAGGGGGGCCGAGAAAAGGACAAACTCAGATTCTGATCTCATCCACCCCGCATCCGCGATCCGCCTCAGCCACCACTCTCTCTCTCCAGTCTACCCGGCCGGGCCCCTCGCCGCGCCGTGGCCCACCCAACCCAACCCAATCACACACACACCCACCCCGGGACGCAGTGGCGGGGCCCACGAGCCCAATCTCTGCGCGCCCAAGGAAACACCCACAGTGGCGCGTCGTCGTCCCCCTCCTGACCGCAGTCCAGTTCGTCGGACACGGGCGCCATCTGCTGCCCCCTGGCGCTGCCCACTGCCATGGGGTTTATCTGCCGGCAGCCTTGAGTGCTGGACTCGTATCGTATCAGCCATGCATAGCCGCTCAGGCAGGCAGCCACAGGAGTGTACCTTTGCCTCTTCTGTGATTCGGGGTATCAGAGAATGGGAGGGTACATTGGTCGGGGTCACGAGCTGCCTACTGTAGCTTTTTTTCTTTTCTTTTACTCACTACTCTACTCTTTATTTTACTCAACATAATTGCCGAACGACGACGCTAGTTTTTCTTTTGTCCAATTCGCAAACCATCTTTATAGTTTTTCAGTGATTATTTGTCAAGCATCTACGAGAGTTCCCGAGAATTTCTGGCTAAAGTCAGGTGGTTTACTGACTCGCCAAAAACCATTGAGGGAATAAATAAAGACATATTTAGCATAGTTTCGTTTGAGGGACGAGTTAAGGTAAAACTGGAAAAAGTAGCTTTAGATCAGTGACGAACATGAGAGCCAAATTCTCACGGTTAAATCTTAGCGGCCACGATCCAAAAACTACAACCTACTAGTAAATTATAGTTTATATGACCATATATATACACATGTGTCACATAAAACAAATATTCTCAAATAATATTTGTAAATCTAGAGAAAATTTTAAACTATATAATGAATAATGCGAAAACTGAAGAATGCCTTCTTCCCGAACTACAGTTGTTGGGTTAAAACTAAAGAGTTAATCCTAAAAAATCTGGACCACGACCCATCCCTGCTTTTGATTGCTCCACTACTACAGGATTTATTTTCCGTGACAGTCAAAAATGATTAACCGTGGCGATTTTTCCAACCCTCATAGATCAGTGGTCACGGTTAATAGTGACATTATGACGGTTTCTTATAACAACCGCTACTGTTAATATTTTTTAATAAATAAAAAAAATGTTTTTTTAATTTTAAATTAGATTTCAAAACATTTTTCTCAAATTTATACACAGATAATATAAGAGAAAATAAGCATACATAGATTAAACAAATATATTACATGAATGTGTTGTCTTGTTCCAATAGAACCGATATCACAAAGTTACAACAAGTTCAATACACAAAAGCATGTCCAGCAGTTCATTAAACAAGTTCATCTAATCGAAGATGTCCGGCAGATTGTAGTCAGTCATGTCTAAACCGCTGGTTCTCCAAGTGGCTAGCGCATGGTACTGAGGTAATACCACTAGCGCGTTTCCCAAGTAGAAGAATTTTTCACTAACTTCAGCACATTCATCGGCGACAAACTTACAAATATCGGCTATTGTGCGAGTGATGGTCTTTTGACACGTTTTCTCCCTGCCACCAACTCGTACCTTTCTTGAGCTGCCGCCAGCTTGGGCTAAATTCCTGGCATCTCCTGAGGTACTCACAAGCATAGTGTCCACACAAGAGTGAGCCTTCAGATTGCTTGGCACACTGCATGTAAGATATACATATGTAACAATAAATAGTAGGGTTTTTTTTGACGAGAACTGACATTTATTTAATTAAAAGGTTGGTAACAGCAAAGGGGAGATACATCATGTAGCTGAAGACTATCTAAAGCCCTAAGGCATGGGCAAAGTGATTCTCAATGATAGAAATTACATGCAGCCTGGGGAGGCTGAGACGGGTTGGGCTGCACTGAGGCAGCTTGTTTAGCTAAAGCATCAGCAATGGAATTCATTGCTCTGTTGATCTTGTGCAACCTAAAATTAGAGTTCCTTGTATAATTGAGAAACTCCTGGGTGTAATTTTTCATTCTCTAGTCTGATGGATTGGAGTGATCTGCCGAAGCTAAGAACCTGAGAAGCTGAGTGTTGTCTGTGAAGTAGGAAACATCGCACAAGTGCATCTTATGGGCCATGTAGGCAGCTAAGGCCAGTGCCGCCGCTTCCGCCATGATGACCGATGATGATTGAGACATCAAAGCGTTGATGTATATGTGGTTTCCCTGCATATGATAAAATGGATACCTATTCCAGCTTGTCGCTGATAGATTTTGGTAGGTGTCAGGGGCAATAGAGGCGTCAACGAAGCACTTGATACCTGAAATTTAATTTGGATAGATATCGTGGTAGAGATGAAAAGGACTTGGAAAATTTGTATCATTGCTGTTTCCCTGCATTGTGTTGTTATAAAGGAGAATTTGTGGTGTCTCTTGTTGGATGGCTTCCAGATGCGTATGTAGATGAGCCTTTATAACATGATGGATTTGTACTGGCGTCCAAGTTTTCCTTTGGAACCTGTTATCATTGCGAGCTTTCCATATGTACCACATTATAAAAACAAAGTTGCAAAGGAAATCATTAGTGTGATTAGGAGTAATTAGCATCGGAAGCGTGATTTGTAATCCATCCTGTTCTTCCGGACCTACATTGGAAAGGATAATAGGAGTAGCTGTGTTCCACACCTGTTGAGCAATGGGGCATATGAAGAAAAGATGCTGATCATTTTCGACACCCAAATAATAAGTGCAATGTTTGTCAATGTTAGTGGAAAACCTGCCTACTCGATCCTCCTTAGACAAAGCCCTCCTAATAATTCTCCAAAAGAAAGTTTTCAGAATAGGAGGGATAGATTTGTGTTTCCATACCTTCTGAAGGAGAGTGTCAGCTTCATTTGATATACTTATGGATCCACTGATGGGGAGAATATGAGTCTGTTGAGCTTGGAGGTACTGGTAGACTGCTTTAGTGGTGCAGATCCCATTTTTAGCTGGGATCTAGCGTAGAATGTCTTTTGTATTGGCATTGATGATGGAAGTATTGTTGATAGCATTAGCAGCTTCGTGCGTGAAAATGTTGTGGATATGGCTATGGTTCCAATTGTGAGTGTTATGATGCCATAGGTCAGAAATCTTATCTGGGAGAGGATTAGTTTGAACCGGTAGAATGAGGTGGTTGTGGATGTTGTCCCAAACCGAGCACCACGGAGTGGACCAGATGGAGGAGTTTCCAGCATGGATTTGGTAGATTGAGTTCTTCGTAATGTGTTGCCTTACCTGCAAAATAGATGACTAGAAGATGGATCTAGGACCATTATTAGAAATATTCCAGAAGGAATTATTGGGGTAGTATTTAGCTTTTAGAATAGCAGTGAGGAAAGGGTTATTGTTATTTGCTATAATCCAAGCCGATCTGATAAGAAGACTCTTATTAACAGTGCCAAGATCCCTGATACCTAGACCTCCCTGAGCTATAGGTGTGCAAATATCATCCCAGGAGCGATAGGCAATAGGCACAGTGTCGGAGTCTTCTTGAATTCCTGTCCACCAGAATCTTCTCATGATAGTGTTAAGCTTTCCAATAAAATCATTAGAGAAGAGCACCGTTGACATATAGTAAATAGGAATGGAAGCTAGAACTGATTTAATATATTGTAATCTACCAGCATGATTTAGCTTATTTGCTTTAATAGTACCAAATTTGGACATGAATTTGGATTGAATAAACTTGTACGCTCTATTTTTGTCTTTGTGACTGAAAATCATAGGGTGACCTAGGTGAATAGTTGAAGTTTGCAGATCCTGAACCGGAAAAATATTTTTGATAGAGTTCTTAATATAGTTGGGGACATTGGTACTGAAATAAATAGAAAATTTTTGAAGGTTGGGAGTCTGGCCTGATTAATGACAAAAATCATAAAGAATATTTTTTTTACCATGGTTGCTTCTTGGACCATTGCGTTCCCGCATATAATGAGATCTGCAAATAAAAGAGAGTGGGTGGGTGCAGTTGCATCACCCAATGAAATACATGCAAGATGGTTATTTTGCATAGCATTCTGAAGCCTGATGGATAGTTCATTGATAGCAATTACAAAAAGGTAAGGTGAAAGGGGGCACCCCTGGCGAAGGCCTCTCTGTGGCTGGATTTTGTTGGAAGGTTCCCTGTTCACCAGAACCGAAAAGGTTGGAGATGAGATGCATGCATAAATAAGGTTTACAAACCTTGGGTTGAAGCCTATCCTTTGCAGAGCATCCATAATGAAGTCCCATTCTAGTCTATCAAAAGCCTTGGCAAGGTCAATCTTGAAAAGGAAAGCATGATCTTTCTAGCTTTTCAGGTTGAAAGAGTGGATAATTTCTTGCGTAATAATAATGTTAGAATAAATGTGCCTTTGAGCTACAAAGGTTGATTGAGCCTGTTTGATGTAGTTGGACAGGTGATTCTTTAATCTGTTGGCAAGAGATTTTGAAATGGTTTTATAAATGACATTGCAAAGACTGATCGGTCTATAGTCCTGAGGGGTAGCGAGGGGTTTTTTTGGAATAAGAGTGATAAAGGTTTCATTTAGTTCTTTGGGAAGCTTAGATTGAGTGTAGAAATCAGTTACCACTTTATAAACATCTTCTTTGATCCAAGGCCAAGTTGATTTGTAGAAAGCTGCGTTCAAACCGTCTGGTCCTGGAGCTGCATTATTCCTCATATGTTTGATGATATCAAAAATTTCATCCATAGAGGGTATTGAGTAGGAATACCTGAAGTTGTCTATAATGGGAACATCTGGAAGATAAGTAGTAGGGTCAGTGTCAGCACTTACCGTGTTCCCGTTTTGATTTTGGTTGATATCGTTGGAATGAGTGGTACTGTGACTGGCCGTGTAATGGGTGCGAGTATTATTGTTGTTTGAAGAGGTGAAAATGGTGGTGAAGTAGGTGCACAAGGTATTAGCAATGTCATTCGGGGTGGTGGAGTGTGAGCCATCCGGATTTACAAGATGGAAGATGATGTTTTTCCTGTTTCGCTTGATGATTGACTGGTGGAAGAAGGCAGCGTTTCTGTCTCCATCCTTGGCCCAATTTTTCTTTGATCTCTGAGCATGATAGGAGGCTTCTTTGGCCATAAGATCTTGGTGCTGGTTGTGTAGATGTTGTTGGAGCTGATGGTTTTGGTTAGACGGGTTGAGGTTTTGTTGGTCTTGAATGGCTTGTTCAATCTGTTGAAGAAGGGAATTATTATTTGGTTTTTTCCTTCTCCATTTGCGACGGTCTTTGGCTAGGTAGGCTGTTTTGTGGTGAAAGCTCCTTTGGTTTGAGAGGTTCCAACTCCTTTGGGCAGTAGCATTATAGTCCTGTTCAAGCAGCCACCAATTCTCAAAACGGAAAACAGTGTTAGAGCGCGAACAGTTAGATTGAGAGAGAGCCAGGATCGGCGCGTGGTCATTGTACATCATGGGGAGATGGTAGATCGTAGTGGTTGGATAAGTGGCGCACCATTCTGCATTTCCTAAACAGTGATCAAGACGTTCATAGGTAGGAACAGATGAAAACCTTTTGTTAGTCTAGGTGTAAGCAAGCCCATTATAGCCTAGATCAATAAAACCGCAGTTCTTAACATGCACACAGAAATTATTAGGGTTGTAGTAGTGGTAGTAGGATAGCAGTAGTACGAGTCATATTACCGGGAATTCTTGCCTCAGCCTGAGTTTTGTGCCCCACTCCTTCTTCACCTTATCAGACCTACGATCAATGCAGGCGGGGTATTCCACGTACATCCTGTAAGCGATGAATGTGCATGCCTGAAAGTGCAATCAAGCCCTAAGTGGGTTTTGGTGACATGACAACATATTTAGGAGACTAATGAGACTTTACAAGTATGACAAGCAAGTTAAACATAAGGAGGTTGATGAACAGGTTAGCGGACCCCTCCAATTACAAAAGTGCATGACAACAAGCTCGAAGGAGTTTAAATTCATTTTATACTTTGAAATTGAGTTAGGTATGCCGTACTATTAAGAGGGATTCAACACGCATGCCAACAAGTGAACCAAATGCAATATCTATCCAAATATATCACACCTCCACAGACATAGAAGGCAAATCAACCAGCTATTCATTGATCCAACCTTTGCTGTTTCTGCCAGGCCGGCAGTGCCGGGCTTTGGGCCGGCAGTGCCGGGTAGGCCGACACTGTCGGGCCCAAGGCCGACACTGCCGTGACTTGAATTGCCCGTTGGACAATGAAGGGGTATTTCTTACCCCCTCACTCTCCCCTAACGGCTAGTTCTGCGATTTCTCTCATTCTAACTTTGCAAGAACAGAAAAGAAGCTCTCTTCTAGCTCTCCCCTTCTCTCTTGGTGCTCATCCACTCTCCTCCATTGATTTCCAATCAATCTTTGAGAGATTGAGCCTCCAAGATTGAGAAGAAGCTTCTTCCTCGGATCTTCAACTCCTACAAGCATTTGGTTTGCATGGTGGCTGATGGTTTGAGTTCTTTACTCTTGGAGCTTTGCTCCTAGCCGGCTAGAGGTTGCCCTTGAGCTTGCCTCTTTCGTGTGGCAGCCTAGGGAAGTTTGTATCACCCCCATATTGCTAATACATTCTTCTCATCTCAAGGGTTAATTCTCTTGACTTGAGATCGAGGAAAGAGCTAGCCTTTGTGGTAAGCTTGAGCCTTGTGTGGCTCACCTCAACAACATGGATGTAGGCAAGCCTTGGTGGCGAGTTGAACCACGGGTCAAATCTTTTGTCACAGTGTGCTTGTCTCTATTCTTTGATATATATTGTTTGCAAGGTGATTTCTAGGGTTTGGACCCGATCTACTCGGTGGGTGTGTTGCTATCACTTTCAAGTGGTGCTAGAGGTTCCCTACACCTCTAGGAAGGTTTCTATTCAAGCACAATTTCCATTCTCTATTTATATTTTGAATTGTGCTCAGGTTTGTCTAGGTGACTAGCAGTGCTGCCCCAGAGAGCAGCAGTGCCGGCCACCTCGGCAGTGCCGGACTTAAGCCCGACAGTGCCGGCCTCTGTGCTAACAGAAAAGTGTGAAGTTATTTTAAACATGCCTATTCACCCCCCTCTAGGCTAATCAGGTCCTTACAAGTGGTATCAGAGCAAGGTTAACTCAATAAGCACTTACTTGTGTGAGATAATGGCCGAAGAGGGAAATGTAAAGCAAGTCAACCCCAAGGATGTGGACTTGCACTCCACGGATAGCAGCAATGCGAGTGTGGAGTCGGAAGATTACTTGACCACACCTGCCATGTCCGCTGGAGAGAGAGCAAAGAGAAAAGAAGAAAGAAGATTGAGAAGAGAAGCAAAGAAAAAGCAAAAAGAAGAAGATGCAATCAATGAAGCAAAGAGCTTGAAGCTTGCCAAGAAGCTCCATAGAAGAGAAGTGAGAGCACTCAAGAAGGAGCTTAAGGCAAAGGAGGAGAAGCTAAAGAAAAGCAAAGAGAAAGCCTCTCTAGTGGAGGTTGAATCAAGTAACTCTGATGGTGATGATGATGCATCATACCAAGCCTCCAAGAATGTGAAGAAGGATGAGAAGAAGAAGAAGGATGAGGGCAGCAAGAAATACTCTGCCGTATCCTTCAACTATTGTTCCATTTCTAACCATGAGCATAAACCTTTATTCCATGTTCCCGCGGGCAAGTTGCCTCATTTTGATGGGACTAACTTTGCCAAGTGGAAACACTTGATGAAACAATATCTTGTAGGTCTTCACCTTGGTGCTTGGGAGATAGTCCATAGAGGATGTGAGCCTCCGGTGGATCCCACAAGCCCCACCACCACCGAGCTCCGTTGCATCCAACTCAATGCACAAGCAACTAGTGTGTTGCTAAGCGCATTGGATGGTGATGAGTACAATAAAGTGATGGGCTTGGAAGTTGCCAAGGAGATATGGGATACCTTACACCTTGCACATGAGGGTGTAAGCAAAGTGAGGCAATCCAAGATTGATCTATTCATGGCCAATCTTAACCGGTTCGTGATCAACGAAGGTGAAGTGCCACAAGAGATGTTTGATAGGTTGATGGTTATAGTGGTCAAGATTAGAGGCCTTGGTGGTGAAGAGGTCAATGATCACAAGGTTGTCAAGATCATGCTTGAAGCCTATTCTCCAAGGAATGAGACCGTTGTGACATTGATAAGGGACAATAAGAAGTTTGAGTACTTCGCCCCAAGTGATGTGCTTGGAAGAATTATAACCTTTGATTTGCAAAGGGAAGAAGCACTTGAGAGGAAGAAGCTTGGAGAGATACAAGCAAGGATGGAGGAAATGAAGATCAAGGATGTGGCTCTCAAAGCCAATAAGACCTCAAGGAGATCAGCCCCTAGCTGTCCTAAAAGAAGCAAGCAGGCTTCCTCAAGAAAAGCACATGCAACCAAAGCCATCAAGCATGAACCCGAAGCTTCAACATCAAGTGATGGTGGAAGTGAAGATGAGCAAGCCGAAAACATTGATGACATGGCTCTCTTCATGAGAAGATTCAACAAGGGCATCAAGAAGAATGAGTACAAGCTCACAAGAAGGAAGTTCTCAAATAAGAAATCAAGAACTTGCTTTAGATGTGGTAGCACCGAGCACTTCATTGCCGAATGCCCAAATGAAAAGAAAGAAGACAAGTTTGGCAAGGGCAAGAGAGAAGACAAGGGTGACTACAAGAAAGGCAAGAGATATGTGGGTGAAGCACACATTGGGCATGAGTGGGACTCATCAACCGAGAGCACACGTGAAGATGAAGAGATGACCACAATTGCTATCCACAACATGTCCGATGATGATAAATGCTCCCCTCACATTTGTCTCATAGAAAATGGTGAGAAGGTAAAATCAAAACCGAAACCCAAAACTCCTCTCCCCAATGACATCTCTAGTAGCGATTCTAGTGATTACTCTAGTGATGATTGCTCTAGTGATGAAGAAATAACTCAAATAACTAATATTATGGATGAAAAGACCAAAATCTTCATTGCCAACATATTGGATGAATTAGAGGCAACCAAGAGTGAGTTAGCATCTAGAGAGAAGACTCTTATCAAACAAGATGATATCTATATTGCTAGCGAGAAAGCTCTTGCTTTAGAAAGGAGTGAGGTGAGCTCATTGGCTAAGGCTTTGGCTAAAGAACAAAAAGCTCATGCTCTCACTAAGGAGTGTTGTGACCTTGAGCAAAAGCATTGTGGCTTAGTTGAAAAGCATCAAGAGCTTGAGGCACAATACAACCTTCTTTGGGAGGGCAACTCACATCTTCCTAAAGTAAATGATGTCTCTTCTCCATCCACTAGTCAAGGTTGTGGAAAATGCTATAATATTGATTTGAATGCTTATACCACTAACCTTGCCAACATGGAGGCCATGAAGAAAGAAATAACAAGGCTCAACAATGTCATTTCAGTTTCAAGGAAGAATGACAAAGACAAAGTTGAACCAAAGAAAATCCAATACAAGGATGGAAGGCATCCATCAATCAAGGATGGGCTTGGACACACTCAAGGAGGTAAAACCAATGGAAGAAAAATAGTGAAAGGCATTGAGTGTGTCAAGTTTGAGAAGAAGGGAAGCATTGGTGTAGATAAGCTTGCATAGACTGCTGCTCTGCTAGACCTCAGGCCAGCAGTTGTGACAGAACCTTTTAAGAAAGGGCCCACTTGCAAGGATTAATAGTCCATCCGGCTTAATCCCAAACAAATGATTCAATTCTTAATTAGTCCGTCAGGTGTCACCACTTTGCAGCGGGTCATTCACCTCTTTCCGAACAGGATCTCCACATTACAAACATTGCAGAAGTAATACGATAATTTATATTACATCAAAGTAGCAGAAATTTGAAGTCATATTACAAACCATAAGTTTTGAACATAACTTAACTGTCATAAGACAACATAGCATCAAGCTGCTGATGGAGTGTAAACAAACAACCGAGATACTCTTGCCCAAGAGTCAATCAAAGACAGACTACTCCTCATCATCCTCAACAGAGACAACGGTCATGCAGCACGAAGCTACACAGACCGGATTGGAACCCTCATCTGCAATAAGGCTTAACAAACCGTGAGTACGGGGTACTCAACAAGACTTATCCGACAAAAGAAAATATTTGGTGGACAAAAGATATGCATGTCATGGGATTCAAGGTGTGATTTGCAAGAATCAAGTATTTTGCATAAATGAGCATTTATAAAAATAATTGAAATTCATTTAATTCGTTCCAAAGATTACTCAAGTACCAATCTAAATTTATGATTGATAACATGGTAATAAACCATCCATGAAAGGAACCAACGAGTATCCAATTTAAGTTTCATTAACTATGATGTAAAAGACAGGGTTATGTTTCCATTTCCGAGGAACACGACGATTCGAACCGGTTTATCCCAGCTGGGGCTTCCCTAACACACGACATATACAACACTAAAGCACGCATATGACTACTTTTCCCTGGATCCTCTATCCGAGAACGGGGTTCCGCTACCCTGCAAGACTGGTTCTCCTTCTGGCATCCCTTCACCCTAGGTATGAAACACCCGCCCAGTCCTTTGCTCACTCTTGTTCTTCTGATTCCCAGCATTGCCATTCTGCTTCTACTGCTGTTGATTCTCAGCAAACTTTTGATTGTACTGCTTTGGAAGAGGACACACATTGGAATAATGTCCCACCTTTCCACAGTTGAAACAGGCATTACTGGTTTGCTTGGCAACCACTTGATTATTTGGGCTAGCATTCTGCCTAGGGTGTTGAGAACCCCCAGAGAACTGCTGCTAAGGAGGACAATACTGAAAGCGATTATGGTTCTGAGGGTGGTAGATAATCTTCTGCCTCTTCTGATTACCACTAGAAGACCCAACCACTGCTTTCTTCTTCTTTGCCTCCCTATGGATGCGTAGAGAACTATCAGCAGAGATAGCCATGCTCACCACCTCATGATAGGTAGCATTAGGATTGTGTGCAGCTTAGTTGAAAGCCCCTAAGAAACCACCTCTTCTTCTTAGCATCTGTACTGATATGTTCAACAACATACTGGGAGAGATGGTTGAAGTTGTCCACGTACTGCATAACCGTGGATTCTCCTTGCTTGAGAGTCAGGAACTCTTCTAACTTGGACTCCATCACACCAGCAGGAATATAATGAGCACGAAAAGCCTCACGAAATTCCATCCAAGTGGCACGATGACCCGCAGACTACATAGCTATAAAGGTCGACAACCTAGAACCAGTTGCACCGCGAAGCTGCTGAGCTACAAAGACTGGCTTCTGCACCTCGGTGCAATTAATCAGTTCGAACTTCTGCTCCATGGTGCGGAGCCAATCATCAGCTTCCAATGGCTCCTCTACCTTAGTGAACACCGGGGGGCGCGTATCGGTGAAATCGACATAAGTCGTCTCCTGATTATTATTATTGCGACCCCGGTTCCCATGACCACCTTGGTTGTGATGTTGAGCAAGCTCATGCAAGAGACGGGCATTATCTGCCAAGACATTGATCAATGCAGCCAAAGTTTGTGCCAAGGTGAGAGGTACTGGTGGTGGATCAGGAAGTGACCCATCATGAGCCCCAGCATTGTTAGGATCAGACATCTGTTTGCACAAACATACTTTTATTGAAACACAAGCATAAAACTACCAAGGTGCTCACACTTATATTACATGATCATCATAACAATTGCTGGAAACTAAAGAGTTCTGAAAGCGATAAAGGTAGACTATATTACAAGATCCACTACTCGCATCTAAACTAGACAACTATGGGAACCATGATCTACTCATCGTCACTAAGGACCACCACCTCCACCTCTGGCTTGTCCTCCATGATCACCTCTGGCTCTAGCTCAACTCCACCCTGAGCCTCAGGAATAGGTGCAAAGAACTGGTCTGCAAAGGCCAAGTTTGCCTGCACAAGCTCTCCAAGGTCCTCTGCCATGGTCTGCTGCTGATACTCGAGGTTTAGCAGATTGATGAGGTGATGCACTTCCTCATGAAGCACATTGTTGTACACCTCAAGGTTGCCTGCATAGTGCCCCAAGTTGAGGTACATCTCAGACAACAGGTACTCTCGGTCCCAGGCTTCATTCCTCTCTCCCATCGCCTCGTACATGAAGCCCTCAGCGAGAGTCACCTCCGTTGCCTTGTTGGCCAGTTGTGTCTCCTTCTCTGCCAGTTGTGCATCTTTCTTTGCTAGCTGATCCGGACACTGCTGCAACTCAACCTCCAGCTCCTTCACTTTGTCCTCTAGGTCATGGGTACTGCTAGCAAACTCGTCCCTATTGGCCGTCATCCAGCCCAGATCGGCTCTCAAGTGTTCGATCTTCAACTTGCGACAACCACAACAACTAGTACCCTGCTGGCTGCTCTCACCACCGTCTCCACGTGACACTAGCCTGTAGCGTGGGACTCCCCGCGGTCCGGAAGACTTGCGAGCCGTGCGCTTAGTCCTAACCATCCTATAGACAAGATTTTAAAGGAGGCAAGTAAGTAACATGATAGATTTTAATTGATTAAGAACAAAATTTTAAAACCCATCCCAAGTTGTATGATATGATGCATGATACGTCCTACGAATACGATAATATTTACATAACCTATTTATAGGGCATATATATATAACCATATTCATACCATCAGCTTGATAATCCTAAGAACTACTCTCCTATTATATAAACAAGAGAAGAGGTAAGTTAAATAATTTTTTGGACTCAAACCAAATTTTAATTTAATAACCAAATCATTTTTGAAAGATTTAAAACTGCAAGATCTGTAATAAGGAGAGCTCTGATATCAATTGTGACAGAACCTTTTAAGAAAGGGCCCACTTGCCAGGATTAATAGTCCATCCGACTTAATCCCAAACAAATGATTCAATTCTTAATTAGTCTGTCAGGTGTCACCACTTTGCAGCAGGTCATTCACCTCTTTCCGAACAGGATCTCCATATTATAAACATTGCAGAAGTAATACGATAATTTATATTACATCAAAGTAGCGGAAATTTGAAGTCATATTACAAACCATAAGTTTTGAACATAACTTATGTGTCATAAGATAACATAGCATCAAGCTGCTGATAGAGTGTAAACAAACAACCGAGATACTCTTGCCCAAGAGTCAAGCAAAGACAGACTACTCCTCATCATCCTCAACAGAGACAACGGTCATACAGCACGAAGCTACACAGACCGGATTGGAACCCTCATCTGCAATAAGGGTTAACAAACCGTGAGTACGGGGTACTCAACAAGACTTATCCGACAAAAGAAAATATTTGGTGGACAAAAGATATGCATGTCATGGGATTCAAGGTGTGATTTGCAGGAATCAAGTATTTTGCATAAATGAGCATTTATAAAAAGAATTGAAATTCATTTAATTCGTTTCAAAGATTACTCAAGTACCAATCTAAATTTATGATTGATAACATGGTAATAAACCATCCATGAAAGGAACCAACAAGTATCCAATTTATGTTTCATTAACTACGATGTAAAAGACAAGGTTATGTTTCCATTTCCAAGGAACACGACGATTCGAACCGGTTTATCCCAGCTGGGGCTTCCCTAACACACGACATATACAACACTAAAGCACGCATATGACTACTTTTCCCTGGATCCTCTATCCGAGAACGGGGTTCCGCTACCCGAGAGCACAGTACACCTCCATCCAGTTCCTCGAACTTGGAGGATACACACTACTCTCGCCATCTCTCCACTCCCAGTGCGGTTTGACCGTCCTTTAGACTAGATTAGCCAGAGTCCAGCTTCCCCATGGTATGTGCTAAGTACTCCAAAGTCACAACCCTTAGACTTGTTACAACAGCAAGGCCCTAACGACACAAACGGAAAGAACCCGCTCACCAGACACCGCTGATGGCTCTCAAACACCGTGTCCGCCCGGTCACGAATTATTACTTCCAACAACATTCCTTCCTCAAAAGAGCATAACCATTTGCCAAAGAAATACGCTATGTGTAAGTGACCAGAAATCACCTACGAGAAAACTCTAAGCATTTTTGGCAAAAGTTTTCATCTTTAAACAAGTGTCAAGGTATAAGGTACAATTAACACAAGGAGAAGGCTATGCATCAAGTAGGAATTTAATAAAGTAGGAACAATGCAATAATAACCATAAGTGTATTTAAAGAAAACATTTTTAAATACAAGGTAGGATTTGAATGCACCGGGGCTTGGCTTGGTTGGAGGGATACACAAACTCGGGCTCAGATTCAACAAGAGAGAAATTCCCTTCAAGAGAGGGATTATCCAACCCAACCAACGAACAATCTACACGATATAATGATATGCTTAGATGATGCTTGATATGATAGACATGATGCTTTGCAACCCACAAACATGTACTTAAGAGATGAACAAAACAGATTAAACATCTAGAGTACAACTTTCCTTCATGAAGGAAAAGTTAAACTAAAGCATAAAGTAATTTACTTACAACATGATTAAAGTAATTACTAAGCGTAATAATTATGTCCAAAAGAACTGAGCAAACAACAATACATCATTCATGTCCATACTGTGGTTGTCACTGGACAATTGAACATTTGCATCACTCAATTCAAAATCACCCAAATTCTAAAGTGATTAGGGTTTCTAATCATTTTAAAAATTAATTATACCATTAGCCATGTATAACAGTTCACCCAAAAATTCCCAAACTTTTTATACAGCAAGATACAAGTATATAAAAGTTACACAAAAAATCCCAAAATTTTTGGAGCATTACACAAAGCATGAAAAATCATGGAAAACCCATTTTTCAATTACTTTGAGCATTTTTACAGGATTAAAAATGTACTGAACATGGACATGTTATATTTTTATTAAATACTACACATCACAGAGAGCATACACAAATTTTTACAGAATTTATTTATGCACATAAATAAACATACAAAAATAACAAAAAGCATTACTATGCAAAACTGGAAATTAGGAAAACCCTTCACTGCTCTCACTGACACCTGGGTCTCGCGTGTCAGTGACCCAAAAGCAGAGCAGCGGCGCCGGTGACCACAAAACACGGCGGCGCGTCGTCGGCGATTACTTAGCGGCTCAAACAACTCATGCGCTGGACTCTACGCGTCACCCTGAACTCATCGAGGTACGACAGAGCCCTTTCAAACCCTTAGAACGCCCTCGCCGGCGACATCCGCGGCGGTCCGAGCTCGGTCGCGCGTATGCCGGAGAGCACAAGCCGTAATAGGCTCAACCAAAAACCCCAACATGCTTAGCGACCCCCAAACAACGCGGACCGCACGCGAAACGAACGAAAAATTCCTCGTAACGACCTTGCCGACGACCATGGCGGCACCCCGCACGCGGCCGCACATGCGCCGGCGAAAACACGCACGCGCTCGAACAACCAACAACGCGAACGGACTTAGGATGACTAGACGAAGCTAGCGCAAGACTCCGACTCGAAAACGATCAACTAAAATGAACGACCGACGAGCGCACCGTCACGACGGCCATGAACCGTGGAGGCGCTCGTGGACAGAACACTACAGCTCAATTTAAGAAAAACCAACCGCTCGGATAGTTCGAGGTGCTTACCCCAGTTGTGGAACACTTGCTAGCGCGGCCGGAGATGAAGCAGAACGACCGGCCGACGAAGACCGTGCCGGCGGGGAAGATGAACCAAGCGGCAACATCGATGTTCCCGGAGCTACGGTCCACCAAAGAAGAAACGGAGAAGCCGATGAGGATCAGTGATGAACGGAGAAGATGAAACGAGAAAGAAAGAAACAATGTGGCTCCTGGTTAGCCCGGACGACGGCGGACCAAAGAGGCGGCGCTTTCAACGGAGCCGAGGAAGATGAAGCCGCGCCGGTCAAACCAGTGCTCGGCTGCTTCAACCAAGTGACCCAAACGATGCGCGAGATCAAGGCGAAGACTTAGGCGGTGGATTGGAAGCTTTGCAGTGGCTGGAATACTCACGCGAGCTCGGCGACGCGAAGTGCACTCGCGGCGTCGTGAGCAGAGCAGAGCGGATGGCGTCGAGCGTGGAAAGAGAGGGCAGGGGTGGACGACGTCCCGTTTTGTAGACGGCAAGGGGCCGTGGCATTACTACGCACCTGGTGCGACGCCCGTCGAGGCCAGGAGGCGCGCGGTGGCATCGGCAGGTGGCCGGACAGGTGTCGGCGCCATGGAAACGTTTGACATGCAGATGTTTGGTGAAAAGACTGAGCTGACCCCGAGACTATTTTGCAAAAAGCTCAAGCTTCCAAGGGTTTTCATGAAAAACTTAGAACAACAAAGTTTCTCCAAATTTCATGATCTACACTTTTGACAATATGCACATTTTCAAATTCAGCCTAGAAATGAAAATGCATTTTTGGAAATTTGAAACCCTTTTTAAAAGAATTCCCCCTTTTTAATTACTCTAAAAACTTGAATAACACTTGAAAAACTGTAAACACAACAAATGCAATTCACACAGAGATCTATCACATTGCTTAAACAACTATATGCGAATTCTTTATAGATTTTGAAAATCATGTTTAGGGTTGAATCCACCCCCTTTTGGTAATTAGGGTTTGGATTAGAATTTGAAAGTTTGAATTTGAAAAGATGACCAGCATTTACACATATGATCAAACACAACCAATTAAACTCATTTTAGTTCAATGCATAACAAGGTTCTCAATCAAGTGAATGATGATTAATGCATATGATGACATGATCAAGTTTTAATTAAGTGCTTAAACACCAGGGGTGTTACAGCAGTGCCGCGCCCCACTAAAGGGAGGGCTACCACTGCTTCACCTGATCAAGCTCAAGCCAAAGTCCATGCCAAGAGAGTGCCCAAGCAAAAGCAGGTTTCTCAGAAACCCAAGGAATCAATTTGGCTGGCCAAGAACAAGTATGCCTATCAACCAAAGGCAAGGTCACTTCAAGGAAGTTTATCATCATGCTACATGTTGAAATGCAATGACCGTGGTAAAGTCATTTTAGAATTTGTGGGTGATGAGAAACATAATAAGAGAAGCATGAATATTTGGGTTCCAAAAATTGTTGTGACTAACATGCAAGGCCCCAAGATTGATTGGGGACCTAAATCTAGAAACTAAATTGTTTTGTAGGCATACTCCTCCGGTGGATAAGGTTGGGTGCAAGATAGTGGATGTACAAATCATATGACCGGAGAGAAGAGTATGTTCTCATCATATTCCCCAACTTCAAATGTAAGTGAGAGTGTCATCTTCGGTGACAACTCCAAAGGGGAAGTGATTGGTCTTGGTAAATTTGCTATTAATCTTGAGCATTCCATCTCAAATGTATTGCATGTGAATTGGTTGAGTTACAACTGGTTGTCGGTATCACAATTGTGTGAGATGGGCTACAATTGTCTCTTTACCGATAAGGGTGTGGAAGTCTTTAAGAGTGAGGATTCCTCTATTGTCTTTACGAGTCGTTTGAAGGGCAAGCTTTACCTAGTTGATTTCAACAAAAGTAAGGCTAAGCTTGAGACTTGTTTAGTGGCAAAATCTAGCATGGGTTGGCTATGACATCGCCGACTAGCTCATGTTGGGATGAGGAACTTGGCCAAACTTCTAAAAGATGAACACATTCTTGGACTAACAAATGTTCATTTTGAGAAGGATAGAATTTGTAGCGCTTGCCAAGCCGGAAAGCAAGTAGGTGCACCTCACACACCGAAGAGCATTGTCTCCACCAAGCAACCATTGGAGCTAATACACATGGATCTCTTTGGACCGATGGCCTACATAAGCATTGGCGGTAACAAACATGGTTTAGTTATTGTTGATCACTTTACTCGATTCACTTGGGTATTTTTCATGTATGATAAGGCACAAGTGCAATATAAGGTGAAAACCTTCATTAGAAGAGCACAAAGAGAATTCGGTTTCCAAATCAAGAAAGTTTGTAGTGACAATGGAACCGAATTCAAGAACACTCAAGTGGAGGAGTTCCTTGATGATGAGGGCATCAAGCATGAGTTTTCAGTTCCATACACCCCTCAACAAAATGGTGTAGTAGAGAGGAAGAACCGGACACTCATTGACATGGCAAGGATAATGCTAGATGAGTACAAGACTTCAGATATATTTTGGGCCGAAGCCGTCAACACCGCTTGCCATGCCATCAACCGGCTCTATCTACACAAGATAATGAAGAAGACTTCGTATGAGCTTCTAACCGATAACAAACCAAAGGTGTCATACTTTAGAGTTTTTGGGTGCAAGTGTTTCATACTTAACAAAAAGCCCAAAACCTCTAAGTTTGCACCTAAAGTTGATGAAGGTTTTCTTCTTGGTTATGGTTCAAATGAGCATGCCTATCGTGTATTCAACAAGACCTTAGGGAAAATTGAAATCACGATAGATGTGACATTTGATGAATCTAATGGCTCTCAAGTAGAGCAAATTGGTCAAGTGATTGTAGGTAATGAGGAACCACCATGTGAAGCTATCAAGAACATGACCATTGGTGATATTAGACCACAAGAAGTTCAGGCCACAGTGGTGGAATCTCAAGGTGGTGATGATACTGCTCCTAGAGTTGAAGAAAATGGGCCAGCATTGCTCCCTGGTTAGGCTTCTGTGCCTGAGGCCGGCACTGCCGGACCAGAGGCCAGCACTGCCGGACCCAACAGACAGGCAGTAGCTAGTCCTTCACCAGCAAGCCCGATGAACCTACAACCTATCCTTGAAGAGTATGAGTATGATGACCAAGCTGACCAACAAGAGGCCACATAATACCCGAGATTGAGGCAAAATGTTCAAATAGATCATCCTGTTGATAACATACTTGGGAGTCTTCGAAGGGGGTAACTACTCGTTCACATTTGACAAATTCTTGTCAATTTTACTCTTTTGTCTCCTCTTTGGAACCTATCAAGGTTGAGCAATCTCTTCATGATTCGGATTGGGTGATGGCTATGCAAGAAGAGCTTAATAGCTTTGAAAGGAACAAAGTTTGGTCATTGGTGGAAAGACCAAATACCAATGTGATTGGCACCAAATGGGTCTTCCGCAACAAGCAAGATGAGCAAGGCGTGGTGACAAGGAACAAGGCAAGATTGGTGGCTCAAGGTTTCACTCAACTGGAGGGCTTAGACTTTGAAGAGACTTATGCACCGGTAGCTAGGCTTGAAGCAATTCGAATGCTTTTGGCCTATGCTGCCCATCATGAATTCAAGCTTCAACAAATAGATGTGAAGAGTGCATTTCTCAACGGCCCTATCCAAGAGTTGGTGTATGTTGAGCAGCCACCGGGTTTTGAAGATCCCAAGTTCCCTCATCATGTCTTCAAGCTCCATAAGGCGCTCTATGGGCTTAAGCAAGCACCAAGAGCATGGTATGAATGCCTTAAGGAATTCTTGATCAAACAAGGCTTTGAAATAGGTAAAGCGGATCCTACTCTCTTCACTCATAAAGTCAATAATGATATCTTTGTGTGCCAAATATATGTCGATGACATAATATTTGGTAGTACTAACCAATCCTTTTGTGATGAGTTTAGTAGGATCATTACCAAAAGATTTGAGATGTCTATGATGGGTGAGCTAAAGTTCTTTCTCGATTTTCAAATCAAGCAACTCAAGGAAGGGACTTTCTTATGGCAAACCATGTACACCCATGATATATTTAGAAAGTTTGACATGGCAAATGTAAAGCCAATCAAGACTCCCATGCCAACCAATGGACATCTTGATCTTGATGAAGGAGGGAAATCCGTGGACATAAAGGTATATCGCTCCATGATTGGATCTCTCCTTTACTTATGTGCATCTAGGCCGGACATAATGCTTAGTGTGTGCATGTGTGCTAGATTTCAAGCTAACCCGAAAGAGTGTCATTTAATGACCGTTAAGAGAATTTTGAGATATCTAGTTTTCACTCCTAACCTTGGCTTATGGTATCCTAAGGGCTCTAAGTTCGATCTACTTGGGTATTCGGATTCCGATTACGCCGGTTGCAAGGTAGACCGAAAAAGCACTTCAGGGACGTGTCAATTTCTTGGACGGTCCCTAGTGTCTTGGAGTTCTAAAAAGCAAAATTGTATAGCCCTTTCCACCGCCGAGGCCGAGTACGTTGCAACCGGCGCATGTTGCGCTCAACTAATTTGGATGAGGCAAACCTTAAAAGATTTCGGATGTCAATTCACCAAGATACCTCTCTTGTGTGATAATGAGAGTGCCATCAAACTCGCAAATAACCCGGTTAGTCACTCTAGAACCAAACACATAGACATCCATCATCACTTCTTGAGAGACCACGAATTAAAAGGAGATATTGCAACTCGCCATGTGAGCACCGAAAAGCAACTAGCCGATATCTTCACTAAGCCTCTCGATGAGACAAGGTTTTTGTGCTTTGCATAGTGAGCTGAATATACTTGATTCTCGTAACGTGGTTTGAACTATAGCACACATTTGTCTGTCAACCTAGCTACATAGATAAAATTTTGAAAAATCTTAATTATGTATTTCAAAACCAATTTTGAAAGAATCTTGTGTATGATGGTCATTGTATGTATTGTTGATTGTTTACTGACCATCATAGGGCAAGGGGTATATGTCTACAAATGCATAAATATATAGTATAAAGTGGCATAAACCCCTCACTATCTGGCTAGGCCAGCAGTGCCGACCCCTGGCATGGCAGTGCCGCGACTTAAGGGTCCCGAGCAGTTGGGCCCAAGTCCCTACCCTCGGGTTTTTATTTATTCCTTTGTCCAAACCCAAGGGGACTCCATCACAAGCCATATCCCCCCAATAGAAACACCTCTCCTCTCCTCTCTCAACCCCAAGGAGACCTAGGGAGCTCGGAGGTCCCTCTCTTCTTCCCCGGCGGTGCCGCCCTTCAGAGGTGCTGCCATTGGAGGAGGTGTGGAGGATCTTCCTCCCTGCGTCAAGATCCATTCAAGCCCGACCTTCTTCATCCTCACCCCTCTCTTTAAAAGGTAATAACAAGAAACCCTATCTTGGCTCGATCTATGTAATGTACGGATTTTGAGATGGGATTTAGGTTGTTAGTAGTTGCATTATGTATGGTGATGTACCTCCAGTAGTTAGATTTTGTCAAAACCTAGATTCCATGGTGGATTGGAAAAGCTTGCATAGGTGCTGTCTGCACCAGGCCGGTAGTGCCAGGCCAGAGGCCGGCAGTGCCGGGCTCTAGGCAGCAACACCCATGTACTTGCTTTCTCAATCAACCATAGACTCTCGTTTTTTATCAAATCTTTCCACTAGAGTTTCAATTACTATTCTAAAGTGCAACAACTTAACCCTCACTCCTTTTTAAATGCATAGATGGATGTCGGAGGATCGAGCGGTGCTAGAGGAAAGGGGCCAAGGACAAAGGCTCATACTCCCAGAGTTGATGATAGCCTGAATCCCAAGCAGAGGATAATTCAGGAGGAAGTGTTACAAAGGGCAGGGAGAACAATCAGAGAAGGTGCTTTCCCTAGGACACCTCCAGATTTGGGATTGTTTAATGGTTCCTGTCTCATTGACCACGAAGAGTAGATATTGGTCAGGGAACCTCAGGACTGTCGTGCCAGAGAAAGAGTAAGCTATCAGAATTAGTGGCGGTCTGTTCAAGAGCAAAGGGCCATCTATACCTATGATGTGCCAAAGGATATGGGTGTGGACTACAGGTTTCTGAATGTGTTTCATTCTGATTACTATTCCACTATTCTCTTCCATGCTACCAAGCCTAAGATCATCAAGATGAAGTATGTTTATTGAGAGCATTTGGAGAACAAGAAAGACCTTGTATTTGATAGAGTCATTGATCAATGCAGGGAGCTTGACATGTATCACTAGATGGGATTCCAGAATGATTGGAACACAGAGATAATTCACCAGTTCTATTCCACTTACTATCTTGACAGGGAGAACATAGTGATGCATTGAATGACAGAGGGCATGCATTACAAGCTTGACTATGTAACTTTTGCCCGTCTTCTAGGCTCTGGAGAGGATGACAGAGCATGCTCTAACATTCATGATGAAAGAGGGCTGACCAATGAGGAAATATCTCAGCTCTACATTGTGCCTGAGTATGCAGATGGTTTGGTGAAAGGTTTGAGAAGTAAGTATTACATCTTGAACAATCTCTTCAGGACCACTCTCTATCCCAAGGTGGGATCAGCTTCAAACCTCTATGCCACATCCAAGAATGTGCTAAGGAGGATGAGAGGTGGAGCACCACCATTTTCAGTTGCACGTTTTCTATGGGATGAGATATGCATTGCAGCTGAGGATGCCAGAAAGGGACTCCCTTATGCCCCCTATCTCATGTTCATAATTGAGAGGGTGACTGGTAGGATCTACATCAGGGACACCGTCCATGAGTCTTACAGAGGTGAGAAGGTCATTCACTCTACTGCAGTTCAGGAGGAAGTGACTCCTCCCAGGGCTAGGACCAGGGTAGCAATAGCTTCAGATCGCCCTGAGTCCTCCACAACAGCGGCTACCAGAGGCAAGAAGAAGGGTAAGATTGGCAGGATCTTGAAGAAGATTATCAGTGGCATCTGCTATGCCAATGACCATGCTTATCAGACTAGACTTGAGATCAGACAGCTCAGACAGGAGCAGGGCCTCAGACAGATACCTCCACTACACCTCCACCAGAGCTCAGTGAGGAGTCTACCTATGATGAGGATGATGATGATGAGGATGATGATGATGATGATGATGAGGATATTCAGCAGCATCAGACTCGCAGATGTATTAAACGTGCCTCAGCTCCTAGTGTTCACTTCACTTCAGCTCCTGATGATGATGATGATGATGAAGATGAATATGATGACGATGATGACCATATGGAGGAGGGCAACGAATAGTTTGTATTCTTTTTGCTTTGTGGTTTTCCTCTTTTTGGTGACTTGTTGCCAAAGGGGGAGAATTACTAAGTGAGAGGAGTACAACAAATCTTCGATGGTCATGGAGGAGCTGCAGCTAGTTATCTTAGTTTTAGTTAGTAAGATAAGAGAACAACATTCAAAACTATTTTATTGTAATATTGCCACATAAGTACTTTATATGTGTGATTTGTGGACATGTACTCTCTCATATATATCATGCTTGTCTTAGTATGCATTTAGTTTATCTTTATAGTTTATCTTTATATTGTGCTGTGTGGTCGATTGCTATTTGCAGCCAAGCCGGCAATGCCGAGCTCAGGGCCGGTAGTGTCGGGCTGCTCAATAGCATGCCCTCTGATTTGTGTTGGAGACAGGTTTGTACCTTCACGTATATTCTCGTGACACCTTTTTCAGCACCCCACAACAGCCATGGATGTAGGGGGAGCCCTATTTCACTCCAATGTGTGAATCTTGGCTTTTCATGCCAAATTGGAAATTCAAATTCCCATTCACACATTTAGGGGGAGCTCCTACACCCATGACTTGCATTGTTTTAGATTATTATTCACTTTTGTAAGTTCTAAGTGTGTTGTCATCAATCACCAAAAAGGGGGAGATTGAAAGTGCAATCAAGCCCTAAGTGGGTTTTGGTGACATGACAACATATTTAGGAGACTAATGAGACTTTACAAGTATGACAAGCAGGTTAAACATAAGGAGGTTGATTAACAGGTTGGCGGACCCCTCTAATTACAAAAGTGCATGGCCACAAGCTCAAAGGAGTTTAAATTCATTTTATACATTGAAATTGAGTTAGGTATGTCGTACTATTAAGAGGGATTCAACACGCATGCCAATAAGTGAACCAAATGCAATATCTACCCAAATATATCACACCTCCACAGATATAGAAGGCAAATCATCCAGCTATTCATTGATACAACCTTTGGTGTTTCTGCCAGGCCGGCAGGGCACTGCCGGAACTTGAATTGCCCGTTGGACAGTGAAGGGGTATTTCTTACCCCCTCACTCTCCCCTAACGGCTAGTTCTGCGATTTCTCTCACTCTAACTTCGCAAGAACAGAAAAGAAGCTCTCTTCTAGCTCTCCCCTTCTCCCTTGGTGCTCATCCACTCTCCTCCATTGATTTCCAATCAACATTTGAGAGATTGTGCCTCCAAGCTTGAGAAGAAGCTTATCCCTCGGATCTTCAACTCCTACAAGCATTTGGTTTGCGTGGTGGCCGGCGGTTTGAGTTCTTTACTCTTGGAGATTTGCTCCTAGCCGGCTAGAGGTTGCCCTTGAGCTTGCCTCCTTCGTGTGGCAGCCTAGGGAAGTTTGTATCACCCCCATATTGCTAATACATTCCTCTCATCTGAAGGGTTAATTCTCTTGACTTGAGACCAGGGAAAGAGCTAGCCTTTTTGGCAAGCTTGAGCATTGTGTGGCGCGCTTCAACAACGTGGACGTAGGCAAGCCTTGGTGGCGAGCTGAACCACGGGTCAAATCTTGTGTCACTGTGTGCTTGTCTCTATTCTTTGATATATATTGTTTGCAAGGTGATTTCTAGGGTTTGGACCCGATCTACTCGGTGGGTGTGTTGCTACCACTTTTAAGTGGTGCTAGAGGTTCCCTACACCTCTAGGAAGGTTTCTATTCAAGCACAATTTCCATTCTCTATTTATATTTTGAATTGTGCTCAGGTTTGTCTAGGTGACCAGCAGTGCTGCCCCAGAGAGTAGCAGTGCCGGCCACCCCGGCAGTGCCGGACTTAAGCACGGTAGTGCCGATCTCTGTGCTAACAGAAAAGTATGAAGTTGTTTTAAACAGGCCTCCCCCCTCTAGGCTAATTAGGTCCTTACAATGCCACTAGTGTCAAACATCATATACAATCATATACTTTGAGTGCTTAAAAGAAAATATATGTAGTCACATACTATCGCAGACATCCTACAAAATGCATGTAGCCTCGCATGTGCGTGTTCCGCATGGAGTCTAATATGCAAGCCATTCCATACTGAGGATAAATTATAAATACAATCCAATGCCCCATGACGCCCGTGCTAGATGATTCAAACATTAAGGATCTAAGATCTTGAAATATGAAACGTGGTGAAGCCAACATGCATGCATGTATCATTTGGACTTACCCAAACTGGTGAGCGGCAAGGATACACCCTTGTCCCTTGAGCTGCTTCATGGATTTCATGATGTAGTGTCCCTTCCTGAACTTGATATCTCCTCGCATGAAAGTTATGTCCTCCACTCGCTGCATCCCTGTCAAGCTCGCTAGCTTCGGATGCGTGTCCATTACCTCATGGCCAATGATGGACCCCTCGGTAATATGCATAGGAGATAGGCAAAGAACCTTATGCGACAACTCCTTACTTATATATGATTGCATCCTGCAAGTAGCAGTGTCAACATTGCATACGTTACTTCAATCACAATGAACTTACTTAGCTATTGAGATGCAAAGGTGCAATAACTTACATGACAAACATGATTACTTGGGCGACATCGAGGTCTTTGCGCCGCAACATTCTATGCATGTCGTGGAAGACAATTGAGAAATAGGCATTCTCATCCAAGAGGAAGTACTCCTTGAGTACCCTCTGAACGAACTCCTTCATGCCTAACCTTGAAGCATGCATATACTAGAGATGGAACCTTCTAATCTCCCACGGTTCCTCAACAAGTTGTCCTATCGACAACATGAACATGCCATTCTCAAAGTTAGTAGGGCAATCTAGACTCAGAGGCCAAATGTTAGGCGGGGTTCGCTCCCTGTTATTGAGACAAGAGAAGAATGTGTTACTATCATATATATATATGCACACATACTCTGCTGGCGATGTTTGGTTGCCATTTTTACCTTTGGAACGTCGTTGTGTACTGGTACTTTTCTGAGGCGTTCCACACCTCCCATTCGAGCTCGGTGAGATGGGAGGGTTTGTCCCCCTCTTCTTCTAGCTTCTTCAGTGGCGATGGACACTCCACTTTCCTCTGGCTTTGAGGTGGTGTTTGGTGGCCCGATTCTTGATCTCTAGTTTGTCTCTGTGGGTTGCTCGTGTCCGGATGCAGACTATGTGATGGGCTACTTGGGCTTTGGTGGCCACCAACATCCTCGTCGTTGTCATCGTCACTTAGGCTGCCAACATCATGAAGGTCATCCTTGTTCCATAGAACATAAGTGCTCAAAGCACTGACGAGGGTCCTGCCTCCCTGTTCAGTGGTGAAATCAAGTTCATTATCCTCGTGGTGATCGTCCGTCCACGCCACTATGACCTTGGAATACTCAGGTAGTATGGGCTTGCCTTGGAACATGCCTTCAGGGTTGGGAGGCTCCACCGAGCCCTCCACCACATTCTTCTTCCTCCCCGCTCTGCCAAACGGAACCAAGAGGTGGACCAATCTAGGCTCCATGATCTCATCGACCAGATACCTTTGGGGTTCTGAGGTACCTTCACCCTATTGTGGCATCACGCCAACCTGACGAAACATCTATGTCCTCAGCTCCACCATCTTGGGGTCGGTGCTCATGAAAGCATCTTGTATCGACCCCATGATCATTTCCTTCATCGCGTCTTCCTTGCCGACCTAGAATATACCTTCCTTGTATCCTTGCCTCGTGTGGTAAGAGACGGAGTCGGACTGCCACGACCGCACATTTTTCCAGCTATGCCTCGAGGGTACACCCCAGATGCGGCCACAGTGATCAGTGTTTCCCAGCGCCTCGGTGAGCTCGTTGTGGTCCCTGCGAGGTAGGAACTCCCCATGTTCCTTTGTCGTCTTGACTGCGAGCAAAGCCTTCTCCGCCTCCTCGATATGTGGCTCATTGTACTTGGTCATTCCCTCCTTTAGCTTCTTTGGCTGACGAGCATAGAAGTAGTCGCGTGACCTCTTGTCGATGCCTTCTAATGGATAACTCTGCCTAGCCGCTTCTGCGTCCCTTTATCCTGCCGCCACCTTGGCCTCTTACCGGCATAACCGGTCATGCCAAGGTGGTGCAAGAGCTCATTCTTCTTTGCAAGCTCCGAGAACTTCTATCTCTTGGTCTTTGCTTTGTCACTGGTCATCTTGTCGAGATACTGATCCTAGATGTGTTTCTTAATGAAGCTGTAGTCCGCGAAGGGTGTCTTCCCGGTCTTCACATACTTCTTGTTCAGTGTAGCACGGAGGGTGCGAAGGGATTTTCCTACAATAAACGATGCATGCCCCTTGTGTCGCTGCTCCATGAAATTGTCTGGTGGGTACTGGAAATATTTCTTGATTTCAGTCCATACTTTGTCCTTGAATTCATTCGGGACCATCTTCCAGTTGAAGTACGTGATCAACACATGCTCCCTGACTAGATAGGAGCATTGGTTGCTGAAGGTGCCGATGACTGACGGTGGCGCCAAGGGCACTCCCTGTGACCCTATCTGGTCGATGACATGCACCTTCTTGGTTACCTGGTGCCTCCCATGTTGGCTGTCACACCCCAAAATTTCCATTTTGGGTTGTGAATAGAAAATACTTAATTAAATAGAAGGATTTATGATTTTACTAAAATTTATAAGACGTAATTAGGTTTTTAGTAACAAAAAATGTGCAAAATGTGTATTCTATAATTATTTATAATAGAATTTGAAAGGGGTGTTGCATTCATGCCTTTGCATTTAACTTTATTGAGTGAAAACCAATTTATGAAAACTCGGTTTTGGTCCAAATCGATTTTGATCTATTTATAAAATAAAAAGAGTGTTTCAAAGTTTTTCTTAAAAAGAAGTTCAAATATTTATTCAAAAACTCAGAAAATGACTTATAAAATATTTCAAAGTTTATTTGTTTTCAAAAGGTTTTGGTTTGGTTTCAAAAGGCTTTGAAATTGGTTTTCAAAAGAGTTTGCAAAACCAAATAAAAGAAAAGGGCTTTTCTTTTCTCTCTCTCCCTTCTTCTCTCGTTTTGGCCCAGATCAGAAACCAGCCTAGCTGAACTCTCCCTCTCACCCGCACTCCTCTCTCACCACCTCGGCCCATAGCTCGGCCCACCTCCTTGGCCCATGCGGGAGCTAAATCCCACCCCGCAGGCCCTCTCTCTCACTCACCCTCACCTCCACGCGGGTCCCGCTTGTTGGCGCCGAGCTCAGCTCGCTCACACCGCAAGCCCTCTCTCTTCTTCTCTCTCTGCGCAGCGGGCCCCATCTGTCGGCGCCTAACCCAGCTCACGCGCTACACTCCCTCCCTCTCTCCCTCACTGGCCCGCAGGCCCAGCTCCCCACCGCCTTCCCCTCTCTTTCTTTCACTACCACGCGGGCTCGCGTTGTCGGCGCCCAGACCCAGCACGGCAGCTCCCGCACTCACATACTCCCTTCCCCTTTCTTTCTCTGTCGCGTGGACCCCGCCCGTCATCCCCTTCCTTCTTCCTCAGCGCGCGGAGATGCCGCCCGACATCACTGCTTTCCTTCCCTTTCACCCCAGCTTGATTGACGCCAGGCCATCAAGGCCCGCCTTGACACCCCTGTCGCCCATGCCCCGCGATCACCGCCCTCCTCTGCCTATAAAGCCCGCTGCAGAAGTCCCTCCCCCCCCGCTCTCGCTCTGTCCGCGCACCAGCACGCCCTGCCGCGTTCGCGTTCTCGCCGCTTGGAGTTCGTTCGCGCGACGCCGTGAGTCCCCGGAGCTCCGCCGCGACGTCCTGATTCCGTAACGCACTACACCGTGCGTTTTCATCCCGTGTGATGCCGTACCCGCGGTCACCGTGCACTCTCTCCCTTCGTAGATCGCCGCCGATCGTCGTCGGATCGTTCGGAGCACCCCGGGTCCTCGCAACCACCTCCCACGTATCCGCGGTGATTCCCTATACCTCCCAGTACCTTCAATTTGGTCACTTAGGCACCGTAGTCATGATTTCGTAACACGCCGAGCCCTCCAGCCATGGCGCCACTGCGGACAGACCGCGCCAGTGAGCCGCTGCTCCAACCAACACCCCCACCACACTCGCACCGTCACTCCGCAACTCCCCATGCCCTAAATTAGAATTATAGCACTCTGTGTTGCCTCCTCTGCACACCACCGAGGCCTCCGGCCATAGCGCCGTCGCGGAACCCCTCGCTCCAACGGCAAAACACAAAACCGGGCGCCCTTCTGCACTCGCACGGTCGCACCGAACCTTTTGGTGTGCTTCGTTGGGACCGAGGAGGTCGGGAACGCTTTCCCCGTGCTCTCCGGCGAGCTCTAGCCGGCAGCTCCAATGCGCCGCCGTGGAGCTTCTGTGCCCAGAGGGGAACACAATCCCCTTTGCCCTCCACCGCTAGATCAGCCCCGGACGGCCGCGATTAAATCCCACCGAACCGGTATGCACCAGCCCCGTTGACAGAGTCCACTGATCCCGCGCACCGCGTCCACACCCACGCGGTGGACCGCGCCAACCTTGCTGCGCCGTGTGGCACCGCGTCAGCACTGCGTTAGCACTCTGCGTCAGCATGACGTCAGCATGACGCCAACAGAACCGACAACCCCTACAACCTTTGCAAATAAGCCCCTGCAGTTTCCAGAAATCAACCCTCACACCTGTTCAGTTCAAATTCCTTTCTTTTCAGTCTTGTTTCTTTGAATCTAGGCCTTGAGCTTTTGGATAATAGTACCCGCACTCCAGAGCCTTTTCTTTTTTTCAGTTTTATTTATTTAAAATCTGAAAATGAGTTCTTTTATTTACAGTTTTTCCATCCAACTTCAAAAACTCATAACTCTTTTGTTTTAACTCCGTTTTGAGTCATTCAAATTGTGTTAGATTCGTAAAATCATAATCTACAGTTTAGAATCCTCTAATACTATGTTAATAGCTCTGTATTTTCATGGTAAATCCCTTAACTTGATTAAAGCCTATGCAAATCGCTTTATAAATAAAATATGAATAACCTTTTTACATTAGTTTTCAAATCCCAATATAAGTTTGACTTAACAGAACTTGGGTATTTCTCTGAAGTACCTTATCCATCCTTTTACATAACTAAAACCAATGAAGCTCTTAGTTCCCTTTTTAAAAGCTAATCTACCATTAGTTGTATCTTGCAAACCGTAGCTCCGTTTTAGGTGGTTTTTGCGTTCACAAGTTCGTAGCGACGCGTAGAATAATTTAGTTACCTTTATAGTGTGATTTTCTAATATATGGTGTACTATTTTTAGGTTCTTTTATGATGCTTGTGACGTTAGAAGTGGAGCTTTGCAAGGATGATCAGAAAGGAAAGTTGGAATGTTTTGAGCAAGCATATGGAAGGCAAGTATAGCATGGGACTCTCCTTGTTACCTATATAATTTAATGTCACTTAATTCATATGCATGTGTCTACCTTGTTAACCCTAAGGACCTTCCTAGATATTTGTTATCCTATACCTTGTCACCTTTTGGGTTGCATTGGGTAGATCAAAGCTAGTGCTCCTAAATAATAACCATGATCTTGTAACTTGATTAATGATATATGCAATGATGATAAAATATGACTTTTTATCAACGTGTTATATAGGTGGAACATCAGGAACTCACACCTGTGTTCTCACTCATAGGGGTATCTCTGTAAGCGGCCACCCAGGAAAACCGTGCTACCCCGAGTGTTATATGGCTCTGACTTTAATTCAGTACCTAGTATGTCACTAGCTTGTTAGAGGTTACCATTTATTGGCGCATGAGGGGAGGGTCGAGTGATGTTTGGCGCTTTTCCTGTCTTGGAGGTGAGCATGGTGTTGCGACCACATGTGACGCCACATGAAGGAGAATACCCATGCATACTTGACATTAGCCTCGCGGCCCTAACTTGTTAGAGTATATTGGCGAAAGGTTATGTAGTGAACCCTGCCGACCTACATTGGTAGTGGGTTAAGAGGCTGATCACCTCGGGCGAAAGGGCAATTCATGGCTTGGGGGTAAAGATGTACAACCTCTGCAGAGTGTACAACTATCATGATAGCCGTGCTCGCGGTTACAAGCGGTCTGGATCCTTAACATTGTGATGTCTTTATGTCATAGCTCATCGGCTATTATTTTGTCATTGATTATTATTAATTGTTCATATACGCATTATATCTTGTTCATTTGATCATGTGGTTATTCGGCTTATGATGATCTTGATGCTACTCAAATGCTAAAATTATGACTTATTAAAAGCAAACGCAGTCAAACCCGTGTCTATCCTTTTTGATCCTCATGAACCCCATAGTTATACATGTTGAGCATGGTGAGCTGACGCTTGTTGTCATCACCTTTACATAAAAATCTCGGATGGGTACCAGATGGTGGAGTAAGTGATGTGTTACCAAAGGAGTACTAGGCGAGTGTACCCCCAGTCAACTGTCCCTGTGGAGTGTGGAGACCCGAAGACTAGAGTTATAGACTAGCTTCTGCGATGCTTTGTTATAGATGTAAGTCCTTTTTGTAACTATGTTCGATATATAATAAAGCATTGACTTTGATAATCTCCATATTTTTATATATATGTTTTGTGTGGACATCCTAGGCACACATATACATCGTATTCGGTATTCTTCGGAAAACCGGGTGCTACATTGGCCCTTCTTCAAGTCAGACTTCTTGCCTTTGTTGGCACCTCCCGTTGCAGCTGAAGTGCTTGCTGTGGGACCCGATGCATGCCCCTCTTGAGAGTTCCTATGTGATTTTGGTAATTGAGTGACAACTTAGGTGGACTAATATGTGTCTAAGTGATATATACACAGGAGATTAGTTCACAGAAGATTGTGTGATGAAGGAGCTTAATTGCACATGAGACATGGCATGGAGCCATGTGACCAAGGTGGAAAAGATCAAGATGAGGCTTGGCTTGATGGACCGGTTGCAAGTGTGAAGGGAAAGCGGGTGATGCTTGGCGTCGATGGACCAAGGCAACGGTGAAGAGCAAGTGAGGTCAAGATCGATGAACCAATACGGTCATGTGATGATATGGAGTGGACCATATCATTTGACAAGTGGTTGGTGCGTGTGTTGCATCAACATTGGAGAAGGAGATGAAATGGAATGCGCAAGGCAAAGGTATAACCATAGGGCATTTCATTTCACCGGTCATTGGTATGTAGAGAAGTATATGACCGGGTTTAGGATAGATAGTCGTATTATCAAGAGGAGAAAACTTGTTTGCATATCGGTTATCTAGTGCCACCGTGAGCGATCTAACTTTGCGATGTATTAGGATCGAGTGGCGCGGTGAGAGCAAGTGAAAAAATGCTTTGAAAATGATTGTGAAAATGCTAACACACATGCACAAGGTGGTGAACACATTTGTGTTAGCACTTGAGAAGCAAGGAAGAAGAGGCTCAGTTTTGCTCGGGAAAGAGCTTCGGACGCTAGTCCGGATGCTAGGGCATGCTTAGTCCGGACCATCGCGGATGCGTCCGGAAGCAAACCCTAGCGTGCCGGATCGGGAACAGGAGATCCGAACGCTGTTTGTCGTCTGTACGGGGCACTCCGGACGTGCGTCTGGAGGCTTGGCCCTCTCTGTAACGGCTCTGAGTGAAGATCCGGATGCTGGTTGGAATCCGAATGCCAGGATCCGGACGCTGTCCGGATTGGTTTGAGCTCTCGGGAGCTCTCTGTGTCGCATCCGGACGCGGCGTGCATTGATCCGGAGTGGCACTATTGTGCATGTCCGGAGGCATATGGTAGAGCGAGGCGAGCGCGCCAACGACTCTTTCAAACGGGAAGAAGGGTCCGGACGCGCGCGTGATAGTCTGGACCGCTACGGTATGTGCGTCCAGAGCCTGCGCAGGAAGCCTAGTGAGTGGGCAAAATGGCTAGTTTCGTTTGGGTGGCTATTTATAGCCCTTGGCCGCCCCTTGGGGCTGGCTGAGCACCTTGGGGATGTGTTTCCCTTAGTGTCCTTGGTGAAGGAGCCCTCTAACTCACTTGTGCAAGCAATAGTGCGATTCTAACTGCGAGTGAATGATCTCTAGTGCGTTGCTTTGAGAGATAGCTTTGTGTGGCACTAGGTGATCGTATTGCAACCTCATGGTGCTTGTTACTCTTGGAGGTTGCCACCTCCTAGACGACGTGGTGATCGTGGCTCCGTCGAAGCACGCAAGAAGCTTGTGCGTGGCTCCGGAGAAGAGCTTGTGAGGGATATTGTGCTCGCCCCGTGGGAGATCACGAAGAGCAACTCTAGTTGAGCGTGTCATTGAGCTACCCTCACTTGTGGGTAGATTCTTGCGGCTAGGCTTGTGAACGCCTATTAGCCGTTGAATCACCAAGTGAGTGATCGACACAACGGGGACTAGCTTGGTGGCGACCAAGTGAACCTCGGGGGAAAAATCATCGTGTCAACCTTGTACATCTTCTTGGTGGTTTGCATTCTCCAAATAACTAGCTTGTATTTACTTATTCATACTTGTGCTAGTGGTTAGTTGTTGCTCTTGTAACTAGTTAGCTTGTGTAGCTTAACTAGTTGCCTTCTAGCTTGTGTAGCATAGAAGTAGCTCTTGAGTGACTAATTGGCTTGAGTAGCCTTGTTAGTCACATTGCTTAGTTTGTGTAGCTAAGTAAGTTGAGCTTTCTAGTTGGCTTGTGTAGTCTTGCTAGAGAGCATTGCTAGTGAGCTTAGGTGCTTTGTGTTTTGCTTACTAGTATGTGTAGGAGCTCCCTTTGTGCTTAGAGTACTAGTTGCTTAGGTTTGTGTGACCTTGCAACCTAGACTTGTTTAGGTGAGCTTCCTAGCTTGGTACCTTAGTGAGCCCAATTAGTATAATTTTATAGGTGCTAAAGTTATAGATAGAGGGGTGTAGTCTTGGCTAGACCAATAGTTTTAATTCCGCATTTGATTCAGTTAGCCGGAGCGTTTAAGTTTTAGAAAAGACTATTCACCCCCCCTCTAGTCCGCCATCTCGACCCTACAAGTGGTATCGGAGCTTGGTCTCTCATTTGTGGTCTTTACCGACCCGAGAGGATGGCGACTTATGGGCTAGATGTTGAGTGTCCACATATTTTTTATGGCACACACTTTGCACGGTGGAGAAATTGGATGGAAAATAACTATAAGTTTATTTCTCCCCAAACGTGGTGGATCATTGATGTGGGTCTCTCTTGTGCAATTGAGAGAAAGGATGAAACTCAAACACAAAAGAAGTGCCTACATCTCGATTGCCAAGCTACTAATATTCTCTACCATTCTATGAAAGATAATATCTTTGGTGAGATAATGGACATGAAGAGCGCTCATGAGATTTGGACCTATCTCATTGAAACATATGAGACGACCTCAAATGATGATGATGGCACATGAGGATGTTGAGCATGACCACAATTTGGTGGTTGTGGAAGATTGCTCCACCTCATGGTCAAGTGATGATAAAGATGATCTATCTACCACAAGATCACTTGACAAGAAAGATGAAGGCCCAATCTCAAGTGTTGCAATTGATGATGCTACTCTAAGCACACTTGATGATGATGATGATGCATGCTCGGGCTATGAGAGTGATGTCTCCACAAGCTCTTCCACTTCATCACAATGCTAAATGTCACATGGTGACACTAAGGTATCAATTGGCAATATGATTATAGATTGTGATGACCCTAACTTTGAGCTTGTGTGCAAACTCTAAAAGGCTTTAGAAAGTGAGTTAAACAAAACAAAGAAACTAAAAGATGAAAACTCACTTCTAAAGAACTCATGTGAAGAACATAAACACTTACTTGATGTTCTTAAATCTTCACATGAAGAACTAAAACTTGATCATGAGGAGCTTCGTGTGTCTCATGAGGATTTAGTTCACAAATATGGTTCTCTCATTAATGAATTGCTAAATCTTAAAAATGAAGAGAGCTCATCACTTGGGTCAAATGATCAATCACATGTTGTTGCTAACCCTTGTGATGTAGGCAAGAAGAATGTATCCACCTCTTGTGATGATTTACTTGATATGCCATGTTCTTCAAACATAGATGCTTGTTCTACTTCTATGTCTTGTGAGACTACCCTTTTGAAGGAGAACAATGAGCTCAAAAGTGAATTGAAGAATATGAGCAACAAGCTAGAGAGGTGCTACAATGTTAAAGTCACCTTTGAGCATATGTTGACAAACAAGAGAAGCTATGGTGACAAGAGTGGAATTCGTTTTCACAAGAGCAAGGGCAAGAAAGAGAAGAAGCAAGAACAAAAGAAGCTATCGCATTTAATGTGCTTCACGTGCCATGGGATAGGACATCTTGAAAATGCTTGTCCAACCAAGATTTCTCAAGCTAAGCCACAAGTCAAGCACCAAGTGCAATCAAGATCAACCATCAAGATGGTGATTCGGGGATGACAAAGAAGAAGAAGACTAGAAGAGGTGGCAAAGCTAGAGCAAGGCATCCAACTCCTATTTGTTGACGAAATACGCGTCGCGGTCTACCTAGGGGGTACCCCACGGTAGTAGATTGTAGGCGGAGGTGTAGCGACGACGATCAAGCGTAACATAGAGAGCGTAGACACGGCGATTTAGATAGGTTCGGGCCGGCAAATCACCGTAATACCCTACGTCCTGTGTTTTGGTGGCTGGATTGATATGAGTATTAGGTTACAAGACCCGTAGATGTGATCTAGGGGATGGTGGAGGGATCGTTTTGGAGGGGGCCCTGCTCGTCTTATATAGCCAGGGAGCAAGGTTACAGTTTCCATATCCTAACAGATTACGATCGGTCCCTTTAGGTAAGGGATCCGAACCTATCTTCCAAGATCCTTCTTGGCCAGCAAGGCTTCTTCGGAGTCCTTGGGGAGTACGACGGGCTTGGTCGCATGCCGCAAGGCCTCGTGGGCTGGGTCGTCCTCTGGTCGGCAGGCCCGTAAGGTCCTTGGGGATATGTCGAGGTAATCTCCCCAACAATTCCCCGAGCACGTTATATTCTTCCGGCAAGTTAGCAGCATTGTCTTGGAGATGTATATCTGGTCGCCATTGCGTGAGGCCGTCGTTGTAGGGTCCCGAGTAGGTTATCTGGTCGGGGCGGTGGTCGGAGAAGCCTCCCGACCAGTTCGGGCTGGTCGAGAACGTCGTGGCCCGGTGTGCGAGCAGATTGCCTTCGGTGGATGTTGTGGCTGCTCGTTAGGAGGATATGGCGTTCTGAAGAAGAAAAAACTTTTTGAACGGCCTGTTCCCTGGTGAAGTGTACCCACTTAAGCTCTGCGAAAAGACAGCAGGAAACAGCAGAGGTTTGTCGGGAAAGAAAACAAGTACATTCACCACAAGGTGAAGTGTACCCACTTAGTCCTCGAGCTTGGTAGTAGGTTAAGTATGCACCTCGTGCCAAGCTTTATAAATATGAAAGATGCATTAGTGAATATAGGTAATGAGTAAAGTATAAGTTTTGCGAAAAAACGACTGCGAATACCCGCAGTCCCGAGCCTGGTGTAAGGAACTATAAGGTTATTGTATCAGGATTGTAGAAAAAATACTGGAACATAAGTTTAGTAGAAATGACTGCGAATACCCATAGTCCCCAAGCCTGATGTTAGAGACTTGTAAGGTTCTTGTATCAGGGTCATGTGGCTTTATTCGCAGTCCCCGGGTTGCAGTCCCTGGTGTTTTGCTTTTTGATGTCGTCGCTGCTTTGTTGTGGACGCAGTCCCGAGCCTTGCTTGGTGTATCCCTGGACGGAGTCCCGAGCCTGGTCGAGTCTGCGAGCTTGTGGTTGAGTCGTTGTTTCATGTAGGCGAAATCCCCGAATGGCGGGCGTTGTAGCGGATGTCCTGCGAGATTTGCTTAACTGTTGTACTGTAGTTGTGTTACTGTTCCTGCTAAAAAGGAAATTGTAACAAGACTGTGTGTCCAGTCCCCGGGACTGTAGTATTAGAGGTATTTAGTAAAAAATCATGGAAATTATTTGGAAAGTAATACGAAATAAGGTAAAGTGAGTTGTTGGGCCAAAATAACCGTGCGGTTAACGGCCCAAATCGTGGCGTGGGAAATTGCTGTCGTGGCGGTTTCACAGAAACCCTGGGATTCCAAGGGGCGCGCCTCTTGATATAAAGGGTAAGGTTGGCGGTGGCGGGTTTCAGTTTTTACTGTGGTGAGGTTATTTCTTCTTCCATCGTCGTTTTCTTGCGTTTTTGTCTGACGCTTCGGCGCCGTTCTTGGTAACTCTGGTTGGTGGTGATGGAGCCGAAGAGGGTTAGCCGTTTGGGTGATGGTAAGTCATCATCTGCTGCTAGGGGAGCGTCTGTATGCCGCCCCCAAATGTTAGGGTTGAGGAGGTGGAGACGCCATCCTGGGCGGAGCATTGGACGCGGAGCACACTGAAGGAGGATGGTATCGATGCTCTGGTGTTTGATGGTCTCCTTCCGGATAAGGAGGCCAGCGAGTGGCGATCTGCGTTTGGTGAATTGTTTCCGGCGCCGCATACGGGTGAGCTGGTTGTATTTGAGCCTTTCTTTCGATGTGTCTTTGGAGTTCCTGTCCACCCGTTCCTTCGTGGTTTGCTGCGGTATTATGATATCTCGATCTGCAATCTGAATCCCAACTCGATTGTGCATATTGCGGTCTTTATTCATATGTGCGAGGCGTATATTGTGATCTATCCTCATTTTGACTTGTTCTGATACTTTTTTCGCCTGAAAATGAATGGGACTGGGTCGTCCAATATTATGGGCTCTTTATATCTTCAACTCAGGGATGGTATGTCCAGTGAATACATTTCAATGCCGCTGCATTCCAGATTTGCTGGGCATAAGTCAAGGTGGTTCTATATCCATCAAGAGAAACCATACGCACCGTGCGATCCTGCAAAGATGCCCAAGGTTTCGGCGACATGGTAGGAGTCGGTGTTACCGATCAGTTTGGGTAAGATAAAGTTGCTGCTGGAGTTGATGGATCGCCATACTCTTGATGGAGTGCGTGTAGCATGCAGCTTCATTGCCAGGCGTTGTCATCCTTGCAGATATAGGGAGCATCCGGTGTTTCATTATGCTGGTGTGGGTGACAGTACTCGGGAGGCGCCCGAGGCGATCAACACGGCTGTTGCTGATAAACGAGTGTGTTATATCTTTGACGTTCCGAAGCGCTCGGCACCAGCTTGCCCGAGGAAAGATTTTTGTCTACTTCGTCTACCCTCTCAGGTTCTGACTGTTCCTTGTCCTTTGTCTTTTGTTATGATTTGGTGGTGCCTGCCGTTCTCACATCTGTTTGTTATATGAAGATTTGTGGCGTGGATCGTGCTACATATTTTGCTCTGCTGTCAGCCCTTGGCGTGATTCTGGAATTTTGTGTTCTTCCGGTGCCTGCTGGTGGTGGTGATGATCCTGGCGTAGCTGGGTCGTCGCGTGACATTGGGCCGGGGGCCATCAGTGATGATCTAGTTGTAGGGGCGGCGACTGTTATAGAGCAGGAGCCATTGAGATCGGAACCCTAGGCTACTGCTGATGCTGAGGGTAACTTGGAATCTTCGGGGGATCCTGATATCGTTGGGGTTGGTTGTGGTGATGATGACATGCCACTGTCGTTTGGTCCTGGCTTGAGGAAGAGGCGGAGAAGGGGAGTCTTTGTTGAAGATGATTCTGGCAAACCGTCTCCTTTGGGGGAGGGCATTGCTGCTAGAGATGGAGATTTTGATGGCACCGAGGATGTGTTGGATCGCGTGAATGTGGGTGTCCGACCTCTTTCCTTTCTGTTGGTTGGGTGTCAGGTGATCTCCTGCCTGATCGGTAAGTTCCTGTTTTGCAGGCTTTGTTTAAAATGAATCAGGAGCGAGGGCGTCGAGTTCTATCTCTGGAAGCATCCTTGGAGGCTTCACGTGTGCGTGTGTGTGATTTGGAGAGAGATATTGCTAAGAAGAACCATAATATCTCTGTGCTTCGGAACCGGATGTCGGAGATGCAGAGGGGTTTGTTCTTGCGCCTTTCTTTACTGTTGGTATTGTTGGACTTTCTGTGATTATTGGCGTTGATTTGCTTTCTGTAGATCTGGAGACCTTGGGTGTGGTTTGGCGTGAACGCTTTTGGGGCCTGGTGAAGGAGGTTGAACCAGTAATGGTCTGCGTTGGTAATATCAACTTGGTACCTGTTCCTCCCTCGGATGATGTTGTAGCCGGCGTTCTGTCGATGGCGCAAGGTTTTCTTAGCTGTTTTAAGTCGTTTGTGTTGTTGGTGGGACGAGAGACACTCGCTTATGGGTTTTCCATGCTTCGATCGCATTATCCGCGTGTTGACCTTAAGAGGGTGCGGAGTGGTTATGCTAATGGTACCTATGAGGCGGATATTTCTTGTCTGATGGCGGAGGCTGGTGCGGCTGCTGGAGATCTTGTGTCTGACTTGGAGTTTTTTTGCTACTACTTAGCCACTTTTTCACGATGCTGGTGTTGTACGGACGTCTAAGTGAAATGTGTCAAAGCTTTTGTTTATCGAGGCGGTGAGCTTTTATTTCACTTGTATGTCCTTTTCGTGCCAACTGAGTTGTGAGCCATAGCGATGAATTGTTCGGCCTTGGGTCTCAAACGGTCCATATCATAGGGTTAGCACCACTACACGCATAGGATACGTAAGGACTCCCAAGGAGGCGCGCAGCTGGCAACCCGCAGCGCAGGGGGGCGAACAGCTCATGCACGCTTAGGGAGATGCCAGAGACAAGGCCTTTTTCCGAGAGGCTCGATCGTGGGTGACCAGGGCTTATGGAGACCGTTCCTGCAGATGTTGGGCGAAAATCCATGCTGGTTGTAGAGTCGTCGGCCGTATCGTGACCGTGTACAGATTCTGGGTGCGTAACCTCATGGCGCCCGACCCGAGTGGTATCGCCCAGCTTCTGGGGAAATTCCGCTCGGGAGGTCTGTCGACGTAATCACAGTGTTTAGGGTAGCTACTTCTATTCGCTATGGCTATTCGTCAGACCAGATTCGGGTGCTTTCTAGTTACGACTAGGCTGTTTGTAGAAAACGCCGTATTGCGTTTGGGCGAGGTCGTCGAATACTGTGGGAGTGTTTGGAGAGGTCGTCGAACGCCATGTGGGATAAGGAGTGGTTTCCTGGAAAATAATGAACTTTCGGGAGAAATATCGATCTTTATTGATATGGATGAGAGCCATAGTACAGGTGTTTTTAGGCATAGAAGCGCATCAGGTGTTCTATGCTCCAAGAGTTGGGGACGTCGACGTCATCTTAGTCGGTAAGGCGGTATGATCCTGGTCGGGTGACTTCCTTGACGATATAGGGGCCTTCCCAGTGTGACGAGAGCTTGTACATGCCTTCGGGTTTGAGCTTCCTTTTTAGAATGAGTTCTCCCATGGTGAACGATGTGGAGTGGATGTTGCGGTTGTAGTATCGGCGGACTCCTTCCAGGTACTTGGCGGTTCGTATGCATGAGGTTAACCTTTGTTCTTCAAGGCGATCGAGGTCGTCGATCCGAGCCAGTGTTCTACGTGCGGGGAGCCGAAGGCGATGTCGGTTGGGATTACCGCTTCGGAGCCAAAGACCATGAAGTACGGGGAGACGTCGGTGTTGCGGCTGGGCTGTGTACGTAGTCCACATAGTGTCGTTGGTAACTTGCGTAGCCAGCGACCTGGGTTCTTCTCCTCCTCCTGGTATAGTCATTTCTTGAGTGCGTCAAGTATCATTCCATTAGCGCGTTCGGCCTAGCCGTTTGCTCGGGGGTGGGCGACGGAGACGTATTTGATCAATATTCCGTTATCTTCACAAAAATCCCAGAAGGTGTTCCCTGTGAAGTTTGATCCAGGTCGGTGATGATTGATTTTGGTATGCCGAACCGGTGTATGATTTCTTCGATGAAGGCGACCGCGCTTCCTGTTGAGGCTTTGGTGATTGCTTTTACCTCTATCCATTTGGAGAACTTGTCGACATCTACATATATCCACTTAAAATTTGCGGGCGCTGGTCGGAAGGGGCCGAGCATATCGAGCCCCCGGAAGGCGAAGGGCCAGGAGGCTGGTATTGCTTGGTGTTCTTGAGCGGGGCGGTGAATCTGCTTTGCGAAGAATTGGCACCCCTTACAGGTGCGCACCATTTCCTGTGCGTCGGTGACTGCTGTGGGCCAGTAGAATCCAGCACCGAAAGCTTTTCTCACAAGCGTTTTTGCGGTCGCATGGTTTCCGCACGTGTCGACATGGATGTCTTGTAAGATTGCGGCGCCGTATTCCCTGGATATGTATTTCTGCAGTGCTTCGAATCTAGAGTTTTTCCTCATAATCTAGAGTTTTTCCTCATCATCGTGTTGTCAATAAGGACGTAGTTGTGGGCTCGACAAGTTACCCGCTCGGCTTCCGTCTCATCTGATGGTGTTAAGTTATTGGAGAGGTATTGAATGAAATCATCCCGCCAGTCGGCCAGTTGTCCGGTCATCGCGGCGATTATTGTGTTAGCTTGAGTTGGTGGCGCTCCGTCTGGCGGGGCTTCCTTTTTATCGGAGAATCCTGCAGGAACGGGGGATCGCGATCATTGGTGTGTAGAGCGAAATCAACACGGCAATCAGCCATCCAAAACTCGAAAATATAGGTGACACGCAAAGGTCCCCTACCTGGCACGCCAACTGTCGGTGTCTAAAATGGCGGGGTCTAGACGGCCAACGAGTAAATTTCTAAGCGTATCGGAGTTCGGATGGTTACGCTCGGAGAACACAGAGGTTTATACTGGTTTGGGCACGAACGCCCTACGTCCAGTGTGTTGCGGGGTCGTATTACCGAGCGTGGAGAGCTCGTAGAGGGGAGCTACAAGCTTTGGTGAGAGAGGGAAGCGCCTTCCCAGGTCTCGTGTGTATGAGGTTCTTGGTTCTGGTGGGTGCTCGCGTGTGTGGAGTTTGAGTGTGTGTGAATGAATGTTGGGATGTCGAGCCCCCTGATATTGGGGGTCCATTCTCCCCCTTTATACGTAGGGAGAGATGGGGGAGTATAGTAGAGAGAGGAGGAGTGAACGTGGGCCCGGCTTGGGCTGTCGTCGAGGGGGGGCTTTGTCTTCATTCTATCTTAGTTCCTAAGGAAGATTGCGCCAGTAGACACATGTCCGGGTCCTGTTCATCTTTGTTGTGTTGTAGCCATGCGTCTTGTGACCGGGGACTCCGCTGTTCCCTTACCTGGGCATGGGCTGGGGATGGTCGCACAGGACCGGGTATCCCCGCGTTCCGTCATACAGAGCTGATGACGCCCTAATCCCTGTTGGAGTGTCCGTCGGAGGTATGGCGTGGGTGTAGTGCGCAGAAGTCGCCGGTTAGGCAACACAGGACCTTGTACCGCAGGGTGAACAGAGGTTGGCATGGCAACTCATGCCTTGAACCCCATCCCTAAGGACGGAGGGTACTGTGGACCTTTTGACTATATGGGCTAGGGCATCCCGAGCTGTTGATGGCGATGAGATCTCCGAGGGTGAGGAATCGTCACGGGTGACGTCTCTGCTGCTCGGACGGGGCGGAAGAGCCCCTGAGGGTTGATGACGCCACCTTGGCTCGGGCAAGGTGGAAGAGCCCTCGAAGGGTGATGACGTCACGGATGACGCCACCTTGGCTCGGGCGAGGCGGAAGAGCCCCCGAGGGTTGATGACATCACGGATGACACCACCTTGGCTCGGGCGAGGTAGAGGAGCCCCCGAGGGTTGATGACGTCACGAATGACGCCACCTTGGCTCGGACGAGACGGGAGAGCCCCCGATGGTTGATTTTGTTTTTGCAGAGTCCAGTAAATTGGGTACCCTATTTCTAGGTATCCGACACTTGTATTTACTAATTCATACTTGTGCTAGTGGTTAGTTGTTGCTCTTGTAACTAGTTAGCTTGTGTAGCTTAACTAGTTGCCTTCTAGCTTGTGTAGCATAGAAGTAGCTCTTGAGTGACTAATTGTCTTCAGTAGCCTTGTTAGTCACATTACTTAGTTTGTGTAGCTAAGTAAGTTGAGCTCTCTATTTGGCTTGTGTAATCTTGCTAGTGAGCTTAGGTGCTTTGTGCTTTGCTTACTAGTATGTGTAGGAGCTCCCTTTGTGCTTAGAGTACTAGTTGCTTAGGTTTGTGTGACCTTGCAACCTAGACCTGTTTAGGTGAGCTTCCTAGCTTGTTACCTTAGTGATCCCAATTAGTATAATTTGCTAGGTGCTAAAGTTAAAGATAGAGGGGTGTAGTCTTGGCTAGACCGATAGTTTTAATTCTGCATTTGATTCGGTTAGCCGGAGCGTTTAAGTTTTAGAAAAGACTATTCACCCCCCTCCCCCCCTCTAGTCCGCCATCTCGACCCTACACCTCTTCTTCATCGTCGGGGAACTCCAAAGACATAGGTATCATAGGTAACTGTCGAGAGTATATATGAACTTGCATTAGTTGTATACTTACGCATGACGAATCAACGTTGTGTAAGCTAATTATATACTTACGCGTTCCTCGTCATCTACAAAGTATCGTCCTAGGGTGTTAGATGCTCGAGTTGAGGGCCCCGTTTCTTCTTCTTCTGGTTCCCAATCTGGATCAAGTTCTAACTCCATGGCTACTTTCTTAGGGGCCCTCGGTGTTAATACCTCCTCCTCATACGAGATGCTCTCGTCATCTGAGGCGGACTTGTCTAACGAGCTCGACCCCTTATAACTCGGGGCTGGGCTTGGCTCATTCCATTCTTTTCCTCTATGTTGGTCTACCATATATCTACTACAAAGACGAGAGAGTATTGCATTCACATATGAGAATCTAAAAACATGGATATTCATTTGGAATCATGAATTGTATTCATTTGGAGTAAAAGATTACACTTTTTCATGTACATTGGGTGTAGGATACAAAATGTGAAGAAAAGTACAAAATTGTCTAATGAAAATTACAAAATTGTCCAAAGAAAAATACATAATCATTAAAAAGTACGAATTTGGCTCAGATCGCCCCAATGTCATCCCATAGCTTCCAAACAGGTTCTTTGCAAGACAAGCCTTTCTAGTTTTTGAGCTTATTACCAGTAGTAGGGGATTTGATCATCATCGCGCTACCTCAACATATTTTTCAAGTTTAATCGTTGCAAATGCCTCAGATTTTTTTGCCTCGGTTTTTTTAGATATGTGAAATTCCCTTCTCAGATTACTTATCATCAATATCATTAGTGGCTGCCTTTGGAAAAGGAAGCAAAATTTGGTGAGCAGTTTGTTCATGAATGTAGGTCATGTCCACCATGAGCACATCCTCTTGCACTCCCTAGGCCACATTAGGATTGAAGGGCGGATTTTGGCCCTTCCGGATGTGTCTCATGATGAGTTATGACATAAGAGGACAAGGACAACCACAACTTCCACATAAAACCTTAGAAAAGGAAAATGCACAAAGGCAACCACCTCAATTGTTGGTTGTTATTATCATCATAAGCAGTAGTTAACAGCAGTGAGAGTAGTAGTAGAGTAATGGCATATGATCAGCTTTCAAAATAGACAACCAATATGAAGAGCAGTGAACAACCAACAAATAACAGCACTGAGAGAGTAGTAGTAGAGTAATGGCATATGAACAACAGTAATGGCATATGCAGACTAACAATAGTGAGATTAGTAGTATAGTAGTAGTAGTAGTAGATAGAGCAGTAGTCGATTAGGAGTCGAAGTATAGAAGTAGTAGTGAGCAACAGCCAGCCAACACCATTAGTAGTAGGAGTAGTAGTAGATGAGTAGAAGTAGTTGTTGGGGATATTACCTCGACATATCCCCAGGGGCCTTATGGATCTGTCGACCAGAAGACGGCCCAGCCCGCGAGGCCTTGCGGCACGTGACTAGCCGTCATGCTCGCTAAGGAGTCCAGAGAGCCTTGCTCGCCAAGGAAGATCCTAGTAGATAGACTCGGATCTCTTACCTTAAGGGACCGATCGTAATCTGTTAGGATATAGAAACTGTAACCCTGCTCCCCGGCTATATAAGACGAGCAGCCCCCCCCCCCTCAAATCATCTCATCTACACCTCGTGTAACCTACTGCTCATATCAATCCAGACACCAAACACACAGGACATAGGGTATTACGATGATTTACCCTGATAAAATCCTATGTACAATGTTGTAGATAGGAGTAAATCTAGCATCAAGCTCTAGTTGAGAGCTGGTTGCCTCATCTTCCTCCTCACTCTTATATTCTCCCCTCTTCATCTTCTTCTCCCCACGTTTCTTTCTCTCAATTCTAATATGGAGTGCAAGCCAGTAGAGGGGGTGATCTGTCACTGATATATTAGAGCAACTTCAGTGGAACCCCTAAATAGGCCCCTATTTTAAATCTAGAGACTTGGTCTAAAAAAATTCACTCCAATGCACCTCCTATTTGGGCTCCCATTTTAGGAGGGCTCTCAAAGTTTAGTTTTAGGTCCCCAGGAAATAGGTCCTTCTATTCCTCTCCCCCTAAATTAGGGACTATGGGCTATGGCTGGAGTTGGACTTTGAATTTGACCCTCAAATTTTACAGGTCATCTTCCAAATAAAAATGTAGTGGTTTGATTTAGGGTCTGTAGCTGGAGATGCTCTTACAGGATAATTCAATGCGGGTCTCCAATTTTGTTCATTATATGATGCATATCCTCACTATGATTATCCATACGGCTTCAGAGCCACTTCCACCGTCATCACTCATCAGTGATCTGCCGCGCTAACAGGAGGAGGCCGGTGTATTTTCAAGGAAAAAAGAAGTTGTAATTAAATGTTGGGCCCTAAAACGTGGTGCGTGTTCCAGCATCGTCTTGTGATTATAAATTGAACCTGAGACCAAATCCGTATTCTATTGGCGGCATGTGACCTTGAAACCGCCAGAACTAGACAATTAGTGCGTTCTAACGTCCTCCTTCCAGGACGTCTACAAGTTTTCCGTGACAGCAAAGTCTCTGCAGATAAAGCAGCCCCAGCACACGTTTGATTATAGGAGGTTAACGTAAACAAATATATACTCAGCTAGATGGATTGTAGACGACTCCATTTCGTAGATAACAGCAGCTCTTGTGGACCTTTTCTGGTTGGTCGTATTCACACTATTAAGTACTTTTACATGCGCTCGCTTATTTATTTATTTATTTATTTTTAAAAAAAAGAAGGCATGGATTCTAATAGTGGACATGAGAGGAATTTTTTATATATATAAAGAGAGGAATTTGCAAGTGGCAGGTGTGGTTGTTATTAGCGTGCAGCGGAGTTTTCAAACTCAATGTGGCATGCAGGGTTATACAACTTTCCGAGGATGTCCCTGAGTCAATGCATGCCAATTTGCAAGCAGAGCTTGATTGTGTCATTACCGATCGAAGCAGCAGGCTCATCCGGTGCAACTGGGTGGATCTCATGTCGCTCTGCTAGGTCCTCCAATAATCATGCCGATGGGGAGATCTTGCCTGTTTTGGCTGCACATGTATGGTTCTCTATAATAATATTTTTTTTAAAAAAAAAGCACCACAATCGCCTCCGATTTTTTTTTAGCGACAAAATAAGAATTATATTATATGAAACCTGAGTACATCAATACATTACATACACTTTGCAATACGAGATAGTACCCACGCTGTGAATAGCACAACTCAAATCCTAACATGTTAATCACTTTGTATTGTAGATGACCGCACAGGCAAACACTCAACAAATAGCCTAAGAACAACTGCCCAACTAACGACGGTCAATATTCGTGTAGGTGGAATTGAGGATCTTTTTCTTCTTGCTGGTGTCTTTCTTCTTCTTCTTTCTGCCATCGAAGAATGAGAAAGACTGATCTAAAGGATATCCTCCCTAATCTTTTATTGTGGTCAGATCTAACCACAACAAAACGAAGAAAAGACTGGAGAAAATTATTCCATGGCGGCGACTTCATCTCCGTCTTGATGCCGCCGTCCGGAAACAAAGATCTCCATGTCGTCATGTCGATAAAGATGGTGACGTCGAAGTTGTTGCCCTCGTCTTCAACAAAGCCGTCATGGAGAAAACGATTCCACCCTTCTCATTCACCATTGCTGGAGAAGAGGAGAAGGAGGAGATAAAACTCCAGTACCAAAAACTTTGGCATGGGAAAACTCTAACCCTAGGACTCGATCTACTGGACAAACTTATTAAAAATAATGGATCCCCACTAGATATGTATCTTATTATGTCCACTTCTGGTATATTCTGTCCACGCAACTTCACTCTCTAGGTATGTATCTTATTTAAACCACATGAATAAAATTTAATTTAAATCTACTTTAATCAACTCTGACACATATGATTTGTAAAAGATACATACACATCTAAATAAGGTGGAATTTGGGAAACCGTCGTGGGTCGATTTCCGCACACTGATGCTGAGGGTGAGCCATAGCTCCTACAAATCCTTGTACCTACTAGTATCTTGGTCGAGGAAAGGAGTGTACATCAATCACTAGTAGATGAGCAAAAGATAAGATGGTGCATAATGTACAGTACTACTAGCTAGTAACGCAGAATTGTTGCCAAATCCCATCTCAATGTCTAGACAAGCTTGTAGTATACAGTAGGCACGGAGAATGATTGGGTGCGAATGAATGCGCTGGTTTAGCAGCAGGCATAGCAGATGTGAAGGGCGTCAGCGTCAGGCGCATCAGATGCGTCCGTCCACCGCCGAGTGGAGATGAGCGAAAGGCGCCGGGCCGGACGGGGGTAGCTTTTGGCGGCACATTCCCGCCCGGATCAGCGAGCTGAGCACGGCGCAGCAGCAACTGTTCACGCAGGCCCAGCAGCAGCTCCTGCGCGTTGCTAGATCCTAGCTTTTGTCCTGGGCTGCTGCCTGCGGCTGATTCCCTCCACCAGAACCAGAACTACTACTACGACGGATAGCTACGAGCAAGCAAAACCGGCTGGGCTTTTCCGCAGAGCACATGAGCGCTGAGCGCAGCAGCAGCACAAAAAAGCAGGGAAAGTTGATTGGGTGGATAGAAATAACCAAAGTTCCTACCAAGTGGCCTTTTCGTTTTCGTTTTGTTTTCCCGGCAAGCGCTCATTCCGTCATTCATTCCTCCCTCCGCCTCCTTTACCCTACTACCCTCTCTCTCTCTCTCTTCTATCCTCCTGGATGGATGGATCTGCCAGGGTGCACCGTGCAGCACAGGTGGCGGCTCTTCTCCATTTCTTTTTTCAAATTTTTACAGTACTATGATATGAAAAGGAAAATCGAACTCCTGATATTCTTTTTCCCCACTGGCCCGTTGTTGGCACGTGGATGGATGGATATACTACGGCCGGCGACGGCGAATGATTATGTAGGAGATCTATTTTGGAAGGTTCCGGCTTCCGTAGGAGCTGGGTGTTTGCAGAGTCAGAGGACGCAATCTGTTTTCCTTTTCTCTCGTCTCGTTCTTGTTTCCTTGGATCGGAACGGCTCGGTGGTCAGTTTCTCCATCATGCGCAGCAAAGACCAAGACCCCAACCCCAAGCAAAGCAAAGCAAAGCCGGCCGGCCAGGCAGATCGACGACGGACGACGGAATGTACCCCTGTCTCCCCTCCCTAACTAACTAATTCCGGTGCGTTGTTCCGTGCTGCCATCATGCCTACTCCATCCAGTTTTTTTTTTTACGCACCACGCAGCAGCAGCAGCAGCGATAATAACTCTGGGCCTGGCGGGCGGGCGGGTCGAACACATCCGACCGGCGACCTGAGGTCCGGCCGTGCCGTGAGCCATCGAATGGATCGTCGTGGGGGCGAAGGAAGGAGAAGCAACAAAGCAAAGACGTACATGCTGCTGCGCTCCATGTCCAAGTCTGATCGAGGTCTCCATGCATGGCGGCACGTCCCGAGGCGACAGGACACACAGGGCCGGCCTTCCCTTCCCCGCTGGCTCACCTGAACAAAACCCACACACCTCCCTCCCTCCCTCGCTCGCTGCTGTCGGTGTCGCCCTCGCCTGCTTTGCAGTCTGCGTAGATTTCCTCTCTCCCACACCTGCCTGGTCGTCGCTCTCTCTTTTCTCGTGGTCACGTCGTCGTATAAATGCCTAGGAGTATGCCTAGTACTACCAACATTCACCAGCTGCCTGCCTTTGTGTCCAAGGAAATAAATGCAACGCCATTCCCCTACAGTATTTTTGGCCAATTCCATTCGATTCTCGTTTGCATCTCTCTCTTCCCAAGCAACAACGCATTCTGTGCTTCAATTGTCGAGCCTAGAACGTAGAGTAGCCTAGTACTAGTACGAGAGGAGACTTGTCTCCGTATCCTTGGACTCGTCAACGCCTGCAGGCAGCCCACCCAGGGATGATGAGGTGGCCATTTATTAGAGTCTACTACAGTAATATGACTCGCGGTAGTAGATCAGATCAGATCAGATGGCAACACCCAGCAGTGAGGTAAGTACTATCTTAATCTGCTGCTAGTAGGCAAGTGTTGGAAACTAGTAAAAAAAGTTTGCACTGCCAACGACCGCTGGCGATAAACTAATCCAGATTTTAGATGGACACATCACACATCAGGCTATCCAATCAGAGGAGGAAGGGATGAACTTCCTTTCTTAACAGCGACATTTGTTAGGGATATAGTATATTTACAGGTGCTTGAGCATTAAGATTATGATTTCAACAAAGTAGTACGAATTGGAGTAGTGTACAAGAACACAACATAAGCATCATCACTGTACTAGTAGTAGCATGATTCAATTCAAGCTGGTCTCCTTTTTTTTTCCTCAGGGCTACAAAGAAGCTCTTTTATAAGTCGCGCAGATTTACAAATGGCTGATGATGGCTACTACAACAAACTCCAATTTGAGCTGCTCCAATGTTCTAGCGAGGCAGAAACACAATGATGTGATCAGGTGTTGCAACCCTTACTGCTACATAGTACTAGCACTATATATATCATATCATTATCATCATATAATAATAATAATAATAACTCTTACTACCTCCATCAAAGGAGGTGCTAAGGGAGAAAACTGACAGAGCACATTGAATCTCCACTCTGACGCTCGCAGGTGATTTGACTCCCACAAGATCCGCCGGTTATCATACATGTACTAGGTGTAGTAATCCTCAGAGTTCCATTGCTACGCCTTGGGATCGATTATTCAACCCTGCCTATATTTATCCATAATATGAAGTGAAAACAGAAACCTCTTATCATGCTGCACAATGGTTGCATCACTCTCCTTGTTTGACGGGTCACTCCGAGCTGATCTGAAGCAAAACAAAAGGTGGTTGCGTTGCATTGCATCACTCAACTCAAGAACAGAGAGTCTCGAGCCTGGAATCTTGGCGCGATCGCAGAGATTGAAGTCGAAAGTTGTCGAGTCACAATTCGTTGTACAACCCTCTAAACATATCATCATCTCTTCTACGGCTAACTTTTTTTTTTTTTTTTTGTCATCCGCAACAAGAACAATGGAAGGAGGGAGGGGGAGAACATGACAAATAGCAGCAGCAGTACACGAAAGAACATCAACAGCAACAATGGTTGGTTGGGGCGACGAGATGCTAGAAGGAAGGAACGCTTGGACGGATTGCTAATTCCCAAGAATTCTTGGACTCTATGAGATTGAGATTGAGGCTGAGATGTGGGTTGAGCCTTGCTCGATTTGTATGCCGATCTGTGGGAAGCAGCAGAGGGGAGGGGGGACAGGAAGCAAACGAATTTCGAATTTTATGTACCCGAGGGAGAGCGGGGTTGAGGATAGGAGGCTGGCCGCCCGCCCGCAGTCCGATGCCCATCGCCGTCGTCGGAGTCTCCCCCTCAGTGGTCCCCGGACGTCGGGAACAGCGTGAGCTCGCGGCGGCCGCCGCTGCCGCCAGCGCCTCGGGATCCGAGGTCCATCTCGTCGGCGAAGGATGCGGGCGCCATCATCCCCATCCCGGCGGCGGCGCCGACCATGCGGTGGTGCATCCCGGGCGGGCCGACGGGCGGCGCAGCGACGCGGCTGAGGAAGCCATGGTCGAAACCGGCGCCAGCGGCGGCACCGTAGTGGGCGAGCGGGCGCGCGGCGGGGTGGTGGAAGTGGCCGATCTGCGGCGCGTGGTGGTGGTGGTGCGCGGCGCCCATGGGGGAGAAAGGCGGGTAGGTGTCAACGGCGGCGGCGGCGGTTGCGGGCGCGCGGTGGTGAGCGTGGCCATGGCCGTGGCCCGGCGGGAGGAAGGGGACGGGGCCTGTGGCGAAGAGGTGCTCGGTGGCGGCGTCGGTGCCAGAGCCCGAGGAGTGGCTTCCACCCGCGCCGCCGCCGCCGCCGCCTCCTCCGCCGCCGAGCCCCTGCATGCGCTTGAGGTAGAGGCGGTACTTCTGGAGGTGAGACGCGACGTTCTCGCGCGTGAGGCCGTCGACGCTCATCAGCTGCATTATGGTCTTGGGCACGGCGTTCTTGATGCCGAGGTGCGCCACGGCGTCGACGAAGCGCTTGTGCAGCTGAGGCGTCCACACGAGGCGCGGGCGCTTGAGCGTCCGCGCCGGCTCGTCGCCGGCGCCGCCGCCGCCGCCGCTGGAGCCAGCGGCAGACGACGCGCCGCCGCCGTTCATGTCGGGACCGCACGCGCCCGCACCGGCGCCGCCCCCAACCCCCACCCCGCCGCCGGCGCCGGCGCCTCCGCCGCCGCCGTGTGAGGCGATGTCGAAGGCGACGGCGAGATCGGGCGTGATTAGCGTCTGCGTGAGCGGCATCAGCTCGTCCGGTCGTGGGAGCTGCTGCTCCTCGCCGCCGCGCGCGAACCAGCTCGGCTCCTCCTCTTCCCTCATGGCCGTCTCCTCTTGCTCTCCCTCCTCTCCTGGCGAGCAGAGCAATTGTTGCAGGTGTAGCTCGCTTGGCTCGACTCGACGCCGGGGAGGAGGAGGAGGGAAAAGCGGCGGCGGCGGCAGCAGCAACAGCAGCAGTAGGCTCGACTCCACTCCAGCAGGCAGGAGCAAGCGAGGAGGGAGGGAGGGAGGGGTTACTTCTTACTTCGAGGTGGATCTCCCTCTCTTCTTCCTAGCTTTCCTTTCCTCCCTTCTCTCTCTCCTCTCGTTTCAGCACAGCACAGCTGTGTGTGTTTTTCCCCCCTTCTGCTGCTGCTACTGCTACTGCTGCTGCCGCCGCGCCATCATGATATCCTACCTCCCTCCTCTCCCTCTCTCTCTCTCTCTCTGGTGTTTCTTTCTCTAGCCGCTGCCTGCTGCTGCCGATGGTGAGCAAGAGAGAGAGAGAATCTGGGGAGTGAGTGAGAGCTTTGGGTGCTGCGCTGGACCTGGACTGGTTTTAATTAGTGGCCTGCCTGCCCGCCCCTCTCCGTCCAAACCTATTTTTGTGCCATCCTTGTGTTTGCTTGCTGCCTTCCCAAACTCAATTGTGCTCCCTGTAGTACTACTCCCAGTATTCCGGAGTAGTAGCGATTAATAAGTGAATTTTCATCCAAAAACGCAGGGGATAAGGACTGGACTGACGAGATCGCAGTGCAAGTGAGCAAGGCTAGCTACAGATCAGATGTGGGGGGAAGCGATGTGATCCAGTGGAGTGAGATGGGAATCAGATGAGGGTGATGATGATAGATATCATCTTAGCTGGAGTTTGGTTTGTCCTCATGTGGCCATGTCTCGCGCCGGATCACACGCACGCACCTCTCTTCTCTCTTGTTTGTGTTACCCTCTATCTGTCTTTAGAAAACCGTATTTCCTACAAAAAGAGATGGAGGAAGTACTACTCTAGTGGTAGTTGTAAGTAGTACTAGAATAGTAGGTAGAAATCGGGGAGGGGACTTATTTGTTTGGCTTGCTGCTCCGTTCGGGTTCCGTTCCGTTTTCTCTCGGCATCGTTTTGTGTTTGTGTATCTGCGAGTTCGAGGTGGATATCATCGCGTCGCCTCGCGCTCGCAACGGTGGATCCTGGATCTGGCAAGTGTGTGATCTGCTGCGTGTGCAGGCATTAATGCGCGTACGGATGCAGGATCTGGTTTCGCTGAATCTGATGGAGTGCTAGTCGTACTAAATAAATACTACTATAAGAGACAGAGAGAGCTCGTTGATTTATCTTGCTCTTGCCCTTGCGAAACCAACATATAGAGAGAGAAATTTCCGCTAATAAATCCTTTTTTGAAACCTTGCTAATACATCGTTTTTGGAAACTAAATTTTCTAAAGGCACTCTCAATGCAAGACTATCATAGAGTCCAAAACTATTTATTACCACTTATTTATGACATTTTGCTGATGTGACAGTATATTTATTGAAGATAGATGCTGAAAAAAAACAAGACTTCAAGTATTATTTAGACTCCAAGTTCACAATATTTAAGATAATAAATATGTTTAGACTTTATAATAGAGTCTGCATTGAGAGTATCCTAATGATACTACAAAGAGGGAATTTATGGTAAAGTGACTCATGAACCCAACATAATTACCATTTTCTACTAAGAGATAGAAATTTTATTAAAACTCGCTACAATACAACTCTAAGTTACATATAAAAATCTGAAATAAAAAAATAATACAGTAGTATATCAAGTCTTTTAGTCATCTTTTCTACAAACTTTGATCGATACAGTCAATATTGCACATGAATACAGCACTTATTGCAGACGCACCGTTCAATACGGAGCTAAAATGCAGTCCTCGCGCTAAATCTGTCGGTCAACCCTAAAATCTTGGACATGTCGCAAGATTAAACATTCTGAAACCAGAATTTAACACATATGAATCAATAAAAGAACATCATCACCTATGATGTTTGATCATCAAGTTGGACATCTGATTTCCTCTTCGAAGAGGTCAACGAACCGAAGGTAATATCTCGGGAAGAACTGTACATTAAAGATTCAGATAGACCCTAATATATTTAGGTACTAATCCAAGTGGTCGGTCCATGAGCTAGTATATATCTGGACGACCTAGTATATACATATGTTTAGTTTTGCGGATTACTTGAGAAACACATAAAAAATAGAACATATATATATATATATATATATATATATATATACCTCTGGTAAGGATTGTTGTAAAAGTATGACAACAACACGATGCAACAACTTTGTTCTGGGTTAATTTGGTATGTAGTACAGTGGACATATGAAGCCACGGACAAATACAAAGAAAGAATAAAGAAGGAAGAGAATAATTGAGAAAGTAAGGGCACTCAAAAAGTGGGAACGGTTTTCTGCTCTAGGTTAATTTGGTACATGTAGTTTGTATGCGTCATATTTATACCCAGGGAACGGTTTTCTGCTTTCATTGCCAGTGATGAGATGTGTGTGTGGTCACTGGTTGACCATGAAGAACCGCAACCGTTGCAGGACCAGATCGTGGCTGCAGGCTGGCAGAGTAGATTGGTTTTGGGGTGCTATTGCGTTAGCAAGGTCGTGGGGAATCCCTTTTTGTTTTTAATGACATGTATAAATAAATTTCAACATGATTTGGGAAAAGTGCGAGTTTGATTTTAAATGATTTATGGAAGCAGCTAGCTGCCGAGACTTTTGGTGCACACTCGACCATTACTACATTCTGAGATCCGCGTCAAAATCCTCACATGACAGACAGGAGGTCCACGCCATCTTTAACTTACTACGTCGTGACCCGCGATTGGATCTTGTTTTGCCACCTTTGTCGTCGAGCTGAGCAACACAAATTCCCCCTCATGGTGCCAACACGTGTATGGTACTAGATGCATACAAAAAACATGGGAATTTGATCAAATGACGACGATATATGGCCATCAAGACCTGCACTAGCAGTACAGTACCAAGTGGTTGTAGTAGGCAAGTACACGCACAACTGGCACGTCACCCGCAGTGAGTGATCGTACTACTGCACGGTATAGCCCATAGAAACATCCCTGGCGCCTTTTCCTATCCCTCCCCATAGGCAAAGCTGCCCTCTTTTTCCCAGCCCTACGCCACGCCTTTTGACACAAAAACGTTGGCCCTGGCGAGATGAAATGAAAAGGAGGGCAGGCAGGCATGCTCTCGCGGAAAAGGAGGGCGCAGGCAGCAACCAAATCAGCTCCCAATCATCGTCTCGTCTGCTGGCCCTTGGCGTCGGGGAGCCAGCCCCAAACACGGTGTGGATTCGAAGGCTTAAATCCCTTGATCCTCGGGTGCCGAGATCATCGACATGGGAAAAGCCGGCGGATGTGTTTGTTCATGGTCCACTCTCGCCGCGCGCGCGTGTAGTCGCCGGGTGCCCTACCAGTCCATCACCAAAAGCAGAGCACGCGCCAGGACCTCAAGAACAAGCGTGCATGGCCCCGTCCCAACACTAATGCAGCACCCAGCGACCTCGAGTTGGCGCTTTTCTTGTTAATTAATTACAAGAGAGAAAATTCACACCCTCCCGACCGTTCCAAAGTAATTTAAGAAACAATTTGAATAGTACACCAAAGAAATTAAGGTTTGGTTCCCATAAGTCCCCTGACTTATAAGTCAGGTGATTTAAAATCAGTGACTTATAAGTTATGTTTGTTTGGTTTCCAATGTCATGCGGGAAATGGGTTGGAGTGTGGTCTCCAAACAAAAAAGGTGTAGTGTCATGAAGGAAATGAGTTGGAGTGTGGTTCCCAAACAAAAAATGTGTGGTCTTATGTGAAAAGGAAGTGACTTATAAGTCCATAAGTTGGGGTGGAGCAACTTATGGACTTATAAGTTGGGGTGTTTGACAAAATAAGTCACTTTTTTCACTTTTGGATTTATAAGTCACCTGACTTATGGAAACCAAACAGGGCCTAAGAATGTTGAAATATATACGAAAAAGGGAAATTGAATGATTTCTTAGGACCCCATTTCAATTTCTCCTCACTTGATTATTATTATTTATTATTGAGGATATCCCTTTTCAGTAGAGGACATAAAGTTTTTTCCCCCTACTTCATGGGAAATTCCACGTACTTACTAGATTTATTCATCTCTTCCTTAGTCTCACTTTATCTTAATCTTTTGTATCCTAATAACAACATTTGTCTATGATCTATAACCTAACTAATAAGAAGAAGAAGTGAAGATATGTCTACCCCTTACATTTCTCTGTGAGCATCTCACTCTTGACATCCATATATTTTTTTCCAAGTCCAAATCGAACATGAAACCACGTTTCCAATCAAATCCAACACGAACCAACGTTTCAAACAACCCGCGTCTAATTAATAAACGGTGTTAAAGTTCAATTTCAAGACATATATTAGAATAAATCACACGACTGTTATTGTAATTCGCCTAGCTGACCACGCAACAAACTTGCGTTACGTTGCAATACATGAGCACGTTTGTTAGCCATATAAGTAGATCTTTTACCTACCGTTTTTCTTTAAATAAGTCATCTCACCCTCGCAATATAGATTACCCTTGAATTATATTTCCTATATTAATTTATTGATTTTTTTTGTGCATCGTACGTACTTAGCACACGCGGAATATGTGAATGAACGGACGGACAGGGCTAGCCGCCGTTGGAATGTTGTTGCTTCCGCAAGTGGCCTAGTTTTTGCGCTTTCGCAGGAAGTCGGGGGAGCCACTTGAACACCCTGGCCTGCCTGATGGGTCGATCGATGACTGGGACGGACGCCCAGGGACACATGGACGATTCGCAGTCTCAGACACACGACACGGATAAGAAGAGTGCTGCGTGATATAGAGAGCATTAGCCCTGCCCACTACTCAACTGAACGGCTTCGGGCGGGCATCAAGAATCAAGCAAGATAGACGACGCCGCACCCGCTGCCGCTTGTGTTGTGGGTCTCACCTGTCTGTCAGTATCTCTCTTCTGTTCATCCCTGTTTTCAACTGCAGTACTACTATCTGTCACTTTTCTCATAAATCTCATGTCTGCATATGCACTGTCATTAGGGATACAGAAGTACTTGTAGATTGTGATTAAATCCTACTCATAATTTGCGTAAAACTGAGAATACAAAAATTCTTTCTTCTAGTCTAGAAAAAAAAAATAAAGGAACAGATTTTCAGCCGAAAGAATCAATAGAGTCAAAGCGATCCAACAGGTTCGGGAGTGTCATCCATACACACACAAAAAAAAAAAGTTAGCCTCAGATTTTAGTGATGATTGGCAAATTAAGTATCTTTCCCTCCCTCAACATATGTGGCGGCAGCAAATCATGCCCTAAAAAAATTTTGGTCTATGGCGAATCTTTATCTCCTTGATTAAACAATCCAGCGTGACAGAGTTCTTTCTTACCCAGTAACCCGATAATATATTTTTTAAAATAAATAAATAAATAAACAACAAGTCATTGTTCTTTTTATTCTTTCTCTATCACCAAAGTCATTGATCCTTTGTTCCTCCTTATCGCCATCACCTAATGAAGTACTTGGCAGTATATAATTTTAGGCACACATCAACCAAGATTTGTTATTTTATAAGCCTTTAAGGTACGGCGGTGCCTCATGTTCGGAAATGCCACGGTGGATCGATGATGAACAATGATATGGCATGACATGGGGTTGGCTTTGGCACTAGCAATAAACAAACTGGGTGAGTTGGGAGATTTCGAGCTATCAACGGCCTTGTTTAGATCTAAAAGAATTTGGAATTTTAATACTGTAGCACTTTCGTTTGTATGTGGTAATTATTGTCCAATTATGGAGTAACTAGATTCAAAAGATTTGTCTCATAAATTACAAATGAACTGTGTAATTAGTTATAGTTTTTATCTATATTTAATACTGCATGCGTTCAAAAATTCAATAAAGATTTGATGTGATAGGAAATTTGGAATTTTGAAGGAACTAAACAGAGATTGCACAGTGACAGCGATGTTTGTCCGGTGACGGTGACCTTCAGAATCTTTCCATTTTATTCGCTGAGAAGGACAGGACGGTTTGACACCACAGAATTGTTCGTTTAGCTGCTCGTACAAGGTATTGATGTGGCGCTGCTGAATCCTCTCACCCTGTCCAAACCTTTGCTCACTTCTCTGTTTCTGTTGTCTGAATGAATAGTATGTTTCAGGTTAAACGACTTTCAGACAGTAGGAGTATATACTAATTCACCCTCTTGTTCGGATTGAGTCAGTTATCAAAAGTAGTAGAAAGCAAACCAGCATGCTAATTAATAATATTCTTTTGTCCAGATTTTAGCAGTGGCTAACCTTGGATTCTTTCCATTTGAATTTTGATGGAGGGTCGTCTAGACCAGAGACAGCAGTAGCAGTAGATGCCAGTTACAAAAACTAAAATTCTGTGTGCATGCTATATGCTCTCTGATAGTACCAACCAACTAATTGGTGGGCACAGCATCTGCAGATTCGTCTAGAGAATCCAACTCGCAAAAGGCTTTGCAAAATTCCCCGGAGTTAGGCCCAAAGTTTCACTTTCACGCACAATCGAGCCGCCTACGTCCAGTCAAAGTAAACTGCAGCTTTCACTTGTGCTCTAGCTTGCAGGGAATAAATAAACAAGAGCAGACATGCTTGCTTTGGACGTGAAAAAGTGGGCATTCCCTTGGTAATCCCTTGTAGTTTAATCCAAAGGCTGATGCATCATTCATCTAGAGGTGAGAGCAGGATAAAAAGTTGACTGCGAGCTAAGCGTTGCCTAGCCGTCAGGTTAAGTGCCTGCCAGTTTGGTTGGCATTTGTTTATCACTGCTGGTCACCATCATCGCAAGCGGCTGAGAGCTCTTCCATGGTCTGGGGGGGGGGGGGGGGGGGGGGGGGGGGGGGGACAGGCATGCTTTGTTGATGCTCTGTTTTCTCACACTCCCAAACAGTGGTGGTTAGGATCGAGTAATAGTAAACAACGACAGCGTACAGAATTTAGAGCCAATTAAATTCATGTTCGGGCTTTGGTTCTGTTAATGTTTTGAGATTTAGGCAGTTTCTGTATAGAGATGGCCAAATCTGTGATGTACTGTAGGACATAAGAATTGGGACCCAGGTATTCATTAGCCAAAGGACTAGCCAGTTGACTACTGACAAGATTGGGGTAGTTTTCGAAAAAACTGTCGTCTTCTAGAATAAAAGGAAAATGGGGGAGAAAATCTTCATGTCAGTCTATCTCATGACAACATCATCTTTGTACGCTTGCTGTTTAGCCGAGTCAAGCCAATCTATCCATTTTTTCCTATATATAGCTAAGCAAAAAGAGTTATATACAAGCCAATCTCTACATTTTTTGTGCTATACATAACGAGCTATTATTATTCAGTGGATCGAATTAGAAAATTTCAATCATAAAAGCCCCAGAATCTAAGCCAGAAAATTGTTTTGCTAGTTCAATAGAAGAAGAATGAATTTTTGTAAAGGCTAATTAATACAGACTATGTCGATCCGAACAGATATATGCCAGTAGAGATGGCATTGCAGCACAAGATACCAGTGAATTTGACTAGTCCAGTCCAGCTGTAGCCTGCAGCCGAAATTGTTCAGAAATCAGATGGTCTGATTCCTGGTTATGATCTGAACTGTATTTTACAAGCCCACTCCGTCTTTATAATACCACGATGGTTGTCAGGGAAGAGAAACTTTACAAGTGCATAGTGTCTGATTCGCTTGCTGCTTAGTGGCGTTCTGATGCACTGTTTGGATTTAAGGCCATGCTCTCACTGTCGGTTCAGGTATAAATATTCCTCCGGACGTGGAGACACCATATGGTGTCAAAACTAGAATACTCTAGGTCACCATGTCATGCCTCCGTTGTGCCCCCCTCCTTTGGCACGGCAGGTAAGCCACCTACCGATTAGAATGCTTAATTGCAATCATGCTGCAATTAATCTCCAATTGAGCCTGTAAACCAATTCAGCCCTTGTGTGTCCGGCATTAGAAGGAAGCTTCACAGGATCTGATCTGATGGGCATCATCCCACACACAACAACAACCACCGGCTACCACACCAAATCCTACAGATCGTCCGAGTATATCTGCAAGAGAACAGAGACACGATAGATGCTTCTTGCTGGGGAGTACAGCTACCAGAATACCAGAATATCTTTCAGTTACCAGAAGAAGATGCTGGCATTAGATATCTTATTATTATTGTCCCCAGCACAGCATATGCCATGAAGGGATATTAAACAGTTGAGCAAGGCTCAGCTCAGCTCAGCTCCATCGAGATGGATCTCATCTCGCACTCTCGCGCCTGCGACCCGCGTCGCCATTAGTTTATGCGGCCGTAAACATGCTTACATTCACCAATCCACGAGACGACGAGATAAGATATGATAGTGTATTGCCAATCATGGCTGCTGCCTCGCCACTGGCGCGGCCGGGAGAATCTGATTGCGTTTTATAATGGGGCGCGCCACTTGGTGGCAGGGGCACTGAGCTCATGCATGCCGCTGATGGCACAAGTGATTACTCTAACCTAATAATAATCTCGTCTATCTAATCCGGGGATATGGGCTAAACATATATGTATGGATCCACAACAAGGATAAAGAATGTGGTGGGCACATTGTCTGATCGCAGGTGCAACGAATTTGGAGGCACCCCGAATCTACGAGTAATTTAAGCTGCCCCCGGCTTGGATTTTTTTTATTGAGATTGCCTCCTGTTCGGATCTTGGAAGATGGAACCATGGATCTATGGTGTTACCAAGAAAAGGAAAACTATGAACAAATTTTGCAGGCCTGCTGGGCTGTCCAAGTTACGATACTGGGCTTTGAAGGCCCCCACGAGGGAGGATTGAGAGTTTGGAAAGGAAGGAAAGCGAGCTGTGCAGCTTTAAATCCTTGCCCAGGCGCGTCAGGATTTGGACCGAGGGAGCCGAGGAGGCTCAGCAGCACACGTGCGGCCCGCCGGCGGCGAGCGGTGGGGCCCAGCCTCGTGATGTCGAGCAGCAAGCGGCCCAGCCTTGGGTGGTGTGGCCCCACGTATCAGGCCTCAGTTTCTTCTACTGTGGGCTAATCATGCACCAAGCCCGTCGTGCGTGTAGCGTTCGCCCTGAGCAGCAATGGCGGGTGGTCCGATTCCATATAATTTTTTATGTTACTAACAATATAAATTTTGTGGTCTCTAAAATTTAGTGACCTTGTTTTGTTTAGTTCAATAGTGATTAAAACCCACTAAAATAACTATCACATGCACCCTAAACTTTAGTGACCCCTAAACTTTAGTGGATGTTTGACACTTTAGCATCTCCAACAATTTGTTATTTCTCATTTGCCAAATCTTGTGTTTTAGCAAGTTGCTATAATAATTTATCAAGTTGTAAAGATGTCATCTCCAACAATTTGTTATTTCTCACTTGCCAAACCAAAAAAAAGAAGATTAAAAAGGAAGGAAACTTGCATGCGGGAAACCGAGAGGAGGATTCGCGGGCGAGAGGATGGCAAGCCGATGCGCGCTCACAAAAATGGCAAACCGATGCAATCTTTTGGCAAACGTGTAGAATTGGCAAGTCCAATTGGCAAACTGTTAGAGTGTTTTTTGATTGATTTGCCAAATTTTAAAGGATGACAAGTAATTTAGCAAACTGTTAGAGATGCTCTTAGGGGACTAAAATCACCTAAATTTAGTGGCTAAACTTTAGCGGGCTGCAACCAAACAAGCCATTAGCTTCTTGATACAATATGCGGAGATGAAACAAAAAATAGTGGTTTTTACTAAAGCCTGATTCATTTTATAAGATAGATAAAACGGCTCTAGTGTATGAAGTATCTCGAACTAAAGACGGTTGAAGCCCTACTAAATAAAATCTAAATATAGTGTCATGCCACAAATATATAATATATAATAAAATAAAAATAAGACAAATCTATATCTATATCTCTATCTATACCTATACCTATATACCTATCTTTCTTCTCTAATTCTAAAGAGATAAAATTTCTCCACTCATTTTTTTTTGGTATGGCCTCCTTTAACTAATTCTGAATGTCTTTGTCTCTATTCGTTTGTCTAGTATAACCCTCCTATTTTTATATATAGGGATTGAACACAAGTAGAGTTAAGAATCATATTCTAATATGAATATAATATCTCTGAGTAAGATAAATTAGGGTCCTAATCCAAATAGTTAAAGGTAATAACATAGATATATTTTCAATTCTATATATAATCCGTGATCATACAAGTTTAAATAGCTCTTGTCTAGCAAGATATGGAGTTTGATTCCAAAACCTATTGAGTCACGTGTATGCGACCTAAACTTAGAAACAACGAGGTTTCCATACAAATTCTATCCAACATGGTTGATGACAAAAAGATTATATTATATTTTTTTCAATACAAATTGTATTCCGACATGGCTCATGATGGTAATATAAAACTAAAACTATGTGACCAATGAGATCAAGTTTATATAATAGAAAAAAGAATATATGTAAATAAAAAAAGAATACATATGGACTCGATCTATGACTCTTCATTTCACTAAGATGCGTAGAAAGAAATAGGAAAAAAGAGAATCGTGCTTAAGGGGAAAAGAATAGTAATAAAAAATAATAATAATGAGATCTTTTAGTTTGTAAGAAAAAAGTAACGAGGCATGTTATCTAACTATCTATATCTATACTATAAAAGAGCGAAGGAATTGAAAAATACCTGTCACCTAAAAATTTCATACCCACCTAAGGTATCATGCCTTGGATATCTTTCGATTTGAAATCTAACGCTTGATATCAATTTGACATATGAGCCCAACATAGACGACACATACTTACACAGTGTTTCCACCTTCATCGCCTTACATCTTAATTTTTTTTTACACCCACGAGAATTATATACCCACCCACCACGTGATCCGATATGATGACGAGTTTTTGATAATATATGCGGCCATCGCGTCGTGGTCTCTTTGATTTCTTTTTTTTTTTACACCTCAGCATGCTCCGCATTGTCTCCTCTGTAAACCCTCGCCGCCGTTATCTTACACGATCTCGTCCCCAATCCTTGCAAAGTCCCAATCCTTACAAAGTCGCAAATCTTTTCGCGGAACATTAGCGTTATTGATTGATTTGCTTGCTTGCTTGATTAGTTGATTTATTCTTGATTTGCATGTACGTACGTCAATCTCTCTCTTTCTCCGTCAAAATCTTTCCGTACACTATGTCGTTATGATTCTTTCTTGTCTTCTTGAACTAGGCCATGTACACACGGTGATAATTCTTTCATGTGTGGGGCGGCGTCAGCGGAGCAGCCTCGGCGCAGCAGCCACTACCCGAAACCAGTTTTTTCCCTACGGCAGGGAGCACTCGTCTCGGCTGAGAACCTCCCGTCACGGGCGCTCCTTCTTCCCCCGCGTGTGCGGGAAACCGACGCGAAAGAGGCCAGCACCGTCAGGAGCTGTCCCTCCTGCCCCGAAAACAAGTTCGCGCCCATGGAAAAAGAAGTCCCGCGCGCTCCATCCATCGGCATGGCCCATATGTAAGAGAGAAGGAGCAAAAAAAATAGCGCGGATGGATGGCGCACTCGGACGCGTGATGAAAAAAATCTCCCGTCCTTATCCATTCACCTCCCAAACTTTTCCCCTTCCCCTTCTCTCCTCAGATGGCGGCGGCGCATGTTAATGTCGCAGGGAAGGCCGCCGCCGCCCGTCCCTGGTATACAGTGAGGCGAGCACCTCGTTCCTCTCCTTCCTACTCAAGACCATGCCATGGCGGAATAACACGGCATCGCACCCGGCGTCAGCGTCGGCACGGGAGCGACGTGCTCCTGCTCATCTCTTCTGGATCCTCGCCCTGCTGCCACAACCCCCGCCAGCGCCGGCGCCAATACCTTTGCCGCCGCTAGGCCGGCCATCGTCCTCCCAGGTTCGTCCTCTTGCTTCCCATTCTCCCCGCCGTCCACTTGCTCGCTTGCCTGTCTCCTCTCCTGTGTGCGTAACGGCGTGTGTCGCAGGGGCTCAGGAGCAACACACGCCTACGTGCTGCTTGCTGTGGGGCGAAGGTAAGCAGCCCCCCTGTTGCATCCCCGAGATTCATAGCGCATCGGCACTGCACGAGATACCTGGCCATGGAGTAGATTAGTTCTTTGAATTGAGAGTATTTTCAGAAGTTGCAAACAGAGACCAAGATCTGACTGCTCGATGTTTCATATGGATTTGTTGTCCTTGTTGCATCACAGATGGAATCGTATATTTCAAGGGCAGTCCAAGCTCCAGAGATCTGATTGATAAAGCATACACGAAGGTAGTGAGTTTCAGTCCCTTCCAATCTTGCACGCATTCTTGGCATTACATATTATGCAGCTGTAGTTAATAAATTTATGCCCAGTGAAATGTGTCTTCAGTGAATGAATAGATTATGCTCTGATTGGTGCCATTTAGTGTTTGCGCAAGTATCAGATTGCATATACTATGATTGGTGCCATTTGCAATAAACACTAAATAGATTACATATACTAGATCCGCTTTGTTGTCCTACATGCATTTTTTCTACTTGCCCATTGCCTGACAAAATCAAGGCCACTAGAGACTGTTATCATGCATATATCGAAGCAGAATTGCACAAATCATGTTTTTTAATTGTTTCTTTGGCACTGATCCTACTACAAGGCAACTAGTGCCAAGCTTTTATTTAGAATGAGCAGCTTTCTGATGTACTCATGGGGATTAAATCTGAACATATATCTTTGTTGCTGTTGTTGCCAATTTTTGCCTGTAGAACTGAGTTACCATTTGGTGGTACCTTATGGAAAGCTTGAGATGATACTAGCTGATGTGCTTGAGCTGGAGCAAGACGAGATGGTAAGCACTTGCTGACAGAACGAATGAAATAGTAGTTCCATGAAGTTTTAGTGATTCTCTGATCCACATGCTAGTGTGAACTAATATACATATAAGGGAATCCTGTATTAGTTTGCCTCCTCTGTACTGCTGTACAGCTTGTGTGATAATATTGCCTGACCTGAATGCCTGATATGCTAATATTCTCATTGGTTGTGCCTGATTGTGTTGTACTGATGTCCTATCCACTTGCTTGTTCTTTAAAATTTGTAATTCCTAGCTGCTGATATGGTCTAATGGATTGGAGGTGGCTGAAATCATTCAAATAAGTGTGAACTTGCTGTTTTATATTTTTTTGATGAATCTGAAGCAAAATGTGGTACTTGTACAGAAGGTGGGAAAGGGCAATCATACTTCCAGCCCAACCTTAAATTACACACATCATTCTAGCATAACCAACCCATTCAAATAAGTGTGAACAACAATCTAGCATGTTAGATAGTTCTCATCTTATACAAGCTGACATAAAAGATTGTTGTTAGAACATGTGGCTATTTTTGCTTGTTGGTTGCTAGCATAAAAAAAATATTATTTCTGTTCTATAATCAACATGTTGTGTTTATATACACAGAGGGCATGTGTGTGCTGCTAGTAAGTCCTATTTTTTCTTGTGCTAAGGATCAATGAAGAAGCATAAGCTATGCTGCTTTGCGTAATTTCAGATCCTCCAAAGGAGCATATAGCGTCCAGTGAATGAAATTGTGCAGCTGCTGTCTCCTATTAGGATTGGTGTCAGCAGTAGTCTTTTATTTTTTTATGCTTGCCTTATGGAATGGTCGAATTTTATTTGTGCAGGCAATTCCTGGATGTGTACATATATTAGTAATCGGCATGATGAATCCTGGAATTGTAAGTGCAGAACCTATTTTTGTGGTCATTTAAGTGAATAATCCTATTATTGCATATGCGTACTTTACCTTTCCTCACTTAATAGAAGCATGAATAGTCCTACATTTAATTATTTTTCACATGTTTCATGTCATGGAGCATATATATGGACTGTTTTATTGCTTTATAGAAACAAATTGTGCTACATGTACAGAAGCTGGGTCATTGATAATACTTGTACTGAAGGTGGGAAAGAGGAAGCATTATCTTTACTTATATTTGCTTGAGCTTAGATATCTTGCCTTACATCACTGTAACTGTGATTACGTTCTTCTCATGAAAAAATAATAGTTTAGCTGTAGCATATTCTGCTGCAAAGACTTGTTGCGTATCCTTGGACTTTCCAGTACTTTCTCTTATTTGCATAGAGAAGGTGGTCTCAATTATTAATCCATGGTAAGATTAACATCTTAAACCATTTTCACTCTATCCACCTGAACTGCAAGCATCAAGCATGCTAAAATCGTATACTAAAAATGGTTGCTCTTAGGATTGATGTTAGCATTTTGCATGTAAAATGGTTGTTGTTAGAACAAGTGGCTATTTTTTCATTGCAGCTACATATTGCTTTTTATTGCAGGCATGCTTGGATAGAAGTACAGAACTGGGTGCATACTTCCATCAAACAACAGCTTGCTACTCGTAGACAACCAGAGTCAAGAAATGTGGATTTTTTGTCCATCTTATGCACAAGTGGCAGTGTACTGTCATGAGATACAGCTAGCTACCCTGTAGTTGTGTTGGGATATAGATATCACCTAGGTTGTGAGTTAGCACTTAAACTTGTGCTGCCTATTTATGAACTGTGCACTATTATATAGCTTTGTATTTATGAACAACTTGAATGATGTTCTAAGATTATTGAATACAATACTCCTTACTTTGTGGATTAATGGTTCCATTACATGCTATAATATTGTTTTAATGGTTAATTACTTGCTGGGAACAGTGGCATTAATGGCTAAAGAATTTGTAATTCTAGAAATGAAAAATCACCGTCAAGATGTTTTCTGACGGAGATTTACCGTCAGGGAAAGAAGTTTTCAAATCGACGCAGAAGCTAAATCTATCCCTGACGGTTTAGTGCCTGACAGCAAAAGTTCAAACTATCCCTGACGGTAGAGTAGCCGTCGGGAACATTTCCGTGACGGGATGCTGCCCAACCGACATGGTAGATATTCCCTGACGGTTCTGACCGTCAGGGACTATTCCGTAACGGTTTTCTGTCAGGAAAATATGGTTTTCCGTGTCGTTTTTTCCCTGACGGGCATCCCTGATGGTAACCGTCACGGATAGTCTTCCCTGACGGTTTAGGGTACTTTCCCTGACGGATGTGTCCGTCACGGAAAAAGCTTTCCGGGGAACGTAAATTACGTAGTAGATGGCTTGAGACAACATCGTTTCTAATCTTAGTACAAGGGCGCTACATGTACAGGTTAATTTGGTTTCTTCTTACTATTATTATTTCTTGTTTGTCAAAAATATCTCCTAGCGATCTAGCTCTACCGTGGATATTGTTGGCTCCACGGCTGCACCAGGACGCGACTCACCGCTCTTGGACACTTTTTTTCTTTATTTTAGATTAGATTTTAGATGTGAAAATTGACACGCCCTCGTAGATCAGTCTCACAGTTTTCTGTGAGTTGATGTGTTATTAGATGTAACATCACTTGGATTAGAACTCGTGCATGTAAATAATGCTGACGAGTTGATTGGATACATCTGTTTATGCATGCTTGTTCTAAAACCGTGTCAGTGGGTTAGATTGTGCAGAGCTCGATCATGTTTACCTCATGTATCTTTAGTTTGTAGCAGGTCAGACATCTTTCTTTTAATATAAGAAAGTTTTCATAATTTATCTTGAGTAGAGCCAATTGCTAAGACTTTAATCCAATATATATTTTCATATCCTTTTAATCATTCCCAATTTAACATATTTTAATTTAAACATTGATAAAAAATTTCATCTCCACAGCATGAAGGTAATACTGTTTTTGCGGAAGAAACATATGGCATGAAAGAGGTAACTGGAACTATGAGAAACTCCAATGCAAGATAGGTAAGTCTTTTTTTTTTTTGCAAAAATACTAAAATACAGAAATCTAAGCTATGTGGCCCAAGATGTAAAAAACTATTTATTTTTCTCTATTTAGACTTGATTTTAGAAGTTGTTGATGATTAAAGGGACTTTCAATCATATAGTCTATATAGAGAGCATGAAGGTAGAGCTAGCTATGCAGGATTTCTCATGCTTATATATGTCACTAGATTTGATAAGGTGGTTTCTTTGCGAATGACAAATTTTACAGTATGATGCTTCGTTCTCTTATAAAAGCTATAAAATAATTATACTAGAAATATTGTGTCTTTATTGTTGATAACATTTCTTCTTTGGAGGCTTGTAAAAGTATCTGCATAGCTAGGCACTGTCGTCCTACCACACCAATTCAAATTTGTTCATGTAAATTTTTGGGAGTCTTGATCATGTATTTGTCACAAAATATAGCTAGGCAAATGCAAATGTTGCGTCTTTGGAACTGCATGGTAAGGTATATGATTTACGAACATAGAAAAAAACAACGAGAAGGTCGAGGGGGAGGAGAGACCAACATAGGTACATGCATCGGGTAAGTTTCGTGTGTGATAAAAAAAAACAGAGCCGACGGGAGATCGATGACCTATCTAAACAGGAAAAGGGTGTTTCGCCATATAACTAATAAGATCTTTTATCCTATTTTCTTCAACTTATGTAATTGTGGTAAGGCGTGTGTGGTTGTTTTTCTAGTTCTTTTCAAATTGTTAGGATTAGTGCATCATTCATCTTATGTGTATCACAAAGGTGACCATCCTCCAGACCTCAATCTGGACCTCTGAACATAGAATGCCAAGTTTATTCCTTTTCATTGTTTTCAATTTTAGAGATTAAGGTTTAGTGTTCAAGTCCAATCCTAAATTATTGTTGGTATGCCAAAATGATGCTTTCTTTCTTGAAAGCCATCTATGCCACAAATCAGGTGTGGGGCTCCCCAGGAGGTTAGTGACCAAGAGAAAGATGGACAAAATTTCATTTTGTTTTTCACGTGGTCGTTTCATCACATTGCAGTATGATTGAGCTAATATGCTCTAAAATTTGTGATTCAATCAAATTCAGAGTCTTACTCAACCAATATTTTTCAATGTTCAGGACCTGCAAAACACTGTCGAGGGTACTTTCATCAATATGTCTTTTGGCAAGTTTGGTCATTTTTTTGGTGCTGCTCAAAAGGGTGATGTTCTGCAATGGAATTTTAACATGCTGGTATGCCTTCACCATCACTTTTTTCTTCTTATCTAGGTTTGGCCAATTGCTATAAAAAGTACAGATTCAGGCATTTAACAATCCTTGATTGTAGCTGAATATGTTGATTCATTTGAACAAGTTTTTAACTTTATGGGGGTTCACTGATTTAGGAACAACAATAGTACAATCTACTACCCTAGCTCAGACTTACTAGATCAGATCGTTTACGTCAAATGCTAAAATTTAATAATAGTTGGCGTTGGATTGGAATGTATTTTGATAGTCATTGGAAGATAATCCATTACTAATATTTCTTTTTTATGTTCTCTTTTTCTTCAAGAATAGTTCTCTAAACATTTTGTTCCCATCCTATTATTGGGTTAATTCTATCCTATGAATATGACAAATCTTTTGTAAAGTCAGTCTTTTGCTCTAAAATTCTTCATGTAGGATGCTATACAATATCAAAGGGAGTTTCTCGTAGCTGATTATGAATTCATTAGCATCTATGGGCATTCATTGATTTGTTTTTACCATTCTATCATTGAGTTAATCTATGGGCACTCATGATATGGTTTTAGCACTCTATCATTGAGTTATTGATTAATTACTACTTTTTCTCTTTGCTGAAAAATTGTATATTGAAGTAATGAAAACTTGTGAATTGGTGAGATGGATTCAATTATGGCTTTATATATTGTTGATCTGAATAACAAAATAACTTTTATATGATACTGAAATTGTTTTCTGAACAATTTCTTTAATATTTAATCATCATTAAGATAATTTGTTTATCAAACACGTGCGTGGCGCACGTGCATGTTCACTAGTAGAAAAAAAGAATAGAAATAAAATAAATAAATAGTAATGGACTTCACCACGCACTCCACTTATTCTTATTCGAGACTCTGAAAATACCACGTATGTAGCTCGAAAAATAGCAATACAAATGAGATGAAAAAAAGGTTAAAAGATATATAGAAAAAGATAAAATATAAATAAATATGCAATACTTCTATATCTGTTTTATATTGACGTTCAGTTTTTTTCTTCTATTACAATGCACGGGCACATTTGCTAATACAGCTAAAAAGTCATAAACATTTTTAAAATACTCCGTAAGTAAGAAACTCAAAAAATTACTTATAAAATCTAAATACCTATAATACTTTGGTCAAAATCCTACCGTGCCGACGGACACCTTCCGATTTATACTTTCTCTACGGCCCAATGTCATGCTTTGGCCCACGCGAGAAGCCTGACGAGAACGACATCGCCATATCCCACGTGGCCCAAGGTTAGTTTTGTTTTGAACCATTTTTTTGTATTCCCTATTTCTAATCTATTCTTTAACTGATCTTTTATGAGTAAATTACACTGACGGTATCTAAACTATTATGTGATTCTTATCCAGGTGTCCAGGCTATGAAATTGCATATGTAGGTCTCTAAATTATTTAAATATACCATCTCGGTCCACATCAGCCTATCACCACCCCGGTCTAAATCAGCCACGTCTTAGAACCGACATGTGGGTCCATAGCTCGTGCTAACTAGTCCCTAAATTATCATATGGTTGTTACTCATATGGGTCCCAACTCTTTCAAAGTACTACAATCCGAGTCCAAAGCAACGTTTTCACACTCCATTCATCGTCACATGGATTGCCATATAGGCTTTCCGAGCCTTTGCTTGTTTTGAACTTGGTGTCATCTATTTCTCATCTTATCTTAGAGAGCAATGTATTGATGCCATCTGCTTGTACTAATGGGTATTGTTACTAAGTGTGTACTAATACACTTCACTTGTTCACAGTGACATAGAATAACTGGCCGGCACACCGACAGATTTGTTGATAGCTAGTTGTCCCATTTCAACGCGAGTGAGTGAGGTGTCTTAGCACACACTTGGTAATGATGCATGCCTCAATGCATCCCCTAATCCAACTGTACTAACAGATGGTTTCAAGACATTGCTTTGGATTGAGATGAGTAATTGATAGTTTGGGACCTATGTGAGAATCATATGATAGTTTACGGATTATTCCTATAATTATGAGCTACAAACCCCACGTGTCAATTCCACGCTAGAACGCCACGTGAGCTAATGGAATGTGGTGTGGTTGTTTTTGACCGAGATGCTATACTTAAATAGTTTAGGAACCTAGATATTCAATTTCATAGTTTAGGGACCTAGATGAGAATCGTGTAATAGTTATTGGGGACCGCTAGTGTAATTTACTCTAATCTTTTATTTTTTATTTTGTTTCCCCTGTTATTTTCTTCTTTATTCCCTATCACATTTACTTTTATCCATTCTTTCTTTACTTAATGTGTTATTTTCATTTTGGTTTGTTTTCCATTCTTCCTTTGTTTTTCTTAATCACATTATTCTTTGTCTCCTCAATGTTCCCTCATTTTCTGTTTCTCTGTTTTCTGTGAACTAATTCATTAAGGTCGGTGGGTGATATTAAAGACATTACTATCTAGTGCTTATGCAACTTAATTATCAATGTTGATTCTTTTTGCACTTGGTCTATTTAGGGTCTGTTTGGTTCACCCCTTCTAAAGTTTAGTGACTAAAATTTAGTCCCTTTTAGTCACTAAAGTGCCAAACATCTCATTAAAGTTTAGTGGCATTTAGTCTTCAAGGAGTAGCTAAACGTGACTCAAGTGTAGATGGGACAACTGCTTTAGTGGGTGAAACCAAACACGTATCACTAAACTTTAAGAGCCACTAAATATTAGTGGGTGAAACCAAACAGGGGTCACTAAACTTTAGTGTGCGGTTGTCGGATGAGGGTCCGCTAGCCCAAGCATAAGGTATGTTTTTCATCTCTAGTTTTATCTCTTTCACCTTTCATTTTCTTCTTTATTTTATTTTATATTTATTCTTGTTCTGAAATCTATATTTCCTATATTTTCATCCTTTTATCTAATACTTACATTTCAAATGTGTCCAAAATTTTCTTCTTTAAGATGTTATAAGAACGTGCAAGACATTTTTGTCACAATGCTGGACTCGTGCTTTTAGAACATTTTTCACCATGAACTTGTAATTGTTTCCCATCAAATTAGAATAGGTTTCTCCCTAATCTACAACAATTTGCGATGAAACTAGAACAAATATGTAACTGCCCGTCTGGCCCAATTACATTACCAGGCCAACAAGCCCATAACTCACATGAACCCAAGCTGTTGGCCGTCTGACGAGAACTCAGTTGGCGGCCACTCAGTCAGTCCCTAGGCCCTTCGGATAAATAAAATGTTAGCCAGGTTTGACATGACTTCAAGTAGCTCTAACTTTTCTGACGTATTTTTGTATTTATTATTCATACACAGAAGTTATTTTTATCTCTTTTTTTTTATCTTTCCTCTCACAGAGTAAATGTAAGTAGGTAAAGAAATAAAAGATAAAAATAACTTTGGTGAACAATATATAAATGGTGAATGTGACAAAAAAAATTGAAGCCGTTTGGAGTTGAACCAAACGTGACCTTAATATCCTTTTACATATATCTAATAAAATATCACATCGGACGTGGAGTGGCACTTTCCTGAAATTCTGTTCTAGAACTGCATCCACATGAGCACATCCTCCATGGCGTGTGTGGCCGTACCGCGAGATATTCCTGCCGCCTCGTGCAGGCCTGCCACAGTGCCACTGCCCATCGCTGCTACTGTACTCCACGGGCTTGGATCATGGATGTCCCAGGCACCGATCATTTTGACGCGACAGCGTACGACGCGGGTCGTCGCACGGGCGCTGGCACTCGGCACATGCACGCACGCCACAGTGGCCGTGGCCGGCCAAAGGAGAGGCCGCGCAGGCTAGCTAGCTAGGCTGTGACGTGCACGGTGCACTCCATTGCATCTGATCGACAAGTCGAGGCGCGAGAGAAGCGCTGTGGCGAGTCACTCGCGATGTCACCTCCAGCAACAGCATGGACCCTACCCGGCCTCGCGATGGTCAGCTGCCCCTGGCTGGCCGGCCTCGTTCCTGTTCGCGCCGGCCTGCTGGGTGATTAATAAAGCTCATCGAGGTGACGCGTAAACAGCAGTGGATCGGGATCGTCGATCAGCCACAGGGTTTCGATCGTACGAAGTACTTACACAGTACTTGTGCTGCGCTCTTTCCTCCTGTGTCCTGAAATCCTGGGCCTAACCCCGTACGTGGCGGTCTGCAGTGGTAGTAGTACTTCAATGAGTAGGATCAGTTTTGTTGAGGAGCTTTTTATCCGTGTGCCACTATAAAAGATCGATATTATTTGTGGATCATTAAAATTTTGAAAAATTTCTCGATACCCTTATTCAAATTTTGTTTTACATGTATGTCATTTTCGTCAAATTCACCTCAGCGGAAAAGATAATTTTGCCCTTAATTATAGAGTGTATCAATTTTTTCGTTCTTTTTCCTCTGATGATAATTTAACAGCCCGTATTCTTTAAAACTTTACTTTTTCATTCTCTGTAATAGCTATGTTTGTGCACATGAATATTTCTAATCAATATAATTATATTAAATATTTTCAATAAATATAATAAAATTGAATATTTTGAATAAATATAAAAATTGCAATTTTATTATGTTTATTGAAAATATTTGATTTTATTATATTTATTGAAAGTATTTAATTTCATTATATTTATCAAAAATATTCATGTGTGCACACACAATGTTACCGTGAATAAAAAAATAATTTTTTTTATTGTATTTATTGAAAATATTCAATGTTATTGTATTTATTGAAAATATTGGTGTGTACAAACAAAGCTGTTATAGTGAATGAAAAAGTAAAGTTTTAGACAAGGCATGGGCTGGTACAGTGTCACCAGAGGAAAAAAAACAAAAAAAATTTGATACACTCTACAACTAAGGATAAAATCGTTCTTTTTGCTGTCCGTTAGAGGTGAATTTGATGAAAATGGTATACTGAAGAACTTTAGGTAAAAGACTCTTTGTTGAGAGGAGTAGCGTCGCCACTTACCAGCCGTTGGCCCTGTTTTCATACCGCTTAAATATTGTTTATATGACCAAAATAAACTGAACAGCAAACACTGTGTTGTTTTATAGCTTATTCTAACATTATTTCTCTTCATCGCACCTATTTACACTAGAACACAAAAGTTAGACCATACTTACTTCTTAGATAAGTGTATTTTAAGAAGTGCTTCCTTAAACCGTCCTACCCAACAGAGCCGTTGAGAAGCGCTTCTCTAAACCGTGCTATCGAACAGTGTGGTTGTTAGATGCTCAGGATCTCGCGCGTCACACACGCCATATAATAGGATGACTAGTGTGGAATATTAGTCGGTAGCACGATCTTATTAGCTAGGCTGAGGGGTCGCGGGCGTAGCGCACACACATGCAGGGACAACAGGGATCATCGATCGGAGCTAGCTAGGTTTGTCATGATTGGTGTACTAGTGTGTTGATGTGTGCAACTGCACACGGGCACAGTAGTGTCCTCCTTTTTTAGATAATGCAGTGGTGTCCTCGAGCCCCGTGAATACATGAAATCACATGCGCGAGGATGCGCATTGTCAAAGGTCCACATGCATACGGTCTACAGTAGCTAGCTAGGGCAGATTATTGCGGTCCTATATGGTACAAGTAGTCCTCCTATTTACAGTTTATTAGAACACACACAATGACACAAGTGGGCAACGTCGTTAGTCAATAAAACTCTTTGGTTCCTCACTACTACAGAACACACCTTTGTCTGATTTTCAAAATCGGTTTTACCTCCGGTGAAATTTGCACCCGGGGCTAAAGGTACCTTTAGTCCCGGTTGGTAACATCAATCGGGACTAAAAGTCCCTTCCCAACGGCTCAGTTGTTAGACATTGTCAGGGGTGACTTTTAGTCCCGGTTGATATTACCAACCGATATACCAATCGGGATTAAACCTTTAGCCCCGGTTTAAGGTACAAACCGAGGCTATTTATGACCCTTTAGTCACGGTTGGTTCTATGGACCGGGACTAAAGGTCCCTCCTATTTGAACTCTCTTCCTCCACTGTCCGAGCCCGAGAGCTCATTTCTTCCTCTGTGTTTTTGCTTGTTCTTGGTGTGTTCTTCATTGTCCTTCATCTCCTCTTCGGCTGCTTCATTTGATCACTTCTACGTCTCCATCGACTCGTTGAAAGGTTACTATCTTCAACCTCTCATGTTTTAGCGGCAGCATATGTTGTTTCTTGGTCTATGTATGGTTTTTCTTTATGATTTTATCTCTTTGCCATTTTAAGCTTCATTCACTTGACATTGTTTGAATATTTTGAAAAATGCAACTAAAACTAGTATTCTAAGTATATATACCTTTCATTTGTACTATGTATACCACATTTTATGGTTTAATTAGTTGAAAATAGAGATTTTAGTGAATTATTTAGCTTAGTTAGAGAATTATAGATTTTTAGGATATTATTAATTTATTTAATTTGTGGATTATATGAGGAATATATGGTGGATTGTTCTTGATTTATATGCCACTTGAGCTCAACATACATTCAAGATTAGTTTAGCTTAGTTTGAGAAATATAGATTTTTAGGATATTATTAAATGATGAATTTATGGTGGATTGTTCTTGATTTATAATATTCCACTTGAGCTCAAAATAATTATATATTTAGATGAAGAAGTTAGCTACCTAGAATACTTTAGTTGTATACATGTCACATTTGATGATTTTAGATAAATGTAAATTTTAGTTGTTTTATTTTCTTTGTTTAGAATATGAGGAATTTATAATATCTAGTTTGAAAAATTAGTATAGAGAGTAGATGCCAACTGCTTCGGGGTACTCGGCCTCTGATCGGGTTCCAAAGCGACTAAGGCCAGACCTCCCTCTCATTACCTGTGGCAAGTGTATGCAAAAGACTATGAAAGAGTACCGAGTGGGGAAGGCGGGTCCCAACAACAGTCGGATCTTCTATAAGTGTCCAGATCGCAATGTGAGTTATATATTTTGTCTCATTTGATGGTTATGGTTAATTTGTACCTATATTTCCTGATGATTTTTATTAAAATGTTGATTTTTTATTTCTATTTTCAGTGGGATGACACTGGATGCCGCGGCTAGTACTGGGAGGAAGATTATGTTAAACATGTGGCGGAGGCTACAAAGGCTGATGAGGCAGCGAGCCAGCTCAAGGAGCTCGTCGATGTTGAACAGACGAATAATGATCTGTCTGCTTTAGTTGGGATTGGTCAGGAGATCATTATGCTACTAAAGTGCATTTTATGTCGAGGCTTTCATAGAGCATACATTAGTCTTTGTGTGACTCGGAAATGACACATGATGGTGTTCCATCTCATGTTATTTTAATATAGACCTTTCAGTATTTTTATAATTTCATTTTTTTGACCAAAATGAGAAATTTAATTATGTTTTGGGTCATATAATGCAGATGATGACACACGATTGGATGTACAATGTAGATCGCCGCTCCAAAGAGTTCATTGATGGCGTGCATGATTTCTTAAGAGCGGCTGAGGCAAACAAACGGGATGGTAATTTCATGTGTTGTCCATGCACCTTGTGCAAGAATTTGAAGGAATATTCTAGCTCAAGGATTCTTCACTCACACTTGTTGAAGTCGGGTTTCATGTCAAACTATATTTGTTGGACCAAGCATGGAGAAACCGGAATTATGATGGAAGAAGACGAAGAAGATCAATTGGACCCTGAAGACATTATTGCTCAATATGGTGACTTCAATGATACTGCAATGGTGGAAGAAGAAGAAGAGGCAGGGGCAGAGGACACACTCTCTGAAGATGATGGTCTTGGTGAAGTCATTCGTGATGCACAAAGAGATTGTGAAAGTGAAAAAGAGAAAGCTAATCTTGACCGCATGCTAGAGGATCACAAGAAACTACTATACCCAAGCGCCAAAGATTGGCAAAATAAGTTGGGTACAACACTAGAGTTGCTACAATGGAAGGCAAAAAATAGCATATCCGACAAGGCATTTGGGCAATTACTCAAGATCCAAAAAGATGCTTCCGAATCCTAACAAATTGCCTACCACTACGTACGAAGTAAAACAGGTCGTGTGCGCTCTGGGATTAGAAATCCTGAAGATACATGCATGTCCTAATGACTTCATCCTGTAACGTGGCAAGGACTACGGGAATTTGGATGAATGCCCCGTATGTAAAGCGTGGTGGTATAAGATCAGATGAGATGACCCTGGCGATGTTGAGGACGAAGAGCGTCCTAGGAAGAAAATCCCTACCAAAGTTATGTGGTATGCTCATATAATACCATGCCTGAAACGTCTGTTCAGAAACAAGGACCATGCAAAGTTGTTGCGATGGCACAAAGAAGACCGTAAGACAGACAACATGTTGAGACACCCTGCTGATGGGTCCCAGTGGAGAGCAATTGACAGAGAATTCCCGGAGTTTGCAGAAGACGCAAGAAACTTAAGGTTCGGTTTGAGCACGGATGATATGAATCCTTTTGGGGAGCAGAGCAGTAGTCATAGCACTTGGCCTGTTACTCTATGTATCTACAACCTTCCTCCAAGGTTATGCATGAAGCGGAAGTTCATTATGATGCCGATGCTGATCTAAGGCCCAAAGCAACCTGGCAACGACATCGATGTCTTCCTGAGGCCCTTAATTGAGGAACTCCTACTTTTATGGAGCAAACCATGTGTACATGTGTGGGATGAGTACAAACAGGAACACTTCAACCTGCGAGCATTGTTGTACGTAACAATCAATGATTGGCCCGCCCTAAGTAATCTTTCAGGACAGACAAACAAGGGATATAATGCATGCACACACTATTTTGATGACCTTGACTGTGTGTCAGTGTCTAAAATGGCGGGGTCTAGATGGCCAACGAGTAAATTTCTAAGCGTGTCGGAGTTCGGATGGTTGCGCTCGGAGAACACAGAGATTTATACTGGTTCAGGCACAAACTCCCTACGTCCAGTGTGTTGCGGGGTCGTATTACCGAGCATGGTGAGAGAGGGAAGGCGGTTCTCAGGTCTCGTGCGTATGAGGTTCTTGGTTCTGGTGGGTGCTCGCGTGTATGCGAGTTTGAGTGTGTGTGAATGAATGTTGGGATGTCGAGAGAGCTAGATTGGGGGTCCATTACCTCCCTTTATACGTAGGGAGAGATGGAGGAGTACAGTAGAGAGAGGGGGAGTGATCGTGGGCCCGACTTGGGCTGCTACCGAGGGAGGGCCTTGTCTTCATCCTGTCTTCCTTCCTGAGGAAGATTGTGCTAGTAGACACATGTCCGAGTCCTGTTCATCTTTGTTGTGCTGTAGCCATGCACCTTGTGACCGGGAACCATGTTGTCCCCTTTTCTGGGCATGGGCGGGGGCTGTCGCGTAGGACCAGACACCCCCGCGTTCCATCGTACAGGGCTGATGACTCCCTAATCCCTGTTGAAGTGTCCGTCGGGGACATGGAGTGGATGTAACGCGTAGAAGTCGTCGGTTTAGGAAGCACATGACCTTGTATCGCAGGATGAACAGAGGTCGGCATGGCGACTCATGCCTTAAGCCCCATGCCTGAGGACGGAGGAGACTGTGGACGTTTTGACTATATGGGCTAGGGCACCCTAGGCTGTGGATGGCGATGAGATCTTCGAGGGCGAGGGATGTCATGGATGACGTTCGCTGGGCTCGGACGGGGCGGAAGAGCCCCCGAGGGTAGATGACGTCATGGGTGACGTCACCTAGACTTGGGCGAGGCGGAGGAGCCCCCGAGGGTTGATGATGTCTCGGATGACGCCGCCTTGGCTCGAGCGAGGCGGAAGAGCCCCCAGGGTCGATGACGTCTCGGATGACGCCACCTTGGCTCGGGCGAGGCGAAAGAGCCCCCGAGGGTTGATGACGTCTCGGATGACGCCACCTTGGTTCGGGCAAGGCGGAAGGGCCCCCGAGGGTCGATGACATCTCGGATGACGTCACCTTGGCTCGGGCGAGGTGGAAGAGCCTCTTAGGGTCGATGTCGTCTTGGATGATGCCACCTTGGCTCGGGCGAGGCGGAGGAGCCCCCGAGGGTTGATGACGTCTCGGATGACGCCACCCTGTGCCGTGCTGTCCTTTCGGCCTGTACGGACGATTGACCCGTCGAAGACATGTTTGTCGGATTCCGGGTCTGACTTCGCCCTTTTTTCCTCTGTGGCCCAAAAGTGGACGTGACGTGTCTTTCCCGTTCGAGGAGTGGTGCCAGAGCGCCACTTGTTCCGTGGTTAAGACTCTAGACCGCGTGCCCTGAGCCACCCGTCTGCCTCGCCATTTATAGCCCCGTTGCACTCTCTCGAAGTGGGCGCTGTTGCACAGTGCGGCGTGGCTGGGAGGAGCTGCTGTAGATTCACGGGCCTACTGTCGCGTGAGTGCCCTGTCAGTTTATGGGAAGATCCACATCCACACAGCATGGCCTGCCCCAGATTCTTCCTCCGAGGCCTCCTCGGAGAGTCCCTTGAGCCGCCCTGGCGGGTGGCATTTTGAGAGCAGCACCGGGTTCAGAGGAAGTTCTGCGGTGGGGGTAGGTGTATCCCTCTTCGCATAGTGGCAGGATTCAGAGGAAGCTCTGCGAGGTGTGCATAGCTCCCTCTTATCCTTACCACCGGGCGGAAGAGAGGTGTCACCACCTCCTGCACGAATCGCTCCGAGGGGGGGGGGAAGGTGTGGAGTCCATCCTTTCGGTTGGATCCTGCTTTCCGCCTCCGGGGGGCGACGGCGTGCTTCCCCTCCCTAGGGGGTAGTCAAGGATGTGTCCACTGGAAAAGTCATTGCATTTTTGCATGACTCCCAGAGTTGGCTTATCCTTGGCCGCTGGTTGATGGTGATGCCGCCGTCGGCGAGACGGGCGGACTCAGAGCTGCCGAAGTTCGGCGGGCTCGGAGCCGTTTGCCGACGGCGTCCTCGACCGCGAGGCAGCTTAGGGAGCTTAGCTACAACGCGCCCAGTCGACCGCGGAGGAGGGACGCGTCCTGGGGTTCCCTGAAGACGAGGCGGCCGCTGTTCTCCCATAGCTGCAGTGTGCCTGGTCTAGGGGCCCCGTGGGTCGTGGCGCCGCCATCCGAGGCGATCTTGTTCCTCAGGCAAATTCCTCCCGAGCCCTGTGGCTGGGTTGCCTGACCTGGATACGAGATCAGTCGAACAGTGGTGAGGTATTTGGTGTAGGTGCCCTTGGGCACCCCTAGCTTTCGGCCCTTTAGCCTGGGATTTCCCATCAGTCCACCTTGTAAACGTTTTCGTGTTTTTGTTGTCTGATGATCGGGCTTATCCCCTTGTGGCTTTTAGAGAGCGTGTAACCCATGCAAAGATCAATATATATGTGGGTCTGAAATGAGAAAAGGGGTGCCTATGTTTACCTGTGCGGACCTCTGACGGGTGAGACATGAGGCCTCCTTTTCCCTCTCCGTTATCCAGTTGCTTGAACCGGTAGGAGGGGTGCAGCGGCAGCCCCCGAGTCTCTACTCGATGTAAAGAAACGTCTCGGGTCTGTGCCATCTTTTCGTATGTTCCCCGCGCATCTCTCCGCGAGAAGGGGGATTATGAGTCGGACCATGCTATCCTCGAGGCGGATGAACCATGGATGCTCGTCGAGGTAATAATGGGAAAAACTAAGTGGGGTGCTCGGTTCCCGTTCGTTGGGGTCCTGGCTGGTGGCCCATGTCGTGGCTCACCCCAAATGGGTTTCATATAGTAGCCGGGTCCGTTCGATGGGTCCCGGGGGCTTGCTGCCTTCCTTCGGTAGGAATACCATGAACCAATCATCCGTGAAGATGGACTCAAATACGAAATCTAGGAATGACCTTAGCATCTGATTGCTAGGCTAATGATCGCTAGCGTGTCCATTCCCTATTCGCCCCTCGCTCTGTCGTCCTGAGACGGCCATTTCGAACCCCACTGGGTCCGCCTTCGTTTCTCTGGACCGTAGTGGGCCGTCAGGGCGTCTATAGCCCCTATACCTTTAACTTACCTGGGCCCACGGGCCGTTGCCGCTTGGTCGCGCCACGTGTGCGTCCCTCCGATCCCTGCGTTAGGTGGCCGAGCTCGGACGAGCCGGAGGTCTCGTTGCTGTGTGCTGGGGACGCATACGAAAATGATCTTGCGTGCACGACATGGTGGGCCCGGGGTGGATCCTGTAATGATGATAGATACGGGATGTGGGATTCGAAACGAGAGGAGAGTCGGATGGTGTCAGTTACCTGCCATCATGCGCGGTTCCCGGTATTCCAGTGTACAGTGGAGTGAACGTGACCGAGCGACCATATTTAACGCGACTCGGGTCGTGGGGTCGTGCGCGTCAGGGGCTGCGGAGGCGCCGTTCCGTCTTCCGGTCCCTTATAAATATCTGTGCATGGCGTCACCCCCCGTGAGCCCTGCACTATTCGCCTCTCTCGCCGCTTCGTCTTGCTCACGCCGGATCCTTTGAAGCTAGGGTTTGTGTCATAGTGCGTCCGTCTTAGCCACGCTTTGCATCGCGCCGCGCGTCGCTTCCCGGGAGGACTTCAGATGGCCGGTGCGCCTCCGGAGAAGAGCTGGCCCCATTGCGAGGCTGAGTACGAGCGGGCGCTTGCGTTGGTGGATGCGGGGATGCTGCGCCCGGAGCTCTCCGCCGACAACGATGCCGAGTGGATCGTCCCCACCGGCGTCGACAGGTCGGACCCGCCGAGCGGGTATGTGGTCTCCTTCTTGCCGTTCCACGAGCGCGGGTTCGGGACACCACCATCTTGCTTCTTCCGGGGGATCCTTCACCATTACAGGATTGAGGTTCACAATCTCAATCCCAACTCCGTCCTCCATCTCGCGGCCTTCGCGGCCATGTCGGAGGGGATGTTGGCGACGGAGCCGGACTTCAACTTGTGGAGGTTCTTCTTCAAGGCAACGGTGTTCGTCCTTCATGCTGGAGGGGTGAGACGGGTTCCGTCGAGTGGAGGGTGCACCATCAGTCTCTGTTCGTCCAACTCCCACCTTTACATGCCGGCGCGAACGAGCTCGTCCAACCGGGGATGGCACTCATAGTGGTTCTACATTCAGAACTACCCCGAGGCGCCACTCCCGGAGTACACGGGCCGGCATTTTGCCGAAGAGCCCCCCAGCTGGAACGACGACTTGACCCCGGAGGAGCTTGGGGGGGATAGCGCCCTATATCCGGAGCTTGGGGTGGCTCCGTGACGCGGAGCTAAACCTTTCGAGTGTCATCGCGCAATTCTTGCAGCGCCGGGTGCTCCCGCTCATGGCGCGGGTGCGTGCGCTGAACGACATGGTTCCAGGGACGTCGCGTGAGGTGTCCACCATGGCGGCGGTGGACCTGGAGCTGGCGGACGCGGTCGAAGTCGCCCGGAGGCTGCTCGGGGATGCCTTGGACGAAGATGGCGCCTACCGTTGTCCACCGATGCGGCCTAACCTCAACTTCATCGAGCTGGTGAGTCAAGACCGTAATGTAGTGTCTCTTCTCCGCATTCCCTTTATTTGGTGATGACAACTCGCACGCCGCTCGTCCTTTTTTTGCAGGCGCCCCTTTCGATAGCTCGCCACGTGGCCGCGCCTCTCCCCCCTCCGCCTGTGCTAGGTGCGGAGGACATGGATTGCGAGGCCCTCGGGGAGGATGACGACGAGGACCAGCGTCCTCTATCGGAGGTGGTCCCTGCACTTTGAACGGCGGGGCAGCGCGTCAGCCGGCCGCGGTCGTGACCACGGTGGTGGTACCGCCGGTGAGGGTGCTCGACGCGCATCTGGCCCCTGGTAGTTCTAGGGGCGGTGCTGCCGGCGGCACTCCGTCCACTCCTCTTCCCGTCCTACCCGTGGAAGGCGGGGACGGCGAACGGAGCGGCGGTTCGGGGTCCTCGAACCGTAGCGTAACGGGGTCATTGCCAAAGCGTGGCCGCGTCTTCTCCCCACGGTAAGCCTGCTTTGCGTGGTGTCCCTCTCCGTTTGTGTGGTGAACACGGGCTGGACGTCGCAGGGCCGTCGGGAGCGCCGAATACGCGGGCTGGAAGAGACTACGCCGGGAGGCGCCTCTGGTTGGTCTAGGACGGGACGTCATGACCTTGGCCACAGGTTCGTCGGGCGCCGCAGGGACCAGGAGTGGCCCGGCCCTGAACGATGCCGCCGTGGTTGGCGCGACGTCACAGACCCCTATCAACGCTGACCCCGCGGTTGTCGTGCCATCTACTTCCCCGGAGGTGGTAATCGTCGACGACTCTGGGGAGGAGGGTGGCCCGGATGTCACCGTGGACATGGACGTTGAGGAGGTCCAGACGGACGCGACGCTGGGGGACACCGCGGTAACGGCCGGCGCGGGGAAGGCGAGACACCCGGACGGCCCCCCTCCCCGTGGCGGGTCGCCTCGCGACGTGATAGTCCCCCAGTCGTTCACAGAGGAGGAGTTGGCGGCCGCGCGGGCGTCGAAAGCTGTTCTCCCCCAGCCCGACACGACTTCGCAGAGTGAGCCGGCTGGCGCCGGCGGAGAGACCGCTCCTGGGGCGCTTCGCCGACTTGGCGCTGATCGCCACTCCTTCGGGGATGCTGACCCGATCGCGTGGGTCAACCGGGAAAACCCGGGGGAGCCAGTGTTCGTGCTCGACGACCAGCGAGAACTTCAACACTGGCGACATGTCGCGAGCTCTCGCCGGGAGCATGAATGCCGTGTGGCACATGCGGTGGATGAGCTTCAGCGGTTGGTCGCGTCGCTCAACGACGACCTCTCTCACCATGGCAATGTGAGGACCCACTTGAACGTAAGCGTTGTTTCTTTTGTTCCGGTTGACTTGCTAACATCCCTTTCCTCGCAGATCCTGATGGCGACAAGCGCCGAGAAATCCGAGTTCCTCCGCCGTGAGGTTGGGCGGTGGGACCCCGGGTCGTGGGCAGCGGCCGGGGACACCGACGTGGTCGAGGCCCTCTTGACTGTTCGCAGCTGAGTGGTCGAGCTAGAAGAGAAACTGAGGGCTTTAGAGGCGAGGGAGGAAGAGGCTCGAGCGTTGGCACGCTGGAATGTGACCGACGTCGAGCGGGTTGAACTGGAGCGGGATGTTGCCCGCACTGGTGCCAAGGATATCCGCAAGATGCTGACGGACGAGCGCGCGACGCATCGGGCCGAAGTTGAGCGTCTGATGTCCGAGTGTGACGCCGAGGCGGAAGCGTGGCGCCGGGCCATCTCGGCGCTAAACTCCATGGAGGAGGAGTGCAACACCATGCGACGCCAACGTGACGTCAATCATCAGGAGCGAGACGGCGCCGTGGCCCGCTTCGAGGACCTGTCCAACCAGGCGCGCGAGCGCAATATTGATGCTGACCGGAGGATTCTGGAGTTCTCCACCCGGGTTGGTGAGTTGACGACGGTCGCCTCACAGCTCCTGGCAACGGTCGCCAGTCTAGAGGGAGAGAACGCTGGTATGTCTCCTCCGCCTGCCCGCTTGCCTTGGCATTGTGCGTAGTTTGTTTTCAGGGGTTGAGGTCCTCTTTCTTGTTGTTTCAGCGTTGCAGGCCGGCGCGCAGGAGGCACAGACGTTGCGGGAGGCCGTGCACGGGGTGTGCGACCTCTTCGGCATGGTTGCCATCGAGGGTGGCCCGGCAGCGGCCAGTATCCGCGTTGACCTGCTCTGGGAGCGGGGCCAAGCGCGGATCCGGGAGGCCCTGCGCATCGGGGTCCACCGCATGATGGCCATCGCCGCCTGCCTCTACGACGTGGTGACTCCCGTGCTCGTCAGCTTAGGGTACCCCCGTGACGCCCCAGAGGACCTGCTCGACCGGATCGAGGCCGATGCAGAGGAGCCTGCAGCGATCCTGGCCGCCAAGCTTGACGACGATGTGTTCCCGCCGCCGGAGGAGTGACCCTGCGTGGCCAGAGATCAGGGTCGAGGGCCCTTGTAACAAACATTTTAAGTTATCTTCTGATGTGCCCCCAGGAGGGTTTTTAGACGACTTTGATAGCTCATTGGTGAGCTCATTTTAAATTTGTTTGCTTGTTGGTTTTCGCATTTGCCTTTTGCTTGGGCTACTTGCCCGACTTTCCCTGGGAGGAGCTTTGATCTGTTCGGGTGCGAGGTCGGGTGGAGATACTTGGCTCCGGGGAGCCAGAGTATTTCGTGGCCCTTTGGCACGGTCCGACGAGATCTCTTCTCTCGGCGCAGGAAATCCGACTTTCGCTTAGCAGATCGGCAAATGCAGTTTTTTGAGTGAAAAAGTTTTTTGGAGTGAAAGACAGGGGGTTACCCCCTTCCCAGCCCCCGAGCGAGGTGTGTTCTAGCGCGCGTCGAGAGTGCACCTTGCTAAGCGGTCGGTCCGAGAGTTCCCGCATTTTTATTCCTCAAACTTTTTGCTCTTAATGAAAAGATTACATGCGTATGTACATGGTGATAGGTATACTAGAAAATAGTAGAAAAGCGACATAGCTGTTGGTGCCGTGGGCGTCCGAGCTCCTCGCGCTCTAGGGGTCGACGTCCATCTTGTCAGCGGCTTCGATCGCCGCCACCAACTCCTCGCTACACACCTCGGCCATGGCATTCTCGCAGCAGTCCACCTCGCATTGGTACGCCACCTTGACGTCGGAGGAGACCGTGATGATACCATATGGCCCCGACATCTTGAACTTGAGGTAAGTGTAGGTTGGAACGGCCATGAACTCCGTGTAGCATGGCCTCCCCAACACTGCGTGGTAAGTCCCTCGGTAAGCCACGACCTCGAAGGTAAGATACTCGGTCCGGAAGTTGTCCGGCTGCCCGAACGTGACGAGCAGGACAATCTGCCCCAGGGGTACCATCTGTCTCCCGAGGATGATTCCCTGAAAGTGAGCCCCCGAGGATCGAAGTTTCTCCCTATGTAGACCGAGTGCCTCGAAGGCATTGTAGTACATGATGTTGAGGCTGCTGCCCCCGTCCATCAGTACTTTGGTGAAGCGCACGCACCCTATGATCGGGTCCACGATGACTGGATAACGACCCGGGTGGGGAATGTGGCTCGGATGGTCATCCCGGCCAAACGTGATGTCGGGCTCCGACCAGTCAAGGAAGGCCGCAGTTGCCGGGGCGACTGCGAAGACCTCGCGCCGCTCCTTCTGCCGGCGCTTGCAGCTGTAGGCCTCTGGACCTCCGAAGATCATGAGGCACTTTTTGACGTGGGGGTAGGAGTCTTTGCGACCCTCATCCCGTTCCTGGCCTTCTGATTCCATCAGCTCGTCCGTGTCAGGGACAGCCTTGAAGTACCTGGCTATCATGTCACACTGCTGGAGAGTGTGCTTGACCGGTCCGTTGTGATATGGGCACGGCTTCGTGAGCATGTCATCGAACTTGCCCACCTTCTTCCCACCCTGGGGACGGGGAGGCTTGCGGTCTGCCGCTGCGACAAGGTTGTCGCCGCTGCCACGCTGCAGCTTGCCCTTCTTCTTGTTCCCGTTCTGGGCGCAGTTCGAGCCACCTTCGCCGGCGGTCTCGACTTCCTTGCCCTTTCCCTTGTCGGGGTGGAATATTGCACCGACCGCCTCTTCTCCCGACGCATAGCTCGTGGCGATGTCGAGGAGTCGTTCGGTGGTGCGAGGGTTGCTGCGGCCCAGCTCGTGGACCAACTTGTTGCAGGTCGTGCCTGCGAGGAAGGCCCCGACCACGTCTGCGTCGGCCGCCGTTGGGAGCCTTGTGCACTGCTGCGAGAAGAGACGGATGTACTCCCAGAGGGACTCATCCGCCTTCTGTCTGCAGCTGCGGAGGTCCCAGAGGTTGCCTAGGCGCATGTTGGTGCCTTGGAAATTCCCGACAAAGGACTGTCACAGAGACTCCCACCCATCGATGGTGTTGGGTGGCAGATGCTCAAGCCACGTGCGGGTTGAGTCTGAAAGATGAAGGGGTAAGTTGCGAATGATGCAGTCGTCATCGTCCATGCCGCCGGCCTGACAGGCGAGGCGGTAGTCGTCGAGCCAGAGCCCACGGTCCGTTTCCCCGGAGTACCGGACGACGTTGGCTGGTTGTCGAAAAGGGTGTGGGAATGGCGCGCGCCAAATGTGGCGAATGAACGCCAAGGGGCCCGGTGGTTCCGGTGTGGGAGGCCGGTCTTCATCGCTGTCATATTGGCCGCCATGTCGGATGTGGTAGCCTCAGCTTGCGCCGTCCTGCTTGGCATGCTTTCGCGCATTGAGCGTGTCGCTCACGTCGCACTTTTCGCCTACGCGGGCGTGCATGGTGGGACACCGGTGTTCAGCCGGTGCGGGATCCAGGTGGACCGACCCCTCGCGGTTGCCACGGGCCGCGCCGGCCGGGTGGCCGGCGCTGAGCCCATGCCTCCACGACGCGGAGCTCTCAGCCTGTTGTTCCACGGCCCGCTCCAGAAGGGTCTTCGGCTCGTCGTGGGCGAGCTTGCCATCGGGAGCATCTGGGATCGGAAGGTTGCGGAGCAGTATCCTTGCTGCCGCGATGTTCTGGCTTGCCCGCGTGAACTGCGGCGTGCCATGCTCATCGTTGATGATGCGGTGGTGTACTGCCTGGGCGTCCCTGCGAGCGCGAGGCTCCACGGCATCCCTGGTGGCTTCACGCTCGAGCTTTTAGCGCTCGAACATCACCTTTCGCTGTCGCTCCGTGAGCTGTTGCTCTACGCCGCGAAGGTCACGGAGCTGTTGCTGCCAGACCTCCGAAGACTGTGGGTCGGGCCTTGGTTGGGGGTACCGGCACACCCGTCTGGCAGACGGGCGTGTGGCTGCCGTCGTCGTCGTCGTTCCCTTATTTGATGAGGGTGGGGTCGACGGCGGTTGCGGGTGGAGGTGCGTCGCACATGAAGCACTTGTGGCCATGGTCCTCATTGGGATCGCTCGAGTCGGAGTCGAGCAGATAATCGCTGGCTTGGAGGAAGCCGTGAAGCGCCTCCTAATCCTCCAGACCGTCGAAGTCCAAGGGGTCCCAGGGATCAATGCTCCCACGGCTCGAGTTGGCGTAAGATGTGGCCTCGGAGCTTGTAAGGAGATCAGAGGTGGAGCGAGAGTGGTGAGACGAGAGTCCCATTCGTCTCACTTCCGTGGGGTCAGCATGGAACCACGCGACCACCATCTCCGTATACGACGCGGCGGCATTCCTCATGCCGAAAGGTTGCACCTCCGAGACGGGCGTTTTGACGCGCCCAGGGGAGAGCGGATGCCCTCCCGCGAGCTGCGTCATCACGTTGGCGAACGCGAAGTAAAAGTCACGCAGTGACTCCTGAGTTGGCTTGGGTCCCTGGAGAGTGTCGAGCTGGCGCTCGAGTAGAAAATGATCGGCCCGCAGGGCGACGGCCCAGCGAGCGGCTTGTTCCCCGGAGGGAGACAGATGAAGGTGGGCCATGGATGCGGTGATGGCGTCCATGGCTACCTCGGAGGATGCCGAAGGGCAACGGAGAGCCAGGTCGCCCCCCTACCCGTGGCACTGGAAGTCCAGGCTACCAAAATGAACAATGGAGCCCGGAGTGAAATCAACGTGGCGATCAGCCATCCGAAACTCGAAAATACGGGTGACACGCAAAGTCCCCCTACCTGGCGCGCCAACTGTTGGTGTCTAAAATGGCGGGGTCTAGACGGCCAACGAGTAAATTTCTAAGCGTGGTGGAGTTCGGATGGTTGCGCTCGGAGAACACAGAGGTTTATATTGGTTCAAGCCCGAATGCCCTGCGTCCAGTGTCTTGCGGGGTCGTATTACCAAGCGCGGAGGGCTCGTAGAGGGGAGCTACAAGCTTTGGTGAGGGAGGGAAGGTGGTTTCCAGGTCTCGTGCGTATGAGGTTCTTGGTTCTGGTGGGTGCTCGCATGTATGCGAGTTTGAGTGGTGTGTGAATGAATGTTGGGATGTCGAGAGAGCTAGATTAGGGGTCCATTCCCTCCCTTTATACGTAGGGAGAGATGGAGGAGTACAGTTGATGAGGACATCCCAACCGTGCATGCTACTTCAAGTACTAATCAGCCATCATCAAACATAAATGATACAATTCAAGGTCCTCTTACAAGAAGTCATTCCAGAAAATTACAAGAGCAGGCGAATTCATTCCTTATTGATTTTAATCTTGATACTTCTAAAAATATTATACTACCTAAGTGTTCTACTTTTATTGTACTTAGGTATATACATCAAGAGGAGGATGTTACTCTACGCGAAGAAAAGCAACAAACCAGTTCGGACCAGTCCAGAAAAACAACAGACCAGTTCGGACTAGTCTAGTCCAAAACGGATCAGTCCAGTCCAAAACGGACCAGTTCAAGAAATGATCATATCTCTCTACTCCGAGAAGCTTTTGAAGCTCAAAAGGACATTTTGGAAATCTCTTCAATTCTGCTTTCCAATGCAGCAAACCTCACCACTTTTAAACATGTCAATATTGAGATACAGACATATTAGTGAAGACTGCTCTCAAGGTCAACAACCAGCCTGATGGTTAAGTTCCCATGCAAAATTGTACCATTATATAATGTTTCGTACTGCATGGTATACATGGTTGGAAAGATGGTTAAGTATACTTTCCAACGCATTTAACGATGTGTCATTTGGACTTCCCAAGATGGAGATATTGCCAATTTACTGAATACTGCATAGAAGACCAACAGCCTTATGAAGCCACTTCAGAAACTCATTTCGTGGAGGCCTTTTCACATTCTTAGTCTTTTCATTTCCATCCCGTGTTTACACCTATCTAGCAGGGTTGTTTCTAGTATATATACCCCTTTGCATCCTTGCAAACTCAGACTTTTGATAATCGAATATAGAACCTTTGTTCAAATGTGTGCTAACAAACCCCCAGAGAGAGATTCTCTACCCCTTTTCTCTTGTGTTTTCCTTCACGAAGATTACAGAAGCAGCCGCGTCATTGGCACCCAATCCGTGCTCCTGATCTTCGAGTTTAGGTTGCATAGGTTGGTTTCTTTGAAAGTGTGGTTGGATGAATCCTTGGTTCAGGCTACCGTACAGAGACGGTGGTTGGCTCCTTGTGCGTGTCGTCAGGTTGCACTAGTTATCACTGCTTGCAGCAAGTTATCGGCCAATCTTTGGCTAGTTATCAAGAACAAGATCCTACGTCGTGAAGATCGGGACCGTATCTCATCATCTGGTATCAGATCTTCAGTTGCCACGGTAGGAATTTTTATCCTTAACTACATATATTTGTGTTCGTCCTATCCACTAAAAAACCACAAATTATTTTGTCATAACCCTTTGTTTCAATCTGTTTTTGTTGTGAGTTTGGTTAAATTTTGGTTCATTAGAGTCTTTGTTTAGTTGTTGATCATATTATCCTTCGCGTGTCCTTTGAGCTTCTTTCATATATTTGCAAATCCCTATATAAAAAAAATCAGAAACCCGTATCATCCTTCGCGTAAACTTTGATCCTATCAAGTTAGAACGCTGACGGTTGTGTCTTGTCTCTAAAAAGAGTGTAAGTGTTATCTCTGGTCTTGTTCTTAGTTATAAAAAAGTGTGACAAAAAAGGAGAAGAAAGAAAAGTGCAAAAAAAAGAGAAGTTGAGAAAAGTTGAGACAGAGAAGTCAAAAGTTCATTTTGTTTATGTGCATAAGTTCTGAAATTTATATCAAGTTGCACAATCAATTATTATCTATCCTTTGGTGCAAAATTTTGCTTGGATTTGATTGCAACACTTGCATCCTAGGCATACTCCTTGTTAGCATCAAATCTGAAATTATCTTTGCGTGTGTGTTTGATCCATTTACATCATTGTTAACTTGTGGTTAGCACTAGGCACTGAACTTCTATTTTGAACTGCGATTTAACTTTACAATATCGAGAATTCAGATTGTATTCCTTGTTAATTATATCCCCACCAAGCTCCACAAATAACCCACCATCATAGGAACGCTGATCTTGTATTCTCCCAACCATCACTTTCGGTTTCCACCTCGCATTGACCCTTTGTAATCTGCAGGAATTCATAAGAGCTTTGGTTGGTAAGAGAGGTGAGATTGTGCGAGTTCCACATATTATCCTATACCACATATAAACTTTTTGTTTTGTATATGCATTACCATGACAGGCCGAAGATACACCAATCTTCCATTCTATGGAAGTAATGATCCCGAAGAGTTTCTTGATTGGCAAGAGCAAATGGAAATTGAACTTGAAGTCCAAGATTTTTCAGAAGCTAAGCAAATAGCACGAGTTGTACTTGAATTTGAAGATTATGCTCTTGATTGGTGGGAACAATATCCATATAAGCGTCTCATCATGAATTGGGAAGATTTGAAGAAGGCCATGAGAAAGGAGTTTATTCCAAAAAAAAAATATAGGCTGATTTTGCTTCGTCGTTTGGAGAATGTGAAGCAAGGTAGTAAATCTGTCCAAGCATATTATGACAAGCTATATTCATCCTTGTATCGAGCAAATGTTGTTGATGATATGGAAGTAATCAGATACTTCAAGATTGGTCTCAATGCAAGAATTGCTGCTGCAATTGATGGAAAGTATTTTAGAAGAATGCAAGAACTTCTAAGTTATGCACTTAGAGTGGAGAAGAAAATGATGAAGGTGCAGCAAGGCAAGATCACACAGAGCTCTAATTTGTGTCAAGATAGATGTGCTAAGCTGCAGCCCAAAGTATCTTCTATTATTGGACAGAAGCAAGCAACAACTCCATGCAGGACAAGAAGACTTGTCCCTAATTTTTCTTCAGTTGAATCTAGTGCTAGGAGTGGACATCAACAATGCAACCCCAAGAAGATCTCTGTTGAGCAGCAAGAAGATAACTTTGTGCCTCAAGTCCATAAGAGAAATAATGAGGTATGCAGTCCTCTCAGTTATGAGCAAGATCAAGAATAAAATTCTGCTGCACATGCCAAAGAAAGTGAGCTAGAAGAAGTCAATATACAAGATATTGAAGATATTGTGCATCCACACCCACATGAGAATGAGAGATACTTAGCCAAATTGAGTGAGAGTGAAAACAAAAATGAGTTGTGTGAGTCCACTAAATGTGAGGCTGAGAGCATTAGCATTATGAGTGTGAGAGATACACCACATAAAAAGAGAGAGCTTGATTGCAAGACATGTGAGGATGATTTAAACGCTAACCCACTATTCTGTAGTTCTAGTGTTGTCTCTCAAACTATGTAGGTGTACAAGGAGTGTGAGGAAGATATTGATTATCATAACACCACCATACTTGATGAGAGAAATGAGAAGGTAATCGATGTTGACAATCAATTATTTGTTGTCCCAATCTCCAATCATGACAATGATAAAGGTAAGAATTCAGAGGTACATTCTAATATACTTACACCATCATCAAATCTGAAAGGTAATGGAAACAATTCAGATCTAGGATTACCAAATCTTTGTCCTAATTTGATACATTCACATGTTCATTCAAGTGCTGAAATTTTGAAAGTTGATAACCAATATTCCATCAAGCATGATCAATGTTATGATTTGACTAATCTATGTGATACTTTATATACCAATAACATGGACCATGTGAAATTGTATACTCATGCTGAATTTTTTACAAGGATATCCCCTGCTGAATGTGTATTCTATGTCAAGCTTATTAAATTTTCTGAGATTGATAAAATGCTTCAAAGTATTCTGGACATATCATCTATGAAATCTTTCAATAGTACATATAGCTGCAAGTTTACTTTTAACCTCTTTGGAGATTATGATGAAAATAAATTTTATGCTTGTGCCCTTTGCATAACATGCGACAAGCTTGCTGAAATGAAGTTTATTAAAATGACTAATACATCTTGTGAACCATACTTTCCTTCGTTTGAGATAAAAAGATTCCTTAGTGCTTATTGTTTAGAAAAATCCATGTTATTTCGTTGTTCATATTTTTTATGGAAAGAAAGAAATTGTGTGTAAACATGTTCTAATTCACTTGAGCATTCTCCATCCACATGTAGGGCCATTGAGTATGAAAGGTACATTTCTAAACCTTTACATGAGTTGTGCATCAAGAATTATTGGAATCTCAGATATACTCCATTATCATCTTTTGATAGATTTGACCTTGCTGAGATGAAACATGATAACATTAATCAAATAAGTTATTTGAAAGAAATCTTTGTGCTTCCATCTTCAAAGCTAACTGCAGTTCCAAAAAAAATGGAGAACCTATTTTGCTTATGAGAAAAGAAATAATATGCATATGAATTATAAAGAGCACAATGAACAACCTTCAATAAGTTATCATAATATTTGGCATATACATCCACCCTGTATTTTGTTTCCACTATTTTCAGGACAACAAAAGTTGAGGATGACTTTTCTTGAAAAGAGGGAGCATGATATGACCATGCCAAGGACATCAACAATTACTCCTAATTCGAAGGATCCATTTAAGGTGAAAGCTAAACTTAATTTTAAACTCTTTCGGTTTTCACCTACAAGACTACTACTTAGTTTATATGATTACAGATTCAAACACATTGCTGTGATAGAAGAAGAAGAATGTTGCAGTAGAAACTCATCATCTAAACCTATTGGCCTAGCACAATTAATGGCCTTAGATGGGTTAGAGTCGAGGACGACTCCTTTTCAAGAGGGGGAGGATGATGAGGACATCCCAACCGTGTATGCTACTTCAAGTACTAATCAGTCATCATCAAACATAAATGATACAATTCAAGGTCCTCTTACAAGAAGTCGTTCCAGAAAATTACAAGAGCAGGTGAATTCATTCCTTATTGATTTTAATCTTGATACTTCTAAGAATATTATACTACCTAAGTGTTCTACTTTTGTTGTACTTAGGTATATACATCAAGAGGAGGATGTTACTCTACGTGAAGAAAAGCAACAAACTAGTTCAGACCAGTCCAGAAAAGCAACAGACCAGTTCGGACTAGTCCAGTCCAAAACGGACCAGTTCAAGAAATGATCATATCTCTCTACTCCGAGAAGCTTTTGAAGCTCAAGAGGACATTTTGGAAAGCTCTTCAAGTCTGATTTCCAATGCAGCAAACCTCACCACTTTTAAACATGTCAATATTGAGATACGGATAGATTAGTGAAGACTGCTCTGAAGGTCAACAGCCATCCTAATGGTTAAGTTCTCATGCAAAACTGTATCATTCTATAATGTTTCGTGCTGCATGGTATACATGGTTGGAATGATGGTTAAGTCTACTTTCCAACGCATTTAACGGTGTGTCATTTAGACTTCCCAAGATGGAGATATTGCCAATTTATTGAAGACTATGCAGAAGACCAACAACCTCGTGAAGCCACTTCAGAAACTCATTTCGTAGAGACCTTTTCACATTTTTAGTCTTTTCATTTTTATCTTGTGTTTACACCTAACTAGCAGGGCTGTTGCTAGTATATATACCCCTTTGCATCCTTGCAAACTCAGACTTTTGATAATCGAATATAGAACCTTTGTTCAGCTGTGTGCTAACAAACCCCCAGAGAGAGATTCTCTACCCCATTGCTCTTGTGTTTTCCTTCGCGGAGATTACAGAAGCGGCCGCGTCATCGGCACCCAATCCGTGCTCCTGATCTTCGAGTTCAGGTTCCGTAGGTTGGTTTCTTTGAGAGTGTGGTTGGGCGAATCCTTGGTTCAGGTTACCGTATAGAGACAGTGGTTGGCTCCTTGTGCGTGTCGTCAGGTTGCACTAGTTATCGCTGCTTGCAGCAAGCTATCGGTCAATCTTTGGCTAGTTATCAAGAACAAGATCCTACGTCGTGAAGATCGGGACCGTATCTCATCAACAGTAGAGAGAGGGGGAGTGATCGTGGGCTCAACTTGGGTTGCTGCCGAGGGAGGGCCTTGTCTTCATCCTGTCTTCCTTCCTGAGGAAGATTGCACCAGTAGACACATGTCCGAGTCCTGTTCGTCCTTGTTGCGCTGTAGTCATGCACCTTGTGACCGGGAACCCTGCTGTCCCCTTTTCTGAGCATGGGCAGGGGCTGTCGCGCAGGACCAGGCACCCTCGCGTTCCGTCGTACAGGGCTGATGACGCCCTAATCCCTGTTGAAGTGTCCGTCGGGGACATGGCGTGGATGTAACGCGTAGAAGTCGTCGGTTTAGGCAGCACAAGACCTTGTACCGCAGGATAAACAGAGGTTGACATGGCCACTCATGCCTTAAGCCCCATGCCTGAGGATGGAGGAGACTATGGACCTTTTGACTATATGGGCTAGGGCACACTAGGCTGTGGATGGCGATGAGATCTCCGACGGCGAGGGATGTCACAGATGATGTTCGCTGGGCTCGGACGGGGCGGAAGAGCCCCCGAGGGTAGATGACGTCACGGGCGACGTCACCTAGATTCGGGCGAGGCGGAGGAGCCCCCGAAGGTTGATGACGTCTCGGATGACGCCGCCTTGGATCGGGCGAGGCGGAAGAGCCCCGAGGGTCGATGACGTCTCGGATGATGCCACCTTGGCTCGGGCGAGGCGGAAGAGCCCCTGAGGGTCGATGACGTCTCGGATGACGCCACCTTGGCTCGGGCAAGGCGGAAGAGCCTCCGAGGGTCGATGTCGTCTCGGATGACGCCACCTTGACTCGGGCGAGGCAGAGGAGCCCCCGAGGGTTGATGACGTCTCGGATGACGCCACCCTGGTTCGGGCGAGGCGGAGGAGCCCCTGATGGTGATTTTGTTTTTGTGGAGTCTGGTTAATTGGGTACCCTATTTCTAGGTATCCGACACTGTGTATATCTAAAAAATGTCAAAAGGTCGTGTACCTTGGCCATCGTCGTTTTCTTCCTAAGAATCACCAAGCCAGAAAGAAAGACAAGCATTGTAAAGAAGAAGTGAAACGAACCAAGCCTCACAACCAAACTGGAGAGGATGTACTTGATATGGTCAAGATTGTGCATGTAGTCTTTGGAAAGGGAAAAGGGGTCATATCAGTTCCAAAATATGCTGATGGACATGCACCCATGTGGAAGAAGAAGTCAATATTTTGGGAGCTACCCTATTGGCATGTCCTAGAGGTCCACCACGCGATCGACGTGATGCACTTGACAAAGAATGTTTGTGTGAACCTGCTAGGATTCATGGGTGTGTATGGAAAATCCAAAGATACACTTGAAGCACGACAGGACTTGCAAGACATGAAAGAACGAGACAACCTACATCCAGAGAAGACAGAAGAAGGAAAGCATGTTTCAATGTCTAAGCAGCATCAAGGTCTCATCTGGATTTTCCTCCAATATAAAGAATATAATAAATGTGTCAGAGAAGAAATTCCTAAACTTAAAGTATCATGACTGCCACGTGCTTATGACGCAATTGCTTCCGGTTGTGTTAAGATGAATTCTACCTCCACATTTACGTCTAGCCACTATGAAGCTATGTGCATTCCTCAATACAATTTCTCAGAAGGCAATCGATCCAATGGAACTAGCTGCTCTACAGAATGATGTGGTTCAGTGCCTTGTCAGCTTTGAGTTGGTTTTCTCTCCATCCTTCTTTAATATCATGGAACACCTCCTAGTTCACCTAGTCAAGGAGATTAGTATTCTCGGTCCCGTGTTCCTACACAACATGTTCCCCTTTGAAAGGTTCATGGGAGTCTTGAAAAAATATGTTCACCAACGTGCTCGCCCAGAAGGAAGCATTGCCAAGGGCTACGGGATAGAGGAGGTCATTGAGTTCTGTGTTGACTATATTCCCGACCTTGACCCGATTGGTGTTCCTGAATCAAGACATGAGGGGAGACTTAGTGGGAAAGGAACACTAGGGAAGAAAACATATATCAGTACGAGGGATGATTATTTCAACAAAGCACACTACATAGTTCTTCAAAACTCCTCCGTGGTGGAGTCGTATGTAGAGGTACACAAGAAGTTCCTACGATCCCAATTTTCAGGGAAGAATGAAGCTTGGATTATGCGTGAACACATGAAAACTTTCGGCGATTGGTTGCGAAAAAATGTGTTAGTGATGACAATATTGATGACCAACTGTATTTGTTGGCTAGACAACCATCGTGGCACATCCTCACGTACAAAGCCTACGAGATAAATGGAAATACATTTTACACAGTAGACCAAGATAAAAGGAGCACCAACCAAAATAGTGGTGTCCGCATAGATGCCATTGACCCAAATGGAAATAGGCAAACATATTATGGCCGCATAGTTGAGATTTGGGAACTATACTATGCATCTAATTTTAAAGTCCCTTTGTTTAAGTGTCAATGGGTGAAGATGACCGGAGCCGGGGTAACAATTGACAAGGATTATCGGATGACAATAGTGGACCTCAACACTATTGGGTACAAAGATGAACCATTCGTCCTGGCTGCTGAAGTGAATGAGGTGTTCTATGTAAAAGACATATCTACAAAACCAAAGAAAGGAAAAAACGATGACAAATCAAGCATCAATGAGCCCAAGTGTCACATAGTTCTTTCAGGGAAAAGAAACATTTTGGGAATTGAGAACAACTCAGACATGTCAGAACTTTACGAAAGGGCTGACCGAATTGCGCCATTCAGTGTGACCAAAGACCCAAGCATCCTTCTAAATGCCAAGGACAATCCATGGTTACGACATGATCATGACCAAGGGACATATGTCAAGAAGATCACTACTGTGCTCGCTTGATGTAGCTAGCTTAGCAGTGATGTCGATCAAGTGACATGTGTATTGGTCATTTTGGTCAAATAAATAAAGATCTACATTTGTATTTGGTCAATTTTGCATTTAGTGACTAATTAATGTTTACTAATACTTCTTTTATAGTCATTTAGTGACTAATGAAGATCTACATTTGTCAGTGAAAAAGTTTAGTTCTAAAATGAATGATCTTGATGAGTTATAAAACCTTTGTATTCAAAAGTTTTTCATATAGGCTCATTTAGTGCCTCATTAACAATTTTCTATTTAAGGGTAAACTTATTTGTCGCATAATTGGATAATGAATGGTGAAACACAAAAAGGTTAATGTTAAAATAATGCATAAACTAATTTCCTGTTAGTAACCAAGCATTTTATTTTTTAATTGAACAATATACTTTTGCATTAACCAAATTATAATGGTTAGATACATTTATATTTGATATTATAAAAAAGGTAAAAGATTTTATGTTATAGATTTTTCTAGTGTATAATAAAGCAAAAGGAAATGTAATTGTTATTTTTTAAAAATTTTGTGGCATGTATTTAATTGATTATGCAATTAACAAGAACTAGAACATTTTATAAATATATTAAACTATATACAATGCCAAAACATATACAAGATCCCACTGGAAATTTCGTTTGACGCCTAAACACACCTTTAGCCGCGGTTAGTATACCAACCGGGGCTAACACCTTTAGCCGCGGTAGGTATTACCAACTGGGGCTAAAGGGTGGTTCCTATATAAGTCGTGGCCGATCTCTCCTTCCTCCGTCGTCTTCAATCTCGATCTTGCGGAGTACTAAGTTGTGGACACCGCCGCGCGCCATCATCGCGCCGCCTCCTCTGCCCGCTGCGCTGCCGTCGTTCCTCCTCTGCACGTCGCGCCGCCGTCGTCCTCCCTCTGCACAGCCACGCCGCGCCGCCTCCTCTGCTCACCGCACCGCCGTCGTCCTCCTCTGCACAGCCGCGCCGCGCCTCTCTCCTTCCTCTGCACGCCGCGCCGTGCCGCCCAAGCCCGGCCAGCACCGCGCCCGGTCGGCTGCCAGCTTTGAAGGAGAAAAGAAGAAAGAAGAAAGAAAGGAAAAAAGAAAGAAGAAATTACAAGGAAGAAAGAAAGAAGAGGAAAGAAGGAGAAGAGGCGGAGAGAAGGAAGAAGGTAGGGGAAGAAAGAAAGAAAGGAAAAAAGAAAAAAGAAAAAAGAAAAAATTACTAAATGATTTTATAAATTTGTAAATGGATTTGTTAGAAAAAATAGGAAAATTGATAATGTTGTGTGTTTTTATACTAAATGATTTTATGTATGTTTTTATAGGTGAAGAGGAGATCGAGAAGAAGAAGAAGATCGAAGAAAGGAAGAAGAAGAAGGTGAATTGTATGTAATAAAATAGAAATAGATTTTAGTTTTAGAAATAGATTTTAGCACCTAGAGAAATATAGACCTTCCATTATTGCTATATATGATTTGATATATATGTATCTTCATTATATTACTAGTAAAATATGTATAGAGTTTTCATTTTTTATAGAAATAGATTTTAACACTTAGAGAAATATAGACCTTCCATTATTGCTATATATAATTTGATATATATGTATCTTCATTATATTGCTAATAAAATATGTATAGAGCCATCTTATTTCTTATAGAAATAGATACTTGTTTAGGGTTTACACACACATTGAGTGTCTACCCTAAACCCCTAAACTTTCATTTGTTAGAGAAATAGATACCTTTCATTATTTGTAGTTAATTGTATAGATCTTTCATTTGTTAGAATGCAAAACTCTAAGTGTCTGCCCCAAACCCTAATTGTATAAATCTTTCATTTGTTATACCTTTCATTTGTTTAGGGTTTACACACACTCTAAGTGCCTACCCTAAACCCTAAACCCTTTTATTAGTCACACAAAGACTAAGTGTCTACCCCAAGTGTGCCTAACTCTAAGTGTCTACCCTAAACCCTAAACCCTTTTATTAGTCACACAAAGACTAAGTGTCTACCCCAAGTGTGCCCAACTCTAAGTGCCTAAACCCTAAGTGTCTACCGGCCTAAACCCTAAGTGTCTACCCTATAGATATACATCCTAAGTGTCTACCCCCAAGTGTGCCTAACTCTAAGTGCCTAAACCCTTTTACTATATATAGTTGCAGAAATGAATGACCCGAATGACAACATGGAAGATTTCTTGTTTTCAATGATCAACGATGGCACTGATCAATTAGTAGATGACACCAATCAAGTAGACGACGACACTAATCAAGTAGATGACGGAAGTCAGTACTTTGCGCAAGATGTTGAGCAAGAAAATATCGTGCAAGACAATGTGGACGAGGTATACATATATATGTCTACAATCTCTTGTGTATACATGAAAATCAAAATAATTACACTAAGTTTTGTGTGTCTACATACATAGCCGTCTGCATCAACAATAACTACGGGGAAGAGTAAAAATGTACGAGGTCCGAAGAACCCATTGGAGGGTCGATACATTATCACGGAATTCATTGAGGAAACATGGGCAGTACTTGGACCAAATGCACATAAATTTGCCAACCACTGTGGTTACCTTGTAAGGGATAGGCTTCCGATCAGTGCTCGTGAATGGCGGCAAAGGACAGTACAACCTGAAATTAGTTTTGTCTCTGATCGTGATAAGGAACTAATTTGGCAAGACGTCCTTCAACATTTCTCGCTCGATATGGAAGATGAATCTTTGAAGGGGAGAGTTAGGGTACGTTTGCTACCCTGTACCTGGCCGGCTCGGCCCGCCCAACTGGACTAGGCTAGCTCCAGCATGGCTACAATGGTGCAACATCGTGTCTTTGTGTCTCTGGTCCAGTACAGCCTGGCTCAACTGCGATCGTGTTTGTGAGAACGGACAAAGTATTACCACGCTTTCTCTCCTCCTCAACATTTCGTCGAGCACCTGCATGGCGTCCATGGTGGCGGCTGCTGCTGGAGGCTGCTTCGAGGCCGGGGTGGTGATAGGGTGCCGAGCTCATCGTCGGGCGGGCGTGCAGACGCTTGGGACGGTCCCCGGTAGACGCCGGGGACGAGCGCCGAGGCGGCGGGTGGCAATGGCAGCGGGGGCAGGCCGCCTCGCCGGTGCAGGGCAACAGCGGCGCGGCTGCGAGCGCGCGCGGGGTGGGGCACAAGCGGCGCGGCCACGACCGCGCGCGGGGGCGGGCCGCGTCGCCGGCACAGGGCAACAGCGGCATGGCTGCGAGCGCGCGCGAGGGCGGGCCGCCTCGCCGGTGGGTGGAGTCGCGGGCGTGCGTGGCGGCGGTGCAGCCGCGGGTGGGGCTCGTCTCCTGGACGGCTGCTGTGCGCTCCACCGACCGCCCCGAGCGATCCAGCGAGCCCGGCCGTGGAGAAATGACCAAAATCCGCGTTCCTGGAGAGCCATGAGAGAGAAGGTGATTTGCATGAGATGGGCCAGGCTCTAGAACGGGCCAGATTGCGGAAACATGTGAGTTGCAGCCCGGGAGCGCAGCCGAGCTGTCGGGCCACCCTCGCAAACGCCCCCTTAGGGACTAGGCTATGAAGAAGATGGCAACATATTTCCAGGCCTGGAAGAAGAAATTGCACACTGAATTTATCAAGAAGAACCTGACTCCAAATTTCAACAATAAGGCCTACGTCAAGTTGAGACCGTTTTGGGATGACTTTGTAGCATACAAGACATCCGAAGAGGGCGCAACACGAGCGATACAGAGCCAACAGAATGCCCGAGAAAAGCAATACCACCATCACTTGGGATCAGGTGGCTACATTACTGCCATTCTTAAGTGGGAAAAACAGAAGAGGGCCTTGAAGCTAGGGGAATCCAACCAGAATTAGGTAACTGGTCTGAGTGTGGTAAGTGGTGGTATTTTGGTCATGTGGGAGGCCTTGACCCTTAGATCGGGAAATTAACTTATACCGAAGGACTCATAGAAGCAGCAAGGAAACTGGTTTGCGCTCAATCTTTGACGAAACAAGGACTATGGTCACCAGATAGAGATAAAGATGAGCTGACATATGCCCTGGGGACTGCAGAACACGGTGGGTGAATGAGAGGTCATGGCGCGGTGCCGTGGAAGCGTGCCTTCGCTCAAGACAAAGATACATATAGAAGCCACCAGAGAAAGAACAAAGAGGAGGAAGCTATGAAACTTAGCATGTCGCAAATGCTTAGTGAGGCACGCGAAGCAGCTATTCAAGCAAAAGAGCGAGAAGAGAAACTTGAAGCGAGAATAAGCGAGGAAATCAAAAGGCAAGTGGAGTTAGCAATGAGCCGAATGCAAAGTACTGGATGAGTACCGAAAGTCAACATCAGCCCATCAGCTCAGTTGAAAAGCAGTTGTGCTTCCACGGAAGTGCCTCAACCTGTTGATGATGCAAAGCTACGCTTCCCCGTGGATGACATCACATAACCGAATACACCATGTGAGCTGCACATTCCAGAGGGGGCTACCACAATCATGGTGGCTACCGGTATTGTATCTCCTATTGACCCTACGAAGACACCAATATGCCATGGGTAAAAAATACCAGCTGGATATGCTCGCGTCTCGGTGGATAGAGTTCAAAAAGGTCATCGCGATGTTAAGCTTGACATTGAAGGAGGTGATGGGGAGACGACTTTAGGACAAGAAGAGAAGCCATTGATTTGTTGGCGCAAGCGCTATATCATTATTCCTGGGGCATCACCTCCTATTGTACCGTCGCCGCCTCCTCCTCCTCATCCTAGGTGCGAATGAAAGTGAATCATACCTAGCTCTTTTTCACTAACTTTGTATTGGTTTAAATAGAGATACTTTATTCACACTCGTTCTTTTCACTGCAGGACCTCACCCAGAGACCTAAGTCACCATTCATCACCTGCTGGTCATAGTGTTGCGAGGGATGATGATGGTGAAATGCACGACACGGCTTCATCCCTAGAACCTCCAAGGCGGTCTCCATCTCTGAAACTGGTCCCATCACCTCCACGACGTTCTCCAACACCGAAACCGGCCCCATCGCCTCCATGGCGGTCTCCAACGCCAACACCGACCCCATCGCCTCCACGACGGTCTCCTGCCGCCCCATCGCCAAAGAAGAGGCCCACAACAAAAGTAAAGTTGTCGGCCGCCCCACTGCAAGCAAAGAGGCAAGCTACAAGGAAAGTTAAGATTCCTCAGAAACTTCCGTATGAAAAGACTGAAGAAGAAATAGATGCTTCAGTAAAGGCCGATGTGCAATCACATTTCAAGAAAATGGAAGACGCCCGTAAAGCAAAGAAAGAAGCTAAACAACCATTCTTCTTACATCAATCAGCTCTAAGGCAAGAGGTGGAAGCAAAGAAGAAAAAGCTACCTGATGCTCAGAAGAGATCTCCACTTTTGGACTATGACCGCACTCTCGAAAAGGCAATTAAAGAGAAGAACAAAGCACATAAGGGTGTCCCACAGCTCGGGGAACAATCGAAGCAATCAGTGCCCCCGCTAGTTGTTGGGAATTAATATGGTTCAAACATGAGCGTGCTAGAAGACTACAGTGGCCCCAAGATCAATTATGATGGTATGGAAGAGTTCTTGTCAACAACTGGTCTAACCACGAATCAATTTTACGGAAATGCACTCATCGCAAATGCCACTGTAGTCGATGAGTTCAAGAGAAGTTATGTACGTGGCAGAAGTCTGTACATCCCATCGGCCCTCAGGGAACTTGGTACGCAAATGCGCAGGTTAAACTCGTGGTACATGGAGGCATGTACCAAAAACAAAGATGACGATTGCATTTACGTCATAATTAGACAAGAACATTACTTCCGGGGCGATGACCTTATATTTGTTACGTATAGTGAGCTCCACCAACTATGCCATATGGACGCTCTAGAAAAATCTCTCATCAGTTGCTACTGTCTGTAAGTGATCATTTCTTTTAGTAATCTGACTATAGCACATATGTATATGTATAGTAACTAACTATCCTCAAACATATATATGCAGATTCTTGATGTCATACCTCAAACGTAAAAAATGACATGGAGATTGGTTTCATTGATCCATCAATCATATTCATGGATTCGAACACTCCCCACGAAAACTGGATACCTCAAACGGAGAGGAATCTTCGGAGGTTCTTGGTCAACCAAAAGATCAGACAATATATACTCTTCCCCTATAACTTTGGGTGAGTGTTGTTATCGTTTGCACAATTTGTCTTACTTATTACTCAATTTAGCAAAAAGATATATATGTTGACTCTATAAACAAATGCAGTTTTCACTGGATACTCAGAGTCTTCGATATGACCAGAAGTTAATTGATAATCTTTGACTCATTGAGAAAACCACTAGGAGATTACCAAGATATGATAGACATTATCAAGGGGTAACTTTGATCTCTAAATATGGTTTCATGCTCTTTAACTACACTGCAAGAGTTAATTAACTAATAATCCAATTATTGAGCAGGGTTTGAGCTTGGTTCGTCCCTAAACACCGCCCGGAACTGGAAGTGCCACTAAAGGGTCCTAACCTGCAAAATGTAAGTTCTACTAGTTCTCATAATCTGTTACGTTAGCATGCTTTAACATATGCGTATGATGACGATAGTAATCGTTTTATACCTTACAACAGTGGGTTCTAAGATAGCAACCAGGCAACAATCTCTGTGGATACTACGTTTGTGAGTTTCTCACGGTGCATGCAAGAAGAACTCTTAATGAGAAACTAAAAGTATGTGATATGTATATATAATACATCCATTTTATTTATTTGTTGCTATTAAATAAATCTTATGTATATTAACAATTGTTTCTTTATACTGCAAATTGAAGGCTGAATGGTTGAAGCGACAAGTGATGGATATCGTCCGCCTCAAAGGAATTCAAGAGACACTTGCTGGATTTTTTCTTGAAAAAGTAGTCAACCCTAAAGGCGAGTACTATTACGACATGGCCGAACCACTCAAGCCAAATCAAGACGAACATCTGTATGATATTTAAGTGGCGAGAGCAGTTGTGTCTTAAGAGAAGTAACAATGGATAATGATGTAAATTTTATGTGCATATATATTATACTTATGTATATATATTTATATTTATATATATAGTTTAATAGTTTATTTGTGTTTAACGCTTGAAACTAACTTATAAGTGTGTGGCTAATACATGTATTAGAAGCGAAGAATACACACATTTGAATACCTAATCTAATTGGAAAACCAAAATAAGAAATACCAAAATCAGAAAAAAGGGCCTTTAGCCCCGGTTGGTAATACCAACCGGGCTAAAGGGTGCTACCACGCGTGGCCCGCCTGCGCCACTTGGTGCACCCTTTAGCCCCGGTTGGTACCAACTAGGGCTAAAGGTCGAGCTTTAGCCCCGGGTCTGCGAACCGGGCTAAAGAGGGGGCATTTAGTCCCGAATTCTTAGCCCCGGTTCAGACACAGGGGCTAAAGGCCCTTACAGACCGGGGTTAAAAGCTGGTTCTATACTAGTTCCTGCAGCACAAGTATGTCACAATAGTATGTGGCGACACTACTAACAGCACTACCGGCCCATCACTGCCGGTTCTATATGCTGAACCGGTAGTGAAGCTCATCATCACTCCCGGTTCGTGGCTTGAACCGGCAGTGAAAATTTTCTGCCCTTTCAGTGTCAGTTTCAGCCACGAACTGGCAGTGAAGTTCATCATCAGTGCCGGTTTGTGGCTAGAACCGCATGTGATCACTGCCGGTTCCAGCCACGAACCGGCACTGATGATGAGCTTTACTGGTGAACACTGATTTGTTTTTGTAAACGACCTCGGATGGAAAAAAAACTTGCTAAATAAAAGTTGTAGATCTCGAAAAGTTATGAAACTTTGTAGTTTACAATTTTTTCATTTGAAATCATCTTGTCATCAAAAAATACATTCGAATTTGTCAAATTTGAAATTTGAATTTTTGTAAACGACCACGGATGAAAAATTTTCTAAATAAAAGTTGTAGATCTCAAAAATTTATGAAACTTTGTAGCTTACAACTTTTTCATTTGAATTCGTTTAGTGGCTCAAACAATTAATTTACACTCGGTTTAGTATATAATGAGGTGAACTAAAACCAAATCATAGACACAAGTGAGTCATGAGTGGAGTGGTAGAGGAGGAATCGCGCGAGGATGTGGTTGCGGGTTTGAATCCTCACCGGAGCGCAATTCGTGATTTTATGCAAAAAAAAATGAGCGACTTGCGACGGAGACAGACAGGTTACTGGTGGTCTCTCCCAGAATTTGAATCTTTTTTATTTCTATTTTTAAAAGGCGATTTTTTTCTAGACATCCATCACTGTCGGTTCGTAACGAACCGACACTGATGTGATCACCTCATCACTGCCTATTTGGTTATGCCGGTTCAAAATCCGATTGTGATGCGGGATTTTGAATCGACAGTGATGTAGTTTTCGATCTGTAGTAGTGCGAGCCACACAACCATGGCGGCCAAATCATTCGCCAAACTCGCCATAGCAATGTTGCAATTAATGCACGCTAGAAGACAAGTAACAGAGGAAACGACAAGGACTACGACTAAACAACATGTGGCTGCCTAAATCTACACGCCATCCAAACTGTAGCACTACCCAATTTTTCACAATTTGGCCCTTTTTTGAATTATTTTTACATTTTGACCCCTAGAGAAACTAATTGCAGATTTGGACCCTGGGGTCGGCACCATGCCCCACGACGCCGAGGTAACACAGCTCGGCGTCATGTCCCACAGCGCCGAACTGTGCGACCAGAACCGACGTGGCAGCCGACATAGCAGGGAGGTCGGCGCCGTAGATCATGGCGCCGAGCTCGGCGCCACAGAGCACGGCGCCGAGTGTCCTGCCTTAAGTTTCAGCGACTTTACCACCCACCCGAGGCTTCATCCATTTTTTCTTCTTTGCTCTCGGGTTTTTCCTCTCCTCCACCCACCTAACCTCTTTGAATCGATATTTTGGACCTTGGAAACTTGGATTTGATCCACCGATCTTCGAGACCAAGGTATCCTTCATCCCCTCATTTTGTACGCATCAATTCGGTCTATATTAGGTATATTTTGTAACCCTAGTTAGATTTTGACTTAGGGTTTGGGACGATTATTGATTTGTTATTTGTATTATGCAACCATAGGATGCCAAGGCGTGGAAAAACTAGAAAAGCAAGGTAATCTCTGCTAGGTTTATGGTTTGTTCTAATTGTTTCGGTTACTAGAATGATTTTTTTTCATTTGTAGGAAGGGCCCGTTGACCGGCATCGCATTCGATCCAAAGCCTCTGCCTAGTGGTGTTCCAGTTCCAATGTGCTTTTGCGGTGATGATTGCAAGGTAGATATTTCTGAGGATCATGAAACCTATAGACAAAGGTATTGGATGTGCCCAAATTATCTTTTCCAACCCACACTTGCTCAGCGTCGTACTAACTTAATGGTGAGAATCTGCTCCTATATTGTAATCAATTTATATCATAATTCTCTTAATGGTTTGATTCCGTGTGTCTAACGTTTGCATGTATTTCAGACCCCTCCACCGCTCTGTGACTTTGAGCAGTGGATCGACACTGAGATCAAGGAGTCCGACAAACGTCTTCTGCAAGGTATGAAGGCCAGGGACGCAGAGCGCCATGATCTGTGGCGCCGACCTCGGCGCCCATATTTGCGGCATCGAGCCCCTGCCACGTCCGCGTCGCACTTCCACGTTCGCGTGGCCTCGTTGGATCGGGTCGCACAGCTCGGTGGCCTCGTTGGATCGGGTCGCACAGCTCGGCGCCACAGGGCATGGCGTCGAGCTGTGTTACCTCGGCGCCACGGTCCACAGCACCGACCCCTTGGGTCCAAATCGGCAATTAGTTTCTCCAGGGATCCAAATGTGAAAATAGTTTCAAAAAAGAGCTAAATTGTAAAAAAATTGGGGTAGCACTATGCCGTGGCGGCCGCGAGCGTGGCGTGGCAAGCGACGACCCCGAACCAAACAACCCCTAAGTGTACTCTCACGCAACAGTCAATGTTAGCATACTACTCCCTCTGTTCCAATAAAATTACAAGACATTTCGAAAATCTTGGAGAATTAACATATCTCAAATTTAATCAAAATTATAGAAAAATTATTAAAACGTACTTATGAGATGAAATAGTTATACTATAAAAATATAATTAACAAAGAACATAATAATACTTAGTTGATATTATTAATATATATTTGGTGAAATTTAAGAAGTTTTGGCTCTCAATTTTTTTTAAAAAAATATCTTATAGTTTAGGATTGGGGGAGTATATAGCAGGAGTAGGAATACTCCATTTGCTAATGTTGTCCTTTGGATTCCCCGATGCTGGAGGCACTCTTGCCTCCCTTCAGCGAACGTTTGGGTTCCATGACACACGAGGAGCGACTACATGCACGTAACGAGCAGAGTGATCATGATGCATGGCGATGATGGTAGACGGCGTGCATGTGATGTTCCTTCTTTTCTTATAAATATAAAAGCTTCCTAGTAGTTCTTTCGGCTGGTAGCCATACCCTGCCACGCCACGGTGGTGGTGATCCATCAGTATGTGAAGTTGCTGTTTGGATCATTACTCAGTTGATGCAGCCAACGAATCTCCTGGTGCAAAACTCGACACAGATCGTGTGGTGCTTAAAAAATACACCACCACAACGACAAGCCAAACCCTACAACACTTTAGGTGTGGCCGGCAGTGGTCGGTATCCAAACATCCTCCGAATCATCTTCATACATGGAGCGAATCAAGTTGTACCACCCCCTTAGACAGTGACAATCCGGCCGGTGCAAACTAAGCTATAGTTCACTTTGTCTCTATTTATCCGTACTACTTCAACATTAAGGCTTTATTTAGATACGTATGTATCTCACTCAAATCATATACGGAGTAGATTGGGAGTGAATTGGAGTGAATATTAGTTTAAATATACTCCAATCCATGTGGTTTGAGAGAGATACATGCACATCCAAACAAGGTCTAACAATTTTTTTTTTCTCGTAACAAATCAACGTAAACTAAATTTTAGCGAAAGAAACAGGAGCAAAGTTGATACGGGCATTTGACATGGTCAAGTAATCCCACACCCCGCCGCCCCGGTCCAGCAATGGCGTCGTCGTCATGCCAGACACGCACCTGCAACTAACGGCGTAACGCACGGAAGTAATCTAGCCGCCCAGCAGCAATCCAGCACCGTGCCGCGATGATCAAAGCTAGCTAAAGTTTAGTTGAGTCTATTAGCTGGTGCATCTAAACACCCAGCTAAAGCTTAGCTATGAGACTTTTTAGCTAGATAAAGTTTAACTTTGAAATTTTAGCTAGCTAAATTTTAGTTGTGTGAAGGTATTCGCGAGGATGACGTCCGCCGCGTCGTCTCCTTCCTTCGTCCGCCCCAGATGCCGACCGTACGCGCCGCCGGTCAGGGTTAGGCCATTAGCTAGGCACAGCCCGGATACCCCCCTCAGAGAGAGGGGAACTCCTTCCCGGGGTACAGTCCACAAACGGCCGATTGATTCCGTTTGGTGTCAACGTGCCATCGTTAGAGCGAGACAGGTGGAGGAGGTGACGCCATGGAGGGTTGGTAGCCTCTAGCGGGTCAAGCCCAACAAATCGACCCGGGACCCGTTTGCGGAAGACGACGAAGTCCAGGAGTTCTGGGGCCAGCTCTGGCTCATCCCCAAATCCAGAACTCTCTCCCCCATAGCTAGGGTTCACGAGAGGGATAGAGAAAACCTAGCATGGATCTGCCATGATCTCTGGGTCGCCAAGTCTTTCAAGCCGACGGACTGCTTCCCAGTTGGAGGTGGAGATCGCTGGACCTCAGATCCGTCGAAGCTGAGTACTGCGGGAGTCGTTTGGGGGAGTGGGGAGAAGAAGACTTTTGCCTGTGTCGTCAAGGATTCCATGGCTGGCCATGGAAGAGGTCACGGTCCCAGGCTAAGGAACCCCGAAGAAAGCTGGGGAAGTTGGGGTGAAGGTGGGGGATGGGGAGAGGGTGGAGGCTGGTACCCATCGATGCCGCCGCCAGGCTTCTTCAACCATCAACCTCCACCTTTCGGCTTCTACCCCAATCAACCCCCATACCGCCGCAGATGCAGCACCCGCCTCCCCTTGGTGGTTTAAACAGGGGGAATGATGGCCCTAGACCACGTGGAGGTGGCAACCAGGGTAGGGGAAGGGGAAGGTACCAGCAAAGCCCACGACAATCCCCGATCCCGTCAGCACAAGAACAAGTGGCTACTGTGTCTGATCAAGAAAAAAAAGTGAAGGAAGGTGTGGATAAAGATTTTCAGGCCAAGGAAGAAGGAGAAACCTCAAGTGCCAATAGTCAGAGAAATATCCAGGTGGTGTGCTTCAACTGTGGAGTGATTGGGCATCTGAGTTCAGCCTGCAAGAAGGCAAAGATTTGTTTCATCTGCGAGAAATTTGACCATGTGGTTGATCAATATAGTGAGTGGTTAAAGACTCCAGTGGCTGCTCAGTATTATGGTAGTGCAAATAGAGGACTAGGCTTTTATCATATTGATGTGACTGCTAGAGGGAACAGATTTAGACACTGGAATGGCATGGATAATCTAGGAGTCTTGTCTATAGAAGATGGAGTGATTGATGAGGCTGGCATTCTGGAAAGTCTGAAAGAGCTATTTGATGCTGATTGGCCTTGGCAACTTAAGAAAGTGGGGGAGACCAAGTATATCATTAGGTTCCCACCAGACAGGAAGGTGGAGAAGCTTGTCATTGGAAAAGCCACCTTGTTCTATCTCAACAAAGCTAGTGTGGTTGGGTCTCTAAGTGTGTGGAATGGTGATGTGGATCCTATAGGCAGGCTTTCTGAAGTTTGGGTCCAAATCGAGGGTATTCCTCCAAAATGGGTTGATTGGGACACCTTAAGGGAAGTGTCTTCTGGTATTGGGCTGATGACTGAGATAGATTGGCATTTCCTTTTCGATAGCTTCTTCAGTATGGCTAGAGTGAAAGTTCAGTGCAAGAACCCATCTAGAATTCCTAAGAAGAGGATCTATGTTCTGCAAAAGGGTCTATATTTGATATCTTTCAATACTGAAGGTTACATACAGGAAGACAACTCTTCAGATGGTGATTCTGATAAAGGCGATGAAGATATTGATCCAGAGGAAGAGGATTTGTTAGATGAGGAAAAACATGCTAAAGAAAAGGAAAAAAAGTTCTAAGGAGGAGGGGAAAGGTAAAGAGGTTAAGGAGACTACTCAATCTGGTCCATCAAATTCTTCTGGTCATGGAAAGAAAAGTACACCTGCTGGAAGTAAGTCTGTAAAGAGGGCCTTGATGTTTGATGATAGCTTTTTAGAAGATAATGAACAGGCAATGGAGTGTGTGAATCTTCTAAAAGCTATGGAGTTAGAAGAAGAGGTAATCAATGGAGAAGACCTGGAGCCTAGGGATGGAGAAGATACTTTTATGGGAGAAGGACAGTTGTATGATCTTGATGAATCCTATCTACCAGATGAATGGACCTATGAGATTCAGCTTCAGAAAATGAAGGAAACATCAAGAGCTCTGGAAAATACAAGAACAGTGTCGGGTACGAAGGTAAGGGGTACCCTAAACCCTTCGATAAATTAATGCTAAACATAGCAACCATTTTAAGACAGGGACCATCCCACTGCTCAAGTCAGTAAGGAAAGGCCCATCACGTGAAGGCCCCCTGCACCGGCTACGGCAACGAGCCACGGGCCGGCCCACCTCGACGCCGAATGACGGACGAGGGGTCGTTCGAACGACCCCCCAGCCTCCACCTCGACATCAAATGACGGACCGAGGGTCGAACGAACGACCCCCCGGCTCCTACCTCGACACCAGGTGACGGACGAGGGGAAGAACGAACGACCCCTCGACCTCTACTTCGATCCCTCCAACTCCGCCTCTGCTCCGACCCTACCTCGACGATGAGCGACGGACCAGGGGTCGAACAAACGACCCCCGGACGGGAGGCTCGATCAGCCCAACTGCTCCCGGCATGGGTTAAAGTAAATCCTCCTAACGCCATGGGCGCCCGCGTCCGCAGTCAAATCCAACAACTCTCCGTCATGTCCCTGATTCCTGTCAACTGTGCTGCCACTGTCGTCACGACGCGAGTACGGACTCCAGCGGCACCCCTCGGAACGTGAACAGTAGGGCCCTCGACGACGACTTCGGGATACGGCAGAGCCACGCAGGGCTCGACCCCCCCTCGACCAAGGGGCTCGACCCCTCCCTCCAACAACTCCAGTATGGGGCCCGTCCCATCCGCCCCATCTCGCTTCGACTGTGGGATTCGCACCCGTCTGCGGAAGCTGTGCCGCGACGTGCCGCGGTGACTTCCACTGCCACCACGACCCGGGGCGCCAAAAGGACGGGAAGGCCATGCCAGCACAGTGCTCAACGTCCCTTCGCCAGCACTATGCCACGGACACGCCGCCCATATTACGACAGTTAGGATCCTGTACCCTCGGACCTCCCCTTGGTCTATAAAAGGGGACGTCGAGGTAGAAGGAGAGAGGGATCTGGACTCTGAAGGGACTTTTTTGGACTCCACTCTTCAGACGACTCCGTACTCATACCACACACCGCCGCTCGATCGACCCCTCGAGCAGCCAACCCACCGCCTAGGGCAACGTCGCTAGCCTTAGGCTCCAGATCGCTCTGAGCGATCCCGTGTAACTTAGCTTGTACCCCCCCTGTACGAGCACTTTTGGGTGTGAGATAATACAAGTCATCCTCCCCCGCTGGACGTAGGGCCTTCTTTGCCCAAACCAGGATAAACCTCGTGTCCATCTTGCATCACGTCTGAGAGAGGGAGCACGCGATATACAAATTTACTAGTTGGTGGTCTTGACCCCCGGGTCATAACACCAACAGTTGGCGCGCCAGGTAGGGAGAATTGCGTGTCGATCAACTCCGAACTACTCTCTCAGATGGATTCCACGATCCCACCGTTTCCATTCACCGTCGTCGTCTGGTTCGGTAGTCTAGGGTTCGTATCCACGGGCCAGGGCCACTTCATAGTTTTTCCCTTCGCTCGTGGCCTGGACAGCAGCAGCTCCGGTACGCCGGGGCCAGCAAGGATCAGGCGACGGTCCCTCCGCTTGCGCCTCTGGCCTGTGATCAGGAGGACGCGCGAGCGACTCCGACGCGTTCGTCACCGTGCGGGTCCCGATACGCCGAATGTCGTTTCCCCGGTCCCGGCTGGCGACACAGTCCCTCCCCGCAGGGGCCTGTTTGATCCATGCTTGTGGGCCGAGGGCGGTGTCCACACCCATTTTTATGAACAAAAACAAGTGCATAAAAGGCTCATGTGCACCCCAGGAATAGTCGCACACATGAGTTGACAAATTATAGAAAGTTCCATCACAGTGCTTATTACATAGCGAATAAATATTCAATACATAGTCTGGAACAAATAACTTTAACTAAACGAAGATAGCTGTGGAAGCTCCAAGGGACTGGTTGACTGGTTGACTCCAAGTCTAGTACTCATTGCGGTAATCATCAACCCAATCTTCATCTGTGGTGTTTGAATGCAAGGGTGAGTACATACGTACTCAACAAATATAACACGGGGTTTATGAAGCTCAAAAGGATATGCAGGGTTCATAGCGGTAAGCATTTTAAGTAGATCGAATTCATATTAATATCAACAATTGCCAAGGTAATTTGCATAAGCTCAAATATCCATGATCATAAAGTAAATGACAATGATACAATAAATAAATAACACATGCATAAGCCACATAGAAGTAAGAACCAAATAATTCTGTGAGTTTTCCGAGCCGCTCGTGTCCGTGGGCACGGCTATCATGATAGTTTATTAACTCTGATCAGAGGTGTACAACTTTACCCACGAGTCGTGATTGCCCATATGCCCGGGATCATGACTCCCAAAACACTACCGAGGTGAGCGGGCAGGGTACACTATGAAGCCTTCCAAGGGTTCGTCTAACAAGTCAGGGCCGCAAGGCTCATGGCAGGGGGATGTAGAGCCAACCTGTCTACGGTCACACTCCTTCGCGGCTGGCCCGTAGATTAGGAACCACACTATACCCATCTTGGCACGCTCCTATTTGCGCCATAAAGGTAACCACTGACAAGCTAGAAAAGGTCCCCATACTTAGCTAAAGCCAGAGCCATAATAGCCCTCGTGGTTGTACTGTATATCCCAGCTTTTGCCGACAGATAAGCTCCTATAATCCATGTTGCTAAAAAGCAAGTTTTACCATTATTGCATATAGTCATTAACAGTTAAGATCATGTACATCTGATATGAGCGCTAGCAATACTAATCATATGAGGTGGATCAAATCATAGGTGACAAGGTATTCAAGGTAACAATCACTAGGATTCATCTATGGTAAACAAGGAGTATCATGCATATGAGTTATATTATTTGTGAATAGGTCATCAAGGATAATCCCATGTTATACTTGCCTTCTTCGAAGAACTCTTGCTGATTCTGATCAAGAAGAAACTCTGACTCTTCAACGGATTGCTCAACGTCTATTTCGATCAACAATCAACACCATTCAATCAACGGGCGATCATACACGAAGCAAACAAGACTAAGATTAGAACAGTACACCAACAATAATAAAACAAGATGAAAAGTTTATAAAACTGATCTACGTAACACTACGATCACAACGATGTTTCGTTCACGAAAAACGGAGCTAGGACGACGAAGTTAGGAAATAAACGGGTTTTCCTGTACAAAGATATTAAATTAAATCTAAACACGAAAATAAACTTTTTCAATACTAACTAACAGAGGTTTTAACATAAAGAGAATTTTGTTACGAACCTAACGCAACTTGAATGGATCAAAAAGGATTTAAAATGAGGGAGTTATAGACATTTGAATACGAGTGGCAATTTTGTAAATATGATTTTCCTTTTTAAACCGAATTAAAATAAATCCAGAAAGGTTTACGCTTCCCAAAGGCAAAAGCGTAGTCTCTGAATGTGCCATGGATTGCGGGTTGACACTTAAAGAACTTCAGGGGCTCTTTAGCAAATTTCCCCCGCGAAGGGGTATCTTCTAATCCGGTCTGTTGATCTGAGATTGGAGTGCCGAGATTAGAAGGGGAGGGCCGAAGGGGTAACGGGCGATCTGGATCATCGGATCTAAAGGGGACGGTCACAATTAGAAAGAAGAAAGGAAGAGAGACGAGGTCGGCCGGGAACAGAGCTGGCGCGGCGGTTCGCCATGGGCTCCGCCGTGGAGCTCGCCGGCGTGAGCGGATTAGGGCCTACGGGCCATCAAACACCAAACCGTGAGGTCCGGGAGAGATAGGGGGACAGCGGGGACTCACCTAGGGTGTTCGCGCGGACAGGGAGGACCCAGAGGTGGCTGCCGACGTGACGGAGCGGCGAGGGATTCCCTGCGAACAATGGGGAGGCAAAATGATCACACAAAGGCCAAATTGGGTGCAGGGTAAGGATCACGGAGTCCCAAACCTTGTTCCAGAGGGAGAGGACGACCTGCAAGGGCGACCGTGGCGCTCGGCGTCGTGGCGAGGCGGCTCCGGAGCTGCTGTGCATGGTGGCAGAATGGTGAGGGCGAAGAAGCACGAAATTGAACGCACAGACGGATTCGCGGGGTCTCGTACCGTGTTCCGAAGAGAGAAAAGTCCCTGCGGTTGACTGCGGAGCTCTGGAGGATACTAATCGCGGCGGCAGAGCTCGCGGCGCCTCTGCGGGGCTAGGGCAGGGCGTGGTTGGCGATAAAAGGGGAGGTTTGGAGACGGCAGGGCATGCGGGGTATTTATGGGTGTAATCCCATGCAAACAAAGGAAACAAATCCAGAGACAATTGGGAGAGAGGAGGATTCGGATGGGAAGCTCGAGCTCTGTTCGATCTCGGCGAGAGGAGAAAAGGAAGGAGGAGGGGGATGACGCGTGGGACCGGACGGTCAGTGGCGCCAAGGGAAAAAGGAAGGAAGGAGAGAGGAGGCTGCCACGCGGGCCAGGGTGGTCAGTGCCACAGAGAGGAAAGGAGAAGGGCGAGAGAGAGCTGACTCGTGGGCCACTGCTGTCAGCGGAAAGAGGAGTGGTGCGGGCTCATCCGCGTTGGGCCTCTGGCCGACGGCCCAAAAGGGGAGGAGGAGAGGGCCGGCCTCGGCTGGGCCAAGAGAAGGAGAGGGAGGGGAAAGAGTGCCACTGTGGGCTGGGCCAGATTGGAAAAGGAAAAAGAGAGAAAGAAAAAGACTTTTTCCAATTTCCGAATTCGAATTTTCCAACATAATTTTCAAATACAATTTTCAAACTCAGTTTTGGGTAATTTTCATAACCACTCAAACAAGAATAGAATGCACCAGCATGCAATGCACCACATGTTACTATATGACAAAATTTTAATATACCAAAACATTTATAGCTTAATTATATTCAATGCATAGCAAGAAAACATAATAAAATAAATTTTATTCTATTTCAAAAAGATGCAAATTTTGGGGTGTTACAGGCGGGCGCCCCTCTGAGCGGGACTTTGGCTCTGCCATATCGTCGTCCCCGGAGGCTCCCGTGGCCTCTCTGACACACTCAACCCCGCCACCACCATGTGACCCGTTCCCGTACGGGCTCCACAACAACGCAGGACTTTGTTCTGCCCTCGCAGGATTGCAGATACAGACACGTAGCGGGTCTCCAGGGACTCTGTCACGTGCGGCGATCAACCCTGTCACCACCTCCTCACCGGGCGAGCCGAGACTGGCCCGGACGTGGGGCACATTGCGGCGACGCCTGGCGGAGGAGCGCAGGGGATCCTTCCCCCACTTCTACCACGCCGACCCCGACTCGGACTCTCCCGATGAGGGTTACGACCCCATACGGGAGTGCTTCCACCTCGATGAGCAAGCCAACCCCCAGGATGACGTCGATGACACCGCGGCCATAGAAGGAGGAGGGGGCAACGCTACACCAGCACGAGATGCCAACCCCCCGAGTCCTGATAGAGCCGATCCACCCCCAGACGTCCAGATCACGCAAGTCCGAGAGCTTCTCAGCAAGCTCGAGGAGGAGCGCTTGCGACTTCAGCAACTCGAGCACGCCCTCGAGCGGGATCGAGGGCACCCGCAGGGTGGAGGAGCTCGCGAGTGGGCCCGGGAAGTCCACCAGCAAATCATCGAGGCGGGGGCGAACAAGCCCCGGGTCTTCAACCGCGCTAGCCAGAATGTCATAGCGGCCGCAATGCTTCTCCGCGACATGCTGGCACCATCGACACCCCAAGCACGGCGTATCAGGGATGAAATCCAGGGGCTTCTCCAAACCGCGGCCATGCAGCAGGCGAAGAGCTCCGGCCTCGAGACGTCGAGGGGCTGCCTCCGAGCGACAAGAAGTGCCCCCTCGACAAAATCAAGAGGCATCCGTCCACCAGGACAAAGCGCCCCAGGGCCAAGTCGAGCGACGACAAGTTCGGGAACGCCTCGTCGACGATCGACCCCCTCGGGTGAACAATCGACACCAGTATGGCGACGCCGAGGCTCGAGGCTACAACGCTCACCGAGGTGGGCGCTACGACAGCGACGAAGACCGATGTCGGTCTCCGGGGCCACCGGGGCCCCGAGTCTTCGGCATAACCATCCGGCGGACCCCCCCCCTGCCCGTTCGTTTCCGACCACCCACCAGCCTGGTCAAGTATAACAGCGAAACCAAGCCAGAGCTCTGGCTTGCCGACTTCCGCTTGGCGTGTCAGCTAGGAGGAGCCGACAATGATCACGTCATCATTCGGCAACTCCCACTGTTCCTCTCTGACACCGCTCGCAGATGGCTCGAGGAGCTGCCCCCGGACTTGATCCAAGACTGGCCCGATCTAGTCAGGATCTTCGAGGGCAACTTCAAAGGCACCTACGAGCGGTCGGGCAACCCCTGGGACCTCCGCAGCTGCAAGCAGAAGCCAGGGCAGACCCTCCGCGCCTTCACCCGCCGATTCTCGCGGCAGCGTACCGCACTAACCCACATCTCCGACCACTAGGTCATTACGGCATTCATCGTCGGAACGACCTGCAAGGAATTGGTGTGGGAGCTGGGGCGAAACACCCCCAAGACCGCCAACGAGCTCATGGACATCATCGCCAACTACGCAGCTGGCGAAGAGGCCGTTGGCGCGTTCTTCCAGATACCTCCAGAGAAGGGGAAGGGCAAGGCGGATGAGCCTGGGGGCTCGGACAACGAGCCCAAGAAGAACAATGGGCCCAGAAGGAACAACAGCGGCAACGGCGGCAGGAAGAAGAAGAAGAAGAAGAACCAACCAGGCCGACGCAACGTCAAGCCCGACGCCGAGCCCGACGACCTTGTCGCTGCGACAGACAAGAAGAAGCCTCCAGGGCCCCCTCCCGATGGGGCGTCTTCGATAAGATGCTGAAGGAGCCTTGTCCCTATCATATGGGGCCGGCCAACCACCGTCTCAAGGACTGTCGCATGCTTCGAAAGCACTTCATCCCTCCTGGCTTTAGGAGAGACGACGGCAAAGAAGACCCGCCCTGTGACGTCCATGTCAAGGGCGATGCCGAAAAAGGAGGCTTCCCCGAAAGCCACGACTGCTACATGATCTACGGGGACCCTCGACTCGACTCACCACGCGCCAGCGCAAGAGGGAGCGTTGAGAGGTTTTCTCCGTTCGAGCCCAGGCTCCTCGGTACATCGACTGGTCACACACGCCGATCACCTTCGACCAGGACGACCACCCCGAGAACATCCCCAACGCTGGGGTCTACCCGCTCGTCGTCGATCCGATCATCCTCAACACCCGCCTCACAAAGGTACTCATGGATGGGGGGAGCAGCCTCAACATCATCTACGCCGAGACCCTCGACCTCCTGGGAATCCCGAGGACCATGCTCCTGCCCAGCGCGGGGGGGGGGGGGGTTCCACGGGATCGTCCCGGGGAAGAAGGCACTCCGGATTGGCCGCATCAAGCTACCTGTCTGTTTCGGCGTCCCCTCGAACTTCCGAAAGGAAGAGCTGACCTTCGAGGTGGTTGCATTCCGAGGCACCTACCACGCCATCATCGGTAGACCGGGGTACGCCAAGTTCATGGCAGTCCCGAACTACACCTACCTCAAGCTCAAGATGTCAGGGCCCTCGGGGGTCATCACCGTCGACACCTCCTACGAGCACACATACGACTACGACGTCGAGTGCGTGGAAAAGGCCAAAGCTATCGAGGATTCGGCCATCCTCGCGGCCCTCGACGACTTGTCCGGAGAGATTCCCGACCCCAAGCGACACGCTGGTAACTTCGAGCCGGCGGAAGACACCAAGACCGTCCCGCTCGACCCCGGCCTCGTGGATAGGAAGGTGCTGACGATCAGCGCCACCCTCGAGCCCAAATAGGAAGCAGTGCTCCTCGACTTTCTCCATGCGAATGCCGACGTGTTTGCATGGAGTCCCTCGGATATGCCAGGCATTCCGAGGGAGGTCGCCGAGCACTCCTTGGACATCCGAGCCGGGTCCAAACCGGTGAAGCAATGCCTGCGCCGCTTCGACGAGGAGAAGCGCAGGATCATCGGGGAGGAGGTCGACAAGCTTTTGAAGGCCGGATTCATCAAGGAGGTACATCATCCCGAGTGGTTAGCTAATCCCGTACTTGTTAAGAAAAAGAGCGGGAAGGATAGGATGTGTGTAGATTACACCAGTTTAAATAAAGTCTGCCCAAGGTTCCTTTTCCGTTGCCACGTATCGATCAAATAGTAGATTCCACTGCGGGATGCGAAACTCTCTGCTTCCTTGATGCATACTCCAGCTACCACCAAATCAAGATGAAGGAGTCCGATCAGCTCGCGACTTCCTTCATCACTCCCTTCGGCATGTTTTGCTACCTCACCATGCCCTTCGGTTTGCGAAACGCCGGGGCCACCTACCAGCGATGCATGCTCCACGTCTTCGGGAAACACATAGGGCCGACCGTCGAGGCCTACGTCGACGACATCGTGGTCAAATCCAAGACAGTTGGAAACCTGGTCGGAGACCTCGAGATCGCGTTTGGGTGCCTCCGGGCGAATCGCATAAAACTAAACCCTGAGAAGTGCGTCTTCGGGTCCCTCGAGGCATGCTCTTGGGGTACATAGTTTCCCAGCGCGGGATCGAGGCCAATCCCGAGAAGGTAACCGCAATCACCAGGATGGGCCCGATCAACGACCTCAAGAGCATGCAAAGGGTCACGGGGTGCCTCGCCGCCCTTAGCCGGTTCATCTCGAGGCTCGGAGAGAAGGCCCTACCCCTTTACCGCTTTCTGAAGAAGACGGAACACTTCGCGTGGACCGCCGAAGCCGAGGAATCACTCTCGAAGCTCAAGGCCTTGCTCACCTCGCCCCCGGTCTTGGTACCCTCGAGTCCGGCCGATCCCCTCTTGCTCTACGTCGCAACAACTACCCAGGTAGCCAGCGCGGTCGTAGTAGTCGAGAGGGAGGAGGAAGGACACACCCTGCCGGTTCAGAGGCCTGTCTACTTCGTGAGCGAGGTGCTTTCCGAGACCAAAATGAGATATCCCCACATCCAGAAGCTGTTGTACGCGATCGTCCTCACTCGGCGGAAGCTCCATCACTATTTCCTGGGCCACCCGGTCACTGTGGTTTCATCTTTCCCCCTCGGAGAAATAATCCAGAACCGGGAGGCGTCTGGAAGGATCGCCAAGTGGTCGGCCGAGCTCATGGGGGAGATTCTCTCCTACGACCCTCGAAAGGCCATCAAGTCTCAGGTACTGGCAAATTTCGTTGCAGAATGGACCGACACCCAACTACCCCCGGCGCAGGTTTAGAACGAGCTTTGGACCATGTACTTCGACGGATCGTTGATGAAGACGGCAGCAGGCGCTGGATTGCTGTTCATATCACCCTCAGGGCTCCATATGCGCTATGTCATCCGCCTCCACTTCCCCGCCTCCAACAACGTCGCCGAATACGAGGCCCTCGTCAGCGGCCTACGCATCACCATCGAGCTCGGGGTTCGACGCCTCGACGTGCGGGGGGACTCGCAGTTGGTGATCGACCAAGTAATGAAAGAGTCGAGCTGCCACGACCCCAAGATGGAAGCCTACTGCAAGGAGGTCCAAAAACTCGAGGACAAGTTCTACGGCCTTGAGCTCAACCACGTAGCCCGTCGGTACAATGAAGCTGCCGACGAGCTGGCCAAAATCGCGTCTACTCGAGGTACGGTCCCTCCCGACATCTTCGCGAGGGATCTTCACAAACCGTCCGTCGACCTGGACTCGGGGGCCCCCGCCATTGAGCAAGGGGTCGATCGACCCCCCTCGATCGATCCCCCCTCGAGCAGGGAAGAGATCATGGAGATCGACGGGGCTGTCGCAGCGCCAACCCCTCCGACGAATTGGCGCGCACCCTACCTCGAGTACCTGACATGGGGCGAACTCCCAGAGGACCGCACGGAAGCCCGTCGTGTAGCTCGACGTGCCAAAACCTACGTCTTGTACGGGGACGGCTGCGAGCTATATCGACGAAGCCCGTCTGCTGTACTTCAACGTTGCCTCACCCTCGAGGAGGGGAGGGCATTGCTGAAGGATTTGCACTCGGGGGCTTGTGGCCACCACGCGGCGCCGAGAACGCTGGTAGGAAGTGCCTTTCGACAAGGCTTCTACTGGCCGATGGCCGTCACCGACGCCACCAAACTCGTTCGATCTTGCAAGGGATGCCAATTCTACGCTAGGCAGACCCACCTACCCGCCCAAGCTCTTCAGATGATACCCATAACCTGGTTGTTCGCAGTATGGGGGCTCGACATGGTCGGCCCCCTGAAAAGAACCAAGGGTGGCCACACCCACCTCCTCGTGGCTATAGACAAGTTCTCGAAGTGGATCGAGGCTCGACCCATCGCCAACATCCAGTCTCGACAGGCCGTGATATTCTTCACTGACATCATCCACCGCTTCGGGGTCCCCAACGTCATCATCACCGACAACGGCACACAGTTCACCGGCCAAAAGTTCCTGGACTTTTGTGACCATCACCACATCAGGGTGAATTGGTCCACAGTCGCCCACCCTTGAACTAACGGTCAGGTCGAGCGTGCCAATGGTATGGTTTTGTAGGGCCTCAAGCCAAGGATCTTCGATCAGCTGAACAGACATGGCAGGAGATGGGTCGACGAGCTGCCCGCTGTGCTATGGAGTCTCCGAACGACACCAAGTCGAGCCACGGGGTTCTCCCCGTTCTTCTTGGTCTATGGGTCCGAGGCCGTTCTACCCACTGACCTCGAGTATGGGTCCCCTCGACTGAAAGCCTACAGCGAGCAAGCCAACACAGTAGCCCGAGAGGACTCCCTCGACCAGCTCGAGGAAGCCCGTGATGTGGCCCTCTTCAAGTCGGCAAAGTACCAGCAAACGCTACGACGCTACCACGACAAAAACATGCGCAAAAGGGACCTCGATGTCGGCGACCTCGTTCTGCGCTATCGACAAAGCAACAAGGGGCGTCACAAGTTGACGCCACCTTGGGAGGGACCCTTCATCGTGGCAGAGGTGCTAAAACCTGGCACTTACAAGCTGAAGAACGAGAAGGGCGAGATCTTCACCAACGCTTGGAACATCGAACAACTACGTCGCTTCTATCCCTGAGGCCTCGACGCCTCGTACATTTCCGCATTATGTACGCTTATCGCGTTGTGAACAAGTAAAATGTCCTCGAAACACATTTCACATTCGTTCGTAACTCAAAGGTAGCCTCGACTTTGCCCTAGCAAAGTCAAGCCTCCCTCGGGGGCTAACAGGGGGGCACCCCCCTCCCAAGTCCCCGAAAAACTCGAACGTTTTTTTGAAATTCGGCTTTCCCTCTCAATCTTTCCCTCGAGCACGCTTCGTGACTAAGTAAAGATGCCTCGAACTCCCTAAGGTTCGAGGGTGTCGTGGAGCCAGGGACTCACCTACGCCCCAGGGCTACGGTATCCCCGCTCGCTCCCCCCCTTCCAGAGATACGAGCGTGCGTCGAACACTTAAGTCCACAAGCGTCGACTCAGGCAAAGAAAAGCAGGGAGAGCTCGAGAAACAAAAATAACAATGTGCATCTCAATCAAAATGCATTAGATATAAGAAGCTCTCAGGGGCTCGGCATTGTATCATTACAAAAGCCTAACTATTACACGGACCTTCCTGTCCAGATACGGCTCGCAGGCTTGGGACTACTCATCGAGGGGGTCACCGTCCTCAAGAAGCAATGCAGGAAGTTGGGCATCACGCGTTGGCCACATCGGAAGGTGAAGAGTCTGCAGAAGCTCATCGACAGCATCCGAGGGCTACTCGGCGCCACCTCCGTTCGCCGAGGGGATCACCTCGGGCTCGAAGAGCTTTGCCAGCTCGCCTCCGGGCACCTCCGATAGATCCATCAACTTCTGGCACCTCGCGTCGTTCTCTTCGTCGGTCAGCCTCGGGTCGGGGGCAAACCCGTTGGCGACGACGTTGAGGTCATAATTGTAGGCCGAATTGACAACCGCGAGGGCCCGCTTCACGCCCACATGCAGGGCAGCACGGACGTTCTCCGTCACCTCCTGCGTCATGGAGTAGAAGCGGCGCAGCAAGGAGTCCCCTCGAGCATCGCCCTCGACCTCCGGCTCCGGCTCGACCGAGAGGTCGTCGCAAAAGGTGTTGATGACGCCCGCGAGCCTCGAGTTAAGGTTCGCCTCAGTCCCGAGGAGGCCCTGAAGATTGTTAAGGTCCTCGTGGGCTCAGGCCTTGTCTGTTGCAAAACAAAAGAGCAGGAAGAGGGTCGAGACACTTACCTTGGGCGTGCGCCTCCAGAGTGGTGTAGCTCCGCTCGGTTTCCTTGAGCTGGCGGCGGACGTCGATAAGCTTGGAGGCCTGACCACTGACCTTAACCTCGAGGCCCTCGATGGTCTTGCCTGCGTCATCGAGGGCTCTCTTCTGGTTCATCGCCACCACGCCCAGGGAAACCGCGCGGGTCCGAGCCTTCTCCTCCGCCACGGCCAGCGTGTTGCTCTCACGGGAGACGGCATCGAGGTCGCCCCGGAGCCCCCGGATGCCCTCCGTCGCCCGGGCCAGCTCCTCCTTCAGCCGGGCGGCCTCTTCCTCGGCCTTGCGCTTGGCCTCGAGGGCAGCGTCCCGCTCATGTTCGACCCTGATGGTCGATTGAAGGGCGTCGTCGAGCCTCGACTGCGCCGTCTCCTGGGCAACCCGGGCTGCCTTCTGCACGGCCTCCACCCCGGCCCTCGCGTGGGCGACCTTCGACTCGGCATCCTCCCGAGCGGCTGCCGCCTCGGCTCTCTCCTGAGCGGCCTTGGCCTCGGCCTTCTCCAGCGAGGCGCGAACGGCCGGGAGTTGCTCATGCGATCGGAGGATGAACTGGGACTTGTTGTACGACCTCGCCCTCAGCTCCTGACGAGGGTAAAAAGGAAGATCATCAGAAAGGAACAGTCAGGCAACCCAAGCAAAATCCAAGGGAAGACGAACCCACCTCTATACCCCGATGTATGTCCACGGCGGCAACCTCCGCAGCAAGGCGCATTGAGTGCTCGAACCAGGCCCGATACTCCTCCAGGTGCTCCCACGTGTGGAGCTCGGCCTGGTCGTTGAGCTTGAGAAGGGTTTGCCCGGGGTCTCGAGGATCGGCCAACTCCAGGACCTCCTACCCCCAGAACGCGCTACGGAGGGCGATCCTCTCTTGGACCCCCCGCATGACGCCCTGGCGAGCTTCGGCCGCACCCCCGCGGCGTACCACCTCCTCCTGCCAGGCGAAGAAGGGAGAAGATCCCTCCAGCTGACCTCTCCCGGCCTCGGGGCCACCCTGCGAAGAGGTCGATGGCCCCGCCGAGCCATCCCCACCGGGCAGAGGAAGTCCCGGCCAGAGGAACGGCCCTGCACGGTGAAAGACACAAAGTAATCAGTAGCTGGCACCACAGATCCACTACGGCTCGAACAAGTCGGAACACGCCTCACCTCGAGACGACGCCCGCCCAGCCTCGAGGCGAGGCCGAGCCGCCTCCGGTTCTGCACGAGGGGCTGCGACGGCGGTCATCTCTGCCGAGCCCACCAGCTCGGCCACCATCTCGGCCACTTCTTCAACGGTGGGCTCCATCAGCATCCCGCCCTTCTCCGGCGCGGGTGTCGCCTCGGGCCGCTCAACTCGACCCCCTCCTCGACCTCCGGTGTCGGCGAAGGGCCCCCAGACGCGGCAGCGGCCGTGCCCTCGCGCTCGAGCCGCAGTCGCGCTTCCAACGAAGCGAGGCTCTCGGGCCACCGCCCCGGCGTTGGGTGAGCCGGGGCCTCCCCCTCGATCGCAGCAACTTGGGGCCCGGCCACCTCCATCGCGGCAGCGGCTTGGGGATCCACCCCCTCGGTCGCGACCGCCGTCGATGCAGGGGCACCGGGCGCAACTCCATCCGACGACTGCGCAGGCGCGGCGACGCCCGTCACTTCGGCGGCCCTCGCCAGCGGGGCAGGCAGGCCCGTCTCCTCTGCCGCCTGGGTAGGTGCCGAGGCAACCTGCGCTACCCCTCGCTCCATCGCGTCCCGGGCCTTGGCTGCCCACGCCGCCTCGGGGGTAAGCGTCGAAGGGGGCGGAGCAGCGGGACCGGCCTCGATGGCCGCCTCGACCGTAGCTCCCACCCTCAGCTTCTTGGTAGGGGCGAGAGACGCATCCTCCTGCGGGCACTTTGACCTGAAAAGGAAACCCGTGCACAACGATAAGCACCGGTCGATAGCAACAAAAGGAGAAATACGAACAACACCCTCGATCAACCAAAAGGCAACTTACCCCTTCGGGGCTAGGCATTTCTGGCCGACGGCCTTCGGGCTGATCGAGGACCTGAACACAACCCGCCGCGGGGAGGGGGTCGAGCCCGCCTTCGGCACCGTCTCCTAGGCAGGGGCCAACGACGCTCCCGTCGTCCCCCTGCTGACTTCCTCCTGCGCCGACGGGCCCGACGCTCGTGAGCTCGACGCGGCAGGCGCCGAGGGAACGCTCGATCGACTCCCCGACGGGGATCGCGACGACCGTCCGTGCGTCTGCCGCGGCACTTCATCTCGAGAGGCCACGGGGCGCTCCCCCCGTGGCTCGGCTTCAACGGTAGGCGCCGACCTCGAGGTCGACCCCTCTCCTCCTCCGGTCCTGACGGCCACCCTCTGTTCGGGCGCCGTCTATTCCTCCTCGCTCCAGTACACCTCGACATCGCTGTCGCTGTCCTCCTCCTCGTCCTCCTCTTCCGAGGGCGATTCCTCCTCGGGAAGTCCTTCCCGCCTCTGTCGAGCTCGGCGCTGATCCCTCGCCTCCCTCTCTCGGGCCTTCTTAGCCTTGTCCTCCTTGGCCTTGTCTTTGGCCTTCTTGTCCTTCTCCGCCTGGAGGCGCCTCGCCTGGGAATCAGCCCGGTCCTCCTTCACCGGCAGGAGCGACTTCCGGAAGGGAACGTTCCCCTGGGGAACGCAAGGCAGTCAGAACGCAAGCAAAAAAGACGGACAAGGTAAACGCAAGAGCTCTAACAAAGGGAAAGGACTTTAGCAGCTCGAAGTACCCCTCGTCCGGCCTCATGGGGATCCTGGCGACGTTCTTGGCGTCGAACGAGCCCGCAAAGAAGCAGCGGACGCGGCGGACCACCCTCTCAGGGGGCAATTCGTCTCCTAGGAGGCAACACCTCGAGAGGTCGACCCACGGACGCATCTCGTCGAGGCGGAGGGGTCGAGCCATCAGCGGCACGACCCGCCGCTGATGGAACGCCGATGCGACAATCGCCGCCGTGAGTCCCTCCTTCTTCAGACGCCCAACCGCGTCCAGCAGGTTGTCGAGGCGACGCTGCTTCTGCTGCGCGACGCCGTACCTCCAGCAGTCGGGCTGCGCGTCGATCGTCCTCCCAGTGTAGGCGGGGAGCAGGTTGTCGTCGTTCCTCAAGTAAAACCATCTGGAGTGGCTCGACGTAAGCTTCGCCGGGATCCAGAAATCCGACCGCTTGAGGGTGATACAACAACACCCGGCCCTGACCATCTTGCGGGTACCCTTGCCGGCCGACGCATGGAAGATGTTCGCCTCGAAGAGATGGAGCCATAACTCCCAGTGGGGCTCGATCCCGAGGTAGCCTTCGCATACAGCGGCGAAGACCGCCGCCTGGCAGACGCCGTTGGGGGTGAGGTGTTGAAGCTTCACGCCGTAGTGATGGACGTATCCCTCTGGCGGGTTGGGCTCGGCATGGTCCGGGGACGGCAACAACCACTCCGATCGCTCGGTCGAGGTGGCAGGCCAGAGCAGGCCGCTCTCCACCAAACCCCCCAGGCGCGAGGCGGTCATCGAGGACATGAGCCAGTCATCGGGACCGACGAGGCTGTACATGGCCATGGGATCGGGAAGGATGATGCGCTCGGGCTAGGGGGCGGAAGGTACGTTCCCTATCTCCCTTCTCTTTCTCTCTCGCATGCGCAGAGTTCCGGCTCGCAAGGCACCTAAGGCAATGGCGGGGAGAAGGAGGCAGGGAAGGCGATGGCAAGGAGGCTGGAAAGGCAAGTGCGCGGAAAAAGCACCCGACTCCTCACCTTCGCTATTTATAAGCGAGAGGCCAACGGACGGAACCGACAAAACAGGCAAGAGAATCTCTGCATTTAATGCGCCTGTACTCCCCTTCCTCGTATCCCTCTAGGATAAGGTGTTCTGTCCTATCGTCGGGCTCCGCACCACACTCCGCCCTGCAACTGCCACTGTTACGCCGAACGGACATCGCCTAAAAAGGCGCGCGGCCGGAAGCGTTATCTTCGGAGGTAAGGAATCTTGAGGCAGCGAGAGCTGGCCCTCGAAAGAGGGTTCGACAGCTACCCTCGAGTACCCGAGGGCAGAAATGACCTCGGGTTAGGACTTCGGTCCACCCCCAAAATCTCGAGGGGAAAAAAGGCCGGCTCACGAACGGGCTCGATAGCCCCCCTCGAGTACCCGAGGTCTGAGGAGACCTCGGGTCGTCGACTCCAGTTCACTCCCCAGCCTCATAGGGACAAAGGCTGGCCCTTTCGTGGGGTTCGACAGCCTCCCTCGAGAGCTCTAGCCCAATGGGCAGAAACACAGGTATGTCCCCAAGTTTAGTATAATTACCCATTCTTCCCCCTCGGCGTTCCCCAAGGCGGGACTCCTCCTCCTGAGGATAGCATCGGATGACGAACCATCCGTCAAATCTTAAGGGAGCGAAGGCTGGCCCTTACATAGGGTTCGACAGCCGCCCTCGAGTACCTGAGATCAGGAAGGACCCATGGTTAACGGACTCAGGTCCACCCCTAAATCTTGAGGGAGCGAAGGCTGGCTCCACGAACAGAGTTCGACAGCCGCCCTCGAGTATGCGAGTCAGGGATGTCCCAGGGGGGCCAGGCGCATGCCCCTAGCTCGAGAACGAACTCTCGAGGTCCCCTGGGACATATCCGAGGCATAACCAAGGAATACCTAAGGATCCCTACGCTGGGAGGCATCGAGCCACCAACTCCTATCGAATGGGGCACGAGTTCTCACTCGGATTTTTACCCGTACTGGGCACCATTTCTAATGGACTCATGCCCGAGAACAGCTCACCGAGGACTTTGCGCTCGTCCTAACGAGGATAGCACGTTGCTCTTCACCCCACAATCCGAACGCAAGGATCCGTGGGAAGGACGCTATGAGGTAGTGAAGGCCTGGCCATTCGAGGGCTCGAGGGCCCAACTACGCACGGCACCCCTCGACGAAAGAGGGTCGAAAACACTCGTGACCTGGCAGACAGAGTCGACCTCTCAGGTGGGGCGCTCTGACTCCAGTTGTGCTCGAGGGAGCGAAGGCTGGCCCTCGGTAGGGTTCGACAGCCGCCCTCGAACACTTCTCTTTTCAGGGAAAGGAACGAAATCGACCCCTCGATAGGGCGCTACGTCCCCAGGTATCCCTAAAAAATCCCATCGATAAAACATATCATAGCCCCCAGAGGAGTTCTTAATCACTCCTCTGGGGCCTCGGGGGCTACCCCCGCGGGGTGCGCTCGCGCGCACCCCACGAAGAATTGAACCTCTCACTAACCCTGCAGGTCAAGGACAAAACCTCCGGGTACTCCTTACTCCCTCCGAGAAAACATATATCATAGCCCCCAGAGGAGTTCCCAATCACTCCTCTGGGGCCTCGGGGGCTACTGTCGGGTACGAAGGTAAGGGGTACCCTAAACCCTTCGATAAATTAACGCTAAACATAGCAACCATTTTAAGACAGGGACCAGCCCACTGCTCAAGTCAGTAAGGAAAGGCCCATCACGTGAAGGCCCCCTGCACCGGCTACGGCAGCGAGCCACGGGCCGGCCCACCTCGACGCCGAATGACGGACGAGGGGTCGTTCGAACGACCCCCGGCCTCCACCTCGACATCAAATGATAGACCGAGGGTCGAACGAACAACCCCCCGGCTCCTACCTCGACACCGGGTGACGGACGAGGGGACGAACGAACGACCCCTCGGCCTCTACTTCGATCCCTCCGACTCCGCCTCTGCTCCGACCCTACCTCGACGATGAGCGACGGACCAGGGGTCGAACGAACGACCCCCGGACGGGAGGCTCGATCAGCCCAACTGCTCCCGGCATGGGTTAAAGTAAATCCGCCTAACGCCATGGGCGCCCGCGTCCGCAATCAAATCCAACAACTCTCTGTCATGTCCCTGATTCCTGTCAACTGTGCTACCACTGTCATCACGACGCGAGTACGGACTCCAGCGGCACCCCTCGGAACGTGAACAGTACGGCCCTCGACGACGACTTCGGGATACGGCAGAGCCACGCAGGGCTCGACCCCCCCTTGACCAAGGGGCTCGACCCCTCCCTCCAACAACTCCAGTATGGGGCCCGTCCCATCTGCCCCGTCTCGCTTCGGCTGTGGGATTCGCGCCCGTCTACGGAAGTTGTGCCGCGACGTGCCGCGGTGACTTCCACTGACACCACGACCCGGGGCACCAAAAGGACGGGAAGGCCATGCCGGCACAGTGCTCAACGTCCCTTCGCCAGCACTATGCCACGGACACGCCGCCCATATTACGACAGTTAGGATCCTGTACCCTCGGACCTCCCCTTGGTCTATAAAAGGGGACGTCGAGGCAGAAGGAGAGGGGGATCTGGACTCTGAAGGGACTTTTTTCGGACTCCACTCTTCAGATGACTCCGTACTCATACCACACACCGCCGCTCGATTGACCCCTCGAGCAGCCAACCCACCGCCTAGGGCAACGTCGCTAGCCTTAGGCTCCAGATCGCTCTGAGCGATCCCGTGTAACTCAGCTTGTACCCCCCCCCCCCCTGTACGAGCACTTTTGGGTGCGAGATAATACAAGTCATCCTCCCCCGCTGGACGTAGGGCCTTCTTTGCCCGAACCAGGATAAACCTTATGTCCATCTTGCATCACGTCTGAGAGAGGGAGCACGCGATATACAAATTTACTAGTTGGTGGTCTTAACCCCCGGGTCATAACACCGACAAACAGAGTATGGTACTGGCCAAGATTCAGTTATAGAGCTTGAGAACGGAGAAGGAAAGATAGCTGACTCTAGCTATGGCTCCATGTTGGATTTTCCTCTATCTTCCCAACCATCTCTGGAGGACATGGAGAGGGTGATTGAGCATGACCAGAAACATCAAGTGAAGAATATTAACAAGAAGACCAAGTGGGGACCTGTTATTCCTTTGAGGAGAAGTGCAAGGCACGTTGAGGATGGGAAGACAATGGTTGATAAAGCACAAGAAGCTAAAAGGAAATGGAACCTAGAAGACAACCAAGGTAAAAAACATATGTTTGTTCCTACCTCTTCTCAAATTTTAGTTTCTGTTGCTAAAGATATTGGTATTGTTCTTAAGGATGGAAATCCTGCATTAGTTCAACAGATGATAGACACTGATGTTAGTAGATATAAAGCTAGTATTGATGATTTTAGATTAAAGAATGGTTGTTGTTGTGAGGATTCAGGAATGAACCTCTCAGAAATGGTTGGAAATCTAGACATAGTAGACCCTCCCCTATGTTAGAGATTAAGAATAATATTTCTGGTAGTGAGGTAGAAGATGATGAGCAGGGGTGGTCCAGAGTAGGACCTAGAAGGAAAAATAAGAAAAGGTTCAAATGATAGGAATGTTCTGGAATATTAGAGGCCTGGGCACTATTGGCAGGGTTCCAGCCCTGTGAGTAGGATTAGAGATTGCCATCTTGATTTTGTAGGTGTTATGGAGACAAAAAAAAAGAATTTCACTCAGGGGTTCTTAAAATCCCTTACTGGTAATACTCCGTTTGAGTGGTGCCACATAGAAGCTGTAGGATCTGCTGGTGGAATTTTGGTAGGATCCAACTCAGATTTATATAATATGACTGTTTTTCAGACTCTGAAATTTTATATTAGTGTCATGCTCACAAACAAGCAAAATGGTTTTGCTTGGAAGTTCATTGTAGTTTATGGTCCTGCTTATGAAGATAAAAAGCTAGATTTCTTAGAAGAGTTAGACTCTATTATGACCTCTTGGCAAGGACCTTTAGTTGTGGGAGGAGATTTTAATTTGGTAAGGTTTAGTAGTGATAAGAGCAATGGTCACATAAATCATAGATGGGTTGACCTTTTCAATTCTTGGATTGAAAAGTGGGCTCTGATTGAGCTTAACTCTAGCAATAAGAAATTCACATGGACAAACAATCAGGAAATAGAATCCTTGCAAAAACAGATAGGATTTTTGTTTCTACTGAGTGGGAAACTGCTTTTCCTTTAGCTGGAGTCAAAAGCTTAGATAGACTCCCTAGTGATCATAATCCTCTTATTTTAAACTCAGGGGATAATAGGTGCTTTGGTAAAAAGAGGTTCAGGTTTGAAAAATGGTGGCTTGAAAAAGACACCTTTAGAAGTGTAGTGGAGAAAGCTTGGAACTCTCCCTGTAGCCTGAATAAAAATATTGATAGATGGCAATTCCGGATTAGAACCTTTAGAAGGATGGTTAGAGGGTGGGCTGCTAATGAAGTGGCTTTGCTCAATAAATCCAAATCTAGCTTGTCCAAATCCTTCACCAGATTAGAGAGTTTAGCTAAAATTAGAGATTTATCCCCTGATGAGTCAGCAGAATTAGGACAGATAGAAAGATAGTTGGATCAAATCTAGTCTTTGGAAGAGATCAAAGCTAGACAAAGATCCAGAGATAGGAATCTTTTAGAAGGGGATAGAAACACTGCCTATTTCCAAGCAGTTGCTAACTATAGAAGTAGAAAAAAAGGATAGAATGTCTTCAAGGTCCAAGTGGTTTAGTTTATGATCAAAAGGGTATGATGCAAATTGCTGCTGAATACTATAGGAGTTTGTTTGCTAAAGAAGCAGAGTCTGGGGTTAGGTTCGCTCCTAATTTTTGGGAGGACCAAGATAAAGTTTCTGAGGGTGAAAATGTCTTTCTAATTGCTCCTTTTTCTGAAGGGGAGATTAAAGCAGCTGTTTTCAGCTGTTATGCAGAAGGGGCTCCAGGGCCAGATGGTATCTCCTTCTTGTTTTATCATAAATTTTGGGACCTCATTAAAAAGGATCTAGTAGCTCTCTGATGATTTTTACAAGGGTGATCTAGACTTATATAGGCTCAACTTTGCTTTGGTTACTCTAATCCCCAAAATAGAGGAGGCTAGTAATATGAAACACTTTAGGCCAATTAGTCTCCTTAACTATAGTTTCAATATCTTCTCCAAGATTCTAACCGTCAGACTGGGTAATGTAGTTCAAAGGATTGTTTCTCCTAATCAATCGGCTTTTATTAAAGGGAGATTTATTTTGGAAAGTGTAGTAGTAGCACATGAGTTAGTTCATAGCTTAGACAAGGATGGTGAACCAGGTGTTGTTTTGAAACTAGATTATGAAAAGGCTTATGATAGAGTTAGCTGGCAGTTTTTGTTTGATCTTTTAGAGGCTAGGAACTTTGATCCACTCTGGATAGGGTGGATTAAACAGATAGTGGTTGGAGGATCAGTAGGGATTCTGGTCAATGGTGAAGAAAGCCCTTATTTCAAATCTGGGAAAGGCCTAAGCCAAGGAGACCCTTTATCTCCCTTCTTGTTCAATTTAGTTGGGGATGGTTTCTCCAAAATGTTGGACAAAGCTTTAAACAAGGGCCTAGTCCAAGGTCTGTTAGGTAATTTTAGGGCTGGAGGTGTTCTTTCTCTCCAGTATGCAGACGATACCATCCTTTTCTGCAAAGCAGAGGAGGGGTGTCTTAGAAATCTTAAATGCATTCTCATGTGGTTTGAACAAGTCTCAGGTATGAAGGTGAATTTTAACAAAAGTGAATTAGTTCCTTTGAACATTGATCCTGATGTAGCTCACAGATTAGGTCATATCATGTGTTGCCTTGTTGGCTCCTTTCCTCTAAAATATTTAGGAGTTCCTTTGCATTTTGATAAGTTGTCTAGAGAGGATATTCAACCTTTAGTTGATAAAATCCTTAAAAAATAGCTGGGTGGCGTTGCAAGCTTCTATCCTTAGTAGCAAGAGCTTTGCTGATCAAAACCTGTCTGGTTAGCATACCTGTTTACCTTCTTTCCTTTATTAAGTTTCCTAAATGGGCTATAAAACTTCTAACTACTCATCTAGGCAATTGTTTATGGCATGATAGTGAGAATAGTCACAAATACCACTTAGCAAATTGGGAGTTAGTCACAATGAGTAAGGAGTCTGGAAGGCTAGGCATCCCTAACTTGAGAGATCTTAACATTTGTTTACTAGCTTCTTGGCTGAGGAGATATGAGGTTGATAGAAATAAACTCTGGAAAGAGTTATTAGATTTTAAGTATGATACTAGAAATCCTAATATTTTCTTAGCCAAAGCTAGTAATGCCTCTAGTTTTTTCAAAGGTTTTATGTGGGCTGTCCAAGCAGCTAAGATGGGGTACATTTGGAAGATAGGAGATGGTAAAAAAGTTAGATTCTGGGAGGATAATTGGTTGGGTTCCTCTAGTCTAGCTATTCAGTTTTGGCCCCTTTATAGGTTAGTGGTTGAAAAGAATAAATCCATAGCTGACATCTGGGATGGAGAGACTTTAAAATGCTCTTTTAGAAGAAACTTCTCAGAAGAGTTGTATAGTTCTTGGGTAGAGATCTTAGAACTAGCAGCTACTATTCATTTTACTGATGTAGAAGATTCTTTGATTTGGCAATTCTCTACTAGAGGGGTCTATTCTTCTCAATCGTTGTATAAAATCATCAATTTTAGGGGAGTAAAATCAGTTCACGTTTCAGCTATCTGGAAGATCAAAATACCTCCCAGAGTCCATTATTTCCTTTGGTTGTTGACAAACAATAGAACTTTGACTAGAGATAACTTGGCCAAACGTAAAAAGGTGAAGGATAAATGTTGTCTTTTCTGTTTAGAAGAAGAGTCGGTTCAGCATCTTTTCTTTGATTGTGCAGTAGCTAAGAGGTGCTGGTTTATCTTTTCTGAAGTTTTGGGTGTTAACATCAGAGATAGCATTATAGATATAGGGAAATTTTAGCTAAGTGAAAAGAAATACATAGTTCTGAATATGTCTACCTCAGCAGTTTTATGGTGTATTTGGAAGCTTAGAAATGAATTATGTTTTCAGAATGTAGGTTGGAGAAGTATGGACATACTGCTCTTCAGAATCTGTGGGGTCCTTCAAAATTGGAAAATTTTGTGCCCACAAACGAATCAGGACCATTTGTCGAGTGTCATAAGCAAGATCAAAGGAGAAGCAAAGGAGACGTTATGGTTGCCTTGGAAGACGGTTACGTAAAGCTCAGTGGTGCTACAACTGAAGGTTTCTTGGTTTTCTGAAGACTGATCACTGTGGTGGATGCTGAAAAGTCCCTCTCAAGTTGCCTGGAAGTTCTTCTTGCTGATGTTGGAGTTTGATCTACCTTTGGCGCATCGTAGCTGGTTAAAGCTGTGGTTCAGTTTTTTGTTTAGCCTTGTGTGTCAGGCTGTTTCAGACTGTTTTTGCTCTAGATCTCTTCTAGATGGCCTTGTGGGCGCCCCCTCTCACTGGCGAGTGATGGGTTTCTTCAGTTTTCATATGCTGTAAACGGTTCTGCTACATGGTCTTTTATTTGTAATATAAGGCCGGGGCCTTGGCCCTTAAACCCTAAAAAATTTTAGTTGTGTGCTTTCAAACAGTTTTTTTCACCCGCCGAACTAATTTGAGCGATGGACGCGTGCTTGCACTTAGGGGAGTTGCCGAGTTGAGTGAGGACTGGGTTTCAGTTTCGTTCACGTGGCCGCTCGCTTCGGGGCTTCGCCGTTCGCCGCGACACTACGCGGCAACTTTGCGCCATTTGGGCCCAGCGGACAGCCAAGATTCGGAGGTGGCCAAGGGACTGGATGTGACGCCGCGTCCATCCATCCGTCCGTCGGATGTTGTTACCTTTATTATGGTCCGTTTAGATTCCACCCAAAAACCAAAATTTTTCAAGATTCCTCGTCACATCAAATCTTGCGGCACATGTATGGACTACTAAACGTAGACGAAAAAAAAACTAATTACACAGTTGATCGAGAAATTGCGAGACGAAACTTTCGAACCTAATTAGTCCATAATCGGATATTTTTTATCAAATAACAACGAAAATGTTACAGTAGCCAAAAGCCAAAAAATTTTGGAACTAAACACGCCCTATGTTGCCGTGTGCACGTCTCCATACTAGTATGAGCCATCGAGGAGAAGTCGGAAGCCACGCGTCCGTGTCTCTTCATCAGCGTCGCCTGGACGCGTGAGTGGGTGGTGATCGAGTGGCGAAGCAGCAGCAGTACCAACAACCTGACATCCTGAACGCCTGATCTCAGCTCATGTGAGTTTGGGACCAGCGTCAGCGTCATCTATAATGTGGCTTGCCTGTGGCACGGTCAGTCACTGACATGTGGACCCCCTTGTCCTCTTTGAGCCCGCCTGTGGCCGTGCGAGTGGGGCTAGCCTTTGTCATATGGACATCGACGGTGAGACAGATGCTTATTAAAGCCGTGTTGTGTGCACCCAAGTTTGTAGTAGGTGCTGCGAGTTCACGTCGAAGAGATTGGCCGTGACATGACAGGCCAGATGGACATAAGGCATGGTAGCGCCTCGGGTACCTACGGACTGTTTTGATACGGTCTATCGGCAAGAGGACAGTGACGCTGCACACAAACAGTGGGAGCACGTACGTGCGATCGTGTACACGAAAGAATCTCGATGCCTTTTGAAGAAGCTACTACCTACTCCTGCTTCAGTACTCACTCGAGTAGTCGCAAGCCGAACAGGCTGAAAATAGGATCGGCCGGCACAGACGCCTCGGCGAGGCAAAAAGGAATTACCCCTCAGGTGATTGCCTCCTAGCAAACCAGATACTACAGCTCACTCTGTCTCCGTGATTGCCTCCTGGCAAAAAGTAAGTGCATAATAATATAAAAAATTGCAATATCAAACAAGTATTATTAGGTTTATATGGAATATATTAGTCAGGAGGTTTGACTATAAAGACATTGAATTGCGTCATTTCCATGATAGAGATCTACTCACTCCATTCAAAAAAGAAGGACGTTATAGAATATGTGTTTTGACTATGTTTTATAGAAAAAGACGTGCAATATTTATATCTTACAATAAATCTTTTATAATAGTATATTCAACGATCTATCTAATGACACTAATTACATATTATAAATATTTATATATAATTGGTCAAAGTTAAAACAAATTGACTTACTTCTATTTAGGGACAAAGGGGGTACGATTGTAGGTCGTTGGTGTATGAGATACTGTATTTATAATACCATTGTCTTGTGCAAAAAATGGGACTATCCTCAGGCTCGTCGTCTCTTTTTAGCTAGGTTATAATGTCGGATTGTTGTAGATTATTGCGCTGCGCCTTTTCACGCAGAGTCTCTCTTTTCACGTCGCCGCTGCCGCCTTCCTCTCTCCATCCCTCCCTTGTTAGTCCCCCTCCCTTTCCCTCCGGCATCTCGTCGGAGGCTGAAGGGAAGGGGATCCATCGACTTTAATAAATTTTGTATTAGATTTGGTTTATAGGGTTAGGGTTTCTCCATGTCAAGTCTCTTGATACTGGAGATTTATCTTCTCCTCGTGCTCCTCTCTGGCGACGACGAGAGAGCACGGTGGAATCATCCTCTCAATGGTGGATCCATTGAAGATGAGAGCGACATCTACGACGTCATCAACTTCATCGGTATGGCGACATGTAGACTTTTATTTCCGATAGACGACATCAAGGCGGAGATGATGTCGTCGCTATAAAATAATCTTCTCCGGTCACAGCAAGCCCAGTGGCAAGTCCAATCTGCTGCGCAACTTCCTCCCGCGAGGCTCGCCAACATCTGCACGCGCCGCCCTCTTTGCTCCAGTTCTTGCACCACCGCGCTAGCTCGCCGGCGCCAAGGCCAATGAGTGGGACTAGTTCCTGCTCCTCTCGGGGCGTCGCCCCCACGGAATTTGACGCGGGGACCTTGCGCAGAAAGAGAGCGAGGCGGGCAGGGAAGGGCCCGACGCACTCTATGGCGAGCGAGTTCCACTCGCCTTTTCTTCCAAGCGAGATACGTGGGATAGCGCGCTTGGCAATTTAGAGATCAGGATGGCGAGTCTATTGGAGCCGGTTTTAGCCGAGATTTGCTGATGGAGAGTGGGATAGCGAGGCTGTTGGAGATACTCTAAGTATGGGCAATGGCAGGTTTGCACGACGTACGTAGGCAGAGCTACCGTTTCTAGCTCCCTACCTGCACCCTGCTCAAGAAGCTACTAGTAGTGTGGCCCCTGCACGTGTGGTGGGTGTGGCAGCTGACTCGCTTTCCTGTGATGTGAAGCGAGGCCCGCCCAGCTACGTACAGGTACCACGTGATCCAGGCTGAGACGATCTCATCTTCTGGCTTTCTGAGATGCCGGCCGATCTTGATCAGGAGGCTGAAAGAGCTCCGTAGCTCATGCAGGGGGGTCGTTTGAAACGGAGCCAGCGGGCGGCGGTGAGCCGGTGACCGGCCGGCCGGGGACCGGAGCGGAGCCGCTGCCCCCACGAGTCCCGGCTTCTGCTGTGGATGAGTCACGAAAGTGCTCATCCGATGAATCATGCATGGATTCAAAAAAATCGCGCCATCAAGTAGTCGTCGTTTCTTCACAACTGCATGAGCGAAACAAAGCGTGGTGGAAGCCGGCTGTGATGGGGGGAGCACCGCTGGCCTTCGGCTGGCAGAGGGCTCAGACCTCAGAGCACTCGCCCTGTCGACCAGACCAGAACCAGATCGGTGGCCGGCGGCTGATGGTTCCTACGGCGATAATCGAGAAAAATATTATACCATATTCAATAAATCGGACCGATAAATTCAAGCAAGCATGATAACATAGGCCTATACTTAATATCATTAGAAAGATAGATTGTTGAATCTGTTTTGATTGGAATTACAAATGTTGCACGTATTTTCTACTAATCTAGATAAAATAATAACATGTAAAAAACGACATTTACTTATAGACGAAGAAAGTATATATAGTTCATATAAATTAAAATCACACATTAGGTAGGGTTAGCATGCTTGAGGCTGCATACAGCCTTGCTGGCAACGGAGAACGCCCAAATAGAGTAGGGCGACCACCAGGATGACCATATAGGTTCGCCCCAAGAGTCATCTATAGGGAAAAAAACGAAAATGATAACATCTGATTTCCGAAATCGGTTTCGAGTTTTTTTTCCTGATTTTCAAGCCTAAACGAAAACAGTAGTGATAATGAAAAAATGACAATGGTAGAATAAACTGAAACGAAAGCGAAAATGGTTTTGTTCTCTTCTGACCGATTTTGAAGATTGGCGTATTTAATCGGTAATTTACCGTCGATAATTACCAATTTAAAGACCTTGAATGCTAATTTATTTATAGACTATACTATGCATACTTTAGGTGTACTGAAGAAGAGACTCTAATAATTCATGTTTTTATCACTGTGATTCTACAAGTCAACTTAGAACTTTACTGTTTATTTGTGTCATTGTCAAGAATTATCGTGCTCTTGCGTGGTTTATCACTGTTTGAGACTAAGATTGGCATGAGATATGTGATTTAGCTTATGATCTTATTAATTATGGTTTTATTTATTATTATGATGTGAGATAGGTTAAATTAATTGCTCTTCTTAAGTGATTTGACGTGTTTATTGTTTCTAGGATATTGTTCTCATCTACTTCAACCGTCGTTATCGCTGTGTTTTCCGTTCGAATATATATTGTGTTCGAAATTATCGAAATACTGGTGTTGTATTCGTTTTCGATAATACCATATCAATTTCGTTTTTTTAGAAAAAAAGATGACAATGAAAGTGATTTGGCCTCCTTTCAATCTTCTTACTAAAAAAATGAAAACTTCTCAGACAGAGAGAGTAATAATAAACCGTATAATGATCAGACCAAAATAAAGGAAAGAAGTGTGATGAGTAGGGCCGGAGCTCGTCACTGTCATTAAACTCGGCGTCTGAGGTCTGGCTCTCTGAGCGAGTAAATGGGTACGTGCGCGGCGCGCATCGCATGATGCTCGATCGGGCCGGCTGCGGCAAGAATAATGAGGCCGTCCTGTGCCCCTGCCCGCCACAGAATCGCCTAGCACATGATGCGGCAGCGCCGTTCACGTGCGCGACGGCCGCACACCCACCCGCGCGCAGCGGTCCCCCTCCCGCTTCCGCCGCCGGAGCCGGCGCTGTTTCAAACGAGCGAGCCGAGCCAAGGGGGATCCGAGACCGGGCGAGAGGCGCGCGGTGCGGGGTGGCCGTGCCCGTGCGTGTCAGCGTGCGCGGCGACGACCACGTAGTAGTACTGCTGTGCTTCGGATTCTCTTGCACGCCGCCCCCCCTGCCCTGCCCTGCCCTGCCCCGGCACTAATCTCTAGTAGTAGCAGCTGCCGCAATTGATGCTGCTCGGCGCTAGCACCTGCAGGCTGCAGCCGGCGGCCTGCCGCGGCAGCTCGTGCGCTTCGTTTGGGCGGATACTGCCATTGATCTTCCGTCCGTCTTTGCCCGTACTCGTTCAGCTTGCAGGCTTGTTGCAGTTTCTGCAATGGTAGTACAGTAGTCGTCTAGTAGAGGATTTCAGTTGTTTTCCCGCCAGAATATCAACTCGATGTCTGCTGAATATCTTGCTACCATTCACCCAAACAAAAATTGAGCATAAGCGTACACCACATAAATAAAATTTCAGCGAGACGAATAGGCCCAATGTGTTCACTTCATTTAGTCTGGATCGAAGTTACTTCTCCGTTGCACGTGTTGTACCATGCGTCTTCGTCACGAACGAAATGAAATGATCGATGCAACTGCATTCGGGCAGGACGACAGGGCCACCCTGCACGGTCACGTATCCGGGTTCAGCCGTTCAGGGCAAACACGAGCAGCAGTGGTTGGTTCCACATCTGGTGGTAGCACTTGGGTAGCGAGCAGTGATCGAGCACCATCGTGCGTGCTGACACGCGCATTAACTGGCGCAGTTAATTTGGATCAAAACTTTAATCTACTGTAACGAAGAAGGGTTAAATGGCCACTTACAATTGCCGGTATAGTAAATTATGGTACGTACGTTCGCAGTACTCCGCCTATTGCTGCAGTAGAAATTGATCACAATCTCGCTCATCAGGCCGTACGCCGAAACTTGCTCGAAGAAATTACGACGTGCACATAGCTAACATTAATTTAAACAAGCGAGCCAAACTGCTAGATACAAACACGTACACGAGGTTCGTCCCACCCAGGCACAAGAACAAGTCGCAGCAACACAGAGATTAACTGGAGCGAAGGACGTTGAAAAAACAAACTCGACACCTACACAAACTGCGCCAAATTAACTGTGGTAGCAGCAGAAGCGCACTCCAGGCAGGCTCAGCACTGCAGCCACCAACCACCACACATGTTGGCGCCATCGACACGGCTAGCTACTGATCACTAGCCGCCGGACGGGCGGTGCGCTGGCACTGACGACGCCCGAGCCCAACGTACGACAGCCTGCGTTCAAATGTCGACGGCGATGTCAGCCGCGGCGGCGGCGGCCGCCGGCGCAGCGGCAGTCGGGGCGTCGGCGGAGGCGAGGCCGAGCATCATGTGGCGGAGGCCACGCGCGTACTCGAGGAGGCGGTCCACGGCGGGGATGGTCTCCCGGACCTCGTCGAGGGCCTCGAAGTCGCGCAGCCAGGCGTGGAAGCGCGGGAAGGCGTCGGCGTCCACGAGGCGTACCCCGGTGACCTCCTCGAACACGGCGAGCCAGTAGGAGCCGCAGCCGAGGATGACGTCCAGGAGGCCCACCTCGTCGCCGCCGAAGAAGCGGCGGCCCATGAACGCGCCGCCGTCGCGGAGCTCGGCCTCGATCAGCGCCAGGTTCTCGTGCACCTGCCGCACCGCCGCCTCCTGATCCTCCCCCGTCGACGCGAACACCGCGCCCACCGCCGGCCCCAGCTGCAGTGCGGCCACATAACATAATTAACTCTGTGCATGTCAGATGACGATCGAAACAGGAGGATATACACACACACGTACACGAACATGTACGTACGTACCTTGTCGTCGGCGAAGTGGCACCAGAATCGCGCGAGCGCGCGGTCGAAGGCGTCTGCGGGGAGCAGCGGGCGGGTCTCCGGAAAGGCATCGTCGAGGTACTGGAGGATAATGACGGACTCCGGGAGCGCGCGGCCGCCGTGGACGAGCACGGGCACCTTCTTGTGCACGGGGTTGTGGCGCACCAGCTCCTCGCTCTTGTTTCCCAGGTCCTCCTCCACGTAGTCGAACTCTAGGCCCTTGAGCCGCAGCGCCAGCTGCACGCGGTGCGTGTACGAGCTCGCCCACGACCCGAACAGCTTCAGCGGCGCCGCCGAGACGGCATTCTCTCCGGTCGTCTTCTCCATGGCTCCTCCGAACGCTCAAGATGCTGCTCGATCTCCCTTTCCTTTTTCTCTGAGTAGAAAGATAGATGTTTGCGTGGCTTGGAGCTCCTCCTGGGTTTGGTGGGTTTATATAGAGCGGGAGGGGGGGGGAGACACGGTGAGGCCTGGCCTACATGGAAGTGGGGCTCACCAGTGGGCCCGTTGTGAGGTGTTGGGCCATGGGAACCCGCGCCCATCAGTCCGGAATGGGCCGGCCGGGGCAGGCTTCCAGGGCACGGCACACCAGCTGGCCGTGGACTTTGGGTCTGTTTGGATTGGGGGGCAAAACATTTGTCACCGTCATCGATTCCCGTCCCTAATTTGGTCTATTTAAAATATATTAATTAAAAATGTAATTTATCAGCCGGAGACAACTTCGCGAGACGAATCTTTTAATATAAATTAATTCATGTTTTGACAATGTTATGCTACAGTAAACATTTATTAATTATAGATTAACTTAGCTTAATAGAATCGTTTTATTAAGTCCCACAGGGACATATAATTAGTTTTATAAATAGTCTATTTTTAATATACTAAACTAGTGTCGAAAGATTTGATGTGACACCGTAAATAAATTTCCCACAGAACCAAACACTAAGTGGTCTATTTCTGTTCATTCATGTTCACTGGTAGGGGAAGTGTGAAACTGTGAAATTGGTTACTGCAGCTTACCCACAACTTTACCTGAAGAGCTGTTTCTTTATGCTCGAGTACTTCTACCGGACGAGTTGAAAGTCTTCGCCGACCAGACGATGCCTTTTCGTCGCAGCTCTGGCGGATTTGCGTTTGCATTACTCGTACTTCTATTCTATTGTAAAGACGCAGTGATCGAGGAAAGGTCTCTGGAGAGTTTTGACTTGCTCCCCAATGCTTTGGCTTGCAGAACAATCAGGCCAAGCTAGCTGTAGTGTAGTTTCTGCTAACGCCCGGCCGGGGAGGCACGGTGAAAGTGAATCAGACCAAGTTAGATGTAGTAGTTTCCCCAGTGCATTAGAGCGTCTGTAATGGCTAGCTAGATGTGACGTGACATAAAAAAAGTAGGAGAGAGTAGTCACTAACTACAAACAAATATCTTATCTGTTTCACGTAATCCAAGACTGACTAACTACAAACAAATATCTTATCTGTTTTACGTAGTCCAAGACTGAATCTAGTACTATATATTAGTTTATTTTATTGTCTCTCACATCCACATCAGCTGACTATATAACTAGTATTAGCTATTATCATTGCGGACCTAGCCTGTAGTAGTAAGCTAACGGCCTCCACGGTTCACTTTAACCGTGCCGTAAACCGCGGAGGCCGCTGCATGTTGCGCTCGGCATGAGGAAGTGGCGGTGACTGTGAAGGAAATGCCAAACCCTAGATAGCTACTGATGAGGAAAAGCTTGGTCAAAATGCTTGAAGCCTTGATCCATGCGCTTGAGTCTTGACTAATGACCTGCGCGTGTTCAGTGTTCACGACCAAACCGGCGCATGATGGAATCTTGCGGTGTGCGTTTGACCGAAGACCACCTGCATGCATGCAGCGGCAGCCCAGAATAACGCCGGCCGGCCGGCCTGCCCGGTCAGATGCATTTCTAGCTGGCCTGGGATCACGCTGTTAGACTAGTGCCACCACAATTTACGTGTCTCATTTTCTATGTGATAAGAGGGTACCTAAAAAGTCAAAAGGCAAGTTCTATAGAACAGTTATTAGACCGGCAATGTTGTATGGAGCCGAATGTTGACTTACAAAGGCTCGACATGTTCAACAAATGAGTGTTGCAGGAATGCGCATGTTGCGTTCGATTTGTGGTCACACAAGAATGGACCGAGTTCGGAATAATGATATATATGATCGCCTAGGTGTAGCCTCAATCGAAGAAAAACTTGTCCAACATCGGTTGAGATGGTTTGACCATCTCCAGAGGAGACCGTCGGATGCACCAGTGCGTTGTGGAGTTCCAAGCCAAGCTAATAATACAAGGAGAGGTAGAGGAAGGCCGAAGTTGACATGGGCGGAGGTGGTGAAAAGATATTTAAAAGCTTGAGATATATCTAGAGATCTATGTTTGGATATGATTGTCTGGAAAGAAGCTATCAAAATGCCTGAACTGTGACTTTTGGGTATCTTGTTGGGTTTCAACTCTAACCTACCCCAACTTGTTTGGGACTAAAAGGCTATGTTGATTTAAATTACATATATATTTTTTAGCCGAATTGAGATTTCAGATTTTTGTTCAGAAATAATCGTACATTGGCCTTATTCACAAGGAAAAAGATCCCGTGTCACTTTCTTTGTTCTCTTTTTTGCGATGGAGACGCATGTTACTGAGCGCCGCTGATCGATCGATTCTTGCACCACGTCGACTGTTTGTGCATCGGCATCGAGAGCGCGCACGGCACGAGCTTGCGGAACTGCGGCCGTGCCGTGGAGGGCACTATTGCCTATTGGATGGATCGGGCGTGCCAGAAAGGAGGAGACCGCCGGATGGAGGAAAGCAACAGTGGCCTGGGCCGGCCGGATAGACGGCTCGACCAAAAGCACTCGGCTCCGTTCCGTCGAACTGTTCCCATCAGCATCAGATGCAAATGCGACGCTGCGCCCTGTGTTTTTACTGTCACAAGTGGTGGTCGTACGTACTGGTCGGGCAGGACGCAGCGGCTAGCGCGCTTTGCCTTTGCTCCCGTGGGTGGCACGGCACCGGCACCGGCACGGCCTATCCCGTGCACGGTGCACGTACGTTCACGCTTCTCGGCCGGGCACGAGCGCCGGCGCCATGTCAAGTTAGGGTCTATTTGGAACGCAGAAATTGCGCAGAAATTTTATAAAATTTATTTATTTTCATAAGAAGAAGTACGGAAAAAAATCACACATTCTAAACATGGCCTTACTGCGTTTTTACATTGCCACAGTACTCCTACATGCGGCAGCCGGGGCGGCAGATGAGGTGAAAGCTCGATGGGCTAGGCATGGCTGCTCCTTCCCTTTGTTTGGTTGTTTGTTCCATCTTTGCTTTCTGAGACGTCCATGTCCGCGCTGCAGTGCTTTTATCACTTGGGCAAGCAAAACGTATATGGAAAGAAGATTCAAGGCCATGAATCATCAGAATCCAAAGCCCAAGCTGGCGGCACAGACACGGAGGGCACTCATGTACTGCAAGTAGTAGAGTAGTCATGTTACATCCTGCCCAGTAGTCCAGTACCAGCTACATATGCATGCATACGCCATCGTCGACCCGGCCGCTTGGAGTGGACAAAAGATTTTGCTGCCTCGCTATAGGGGCTAAGTGGCTAACGATGTTGTAGACTTGTAGAGGCATGGACGTTGCAGATCGACTCACTGTTCATCCAAATGCCGCGAAGCAGAGATGTTGCGGGTACTATTCATGTACCACTCACCGAGTTGTCCATCTCCTCGCTTTTTTAGTAACAACCTTTTTCATTTTGGGTAGATGAGAGCCAACAAAAGAGATGTGGAGGATGATCATTGCCATGTTGTCTTACCACAAGTCCCAAATATATTGAGATATGGACGTATGGAACCCACTGTGATTGTGAGTTAATGATATTTGAGGTCTAAAGGAAAAATAATAATTTGTTATTTTAGTTACATGATGGTTCAATAGATATGATATAAAAAACACAATGCAACATGTAAATGCTCAGCATGTGCTATCTGCTCCGTCCAAATATGCTTTGAGATTCCGTGTTGTTACACTCTTACAAATATTTTATACTACTGGTTTGGAATAGCACATATCTCGATGCATTGATGGACGGTGAGGATAGTGCATGTCTAGCATGCACACACCAAAAAACTGCTTTCATATGATATAGTCTGTTTTTTAAAAATCCATTTGGTGTGTAGGAACGGCTTTCAAAGTTTGAACATATTCTTTATTTCCATCATTTTTTCAATTATATATGAACACATCAACTTAAAATATATCATTAACGGGGTCCGCCGCATGATGTGGATGGCGGCCGCGAAATTTGAGGCCTTGACGACGATGGAGACGACCGAGCCAGGTCAAGATGCGGAGTCCGGACCGTTCGCCAAAGTTGGAGAAGAAAGCGGTAGCAGAAGGGGAGGAGATGACAGAGGCTGTTGTCGGCAAGGTAGGGTCTCGCCGGACTCATTCGGTGGAGTGGTGGGCGGCGGGAGGAGGAAGATGCTCGATTACGGAATGAACGGCTCCTAAAATTTTCTATTTCTTCCATCTATGTGAAAAACGTTGCCCACAAAGAGCCAGCCAGTCAGGACCCGCCCTTTCAAAATTCAAAAAACCAAAAATCACCAACATGTTACGAACCGTCGGATCCCCACGTCTCCACTGGAAACTACACTGCCGCTATAAAACACCGTCCTACAACTCGCATTTCGTCTCCCCTTCCACACAACACACACGCGCTCACTCTCAATCATAGCTTCTCCCCCTCCCAAGAGTAGCTTTTCCTCTTGAGGTAATGCTGCAATCGAATCGATCTCAAATTTCTTTGGATCGTTGAATTTTGGTGGGTTTCGTCGTTTAGATTTTTGGTTCATTTGTTTTATGATCAGTATTCCTTGATTCCCCCTTTGCGCGTCAAGGGGGATCATGCACATCCAAGGAGTCAGTGCGGGAACTAGATCGACTTCAAGTTCTGGTAGGTGGTGTGCGACGAGCAAAGCATGTGACGAAGGTGGTACGTGGGGATTTCATCCATGCAGCTAGATGGGGTGGTTGTTGACTGCCGGTGGAAGATCAAGTGTTGTCGCCATTGTTTTGCATGCACAACGCCTCTAATGGGGAAAAAGAGTCGATGAGACATCCACACCCAGATTCACTACTACAGAAAACTTAACAACAGCGGTTGTTGGTAAATTGACTAACCGTAGCGGGCAGCATAAAGTGCCCGCCGCGGTTAATCAAAATAAATAAAAACCGATGAGCCCAACGCAAGCCCATCCAGGCCCGGAGTTGAGCCCATCTGCCCGCTGGGGCCGGATCCGCCCTCCGTGTTGCCACCGTCGTTGGATCAGGCCTCTGCATCGCCACCGTCATCGGATCCGCCTTCACTAGGGTCGGATCAGACGTCTGCCGCTGCATCTGGAGGTGGGGGAGGGGGAGTAGCCAATGGCCACCGCGAGGAGAAAGAACAGGTGCCAAATCCACACCTTGGGAGGAAGAATGATCCCACCGTGGTTAGGAGGAGGAGCTCGACCGGATCTAGCCTCCCTGGTCGCGCCGGCACCGCCAGATCTAGCCTCCCTCGATACGGATCCATCGTCGTAGGGACATCAGTGAGAGAGCTCCTACAAACAGATGCGCTGTCATGGGGCCCGGACTCCTTGAGCTTCTCGACGAGCACACGACGCACCCAGGCATGGGCCGGTGCAAAGAGCTTCACTCGCAACGGTTGCAGCGTCTCGACGACGAGGTTCTGGCGCAAGAGGCGCCACACGGGCCCGTAGCTGGTGCACGTGATAGTGTGAGAGAGTGGTGGCGTGACAGAGAGAGGGAGAGGGCGAAGGTGTGATCCGGTAAGGCGCACACGATGCTGCTGGGTGAGTGGCTTCCTCGCGTATATATACTGGTGACAGTTAGATTGGGTCTGATGGGCCTCGGCCTTAACTGAGGCGGGCCCTATAGGATGCACACCATGGTAAATCAATTTACCGTGGCAACAACTTAAGACGTCTGCCTCAAAAGTTAGGTTATTTACCGTGGCGGATGACTTAAGACGCTCGCCAGGGTAAATCAATTTATTAAGGCGGGCTAAAGTAGCTGCCTCGGTAAATAAAAAATGCTTGCGTCGATAAATCATGGGCATTAACCGTAGTGGGCAAAAACTGTGTCCGCCTTGGAGGCATTTTAGGAGGTGTCTTGTAAAATGCTTTTTACAGTAGTGACCGGGCATGTTGGTTGAAAGAACCCGAGGTGAGGAGGTTGTCATCGTCGGTATGGGAGGGGGCTTCGCTGGGTCAAGGGCCCTGCCACCGTTGTCTCCGTTGAGATGAGTGGAAGTGTCGTCAATGAGATGGTGGAGGTGCTGCCACCGCCTTTGGAGGTATGGAGGCCCTCCCGCAAATGCAAGGGGTGACCCATGCCGATTCACCATTAAGGAAGGGGTGTCGTGGATCTCATAGGGATAACACAGACTGTCGGTCTAGGAAGGGGTGACCGCACGCAGATCCATAAATTGGGAGGTATGGCCGCAGGTCGGGGAAGGGTGGCCATGCGCAGCTGATTGGGGAGTGGGTAGCGCTGCCAGTCGGAGATGTGTCGAGCATACCTCTATAGTTGACTGATGGATCATGCGAGCACGAATCCGACAGAGGAAGGTGAGTTTTGGATTTGAAGGATAGGAGGTGACTGCCAGCAAGTAAATCTGTAAAATATATGATATTTACCTTTCATTGGAAAAAACAAAGCAAAATATCTCTTTCACAATTTTCCTCTTTTCTCAAACTAAAATTTCCATAAACTGCTATTGTATTTTTCCATATAATAACATATCCCATTTTTAAAAAGATTTTAGATTCCATGATGCGTATTATCTCTCTAATTCCTAATGTAGGCATAAATATGTCAGTTTTGAGCAACAAAAATAAAACACAAAAATTCCTATTTCCTCACTTCCTCCGTGTGAAGAAACGCTGCCCGCGAAAGGGCAAGCAACCAGCGTCCACCCTTTCAAAATTTCAAAATTCAAAATCGAAAAAGCCACCAACGGCCCCCTCCGAAGCCGACGCGCCGAACCGCTCCGGCATCGGACGGCTGTGATCTCCCGCCGCCGTTATAAATCACCGCCCTGCATTCCGCCGCCCTTCCCAAGAGCACACGCGCGCTCACTCCCGATCGCAGCCCTCCCCCCACACTCCTCAGACTCAGACCGATCCGATCGTTTTTCCCCCTTGGGGTAATGCAGCAATCGAATCGATCTCAAGTTTTTTTTCCGGATCCCTAAATTTTGGTGGATTTCGTCGGTTAATTGTTTTGTGTTCATTCGTCCTGGGGAATTGTTTGGGGATTATTAGCCCTTGCTTGATTTACCCCCGTTCGCGAGTTGATCCTTGCATGCGGTGTTTGCAGGTGAGAGCAAGATGAGGGAGATCCTGCACATCCAGGGAGGGCAGTGCGGCAACCAGATCGGCTCCAAGTTCTGGGAGGTGGTGTGCGATGAGCACGGCATCGACCCGACGGGGCGGTACGTGGGGACGTCGGACGTGCAGCTGGAGCGCGTCAACGTCTACTACAACGAGGCCTCCGGCGGTAGGTTCGTGCCGCGCGCGGTGCTCATGGACCTTGAGCCCGGCACCATGGACGCCGTCCGCACGGGCCCCTACGGCAAGATCTTCCGCCCCGACAACTTCGTCTTCGGCCAGTCCGGCGCCGGCAACAACTGGGCCAAGGGGCACTACACCGAGGGGGCGGAGCTCATCGACTCAGTCCTCGACGTCGTCCGCAAGGAGGCCGAGAACTGTGATTGCCTCCAGGGTATCGATCTCTTATCGTCTGAACTGAATTCCCATCATCCGGTGTTTTCGGAATTTCTGTTGCGCTGTCTGTCTCACTCTATCTGTTCGTGCCGTCAGGTTTTCAGGTCTGCCACTCGCTCGGCGGTGGCACGGGGTCCGGCATGGGTACCCTGCTCATTTCCAAGATCAGGGAGGAGTTCCCGGATCGGATGATGCTGACGTTCTCCGTGTTCCCACTCCCAAGGTGTCGGACACGGTGGTCGAGCCCTATAACGCCACGCTCTCTGTCCACCAGCTCGTGGAGAACGCCGACGAGTGCATGGTGCTCGACAATGAGGCGCTATACGACATCTGCTTCCGCACGCTGAAGCTCACCACTCCTAGCTGTAAGCTGACCTGTTCCACCAAGTTTGATCGCCTTGCCTACATGTATTTACAGTTTCATTACCTTACCTGGTTCTAATTGCATCATGTGATTGTTCAATAATAAAGCTTTATTCTGTGCTTTGGTGGTTCAAATTATTATCCAACCTGCTAGACATATTGTAGTCGTGTTTATTATGATCAAAATGAACGAATACATTTGTTGCTAAATAGAACTAAGTGTCCTTTGCCTTTGGTGTTGGAAGCCTACTGTCAGAAATGTTCTCAGGGGTCTTGGGAACCCATTCCTGATTAAAATGAACGAATACATTTGTTGCTTGCTGCTTGAAATGCAGTTTTGAATTTATCCTAGTCCTGATCAGTTGCTGGTATCTGAACTGTGCCTAGTTTGGTCCACTGAAATTTGTAGTTGTTGCGGATGGCTTAATTGATCACCAAATCAGGACGTTAACATATGTAATAAGTCTAATGCATTGTTGCCTGATGAGGGGGTGCTGAATTGTAAGCAGGTAAAATGTGTTAAGGAATGTCAGCGATAGGATTTCTTCTGCACCCTGCATAAACTCTTGTCATATGAAAAATGTAACTATCATTGTGTTTACCTGAAGAAAAATGTATGCTAATATTGACGTGTATCAGTACATCATTTCAGAAAAATGACTGTAACCCAAAGCCTCTGTGCAGCTTTGGGTTGTAATCATTCATTGGTTCTGCAGGGTATGTTTAGTTCAATCAATTCTTTTGTATGATAGTAATGATCAAGATCAGTTGATAGATTTAAATTCAGAATTGACCGCACCTTTTACTGCCTTGCACTGATGTGACTCTTTGTTGGCTTTGTCTGCAGTTGGTGATCTGAACCACTTGATCAGTGCCACCATGAGTGGTGTCACCTGCTGCCTTCGCTTCCCAGGGCAGCTGAACTCTGACCTCCGCAAGCTTGCTGTCAACCTCATTCCCTTCCCACGCCTGCACTTCTTCATGGTTGGCTTTGCGCCACTCACCTCACGTGGCTCCCAGCAGTACCGCACCCTCACGGTCCCTGAGCTGACCCAGCAGATGTGGGACTCCAAGAACATGATGTGTGCCGCGGATCCGCGCCATGGCCGCTACCTGACAGCCTCTGCCATGTTCCGGGGCAAGATGAGCACCAAGGAGGTGGACGAGCAGATGCTCAACGTGCAGAACAAGAGCTCGTCCTATTTTGTGGAGTGGATTCCGAACAACGTGAAATCCAGTGTTTGTGACATCCCCCCGCGTGGCCTCTCCATGTCTTCCACCTTCGTGGGCAACTCCACGTCAATTCAGGAGATGTTCCGGCGTGTGAGTGAGCAGTTCACGGCCATGTTCAGGAGGAAGGCCTTCTTGCATTGGTACACATCTGAGGGCATGGATGAGATGGAGTTCACTGAGGCGGAGAGCAACATGAACGACCTCGTCTCCGAGTACCAGCAGTACCAGGACGCTACAGCTGACGAGGATGCCGACGATGAGGACGAGGGCGCGGCAGCAGAGTGAGGCCGCTGCCATCAGTTGGTGCGGGGGGTTTCTTTAAGTTCAGTTTGGACGCGATTGAGCTTGGACATTGGGTTCAAAATTTCAAATAGCTTGTAATGATTCTATTTCTACGTTGTGTAGATTTGAAGTTGGATTTTTATCTATCATCTAGAAAACTGGAGACTACTTATGCATGAAGTGCATCCTCTTGATGCTACCTCACCATATGCAGTTTCTCTTGCTTTTATATCTGGTGATTGTGTAGGCTGCCACGTATGTCATATGGGTGTCACGCGGCCCTTAATAAATACTCTTTTCGTCCTAATAAATAAGGTGCAACTACTTAATTCAAAGACTAAAAACATGTTCAATTCTCTCTCACAACACTATATCGATGTAGGTATGTTTAGAAAAAATACGACTTATATTATGGGACATGGATAAAAAGTTGTTACACCTTATATATTAGGACGGGGGAGTATGTTAGTTCTAGTTCCTCTACTACAAGTTTTACCAGCATCAGGTGGCTTATTAGCCACATAAATCATCAACCGAATAAAATTATGATTATAATTTTTTTTGAAACGATATAATGAAATATATAAGGTTCGTTCTATGTTCTCTAGTAAATCTTTGTAGGTTGGGCCATCCAAGAATGTTTGTTTGGATGTTTGAGCCGTTGCACATTTCTTTCCTCTTAATTAGAATTAGAAGGCACCAAATAATTGTACATCTTTTGCTAAAATCCAGTAGAAGTACTTTATAGGTTCGTAGGGTCTGTAAGCTAAAGATTTAGTACATATCACTTTTTCGTTGGCATGAACTTATAAGGACACGTACAACACGTAGTTTAACCCGTCTATACCTTGTCAAAAACAAATCCGTCTATATTCATTTTACAAAGACCTCCCGTCGACCTCCCATAGAACAACAGTAAACTAGGGGAGAGAGCGGAGTCGTAGATGACGACCCCCGATGCATTCTCCTAGGCCAAATTGCCAGTTGAAGCAGCGCTGTATGGGAGGCCCGTCTCCGAGCAAATCGTGTGGATCTGCGCGATTGTGGTTTTGGGCGCCAAAATTCCATCCCGACACCATATATGCCTTCTCGTGTGTCTTCTCCAACCCCAATTCTCCACTGCGCTCACCCAAGATGTCAATGACGGATAACAAGGCAATGACTTTAGCCAGGAAGAAGAAGGGCACGGCTGCGGCGGCGACAACGACAACCATCACCAGCTGTAGCTATCACCACATAGCTACATCACCCTTTCCCATTGGCCGCGACCATAGCATGGCAGCAGCAATAGCACCCTCGACTGTCTTCGGCACAACGTCCGCGACTTCCCCCCAGGCTAGATTTGGCGTGGCGGCGACAATAGCTTCTTCCTAAGACGATTTGGTGCAACGACTTCCTACCATGGCTAGATTTGGCACGATAGCTGCTGATTCATCCTCGATCTATGGCAGAGGCTTCACCAACCAAACCTGCCATGCCACATGATTGATGAGTGCTTGGATTGAAAATTCAACAAACTCAACCAACGGGGCCGAAAGAAAGGGTGAAGCATATTAGGGTGATGTTATTAAGTAATACAACAAGAACACCCCATCACAAAGGAAGAGGAATGCAAATCAAGCCAAGTATCTATGTCACAAGGTTAATAGGTGGTGTGACATCTTTAGATCTAACCATTTGAAGGGTCGTAGAGTGTTTATAAGTGGCTACTGCGATTATATGTGGATGGATGCAACCTACAAGTTCTATTTGGATCACCTGATCGTTTCGGTGGCTGATAAGCCGGTTGATGTTGTTTTTGATTGTTTTGTTGTGAGAGAAAAACATTGTTTCAATGACTGATAAGTCCATCTCATATGTATATATATATATATATATATATATAATATATATATATATATATATATATTATACCGTAAAATGCATTGTCTTAAAACTTTTTTCACTTCTTACTTAAGCCCATGATTTTTTTCGCACATTTGGGTCCATGATTTTTTTTCTCACTTATCCTGTCTATGAATTTTTTTAATTCTTCTAGATCCATGAACTTTTCCCCACTTCTCACATAGGTTCACACCAGACAACATCAGACTCTGCTACCTACGTGTCCGCTAATGTGGCGGCATATGTTTTTGTTTAATTTTTTAGTGTCTGAAACTTTGAAAAATGGTATAAAATCATAGAAAATCGTAAAAAATAAAATCCAATTGAAGGAGCCACATTATGGTCATGGTGAAAGTGATGGCCAAAAGTGTTGATAAGTGCTCCAACTTTGAAAAGAAGAAAGAGAAAAAATATCATGATGATCAAAGTAAAGGTATCAAATAGATTTTTGTTATACCACTTAAGACACCGTAGAGGGTGTGAGTGTGTTTAGAATTGATAGCCGTATTATGAAGATGAGATAATCTCGGGTTAAACGATTATCAACTGTCATTAGGACAATTTCTACATGCATATGTATTATGATCTAGTGTGTTATCCTAACACTCTTGAAAATGCTTTAAAAATATGCTAACACACATGCATAAAGGTTGTACACATTATGTTTGGCACATGAGAGCAAGGATGAAGTTAATTAAAAGAAGTATCAGGATTCATAGAGTGTAACCGGACATTATCCTCCTTGGGACTAGACACGTCCGGTGGCTAACTCTAGGCTTAGAATGACTAAAAGATGTGCATGGAACGATGTCAGAGTCCGGTCAGCTATGATCGGATGTGTTCGGTAGCTCTAAGACATCTCTAGAACCTCATTGGACATCGACCAGACTCATTATATAGAGTCCGACCGGACACGACTCAAACATTGTTCCTGCATCCGGTCCGAATGACATGTCACATGGTGTTCAAACAGGCGGTCATCGTTGATGGGACACGTGTGGTCAATCTAGAAGCTCTATGTATGCTATCTGGAAACGTCCAAATGCCTAACCATACGCAATGTGTCTGGTTGCCTCGCAGACAACCTAGTAAAAGGGGTTTGTATTTAGTTGATGTAAATTAATTATTCATAAATAATAATACTTAAATAGTTATCTAATATTTTTTCTTCTTATTTTATTTTTATGTTTTATTTGGTTTCCCTTTAAATTATTATAGTTTACTTTTCTTACGAATAATCTCGAATTTTTCGTTTTGTTTATTTAATACTTTTCCATTACTTTCATAAGTTTTATATGATTCATTTGATCTAGATCCTATGGTCATGACAATTGAGTGCTTATGGTTACCAAAACCCTGATGGTTTTGTTGAAATTTGGTTTATGTTGAATGCTTATGCTGATTTATTATGAGAGGAAAATATTGTTTGTTCAATAAAGAGTAGTGCTGAAGTATTACTGATGAACGGGGTCAAAATCATGTATTTATGGTCGCTATAACATTCTGTTTGTGGTAGTATATGATAAGATGTTTGTGTCTCACTTAAAGCACATGTTTGGTTTTGAGTAATTGATGAAACCCTATTATGCTAACTTATGTCTCTCTAAGTGAATGTATGAGATAGGTTGGCACAAGTCATGTGATGGAGCTCAATGGATCAAGGTGATAATGGTGAAACTCTAGTATGGAAGGATGAAAGTGAAAATAAAAATGGACTCAAGGCAAAGGTGAAATATTAGAGTCCTTTTCGGTTGAGTGATCACGACAATATAGAGTGTGATCATGTTTAGGATAGATAGTCATACTATCAAGAAGGGAGAACTTGCGAATGATTATGGTTATCATGTTCCACTAGGTCATATTTCATTGCATGTACATATGAACTAGTGAGAACCATGAACTTAATTTCAAGAAAACGTTAAGTAAAAGCTAACATACATGCACAAGTGTTTGAATCACTTAGTGTTAACACATGGAAGCTTGGGAGGATCATTGTTCGCCTATATGGTCATGTAACCCGTTTACACACTGTTTAAACGCTACACGGTGGTAAATTGTTTTTATTTAATCGGCCATTTTGACTGTTTAAACGCAGTTTTACCCATTTAAACGCCCATTTTTTTCTGAATAATGTGCTAAACGGAAGGTGACCGACTGTTTATCATTTAACGTTTAGGATAACACTGTCGAGGATTTCATTTGTGGTTATCTTATTGGTAGCTTCTATCCATGTTGGTATAACCATTCTATCTCTACTCTTGTATTTACTTGTTTACACTCTTGCAAAGTAGAGTAGCACATATATATATCTTGTATATCATATTGCTTAGCTTAGCTTTATTCATTGCCTTAGCCATCTTACCTTATCTAGCTTTTACTCTTGATCTAGTTGCCTAGCTTTCGTTGTGTGATAGACATTTATTTGCTAGAAACTAGAATGGTGAATAGGTGGCTTGTAACCCTTGATAGTGCTAACGCAAAACTCGCTTTAGCCATTTGTCATACTAATCCTTTTGTCTAGTGTTGTTGTAGAAAATTTTATTAGCCTATTCACCTCCCTATAACCATTTCTAGACCTTTCACTCGCCTAACAACCAAGTGTTTGAGGCTCAAGAAGCAATATCAATCGCTACATAGACATACCCCAAAGAATGTTTATGCGGTTATGCCTGATCCAGTAACCGAGTATTAGAGACATAGAAACACTAGCGACCGCTACATGCCTACATAGACACACTCCAAAGAACGTTTATGCTTGACTCAATAACCGAGTGTTTCTATCAACGGCTATAGATAGAGACACACCTTAGACATCAAAGAAAGCGTTTCTCATGTGATATTTTAAATAATATAACTCTTAGCATTATTCATGACGTTGATTTTTGTTGTTCATTATTTACCATTTTTTTGTTTTCCCTCTTTTTCGTGGAGTTTATTCTCCTTGAAACAGGCACAACGACAACCATTCGTGCCAGCTTTGTTTAGATTTAAAATATTTACATGGTAAAGTATTGTAATGTTTCGTTTGTATTTGATATAATTAAGAACATATGCTATGGAAACCAGGTTTCCGTGGAAACTATGGAAACTTGCACGTGGATCGTTGGATCTAAATCCGATGGTGGGAGAGATTAGCAATTAATCCCTCCCACAGTGTGAGAGAGATTAGCACGTGGATCGACACACTGTGGGAGGGGTTAATTGCTAATCTCTCCCACCATCAGATTTAGATCCAACGATCCACGTGCGAGTTTCCATAGTTTCTATGGGAACCTGGTTTCCATAGCATACGTTCCCTTGATAATTATCGTTTAATCATTGATTAACTAGGCTCAAAAAATTTATCTCGGAAATTACAAACAAATTGTGTAATTAATTATTTTTTAATATATTTAATATTCTAGTCCAAAGATTCGATGTGACGAAGAATCTTGTAAAGTTTTGAAATTTTGAAGTGATCTAAGAGCGTCCACAGTGTATGTGTCTAGGGGGTGTCCATGCATTTAATGCTACCATAGAATCAGGGTCTTCACACTGTGAGCTTGAGTCTATATAGAACATGCTCCTATGCATAGAACCGGGTCCTATCTCTCTTCTCTCTCACATTCCAAGTAATGGGGGACCCATTTATAGATCCAGTCCCCGGTTCTATACACTGTGAACAAATTAACAGATGATGTCTTATGAGACCCATTTAAAAACACACCCCGTGTCTATACACTGCTGATGCCCTAAACATCCCACCCCCTAAGTTACAAATAGCAGTAAAAATCACACTCATTCTACTATTCTAGCATGTGCTGCAGACATTAGAACGAAAGACGACTACGACCTACAGCTACAACCTACAGCTACAACGACATGTCGCATGAAAAAGATGCAGACCGACGTGTCGATTCGAAGCCGATGTAAGCCACGTGTCTCAAGATTGTCATCGTGAGGCCGTGGGGCAATTGATACCACTACTACAGAAATGATTTTGTATAGCACTTAGGTTTTATTAACCGTGACGGTAAAACATAAAAACCACCACGGTTAATAGGTGGCCCGAAAGACCACCGGCTTGGGGTTCCAACCGTGGCGTTTGTTCTAATTTAACTGCCACGGTTAATGGTCTATTAACCGTGGCGGTTACTGTTAAGCAACCGCCACGGTAAATCCATTAACGGTGGCGGTTGTTATAATTTAACCGTCACGGTTAATGTGTATTAACCATGGCGGTTGTTGTTAAGAAACCGCACGGTAAATCCATTAACGATGACGGACGTTTTAACGCAACCGCCTCGGTTAAGCAGGCCCAGCCCAATAGCCCAACACCAGCTCACTACCATGTCTAATATATAAACTGAAACCCTAGGAAAACTGCCTCACTCCTCTCTCCTCCTCTCCTCAGCGCCTCCTCTCTCCCTCGTCTCTCCTCTCTCCAACCGACGCGAGGTGGGGGCGACCAGACCGCGCGGGCCGGCGGCGCGAGTGGCGGCGCGGCCCCGAGGGACACTGGTGCGACCGCGCGCGACCCCCGCAGGGCGAGGTCGGGGCGGCGCGACCTCGCGCGAGGCGGCGCGAGTGGCGGCGCGACCCCCGCGGGGCGAGGTCGGGGCGGCGCGGCCGCGAGGGGTGGGGACGGCGCGACCTCGCGGGCCGGCGACGCGACCCTGCGGGCCAGCGGCGCGAGGTGGGGGCCCTGAGGGGTGGGGGCGACGCGATCCATGGCGGGAGCCCCCTCCGGCGGCGGATCTAGTGCTAGCGAGGCCGGATCCATGGAGGAAGCGGCCGGCGAGCTCCCTCCTCTCCCTCCTGGCGGCGCGGCTCCCACGTGGAGGCGGTGGATCCAGGGCGGCCTCGCCGAATCCATGGAGGAACGGCCGGCGAGCTCCCTCCCCTCCCTCCCGGCGGCGCGGCTCCCACGTGGAGGCGGCAGCGGCGTGGCCCAGATCTAGACTGGCGGCGGCGGCGTGGCCCAGATCCAACCCTAACTAGGTCTGGATCTGGGTTTTTTTTGTTTTTTTATTCCATTAACCGTGGCAGTTGTCCTAACATAACCGCCACGCGGTTTTTTCCAACCGCTACGGTAAATGACACGATTAACCGTGATCATTGATCCGTGGCGGTCGGTTAATCAATTTCAACCGCCACGGAAAATCGTTTTTGTACTAGTGTACACCGGCTGCCATGAGACGGGTAGACATGTGTGTTATGACTAACTACTACTCCGTATAATACTATGGCTACAGAAGTTTGTGCGCTGCGTCGGTGCAGGTGCAGTGCATCCAATTTTTTCGCTAACTAGGTAAGTGCCCGTACGTTCCAACGGAAAAAAAATAGTGCAACAAAAATATATGTATGACCATGGGTTGTGCTGTTAATAAAACAAATACTACGAAATTTTGGAACATCAATACGTCTTAAATATCACGTATCTATATCATTTGGAATGCCATCTGAAATTATAGTTTTTCAAAATAAAAATAGACTCGCTCTATCTACAGCCACGTAGTATTGTTTTGTATCCCTTTCCCGACTTCTCCGAATCCAAGACTCTGGTAGCTACTGATCACGTGCATGGCATTGAAGGTCCTGCTGCAGAACAAATCAAAGAAGCCGGTGGTGATCTTGTGTTGCTTGAATCTAAATAGTTAAACAATGCAGATGGTGAACCGCCAAGTTACATAAAAATGGAACTTGATAGCAATGATAACAAATAGATATGTAGATGACAAAAAATAGGTTCGATGATCAGACTCACACCATGCATCCATAATTCATGAGAAAAAAGAAGAAGAAGAATTTGCAGTGGCGTGCATTGACCATGAGAGTAGTCAGCTTGCGAGCCTCTGAACCTTGCATTGAACAGAAGGGAATTGGCATGACATTAGACCATTATTGTGATGTGATTGTTTGAACACTCAGCGCAATTCTCCTTCCTTTTGCATAGATTAACAGCAAATATAATTATCACTACAGATCTCTATCCAATCAACAAACAAAACAGTGCTGCTATTATCCATTTCCAAGTGCTGGTATCTGAATATACATTTTACCGCAGATACAGTCATCCACCAGCGATTCATCATATAAGAGGACTTAAATCACAGGTTCAGTAGAGAAGAAAGGGAGGGGTTACCAAACATGAGACCAAGCAGCGGCGTCAACTTGATGCACCCTTGAAGAATCATGACCCTATTGGTTTCGGTGATTAACGACAATTAGCAATTATTATGGCTAACGTGTGTTTTACAGAGGCTATGCGTAGCTTAGCCATAGTGATCAACATGAATGGACATCAATGGTTATCACTTAGCCCCCAAGATGGATATCGTTTTGAATTTCAAAGAGACATGATGAAGACCCTAAAAATTATAGGCTAAGTGCCATAAGGAGATGAAGGACCCATAGAAATAGATAGGGCTTCTATTTGATCTTTGACCGTACTATCGAGAGGGGTTGAGACTAGTAGCTTGACTTAGGAAAGCTTCATGACTTAGGTGTGGTGCACACTTGACTTCCTTAGCTCTAAGCAAGCCTATGGTGACCGTAAGATAGCCAAGAACTTCTTCCGAATTCATCGCGACGAAAACCGGAGTTGAAAAAAAAGTTTACTGGGCGTCGGACGCTGAGTCTGGAGGCGTCGGACGCTGTCCGTCGCGTCGGACGATGGCGTCGGACGCTGACGTCAGGATGACGTAGCGTCCGTCGGCCGCCCAGTATGAGCCTCTGAGTTTCAGAGGGCGTCAGACGCTATCCGTCGCCTAGGCGTCGGACGCTAGGTTCGCGTCCGTCGGCCTTCCAGTGGGCCTGTTTTCAGTGTAAAACGAAAAGGGGCGTCGGACGCTGATGCCTCAGCATCCGTCGGACTGCGCAGGAGCGTCCGTCGCCCAAATCAGTGTGCAGAACTATCCGTTGGGCAGGGCGACGGACCGTCCGTCGTCTAGGCGTCGGAGCGTCCGTCGCCAACTTAAAGTGTCAGCCCGAGGCAGTTTTCTGAGGGACTATTTATATCTCCTCACACTTCTCTCCCACCTTGCCTTTGCTCATTTCAGTTGCTGAGTTTGTTGAGAAGGTTGGGAAGAGAGCAAGAGCCCTAGAGTGAGAGAGTGATTCACGAATCCATCTATCCTCTCCTCTAGTTCATCCAAGAGTTCAAGTGTGCATCCTCTAGTTGTGAAGCTTGAGTGAGTCAAGTGAAGATCGAGGCTTGTTACTCTTGGTGATCGACATCACCTAGACGGTCCGGTGGTTCTTGGAGGAAGGTGATCGCCGGGGAGTTTGTCGGCGGCCCTTCTTCATCGACTTGTGATCGGTTGTGGGCGATTCACCGAGCCGGGAGTGGCAAAAAATCAGCCCGTAGAGAGCACTCATCCCTTGCGCGGGATTGAGGGGGAGCTATACCTTGCGAGGTGCTCCAACGAGGACTAGGGGGAGTGTCAACTCCTCGATACCTCGGCAAAACATCGCCGTGTCAAGCATCTCTTTCCCTAGCTCTTTTATACCGTATTACTTTTCACACTTGTCTTTCAATTCATACTAGAATTGTGTAGGAAGGTTTTACTTTCTTTTGGCTTGCTACCGCTTTCTTTCTAGGACACACGATCGGTAGGCACTAGGGGGTTAATTGGCTCTTGATAGGTTTAATTCTTGTCTAGAAATTAAAAAGAGCCCAATTCACCCCCCCTTGAGAATCTTGATCCTTTCAATTGGTATCAAAGCAAGGTTGCTCTCAAATTAGGCTTTACCGCCTAGAGTAAGATGTCCCATGGGGATGGACCGCCACCCATGTTTGATGGGGATGATTTTCCGTATTGGAAAGTGCGGATGGATGCCTACCTTGAGGCCGTGGATCTCGGTGTGCACAAAGCCGCTACCATAGGTGGCACCGTGTTTGCCGATGATCCCTTCTTTGAGAAGAACAATGCCAAGGCAAAGAACATTCTTTTCCGTGACATTGGTAAGGATGTGTTCAACCGTTTGCGGAATTGCAAAACCGCTAACGATGTTTGGACAACCATTTGTGCGCTACACGAAGGGACCAAGTGTGAGCGTGAGGAACGCTACCATTTGGTCATGGCCAAGTTGAACTCCTTTACTATGCTTACTCATGAGAATGCTAATGAGGTGTACTCACGTCTTAATATTCTTGTAGAGGAGTTGAATGGACTTGGGCTCAACCAAATGGCGCCGGCCGATGTGGTACGCAAGATCTTGTGTGTCTTGCCAATTGAGAAGTATGGCCACATCATCACGGTGCTTCACCAAGGGGACCTCTCCACCGCTACACCAACACAAGTCTTGAGCAAGATCAATGCCCACGAAATGTACATGAAGATTGGTGATGGTAGCTCTTCTTCCTCCTTCAAGAAGAAAGAAAAAGAGAAGGAGGAGAAGAAGGACTTGGCTCTCAAGGCATCCTCCTCGGAGAAGAGCAAGATGCAACTTGTGTATGAGAGCGCAAGTGATGAAGAGGATGATAATGACCTCGCCCTCATGGTGAAGAAGACAACAAAGATGTTGAAGAGGTTAAATAAAAATGGAGTCAAGTTTGACTCAAAGAAGAAGAAATTCTTCACAAGCTCTTCAAGGAATCCTCTCTCCAAGATGGATTGCTATAATTGTGGCAAGCTTGGACACTTGGCTCATGCTTGCCCCGAAGAGAAGAAATACAAATACAAGGACAATAAATTCAACAACAAGTTCAAGTACAACAAAGGCAACAAAGATGAGTCAAGTGATGAGGAGAAGAAAGATGACAAGCCATTCAAGAAGAAGAACTTCAACTTCCACAAGAAGAAGAAGGATGGCAAAGCCTACATTGTTGATGATTGGCTCACCGACATTGAAGACACTAGTGACTCATCCGAAGATGAGAGTGAAGATGAGAAGGTGGCCTCCTTGGATCATCTACTCCACCGCCACTCCCTCTATCATCTCCGGGCTCATCCTCTACACACCTATGCCTCATGGCTAAAGGTGACAAGAAGGTACAAAAAGAGGAAAATGATGATGAGGCTATCTCTAGTGATGATAGTGATGATGAGTTTGAGGCACCTTCCTATGATGAGCTAATTGTGATTTGCAACAAATACACTAAGCTCACTAGGAAGTACAAAACTAAAAGTGAAACTCTAGAGAAAGCAAATGATAACTTGCATGCTAAACTTGATGACTTGTCTAGTGCTAATGATGATTTAAAGGTTGAGAACAAGTCTCTCTTATCTAGCACTAGGGAGATCAAAGCCTCACTCAAGCAAGCTAATGAGAAACATGATAAGCTTGAGAGGTCATCACAAGAGCTCCATACAAGATACAACTTGCTAAAAGATGACTACAACCAAGTTAGAAATGAACACGGCACACTTGTGGTAGCTAATGAATTTCTTACAAATGATCTTGCTACACATGTTGCTATTAACCCAGTTATTAAGTATCATATAGCTACTTCTTGTGAGGACTTGCTTGATGAAGTTGCTAGTGAGCAAAATGCTAAGTGCAAGGGCAAGAAGGTAGTTGAGGCTGATAAGTATGATGACTATGTGAAGATGGGGCAAGAGAATTCAAAGCTCAAGGAAGAGCTAATCAACCTCAAGGACAACAAGCCCTTCACCATCAACTCGGCCAAGCAAGATGACAATGATGCAATCACCTTGATAAACTCTCTCAAAGAAGAAAATGCAAAGCTCAAGGTTGAGGAGATCAATCTAGCAAGTGGAATGGAGAAGTTCACCAAGGACCACAACCTTCAAAGTGAGCTCTTGATGAACACTATCATGAAGACCGACAAGTCCGGTATTGGGTTCAAGGAGAACCAAGTCATGAAGGCCAAAGTCAAGATAGAAGTAATGAACTACTACAATAACAAGGCCATGAGGAATGACACACCAAAGCCCAAGCCCAAGAAGTGCTTTGGATGTGGTCAAGAGGGACACTTTGAGTTCCAATGCAAGACTCCACCTCCCAAGACCTTGCCCAAGCATACAAGGCCTTTTGCTCATGATGCACACTTCATCATCAACAAGGACTCCAAGGGTAGACCCCTAGTTGTGTTTCTCGGTCCTAAGATGAAGAACAAGCCCAAAGTGCTATGGGCTGCTAAGGAGTTGGTGAACAAGGCTATGGACCTCGCCAAGTGTGGGTTCCCAAACAACAAGCTTAACTTCAAGTTGCTTGTGTGTAGGTGAACTACAAGACTGGTGGAAGTCATTGGGTGATTGATAGTGGATGCACTCAACATATGACCGGTGACTCCTGGATGTTCACCACACTTGAGGAAGATTGTGAAGGGCAAGACAAGATTACCTTTGGGAACAATTCAAAAGGCAAAGTGCAAGGCCCAGGCAAAGTGGCAATCTCTAATGATCAATCAATATCAAATGCCTTGCTAGTGCAATCATTGAGCTTCAACTTGCTTTCGGTTAGTCAACTATGTGATCTCGGGTTCCAATGTCTCTTCACTCCAAATAAGGTGGTTGTGACCAAGATTGAAGATTCATCATTGATATTCAAAGGGTTTAGGCACAACAACCTCTATCTAGTGGACTTCACTTCAAATGAAGCTAGTTTGCAAACATGTCTATTCTTCAAGAGCTCTTTGGGTTGGCTATGGCATAGAATATTAGCACATATGGGAATGTCAACTTTGAAGAAGCTTGTCAAGAAGGAGATGGTTATAGGTGTGAAGGATGTGGTGTTTGAAAAGGACAAATTGTGTAGTGCATGTCAAGCCAGCAAGCAAGTGGCCAACACCCATTCCACCAAAGCTTTCATGTCAATCTCAAGAGTCATAGAGCTACTTCACATGGATTTATTTGGACCTACCACCTATGCTAGCCTTGGGGGAAATCTTTTTTCTTGGTGGTAGTTGATGACTACTCTAGGTACACTCGGGTGTTCTTTCTTCAAGGCAAGGGAGAGACTCAATCAATATTCAAGAAGTTTGCAACTAGAGACCAAAATGAGTTTGATGTGAAGATCAAGAAGATAAGAAGTGACAATAGGACTGAGTTTGTGAACACCAAGATTGAAGATTATTGTGATGAAGTTGGAATCAAGCATGAGGTGTCCGCCACCTATACCCCTCAACAAAATAGTGTAGTAGAGAGAAAGAACCGGACACTAATCACACTTGCAAGATCAATGCTTGATGAGTACAACACCCCCGAGAAGTTTTGGGCCGAAGCAATCAACACCGCATGCTATGCGGCCAACCGGCTATTTGTCCAAAGGCTTCTCAAGAAGACCCCCTATGAGCTTGTGAATGGGAAGAAACCGGATATATCCTTCTTCCGAGTGTTTGGATGCAAAGTGTACATCTACAAGAAGCGTCAACACTTGGGCAAGTTTCAAAGGCGATGTGACATTGGTTTTTTACTTGGCTATTCACTTAAATCCAAGGCATACCGAGTATTTAACAAAGCCTCCGGCCTAGTTGAAGAAACATATGACTTGGAGTTTGATGAAACTAATGGATCTTAAGAAGAGCATGAGAATCTTGATGATGTAGGTGATGAACCCTTGAGGGAGGCTATGAAGAATATGCACGTTGGTGCCATCAACTCACTAGAGGTGGAGGAAGTAGAAGATGATGCAAATCAAGTACCTTCTCCACCGCACACGCCTCAAGTTGATGAAGAACAAGTGAGGGAAGCACAAGAGGATACCTTCATCCCACAAGATCAAGCCGAGGCACAAGCTAGTGATGTTGATGCACCACAACCTCCTCCCCATCTAATTGATAGAAGATCTACACCTATGCTCCAAGCTCATCCACAAGACCTTATCATAGGGAGTCCATCAAGGGGGGTAACAACTCGATCTAAACTTGCTTCTTATGTTGAGCATCACTCCTTTGTTTCCTTTGTTGAGCCTTCTAGTGTGGAGGATGCACTTGCGGATCCGGATTGGGTGAATGCCATGCATGAAGAGTTGAACAACTTCACCCGGAACAAAGTGTGGACACTAGTAGAAAAGACCAAAGGAGCAAGAATCATTGGCACCAAGTGGGTGTTTAGGAACAAGCAAGATGATCAAGGCGTGGTTGTGAGGAACAAGGCAAGATTGGTGGCAAAAGGGTTCTCCCAAGTTGAAGGCTTGGATTTTGGAGAGACCTTTGCACCGGTTGCAAGACTAGAAGCCATTCGTATCCTTTTGGCATATGCTTCACATCACAAAATGAAACTTTTTCAAATAGATGTGAAGAGTGCCTTTCTAAATGGTTTCATTAATGAACTTGTTTTTGTCTCACAACCTCCCGGGTTTGAAGACCCAAATTGTCCTAATCATGTGTATAGGTTATCTAAGACACTCTATGGATTGAAACAAGCTCCAAGAGCTTGGTATGAGAGGCTAAGGGACTTCCTACTCAAGAAGGGCTTCAAGATCGGGAAAGTCGATACCACACTCTTCACCAAGGTGCTAGATGGAGAGATCTTTGTTTGCCAAGTGTATGTCTATGACATTATATTTGGGTCAACAAACCAAGATCATAGCAAGGAATTTGGTGCATTGATGTCGATGATTGGCGAGCTAACCTTCTTCCTTGGCTTCCAAGTGAAGCAATTGAGGGAGGGCACCTTCATATCTCAAGAGAAGTACACAAATGATGTGCTTAAGAAATTCAAGATGAAGGATTGCAAGCCAATCAAGATCCCAATGCCTACCAATGGGCATCTCGATCTCGATGAGGGAGGTAAACCGATAGACCAAACTCTTTACCGCTCTATGATCGGTAGTTTACTTTACCTCACCACATCTAGGCCGGATATCATGTTTAGTGTGTGTATGTGTGCTAGGTTTCAAGCAAACCCTAAGGAGTCACATCTAAGTGCGGTTAAAAGAATTCGGAGGTACATAAGGCACACCCTTAGCATTGGCCTTTGGTATCCCAAAGGAGCTCCCTTCCTACTTTGTGGCTATTCCGATTCGGATTATGCTAGGTGTAAGGTTGATAGGAAGAGTACCTCCGGCGGTTGCCATTTGCTAGGAAGATCACTTGTTTCTTGGTCCTCTAAGAAGCAAAATAGTGTGGCATTGTTTACCGCTGAGGCGGAATACATAGTCATGGGAGCTAGTTGTGCACAAATCTTATACATGTCCCAAACACTACTTGATTACGGCGTAGCTTTAAAAGATGTTCCACTTTTGTGTGATAATGAAAGCGCCGTAAAGCTTGATAATAACCCGGTTCAACACTCTCGCACCAAGCACATAGATATTCGCCATCACTTTCTTAGAGATCATGTGGCTAGGAAAGATATCACTCTAGTGGGAGTTTCTAGTGAAAATCAATTGACGAATATGTTCACTAAACCTCTCGATGAAGCAACCTTTTGTAGGTTGAGAAGCGAGTTGAATGTGCTTGATCACTCAAACTTCACTAAAAGATGATCTTGTGTGAACCAACCTTGCATCATGTGTAATATAATTATGTTAATCTAGCAATGCACATAGGCTTGGCTAACATGGTTGGAATAACCGTTCTTGAACGTGTGAAGAAGTCCAAATCATGGTTTAAACTTGCAAGCAACCTAGATTCAAATTCTTGTAATGCATTGCATATGCATGTGTTATTTGTCGTTCCTTTTCGGTTAAGTTTGAGCATCCTCTGTGTTCGTCCACTTAGGGGGAGCCTTCCAAGCTCAAGTCACTTCTATACCCCTCTTGTGGCCATATGATGTCTCCTTGAAGGTTCCATTCGAATATTTTGAGCTAAAATTAAATCTAAGCCTATGGCAAACTATTTGAAAAGGAGAGTTTGAGAGATGGTTCTCATATCAAGTCCAATCAAGTGTTATTTGGATTGGAACTTGGTTGGGAGAAAGACGCAAAAATCAAATTTGAAAAATTCTATTTTAAAGGGCGTCGGACGCTGCCGACGGACGCTCGGCGACAAATGCCTCAGCGTCCATCGTGATCGTCCGGAGACTGAACGTTGCCTGTTTGCAGGGTGACAGACGCTCCCCAGCGTCCGTCGCGGAGCGTCCGACGCGGTCAATGCGTTTGGGCGTTTCAAACATGTTCTGGAAGCCCGACGAATGATGCCGTTGGACGCTGTCCAGCGTCCGTCGCTCCAATCCGGAGCGTCCGTCGCGAACTTAAGGCTGAAATTTTTTAAAAAAATCCCGTCTGTTCTCTCCCTGTCTTGGTCGGTTTCTTTTGTTTCCGTACGCCGTCGCCGCCCGCCTCTCCCGAAACCCTAACCACCGCCACGCCCTTCCCTCGCCGTCGTGCCCCTCCAAGCACCGCCGCCATTCATCCACCTAGCGCCGCCGCGCCAGAGCTTCACCCAGCGCCGCCGCCCTTCCTGCGCCGTTCTTCCCCCTGCCTCGCGCGTTTCAGCCGTGTAGGGGTATCTTAGCCGTGGAGCTCTCCTCCAAGGCTCTTTCGGAGGTTTGATCGACCTCGTTTGCGTGGTCAAGGTGAATTCCCTTTTGGCAACCCTCCTACCAGCTTGCTAATCCTCTCGCCTTTTCCTCTCGCAACCCTAATCCTTAAATCCCCTGTTTAGGTTGCGGATTGGTTTTCGAAAACGACCGAGGAACTTACCCTTTCTTTTTAGGCTTGGTCACCGTGGACAAAGGTAATAGTTTGGGCAGATTCGATTCCTTTCTTATCTTTTTCATGCTTCTATATAGACCTACTTCTCTCTAGCTACATGCTTATATGTTATATATCCCTATCTATCTATTCGAGCAGGGTCTGTGGCAGTGATGAAGTGGCAGTAAACTCGGGGCAAAGCCCGCGAGTAAGGAACGAGGCAAAGCCTCGAAAGGACAGTCCAGGGTCATCGTGCCAATCTTGATTGCTTGTGTTGCTCAGTGATTGTCAGTTGGCAGTGGCCAGTGAGGTTGTGATTTGACAATTGAGGATCTCTTGACAGTGATAGTTTGTTTTATCCAGTGTATGTCCATGGCAAGAACGATGAACGCCGGTCTAGTTCCCGGTAGTGGTGGTGACCCTCCACCTCCACCGCATCCACCCACTGATCGGGGAAGGGGCAAGCAAAAGTGCGAACACATGGTGGATAAGTACCCATGTATGTTCAGCTTTGATGATGAGTGATCGTCCAACACGTGAGTTTTTCAGTTTGAGTGGCTTACCCTAACCTCTGCGAAAGCAGAAATGTGTGCTTGTCTATCGGCTTGTAGTGTGCAGGTGCTATGCCTAGTGACAGTGGTCAATGACATGGACAAGGTCGAGTAGAGGCTTGCCGTGTCAATGGACTAAGAGCGGTGAAGGGCGGAAGCGGGGCTCGAACTGAGGGACCATGGGCGCCGGCGAACTAGCTGTGGTCGCTGGTACCTAGCACCGACGAGTGCGAGAAGACATGGAGGTAGACCGAGTCGATCAAGTCAAGACGGTGGACGCGCGAGTCGAGCGGAGGCTCAGGGGACTCGGAGTCCGACCGGGCGAAGACAAGGTGGCTCACGTCGAGTGGTTTGGTGGTTTGGGCCTCAAAACCATCCGCGTCGGTTTCCGAGTTTGGGTCGCAAAACTCGGGGTTTGGTAGTTGAGCCCAAAGCTACTGGTGGCGGGTTTCCTGGGTTTGGGCCTCAAAACCTAGGCGGAGCTTCCGAGGAAGCGGGGATGGCACGTGGCGGAATCCTGGAGGTTGCGTCGAGGCGACGGCAACTCCCGGCAGGAAGCGGGGCCGTGCATTCAAATCGAGGAAGATATTTTCCGGAGCTTGGACTGCAATGCTTAGGCTAGGTAGTTCACTCATGTATCTAGGGGGGTCTTTGGGAAATAGCCAAAGCCCCGTTAAATAGAGGATGAAGGGGCATCCTCATCCTCATCTCTTGCATTACTCTTTCTCCCACCTATTCCTAGGTTTTCCCTTCTCTAGCTTCTTCTTGCTTGAGATCCACCGAGTCACCGGTGTAAGAACTTGTGATTGTTGCGAGGAATCAGAGGTCGTAACTCTGTAAGCCATGGTGGCTTCGCTTTTGTGATCGTGTTCCCCGTTTTGCTTGTGTTCTTCGCGTTTTGCTTTTGCTCCCTCTTTTCCCGAGATGATTTCTCTTTGTAGGGAGTAGCTCTTGTAAATCTGTTTGAACCAAGTTGTTCGTGTTCGTGAGGAGCATCTTTGCACCGAAGGAATTCCCCTCAAACCTCACGAGTGCGTAGATCGGGCGATTTCTTTGCCGTGCTCTTCGTTCTTGCCCCTTTTCCCCCCAAATCATCGTTTTCCTTTAATTCTCACCAAATTGAGCGATGATTTCTTAGGGATAGCTCCTCCATAGCACTAGAATCATGCCTACCAAGTTGGGTTTCTAGTGGAGAACATTTGGTCAAGATTTGGGAAGATTTGGTGGAGAGAAAAACGATTTTCGTGGTTACTGCGCGTTTGTCGGGGGCGTCGGACGCTCTGAGGGTTTGCGTCAGACGCTGGTACGTACTGACGTCAGCGTCCGTCGCCTCGCTTATTGGCGTCCTTCGGTGTTGGCGTCGGACACTCTCCAGAGTCCGTCGCCCAGCGTCCGTCGCGTGGTGTGCGCTGTGCAGCTCTGTTTTGCTCTCGGGTAGGCCGACGGACGATCTTCACAGCGTCCGTCGCCGACCGTCCGTCATCTCGGTAGTTTTTCAGCTTCTGTCAGGCTCTCTGGAAGGCCGACGGACGCACTAAGCGTCCTTCACCCTGCCCTAGAGCGTCCATCGCACTGTCTTCCAGCATCCGTCGCCTGTTTTTCTGGCTGATTTGCTTGGAATTCTTGCCTCTTTCTCATAGGGGTTGAGAACTCTTCTTGGGGGTTTCCGGTGAGTTTTCCTCCACTACCAGTGAGCTTTCATTTGCTCCGTTTTCGTCTGAATATTTCGAACTCTTCTTGGAGGTTGAGCACCCAACAACCGGGTTTGGTTTTTGGGAAGAGTGGCCTGAATATTTCGATAGAAATTTGAGGCTCCCATTCACCCCCCTCTGGTCGCCGTTCTCGATCCTTCAATTGGTATCGGAGCTGGTTAAGGATCAATCCACCTTACACGGTTCTTGATCCGCAAAGGCGACATGGAGTGAGGTGCTGGTAAACCTCCTTACTTCGATGGAACCAACTTTGCCTATTGGAAGGTGCGCATGTCCGCTTACCTCCAAGGGCTTGATACGAAGTTTTGGGAGATTTGTGAGAATGAGAACTACGTGGTTCTTGAGGCTCGGATCACCGATGCCCAGGTTATGCAGCATGCATCTAATGCAAGAGCTCGTAGCATTCTCTTCTCTTGTTTGTCTCTTCTGGAGTTTGAGCGGGTTTTGAGTCTCACTACGGCACGGGAGATCTGGCAAACACTCTTGAGATATCATGAGGGCAACCCTCAGATCAAGTCCAGACTCTTCGACACGTACCGTAGAGAGTACGAGAACTTCGCTCAGTTGGCCGGCGAATCTGTTGACGGGATGTTCACTCGCTTCCAATCTATCGTCAACAAGATGCGTGCCAATCGGGCCAACTTGCCTTATGATGATCATGAGATGGCTATCAAGCTTTTGCATGCTCTTGATCGGAAGGTGTGGGAGATGAAGGTGGCTACCATTCAGGAGTCACCGGGCTATGATGCCTTGACCGTGGACGAGCTGTTCAACAAGCTCAAGTCCTCGGAGATTGACTATCAGACCCGGGCCAAGCTTGAGAACCCGTCGAAACCTTCTATGGCGTTGGTTTCTGGCCCCGACAGTACGTCTTCTTCCTTCTCTGACCCTTCACACTCCTTGTTTGCTTTGTCTTATATTTCTGTGACAGAGGAGCAAGTGGAGGCTCTTGGAGATGATGAACTGGCTTTGGTCATCACCAAGTTCTCACAGTTTCACAACAACCATTTGAACCGTCGGCGTGGTGGCTCAGCCAAGGGGTGCTACCGTTGCGGTGATGAGGATCACTTCATCGCAAATTGCCCCAAGAAAGCTGTGGGTGACTTCACCAAGCGCAAGGACAAGCGCGAGCATCACTTCGAGGACAAGCACAAGCCCAATGGTGGCTACCACCGAAGGTCCTCTAAGAAGGTGATCGACAAGGTGAAGCCCAAGCACCTAGCCTTTCTCGCCTCCCTCAGCGACATCGATGCCTCCTCCGACGGAGGTTCTTCTTCGAGCGATGATGAGTCTAAAGGAAAGGTTGAGGACAAGCTTAACGACCTATGCTTCTACGCCGACGCCAAGCACGGTGGCTTTTGCACCATGGCAATTGAAGAAGGCAAGGTCGGGAAGCGCAAGGATGGCCCCAACTACGACTACGACTCCGACACACCCGTTGTACCACCCACCATCGCATCCCTCTCTCTCGAGATTGAGTCTCTAAACGACGCCTTAATGAGTCAAGATGCGTTGCTCAAGCGTGCTGCTGTAGAGAGGAACGACTTTAAGGCGAAGTACCTTAGCGCGCTTCATGAGCTAGATTTTGCTAAGGCGTCTGTGGTGGTTACCGAGGAGGTAGAGTGTGATGCTTGCGCCATTCACATGTCTGATCTTGTCACTCTCCAGGACAAGTATGGCACTCTACTTGAGGAGGTCGATGAGCTGAAGGCTAGGCCTAGCTTACTTGGTGCGTGCAAGTCTTGCTTAGGCTTGCGTTCTGAGCTGGCACATAAGGATGCTAAGATCGCTGTGTTAGAGAAGGTCAACTCAGATAGCACTAGAGAGTCAGATCGTTTTGAGGCTTTGGAGCTTGAGATCGCCTCGTGCAGACACGACAAGATGCGAACCGAGGAAGAAAACACATACCTTCGGTCCATCTTGAGCTGGGTGTCTTGCTGAGAGCCGCAGTTGGGGATGATGCTTAGCCAATGCAAAAGGGCTGGCAGCACGGGAGTAGGCTTTGCTATAGGTGGGAAGGACGATAGCTTGTTCGGTAAGATCGGTGAGTGCAGTGGTTTGAGCAAGAATGAGAAACCCACCACAACTCCCAAGCTTATCAAGATCACTCCACCTAAGCCTACCAACCCCTCTGAGTTTCCTGTGAGAGATGGTGTGTTTGAAGAGCCACCCGAAACCACTCCACAGAAGCAAGTGTGGATTGCCAAATCGAACCATCTTCGCAACCCACTTGACACACTGCCAGACATCTCTAGTGATCCCCTTCCTAAGAAAGCTAGAGCCACCCAACCCAACAAGAGAGTGCCTACCAAGAGAGTGGTGAGGTACCATTGTGAGTATTGTGAGCGGGATGGGCATTTGGCTGAGTTTTGCTATAGGAGGAAGAGAGATGATCAGAGGCAGGGTGAGTTGAACAACCGGGACATGTACCACCCACGAGTTAGGGTGCGTGAACCGGAAGTTCGGAGGCACACTACTAGGCCTAGAGGTACAATGCCTCAAGGTGCTAGGCCTCAGGAGGCGAGACCACGCAGTGGTCGTGCCCGGCGGGGTACCGGTCATGACCCATATGACTACGGGCCTCGTGGCGGTGGCTTTACTCCACCCTTCTTTAGCGGACCACGTTTTCCCCATCGTGGTGATCGCTATCCTCCCATGGGACAGGAGATATTTGGTTTTTCTCCTAACCCATTCTTTGGACAAATGGGACAACACTGATATCCTTCACAGTTTACTAACCCCAGTGTTGGTCCGTTTGCTCACCCTATGTCTTTTTATTGATGTAGGAAGGAGGACTGGAGGAGACTTGGCTTGTGGATTCCGGATGTTCACGCCATATGACCGGAAGTGCCAAGTGGTTCTCCAGCCTCGACCCCGTGCACCACACCGAGTACATTACATTCGGGGACAAGAGTAAAGGTAAGGTTGTCTCCCGGGGGTCCATCCGAGTGAACTCTTCTTTTGTCGTCAAGGATGTTGCTTTGGTTGCGAATTTGCATTTTAACCTTCTTTCAGTTTCGCAACTCCTTGATGACGGTTTTGAAGTGAGTTTCAAGCCTAATCTCTCTCGGATTTTGGACTCTCATGGTGAGCTTGTTTGCCGGATTTTACCCTTCGGGAAGGTTTTTCGTGCGGATTTTTCTATCTCTTTCGGACCTTCTCGTTGTCTTCTTGCTGGTTCTTCTTTCGAGCTTTGGAAGTGGCATAGGAGATTGAGACATTTGAGTTTTGACTTGCTTGCAAGGCTTAGCTCAATGGACCTTATCCAAGGATTGCCAAAGCTAAAGTTCGAGAAGGATTTGGTTTGCCACCCTTGCAGACATGGCAAGATGGTCGCCGCTTCCCATCCTCCTGTGACTGAGGTCATGACCACTCGACCCGACGAGCTCTTACACATGGACACAGTTGGTCCAGCTCGGGTCAGGTCGGAGGGAGGGAAGTGGTATGTGGTTGTTGTCGTTGATGACTACTCGAGGTACTCTTGGGTGTTCTTTTTGGAGAGTAAGGATGAGGCTTTTTCACTTGTTCGAGATCTGATTTTGAGAATGCAAAATGAGCTACTTAAGAATGCCATGAGAGCTATCCGCAGTGACAATGGCACAGAATTCAAGAATGCTCACTTTGCAACTCTTTGCTCTTCTTTGGGTCTCAATCACCAGTTTTCCTCACCTCACACTCCCCAGCAGAACGGTGTTGTTGAGCGCAAGAATTGGACCCTTGTTGAGATGGCCAGGACGATGCTCGATGAGCATAGGACTCCTAGGCGGTATTGGGCCGAAGCACTCAGTTCTGCTTGCTATGTTTCCAATCGCATCTTTCTCTGAGCTTTCAAGAAAAAGACCTCTTATGAGCTGCGATTTGGGAGACCACCCAAGGTAAGTCACCTACGAGTGTTTGGGTGCATGTGCTTCATCCTCAAAAAGGGCGGTAAGTTGGATAAATTTGAATCACGGTCTTCTGACGGTATCTTTCTTGGTTATTCTACTCACTCTCGTGCTTATCATGCACTTAACCTTGAAACTAACCGAGTGATGGAGACTTGTGAGATTACCTTCGATGAAACTATGCCCTGTGTTTCCACTGCTTTTGAGCTTGCAGGTGATGATGAGGTGAACACTAGCATCTTTGTGGAGGAGGAGCAGGATGATGCCGATTGGGGTGATCCCGAGCCAACTCCACTAGCTGCCCCCATCGACCCTGCGACGTCCACTTCGGCTCACGGTCCCGACCCGACTACTTCTTCTACATGGGGGCCGTTCGAGCAGCTTCCTCAGTCGGTGCCCGTTGCACATGAGGGAGCTCCAGCTGTTGTTGAGGGGGAGGCCACTTCGTCCATGCAGGCTCCCCGCCACATCCAGCGGCAGCACCCGCCGGAGAACATCATCGGTGACATTGACCGTCGAGTCACGCAGTCCAGGTCCTATCTCTCTCACTTTGCTCATTCGGCTTTTGTCGCTTCTTTTGAGCCCCGAGATGTTGGACACGCTTTGATGGATCCGGATTGAGTTAATGCCATGCATGAGGATTTAGAAAACTTTGAGCGAAACCGCATTTGGGTCTTAATTCCTCCACCACCTAGTTGCCACCCCATAGGTACCAAATGGGTTTTCAAAAATAAACAAAGTGAAGATGGGGTGGTAGTGCGCAACAAGGCTAGGTTGGTAGCTCAAGGCTTTTGTCAAAAGGAGGGAATAGACTATGAGGAAACTTTTGCTCCCGTAGCTTGTTTAGAAGCCATTAGAATCCTTCTAGCTTTTGCGGCTTCTAAGGGTTTCAAACTTTTTCAAATGGATGTTAAAAGTGCTTTCTTAAACGGCTACATAGAGGAGGAAGTTTATGTTAAACAACCTCTCGGTTTCGAAAATCCCAAGTTTCCAAACCATGTTTTTAAACTTCACAAAGCTTTGTATGGTTTGAAACAAACACCTAGAGCTTGGTATGATAGGCTAGAAACCTTTTTGCTTGCTAAGGGCTTTAAAATGGGATCGGTAGATAAGACATTGTTTCTCCTCAAGCAAGGCAAAGACACTCTCCTTGTCCAAATATACGTGGATGATATCATATTTGGTGGTTCTTCTCATGCTCTTATTGCCAAGTTTGTAGATCTTATGAGCAGGGAATTTGAGATGAGCATGATGGGAGAGTTGACTTTCTTTCTCGGGTTGCAAATCAAGCAAACTCGGGAAGGGACGTTCGTGCACCAAGGCAAGTACACGAAGGATATCTTGAAGAAGTTTGACATGGGTGAGGCAAAGCCTCTTTCGATGCCCATGTCGACTACGACTGCCTTGGATGCGGATGAGGAAGGAGAGGCGGTGGAACAGACGGAGTACCGCAGCATGATCGGGTCGCTTCTGTACCTGACGGCGACCCGGCCGGACATTCAGTTCGCCGTCTGCTTGTGTGCTCGCTTTCAGGCGTCCCCACAGACTTCGCACAAGCAGGCGGTGAAATGCATCATGAGGTACTTGGGCTTCACTCCCGAATTTGGTCTTTGGTTCTCCACCTCTTCCTCTCTTGTGCTTTGCGGTTATTCTGACGCCGACTTTGCCGGTTGCTGACTTGATCGGAAGTCCACTTCTGGGACTTGCCAGTTTCTCGGGTCTTCTTTGGTTTCTTGGTATTCTCGCAAGCAATCTAGCATGGCATAGTCGACGTGTGAAGCTGAGTACGTTGTCGCGGCTAGTTGTTGCTCTCAGTTGCTTTGGATGATTGCCACTTTGAGAGATTTTGGTCTTGAGCTTACTAAGGTGCCTCTGCTTTGTGATAGCACGAGTGCAATTAGTGTGGCTAAAAATCCCATGCTTCATTCGAAGACCAAGCACATTGAGGTCCGCTTTCACTTTTTGCGTGATCACTACAAGAAGAGCGACATTGACCTCCGGCATGTCGAGACCCAAAACCAGCTTGCGGATATTCTCACTAAGCCATTGGATCAAGCTGTGTTTTCTCGCCTTCGGGGCGAGTTGGGTGTTTGCTTTCCTTTTTAGAGGAGGAAAGTTTTGTGTATCGTAGTTCTTTTTTATTCTTTTAGTCTTTTCTTTGTCCTTCTTCTCTCTTGATGTCTTGTTTGTGTTAGTTGGTGTCATTGCATTTTGCATCTCATTTGCATTTGTGACATAGTTCATTTTAAGCTTCATATCTATAGACAATATAATGAATCTATGCTCTGTTTGAGGTGCTTTATGTGTCTATGGTGTTGCCTAACTTAGACTCTTTTTGATCTCTATGATATGCAATAGAGCTAAGTTAGAAAAGCTTTAAAACTGAACTTAATTCCCCATGTCACCTCTGTAATGGCACTAGCATGTGTAGGCTTTTGAAGATCCTTCTTGGCTGCCTTGTATATAGCTTGTAACTATGGCTCTTCATTGTTTCATTCACTACCTTTGAGCACCATGTTTAATATCTAAACTGAAATTGCTCTTTGTTTTGTGAATTGGAAAGATCGAGTTAGGTCTGCATTGTGAGCACTTCACCGTGTGTTCGAGACTGCTTCCCATATGGGTCGATACTTGAGCGGTGTCGTGTATGACCAAAACCGGTGTGTCAAGTCCTTTGACTTTGCCCGGTTGGTAAGCAGTGGCATCACTTTGCTTACAACCACTCGCATACAACTTAAATGTGCCTAAAACTGAATTTTGGCTGCATAACTCTGAAATTTGAAAAATTCATTCAGTTGGGTCATTGGCTTGTTGTATGAACTTTGCTAGGGATAGTTCTACTTGCTATACATGAGATTGCTTTGAGATAGATCTTATCTTGTTTGCCATGTTTAGTTGTCTCTAGGAGGTGGTACCCTTTCTCTGCTCTCATATGGTATGCTCTCTAAAATAGCTTCTAAAGTGATCCTAAGCTCAACTTGAGTCTTTGTTGGGCACGTAGAACTTCTCCTATTCTCACAGGATCACATCACTTAGAGCATCTATTCATTGTCTTAGCTCTAAGTATGAAGCTTTTGCACTCATTTTGCACTTTATGGCATTTGTAGCCGGATCTTGAGTTGTTGATGTTTGATGAGCTTCATATGTCAACAAGGGGGAGAGATGTGCATTTCATTCCATTTTCAGCCATCTACTTCCAAGGGGGAGAAAATGTGCTTTTTGATCTTAATTGGTATCTTTTTGACTTGGCTCTTTTTGCCCAGGGGGAGCTTTTACTAGATGTGTTGAGCCTTTGCCTCTTCTGGAGGGTCTAGCTTGCTTTGTTGGCTCCGACAAGTTTTGATTGTTTCTTGAGCATCAAGGGACGTAAGTGGTTTCAATTGGTATCTTTTGAGATCCCTTAGTGCTTAAATTGGTTTTCTGAGCTTTGAGAGTTTATGATTGGTATCTTGGACTTGCTAGCGGTGTTGAGCCCGTTTCTGCCTCTTCTTGAGGGCTAGCTTTATTTTGCTTGGTTGCGTCGAGCCGTTGCCCATATGCTTTTGTTTGGCATCAGTAAGTGGCTTTGTCATGAGGTGTTTTGAAGGATTCTTTTAATTGGTATCATTTTTGCCTCTCTCTTTTAATTGGTATCGTGTTTGCTTCTCTCAAGTGACCCTGTTTTGGCTTTGGTAGCTTTTTGGTCATTTGGAGAGCTTTACCTTGTGGCTCAAATCTGAAATGCACTTGTGTTGACAATGCACTCATCAAGGGGGAGATTGCGAACACATGGTGGATAAGTACCCATGTATGTTCAGCTTTGATGATGAGTGATCGTCCAACACGTGAGTGTTTCAGTTTTAGTGGCTTACCCTAACCTCTGCGAAAGCAGAAATGTGTGCTTGCCTATCGGCTTGTGGTGTGCAGGTGCTATGCCTAGTGACAGTAGTCAATGGCGTGGAGAAGGTCGAGTAGAGGCTTGCCGTGCCGATGGACTGAGACGGTGAAGGGCGGAAGCGGGACTCGGAGTGAGGGACCATGGGCGCGGGCGGACTAGCTGTGGTGGTTGGTACCTGGCACCGGCGAGTGCGAGAAGACATGGAGGTAGACTGAGTCGACCAAGTCAAGACGGTGGACGCGCGAGTCGAGCGGAGGCTCAGGGGACTCGGAGTCCGACCGGGCGAAGACAAGGTAGCTCACGTCGAGTGGTTTGGTGGTTTGGGCCTCAAAACCATCCGCGTCGGTTTCCGAGTTTGGGCCGCAAAACTCGGGGTTCGGTAGTTGAGCCCAAAGCTACCGGTGGCGGGTTTCCTGGGTTTGGGCCTCAAAACCTAGGCGGAGCTTCCGAGGAAACAGGGATGACACTTGGCGGAATCCTGGAGGTTGTGTTGAGGCGACGGCAACTCCCGGCAAGAAGCGGGGCCGTCCATTCAAATCGTGGAAGATATTTTCCGGAGCTTGGACTGCAATGCTTAGGCTAGGTAGTTCACTCATGTATCTAGGGGGGTCTTTGGTAAATAGCCAAAGCCCCGTTAAATAGAGGATGAAGGGGTATCCTCATCCTCATCTCTTGCATTACTCTTTCTCCCACGTATTCCTAGGTTTTCCCTTCTCTAGCTTCTTCTTGCTTGAGATCCACTGAGTCACCGGTGTAAGAACTTGTGATTGTTGCGAGGAATTGGAGGACGTAACCTCCGTAAGCCCTGGTGGCTTCGCTTTTGTGATCGTGTTTCCCGTTTTGCTTGTGTTCTTCGCGTTTTGGTTTTGATCCCTCTTTTCCCGAGATGATTTCTCTTTGTAGGGAGTAGCTCTTGGAAATCCGTTTGAACCAAGTTGTTTGTGTTCGTGAGGAGCATCTTTGCACCGAAGGAATTCCCCTCAAACCTCATGAGTGCGTAGATCGGGCGATTTCTTTGCCGTGCTCTTCGCTCTTGCCCCTTTTCCCCAAATCATCGTTTTTCTTTAATTTTCACCAAATTGAGCGATGGTTTCTTAGGGATAGCTCCTCCATAGCACTAGAATCATGCCTACCAAGTTGGGTTGCTAGTGGAGAACATTTGGTCAAGATTTGGGAAGATTTGGTGGAGAGAAAAACGATTTTCGCGGTCACTGCGCGTTTGTCGGGGACGTCGGACGTTCCGAGGGTTTGCGTCGGACGCTGGTATGTACTGACGTCAGCGTCCGTCGCCTCGCTTATCGGCGTCCTTTGGTGTTGGTGTCGGACACTCTCCAGAGTCCGTCGCCCAGCGTCCGTCGCATGGTGTGCGCTGTGCAGCTCTGTTTTGCTCTCGGGTAGGCCAACGGACGATCTTCACAGCGTCCGTCGCCAGTGTCCGTCGCCCTGCCCTGGAGCGTCCGTCGCACTGTCTTCCAGCGTCCGTCGCCTGTTTTTCTGGCTAATTTGCTTGGAATTCTTGCCTCTTTCTCATAGGGGTTAAGAACTCTTCTTGGGGGTTTCCATTGAGTTTTCCTCCACTGCCGGTGAGCTGTCGTTTGCTCCGTTTTCGTCTGAATATTTCGAACTCTTCTTGGAGGTTGAGCACCCAGCAACTGGGTTTGGTTTTTGGGAAGAGTGGCCTGAATATTTCGAGAGAAATTTGAGGCTCCCATTCACCCCCCTCTGGTCTCCATTCTCGGTCCTTCAAAAAGGTTATTTCCAAGAAGCGCAAGAGGCCACTTATGGATCCAGATTCAGTAGCAGCAGTTGCAGTGGCTGAGGCCGCAGAGATCGTGGAGCAGGTGGATGTCGCGCTGGTTTGAGGCTCTCGCCTCGCCGTGGAGCACATCATGAGTCCCCTACGCGTCTAGAGACAGAGCCTGTAGAGGCTACTGAGCTAGAGGAGGTAGAGCTAGTTCCAGAGACTGAGCAGACAGAGGCCGCGGGTCACTCTTCAATGGGGAGCTGATGAGTCACAGAGTTACACATTCTAGAGGCTTTGGAGCTCCTCCTAGTCCTCCAGGACCTCAGCTACCAGATCTCGTGAGGCATCAGGTCAGGGTTCTCACAGCCAAGCAGGTCTAGCTACTCCGCTTCGTGGACTTTCAGTCTTGGTTCCCGCTTAGAGGGACCCCTGTGCTGGACGTGACTTCTATACCACTATCCATGAGGATTTCTATAGAGCATACGTTGAGACCGATGCTCCTCTTAGGGATCATAGAGTTTGCCCACCTGCTCACATAGAGGGTGTCGGTGCTCTAGAGATTCTCCAACACTTGCAGTATATTCAGGGCCTGACTGATTTGATGGGACGATCCGGTGCTTTTCAGAAGGACTGGGTCTATCAGTTCTATGCCTCTCTGTGGATCTCCCCTGACCACGAGTTCTTTCACTTCGGTTTTAAGGGCCGCGACTTCAGGGTCACAACAGCTCGATTCAGAGAGCTATTCTACTTAGACTCCTCTTCTACGAGGATTCACAGTTTGTGCTATGAGGATCAGGAGGCACCTCGCCGACCTCACGATGGAATAGTGCCATCTACAGACTACGTGAGGCCATGTTTCTAGCTACCTTTCACCAAGGGTTCGAGCCACACTCCGAGAGACCTCACACCTCTTGCTCGGATTCTCCATGAGGTACTCAGACGTACCATTCTTCCCCGGATTGGAGCCTGGGACACTATTACCCGTCTTCAGCTATGGCTACTTGCTCATATCATCCGGAAGGAGAAGTTTGATCTTTGGGATTTGATAGTCAGCGAGCTTGAGGACATCATCGCTGCAGGGTTCAGAGGACACTGGCAGCTACAGTTTGCACATTGGATTTCATGCCTGGTAGTGGCCACGACTCGATCTGGATCTCTATGGGTCACTCTTACCAAGTCAGCTACTGAGTTCCCCATCTACTCGATGGCCCAGTTGGTCATTCACGGGAACCTGCCACGCCCCAGCAGAGCATACCGTCTAGGCACCAGGCAGGCAGGTGTGCCACCTCAGTCAGCAGAGGACACTGACGCCACAGTTGAGCAGATACAGAGAGCATCTAGACTCTGACAGCTCAGACGATGACTACAGGCCGATGCGCGGGTACGCACCAGAGTACGCACCGATGTCTCATGACCATGAGGCAGGAGGGTCAGGTCCAGCTCTAGCTCCAGCTCCAGTTTCAGGCACCTCCGAGGCCATGATTCTTACCCTCCTTACAAGGATGCAGGAGGAGCAGTCACGACAGGCTGCAGATGTTCAGAGACTCACAGCTCAGCAGCTTGCCGCTTAGGCTCAGACTCAGGCCCGGCAGGATGAGTTTCAGCGCCAGTTCCTAGCTTATCAGATGCAGCAGGCTGAAATTCAGAAGACTCAAACTATGCTTCTTGAATGTCTCCTTGGCTCGACCTCCGGACAGACCGTCACTCCACAACTTTAGATGTTCGGGGTCTCTCAGCAGCAGCCATCAGTGGTCGTGGTACCGACTCCAGCATTACCGTCCGGAGGACCACAGAGTCAGACACCAGTCATCCCACCCTTCCAGGCACCTGCCTCTCCAGAGTGCCAGTCTCCGAGGACACAGGTGTCCTCATGGTTGGTTTCACCCGGTGAGCTTCAGATAGGCTTCACCCCTATCCGGGGAACCACCATTGCAGAGGCCTCGCGTGACCTCTCGGCCTCTTATTTGGAGATCACAAGAGATGACTCTCCAGGAGCCGCTCAGCCAGACTCAGGAGCTCCAGAGGTTGAGGTGGATCATCCGGCGATGGGCACTTATCTTTCCTTAGTTGCCTCGTCGGAGATCGCACCAGATCAGTCCATGCAGACAGTCACCACACCTCCAGTTGTCGTTCAGACAGATGCTATCTCAGTAGCAGTTGAGACCGAGGCCCCAGTTCAGACACAGGAGCAGGACGAGGCCGTTACAGTGGCAGTATCTACTCCACCTCAGTCCTAGCCAGCAGAGCTTGTGGCAGCAGTATCTCTGGTCGCTTTGGCAGTGTCTACTCCTCCACCGCCTTGAGTCTTCACTCGTCGGGCTCCTAGACCCGTTACTTCAGAGGCAGGACCGTCAGAGGCACCAGCTGAGCCTCAGGGGGAGCCAGTTGAGTCAGCAGCTCTAGAGTTTCCAGTGTCAGCTCCAGAGGTCACCCCAGCTGCGCCCACTCCTACAGAGGCTGAGGCAGATGTTGAGTCAGAGGAGTCAAACCTTCAGGACTTCATCATGCTCGATCGCCAGGCTGCAGCTTCTTCGCCTTCTTCTCCAGCCCCAGATGCTTAGTTGTTGGTGCTTGATGCCAAAGGGGGAGAGAGGGTCGAGTATAGAGATAGGGGGAGGGATTCAGTTCTTTGTATGATTTTATTCCCTCGTACTCATGTCATCATGTCTATCTTATTGCATTTGTGTATATGTGTGATGAATGATGCTAGTGAGATCCTTGTGTTTGTGAGACTTTCTCTTGTTTTCACTAATATATGTTGTGAGTTGTCTCTTGTTCATGATATGTCTCTATGATCAAGTGGTATTTGAGCTTCCGCGTCTTACTCCGAAAATTATGAGAGAATATCTTGAGGTACCATAATTCCATGTCATATCCATGAGTACCATGTTTTGTGGCTGGGCAAGAATGAGCAAGTTTTGCTCAATTTAATTCACTAACTCTTGCTCAATCCTTTCAAGTCACTTGAAATTCTAACCTCTCCATCTTATATCCATACTCGAGGAGTTATTTTCGTCAATCACCAAAAAGGGGGAGATTGAAGAATCATGGCCCTATTGGTTTCGGTGATTAACGACAATTAGCAATTATTATGGCTAACGTGTGTTTTGCAGAGGCTATGCGTAGCTTAGCCATAGTGATCAACATGAATGGGTATCAATGGTTATCACTTAGCCCCCAAGATGGATATCGTTTCGGATTTCAAAGAGACATGATGAAGACCCTAGAATGATAGGCTAAGTGCCATAAGGAGATGAAGGGCACATAGAAATAGATAGGGCTTCTATTTGATCTTTGACCGTACTATCGAGAGGGGTTGAGACTAGTAGCTTGACTTAGGAAAGCTTCATGACTTAGGTGTGGTGCACACTTGACTTCCTTAGCTCGAAGCAAGCCTATGGTGACCGTAAGATAGCCAAGAACTTCTTCCGAATTCATCGTGACGAAAACCGGAGTTGAAAAAGAAGTTTACTGGGCGTCGGACGCTGAGTCTGGAGGCGCCGGACGCTGTCCGTCGCGTCGGACGATGGCGTCAGACGCTGACGTCAGGATGACATAGCGTCCGTCGGCCGCCTAGTATGAGCCTCTGAGTTTCAGAGGGCGTCAGACACTGTCCGTCGGCCTTCCAGTGGGCCTGTTTTCAGTGCAAAACGAAAAGGGGCGTCGGACGCTGATGCCTCAGCATCTGTCGAACTGCGCAGGAGCGTCCATCACCCAAATTAGTGTGCAAAACTATCCGTTGGGCAGGGCGACGGACCGTCCGTCGCCTAGGCGTCGGAGCGTCCATCGCTAATTTAAAGTGCCAGCCCGAGGCAGTTTTCTGAGGGGCTATTTATAGCTCCTCACACTTATCTCCCCCCTTGCCTTTGCTCATTTCAGTTGCTGAGTTTGTTGAGAAGGTTGGGAAGAGAGCAAGAACCCTAGAGTGGGAGAGTGATTCGCGAATCCATCCATCCTCTCCTCTAGTTCATCCAAGAGTTCAAGTGTGCATCCTCTAGTTGTGAAGCTTGAGTGAGTCAAGTGAAGATCGAGGCTTGTTACTCTTGGTGATCGACATCACCTAGACGGTCCGGTGGTGCTTGGAGGAAGGTGATCGCCAGGGAGTTTGTCAGCGGCTCTTCTTCATCGACTTGTGATCGGTTGTGGGCGATTCACCGAGCCGGAGTGACGAAGAATCAGCCCGTAGAGAGCACTCATCCCTTGCGCGGGATTGAGGGGGAGCTATACCTTGCGAGGTGCTCCAACGAGGACTAGGGGGAGTGTCGACTCCTCGATACCTCGGCAAAACATCGCCGTGTCAAGCATCTCTTTCCCTAGCTCTTTTATACCGCATTACTTTCCGCACTTGTCTTTCAATTCATACTAGAATTATGTAGGAAGGTTTCGCTTTCGTTTGGCTTGCTACCGCTTTTTTCTAGGACACACAATCGGTAGGCACTAGGGGGTTAATTGGCTCTTGATAGGTTTAATTCTTGTCTAGAAATTAAAAAGAGCCCAACTACCCCCCTTCTTGGCCATCTTGATCCTTTCAACCCTCACCATCGTACTTGGGCCGTGCAGAGGACAACCAAGCTCGCAGCGCCACTGGAAACTAACAAGAGATTGACATATGGTCCCCAAGCTCAGATGAAGGATATCCACTAGATCTGATTTGGACGACAGAGATGAAGAGAAAGTTACATTGTAACTTTATAGAGGAAAGTCACTCAATCTCAATCCGTCGCCCACTGGGCCTCTCCCACGCGCGTGAGGGAACCGCGCCTCCCCGGCTCCCACAATCGCCGCCGCCTGCCGCCCGTGCCCGCACGCTGCCGGAGAGTGGAGATCAGACGCCGACCGGCCACGGCATCTCCCCGGCTCACATGGATCGTCGCCGCCCATGAAGGGGGTGCTGCTGTGTCACGCCCCGTGGCCAGCACCCGTCGCTGGCGCCGGTGTGAGATCGCGCAAGAGGGAAACGCAGAAGAGAAAGGTATGCGACGATGAAGTGGGCTAGGCAAACCCCCAAGCCTTGGCTTCTGAACTTGTTGTCTAAAATGCGATAGTTCTTCGGTTCGATACAGAGGTCTTATGACCTGTTCTTACAGCTACTGACAAGAAGGACCCACCGGTCATAGACTAGCTAACAAAATGTAAAGTAGGAAGTACGCCGTCTTCATCAGCCTTGCTCTGTCTCTCCGAGTGTGGCCGTGACACCTCCCCCCCCCTTGAGGAGCTGCTTGACCCCAAGCAATCGCATCTGGAAAGCGCGCCTTCAACACGTAGTTGTCCTCCCATGTCGTAGTAGAGTCGCGAAGACCGGTCTAGGCCACCTTAACCTGCGGAACAGCGGCATTACCTTTCTTGACGAGGCGCCTGTCGAGAATTGCTTTTGGCGTTGCTTGGGCAGTCGGTTGTGACCGGGAGCTTGTCATAGACAGTTGTGCAGTCTAGAATGAAGGGCTTCAGCTGGGAGATATGGAATACATTATGAATCTGAGCGTTGACTGGTAGCTGGAGCTTGTAGGCGACCGACCCAATACGCTCGAGCACAGGGTAGGGCCCGTAGTACTTGAAAGCCAATTTTGGGTAGGGGCGGTTGGCCACTGATGATTGAGTATAGGGCTGTAATTTGAGAAGGACCTGATCGCCCACTGCAAATTGGAAATCTTTGCGCTTCCGATCTGCCATTTGCTTCATTCTATTTTGTGCCTGGGCCAAGTTTTGCTTGAGGGACTGCAGATGGAGTTCCCGGTTTGTGACAACATCCTGAACATTGTCTGGTGTAGTAGATGTAATGTCAGGTACTCTTCCTAGGTTGGGGTCATGACCATAGAGAGCCTTGAATGGGGAGCAACCCAGAGAAGTATGATAAGAGGAGTTGTACCATAGTTCGGCTAAAGGTAGCCATGTTTTCCATGCTTGAGGTTCAGTTTGGACAGAACACCGGAGGTACATTTCTAGACATTGGTTAACCCTTTCTGTTTGGCCATCAGATTGTGGGTGATACGCAGTGGTGAAATGGAGGTCAACCTTATATACTTGGAAAATGGCCTTCCAAAACTTGCTCATGAAGACTGTGTCTCGATCAGTGACAATAGAATTAGGGAGCCCATGGAGCTTGACAATGCTGTCAATGAAGACTTGAGCCACTGTTACCGCTGTATAGGGGTGTTTGAGAGCCACAAAATGTGCATACTTGGTCAATCGATCCACTATCACTAAGATGACATTGTACCCCTGTGATCTTGGGAGACACTCCACAAAGTCCATAGATAGATCTTGCCAGATGCCCTTAGGTATTGGTAGTGGTTGGAGCAGGCCAAGGGGGTGAGTATTGTTGTGTTTGGATTGCTAACAGATGACACATTGTTTGACAAAGTTTTCCACATCAGCCTTCATCCCTTTCCAGGCAAAATGTGGCTTGAGTTTGTGAAGAGTGGCAACAGTTCCAGAATGACCTCCTAGTGCACTGGAGTGACAGGAGGCAATGATTTTGGTTTGAAGGGTAGAATTGTGACCTATCCACACTTTGTCATTATGCCTTATGAGGCCTTTATCCAGAGCAAACCCTGCAATGTTAGGGCTGGAGATAGCTAGTTGTTGCAGGAGGTCTTGTGCTGCTGGATCAGTTGCATAAGAGTTGAGGACCTCTTGGATCCAGGCTGGTTGGACTGAAGCAACAACATGCAGGGCTAAGAGGTGTGCTACTCTAGAGAGTGCATCTGCAGCAACATTTTCCTTACCTTTTCTGTACATGGTCTTGAAGTCTAGTCTCATTAATCTAGTCATGGCCTTTCTCTGTAGGTCAGAATGTAGGTTTTTCTCATTCAAGTATGCCAGAGACTTATGATCTGTCAAAATAGTGAATTTGCTCCTTTGTAAATAGTGCCTCCACCTTTCTACTGCCATGATCAGAGCTAGGAATTCTTTCTCATAAATAGAGAGTGTCTAATTCTTCTCTCCCAATGCTTTGCTGAGATAAGCAATGGGTTTACCATGTTGGCTGAGCACTGCCCTCACACCACTCTGGCATGCATCTGTCTCTACTGTAAAGGACTCCTAAAAGTTGGGGAGTATGAGGATTGGGGTCTTGGTCATAGTTGCCTTGACTTGATCAAAAGCTAGTTGTGCCTCCTCAGACCAATTGAATTGTTTCAACTTGAGGATGGATGTTAGAGGCTTGGTGATGAGGCCATAGTGTTTAACAAATCTTCTGTAATAGCCAGTGAGACCCAAGAATCCCCTCAACTCAGTCATTGATGTAGGTGTAGGCCAAGATATCATGTTACTGATTTTGTTAGGATATGTGGACATTCCTTGAGCAGATATGATGTGGCCCAAATATTCCAAACTTGGTTGGGCAAAAGAACATTTACTCTCTTTGAGGAACAATTGATGCTTCCTTAAGAGCTCAAAGACATCTTGCAAATGTTTCACATGGTCAGATAGAGTGGGACTGTATATAAGGATATCATCCAAAAAGACCAAAACAGATTTCCTGAGTAGGGGTTGCAAGATCTGATTCATTAGACATTGAAAGGTAGCAGAAGCATTGGTCAAGCCAAAGGGCATCACCTTGTACTGATAGTGGCCTTGGTGAGTTTTAAAAGTTGTTTTAAACTCATCATCTGGTTGCAATCTCACTTGATGATAGCCTGCCTTCATATCCAATTTGGTAAAGAATTTTGCTCCAGCTAGATCATCTAGGATTTCCTCAATCACATGCATGGGAAATCTATTTTTGATGGTAAGGTCATTGAGCTTTCTGTAATCCACACACATTCTACAAGAGCCATCCTTCTTTTTGACAAGAAGAACTGGAGAAGCAAAAGGGCTTTGACTGTGTGTGATGAGGCCTGAGGTAAGTAATTCTTGGACTTGGTTTTCAATTTCAGTTTTGTGATGTGGGGAATAGTGGTAAGGCCTGCTATTTATAGGGATAGCTCCAGGAATAAGAGGAATAGTGTGATCATAGGTTCTATGTGGTGGGATGGATGTAGGTGTTTGAAAAATATCTCTGTATTGTGTGAGGAGGAGGTGAATGGGTTCTGGGTGGTGGAGTGGGTTTGTGTTGGAGGTTGTTTGTGGGATGGTGGTGTGCTGCAACAACACTAATGCCCAGATGTCATTACCTTGAGCAGATTTGAAAGTTTTGGGTGCTGAGATATTGTTGAGGCCTTCAGGGGGATTGAGGACACCTTGAAGGGTGATTGTAGTGTTTTGGTGTGTGAAGGCCATTGTCTTCCTGTCCCAGTCAAAAGTCATTTGTGGGTGAGCCCTCAACCAGTCAAATCCTAGGATATCATCATAGGGTTGCATATCCAACACAATCATGTTGCTTGAGAGAGTGTGACCTTGACAGAACCACTGCATATCCTTAGCCATGAATTCAGCAGTAAGTGACTCCCCATTTGCTAATTGCACCTGTTTGGGTTGGATGGGCACCAAAGGTATATTGGCCACATCCACCAAGTGTTGGCTCACAAAGCTATGGGAACTACCACTGTCCAACAGGATGAGCATTTTTTGTCCTTGATCTTGGCCTTGAATTTCAGACAGGACACTGTTTCTCTTGTGGTCAGAGCATTCAGAGAAAGCTGGCAGAATTGTTCCTAAAGTTCATCTTCTATGGCCAACTCGTTGAGGGTCTCATCTGTCAACTCCCTTTATAAATCCAAGTCATTAACAACCAACTGATTGGCTTGAGGCTTGTTTCTCTGTTTACATACAGCCATATGGCCAGGAACAAATTGTTCTCCACAATTGAAGCACATATTGTTAGCCCTTCTGTAGTCTCTTAGCTGTTTGTCCCTCCATAAGGAAGATGTCTTTTCCAAAGTTGCAGTCTCTGTTCTGGGTTGATGGGGTCTGTTGTTGTATGGTTGCCTGCCATAACGAGGTTTGGATCTCTCGAGGATCTGTTCCTGAACCTTTGCCAAAGCAGAGGCTCTTAAGACAGTATGGGGCATCTGTCCTTCCACCATTCCTCTGATATCACTTTTGAGTCCCTTCACATATTGCTTGGTGAAAAAGATGTCATCATAACCGGACTGGTGCATTGTGATGCTGTACTGGAGGTTCTGGAACTTGGTGGTGTACTCTTCCACAGTAGTGGTATGCCTAATGGTTAGCAGATCATCCATTGCTGAACTGAAATCGTCCAAACCAAATCCTTGCTCTACTTCATGACAGAAATGTGTCCAACTGCGAAAAGTGTTCTTTTGCTTGAAAGCTTGATACCATTTGCCAGCTTTGTCTTTCAAATGGACTCTAGCTACAATGATCCACATGCCCTCTGGTAGCTTATACAACTCAAAGTAGTCTCTACACTGGTCTAACCACATTTTAGGATTCTCTCCATAGAATTCAGGGAAATTCATCTTGGGCATGATGTGTTTGGGAAGTGTCTGATCCTTGTCTGGCTCAGGTTCTCTACTGCTCTGCCTGGCCTGGAATGTGGTGAAAGCTCTTCGGGAGGTATTGCCAAGTTGAAATTCCTTCTCTGGCCTGTCATGCTTGGCTGAATAGAGGTGATCTGCCTTCAGAGGATGTGGTGGAGCCTGTGGTTGCTTGTTCTTGACAAAGATATTCTCAAAGAGGGGCTCCTGGGGCAAGGACTCTAGGTCAACTTCGTCAAATGCAGGGTCTTTGTCAAATCTTGGCAGAGCTTGGTTCTCCTCTTGTTCCATTTGTCGGAGAGTGATTTGACTGATAGCGTCTCCATTAGCCTGAATCTTCTGAGCAACACTGTGCTGCTCCCTTGTTTACTCATCCATGAACGAACCATAAACATCCATTTGGGCTTTCATTTCCTGTTGGTTAGTGCTCATGGTACTCATTTGACTGAATAAGGTATCAAAGTTCTTCTTAAGCTGCTCCCATTTGCCCGCTTCTTCTAAACGTCTTGTCATCTCAGCCAAGAGGAGTTGGGTCTGATTGGAAGGGAAAGTTGTTGCCTTCCGTGAGGATGCCAGTGGTGCGAAGCAGACGGTTTGGCCACAGCCGCCCCTTGTATGCTGCTACGCATGATCGCCGCCGCCTGGGAAAGAGGCAAAGCCGAAGGGATAAAACCTCAAGCTTTGGACTTTCCCCCGCCGTCTTCTCCGCACAACAATCAGCTTCCAGTGATTACGAAATTTTACACGGAGACTTGCTCTGCAACCCTCATGACCACTGACCGCTAGCCAAAGGTTGGTTCTTGTTGCTGAAATACTCTGTCTTCTCACCGTCGCCGCAGCCCAGAGTTTTGAGCGTGTGCGCTCGTGGGTAGGTGGAAAAGCGTGTAATTTTGGTGGAAGGTTGGCTTGATCGACCTTCTAGGGTTACACGGACGCCGATGCGAACGCGATTCGACCAAGGATGAACCTGTTGGGACCTCCACTCGAGCACCACAGGGGCGCAATAGGAGATCACCGGCACCCTCGGGTTTATGAATCGAGTTTGCGCCGGGGCTGCAACTCTAGCTAGTTGGCAAATCAAGTTGACCCGTGCAAGAATCGGCAGGTGGTGGGGATGGTGGTGGTCTTACCGACGGTCTTGGTCACCGCCGGTAGCTCGAGTGGAAGTCGGGCGGAGCAGAGTTGTCTTCGCCGCGGACCGATAGGCTCTGGTACCAACTTGTCAGTTGTCATGCCCTCCGGCGTGAGCTCGCGCAAGAGGGAAACGCAGAAGAGAAAAGTATGCGACGATGAAGCGGGCTGGGCAAACCCCCAAGCCTTGGCTTATGAACTTGTTGTCTGAAATGCGATAGTTCTTCGGTTCGATATAGAGGTCTTATGACCTGTTCTTACGGCTACTGACAAGGACCCACCGGTCATAGACTAGGTAACAAAACGTAAAGTAGGAAGTACGCTGTCTTCATCAGCCTTGCTCTGTCTCTCCGAGTGTGGCCGTGACATGCTGGAGATCCGCCCGTGCGATTGAATCGCCGCCGCCGGTGCCGCGCGTGAGGAGAGGTGCTGCTAGAGATCCGCCCGCCACGCGCACGACTCCGCCTACAACCGTCGATCCGCCCGTCGCCGGCGCCGACTCCCGCCCCTGCCTTACCGAACCGGCACCTGGCTGCCGTCGATCCGCCCGCCGCCGGCGCCGACTCCCGCCCCTGCCTCACCTAACCGGCACCTGGCCGCTGTCGATCCGCTCGCCGCCGGCGCAGCAAGAGAGAAATCGCCAGCTGCCGTCTCCTGCCACTGAGGTGTTCCACTGTGCTGCGGGCTGCAGCAGAGACAGGAGGTTGCCGTTCTCGATCGCTGCACGCCAAGGTTCTGCTCCGCTTGATCTTGCGCCGGTACGACCCTGTTTTGTCTCTCTTTCTCTGTCATTGGTTCGTATGGCCAGCCTTGGTTTTGCCGCTTTGTTAATGCTTGTGTGCTAGTATTTGTCTACTACACCTAGGTTTGAATTATGCTTGTATCACATAATGCAACATTAATTCACTAATTTCTTTGCCCATTCAGTATCTTGCCTGTCCTGCAAGCCTGGTAGTTGCTAAATGCTGATGGTATGTATCTCGTCTGTCCTGCACAACCACGCATTGCACATGACAAACTGAAGAGCACCTGTTCAGGCTCCATCCTGCAGCAGTATCTCTCAGACCGAGCGACAACCACTCATCGATTAGTAGGTGTAAGTTCGAAGACCATTAGGCAGGAGTGCTGATTTTGACCACTCTCTAGCTTTCTACGGATAAAAATAGGACGCAGATGACAAATATCCAGTACACAATCGAAGTTCAAGCGATAACAAAGTTGTAATGAGCTCACCTGATGGGGGAAAAAACTTCTGCAAATAAGCTGAATCTACTTTTAAATTTTAAACAACATTTTCTAGATGTTTTGTTTTCATCGAGCTAATCATTCAATCTGAAATCCGGTTAGTAGTTCAGTAGAATGTCAATCTAAATAGGTCAGGAAACATTTTTCTTCACACAAGGGGCTAATCTGAAACCAAAAGGTTAGATATGGATTAGGAGGCACAAGTTCTTGGTATGCAGCCGTTCAAGTACACAGGCAAAAAATAATAAAAGTTGGAGCACGACCACAAATTCAGTTTTCTCTTGCTATGGCCTAGAGCTATTGAGATGAAATCTCATTAATCAGGGCTGCAGAATTAGGATGTTACCATCTACAGCCACTACAACTAGGACTTATTAGGAGGTTAATTATGATGAATGCACTTAGGACCAACTGCAAATGACTTAGGGAAATTTGGATATATCTGTAGATCCGAACAGTGTCAGTCATGGATGGTAAACTAACATTGCAACCCTATAATTCTCATGCTGCAGTAATCAGGGAAGACTTTGCAACCCTGTCAATTGCACTACCTTTCAAATTTAAATTACAGATTTCCTGATTTTTTTAGATAAGCTGTAAATTCTATAATTCAGATCAGTTATAAATTTATAATTTATGACTGTACAATACTGTGAATTTCAATATATAGCCACGCTGAAAAAAATTAGCAATCTTCCATTCATCTGAATTCTACAACCCACATTACAGAGATTATCAGGCCGTGCTGTACAGTTACAGAGACTAGCAGGCTGTATATTCTGCCATAGAAAACCAGCTTACCTCATATATCCAACATCCTTTGATTTTGGGAAATTATTGAATACTTATCTGAAGTCAGCCTTCTGATGGATGAAGTTGAAAGGGCTCAAGCACGATTAGTCAGTCTTGAGAGGGAAAAGGTAGCATTGCCATTTGCAATTCCAGTTTAATGCTTCTGAGTTCTGACTGTATAACTTGTCCAACATGTTACAATAATTGTTACCATCAGTCATGTGTTACTGGTTTAACATACGGACTGGTGTCAGTTTTTTTTTTTGGTGGCCATTTGTGTCTTTTAATGGTTCCAGTTTTTGTAGTAGTTTGTCTATCAGAATCCTGTATAAAATCTATGTCTCAGTGGCATGCAAGCAAGAGGAGCTTGTTCCCACATACTCATTGTTGGTATGAGGCGAAGGCATTTTTGGAATATGATTTGAACTTGGACTAAACTGTACCAAATCTTTCCTGATGATTTGCTTCCTTAAGAGTCAGGTCCAAATTAATGAAACTAGGATTAAACCATTCAGGGATTAAACAGTGTTACATTATATTGAAAGGTTATTAGTGCCAGGCACTAACCCTGGAAATAATGCTATGTAGTGGTACCTGTGTTAACGTTTCACCTTTTGCTATTTATTTTGCAAACTTTGATTCCTAAATGTCAGCATCAAATTGTGGATAACTTCAAATGTGTAAAAACCGCAGCGCAGTCCGCTATTTGGCATTTGCCCTTTTTTTCTATTTCGGTTTCAGACTTGGATGCTCCGGTTTTTCTTTTCTTTACATTATTGATCTCTTTTTTTTTTCCTGTCGAAAGAAGAACAACGTGTCATAGGCCGGTTTGGTTCACTCGAGCGATGGCGGAGATCACCGGCGACGAGGCCCCAACGCCTCCTCCTCCTTCTATCTCGGGCGAAGTCTCCAGAGACCCGTATACTTCTACTTCTGCCTCTACCGGCAGCAACAAGCCGCCGTTGCGCACGACGACGCCCGGCGTGAAGCGCCTCATTCTCACCGCCTCCGTCCTCCTCTCCTTTCTCGTCGGTACTACCTCGACCTCCCCTATGCTATGGCTAGTGTTTTTGGTGCACATCTCTGTATAACTCGCTCGTATCTCTGTATGTCTCACTTTAGGACTGCCCTTCCTGCTGAAATCTACCGAGATCCACCGTTCGCCGCTGCCTTCGGACGCAATTACGGCACTCGCCCACCGCCTCCACTCCACTCCGCCCTCCTTCCCATGCGGTCTCCACGCGGTCTTCCTCCGGTCGGTTCCCGATCGCTCTGATGCCTCCCTCACCCGTCGCCTTGAGCGATCGATTTCGGCCCAGCTCCAGCTTCTCCCAGCCTCTTCTACTGCCGGTAATGTCTCGGTATCAGTCACCGTTGAGTCGGCTGGTGGCTGCTCCAGCAGCAGCAGTTTTGGCTCAGGTTGGCAGTGTGGCATTGTGACTAGTGCAGACCTGGTGATTGGCGATGAGGTGTTCGATGAATTGCTGCACTCAGCTTTGGGCAGCGGCGGAGGGGATGGGTCTAGGGTTTACACGGTTGTGGTTGTGGAGGTTGATGACGCAGAGGGTATGAGGGTTGTCGTTGGGAAGCACCGGCATGCTTGGGTGGTTGGAAAGGCTGATGAGGTTAAGGCTGTCTCGGTTATTGGCAAGGTATTTGCCAAGTATTTCATGAATGGGGGTATTGAGGAGGGTGAGGCAGGCATTGGGAAAGGCGAGTTCATGCCAATTGGTTCAGATGGAAATGTTGTTCTATCCTTTAGCTTGTTGAATGCTGATCCAAGTGATTGGGTGTATGATTGGTAAGAAAAACTCGCAACTCTGAAATTCATTTTGTTGTGTGTTTTATGTTAGATGTTTAAGTACAAGTAATGTACAACATATTAGACTGCATCTATATGGTACTTGTGCAAAACAGTACTCTATCTACACAATGGGGATATGATATATTTCTTATTTACATCAGTTAGATGTTCTGTAGACTATGTTTAGCTTCTTACAAAAATGAAACCTATTTTCCTTTGTTGCTGCCCTGTTGGAATTTTCGCACTTAGGCATTCTACATGCAGGGATTTTGAAAAGATTGGTGAGTGGATGTTGAATCCTGTGGTTGAGGCACTTCGACCAATTGCGGAAATCAATATAGAAAGTCAGGTGCTAGTTTGCATTAAATTAAGCTACCTTCTTCCATTTCTTATGAATATGCTGATATTCCTTTTTTTAGGATTGTCGATTTTAATAAGTATACTAACCCTGTCACTTATTTTCAGGTTTTGTACCACACTCCTAAGTCGTCCTATTCTTATTTTGATGATAAACTGGGTGGCAATGTCCTTAGTATGGGAGACATTCCTTTCTTTGTATGTGTCTAACTTGTCTTGTAGAAACTATTTGCTCTTGATTTTACTGTATTCTATCGATAGCTTGCCACAAGCAGCTAGAGCGATTAACTGGGAGATCCAAAAATTTAATCACTCCACAAAAAATATGACATTGACAGGTAAACTCAAATGAGTGGCACTTGGATACATCAATTTCAGCTACAGGACGATCAAAAGTTCTTCAATTTGTGGTGTATGTTCCTTAGATCAAACTCGATCATTAACCTCTGTTTTTTTTTGTTTTTGTTGTTGTACATTAAACTTTACTCATTATGTTATATTATTTCTTCTCTTCAATAAATTTTCCTTCCTTCTTTTACTATTACATCATCATATTTCCTCTGTCAAACTTCTGTTAGATATAACATGTCCATGATGTTTGTTTTTTCTGTTGGAAATTGATGAAACCCTAAGGCCCCAACCTGTTACAGAAAATGTCATGTTTTCCCCTGTATTTCTGAATTTTCAAGTGTCATGTGTTCACAGATAAAAAAATATCAGCTTGATGATGGTATTTCTGAATTTTCAAGTGTCATGTGTTCACAGATAAAAAAATATCAGCTTGATGATGCATATATCAAGTTTTCTTATTAGTTGTAATTTGTATACAGTCCAAAATGCCAAATCAACACCAAAAGCTAACTAAACCATTACAAGCAAGAGAGAACTAAACCAAGATAAAAGTTTGTTATTAGAGTACAAATGTTTCTGGATGCTCTTCTGAACTGTTTATTCAATAATCATCAGATACATTCATCTGCAAGGGAATGCCCATTATATTTGCAACTTCCTGATGGTGGGCTTTCAAAAACTAATGCATTTATATCCCCTGTAAGTGGTACTGTACCTAGCTGTACAAAATAACTTCTATTTGTTACCCATCTTGCTATTTACTTAAGAGCATTATTCCGTTACATAGATGTGGGGAGGTGTTCTTATATGGAACCCACCAGACTGTTCACTTGGTTCCAATAAGACTCATGATACCCGGAAGAAAATGTCATCTCAGGTGTGTGGATCTTATCCTTTTATTGCATCTTTGATATCCTAGCATTTTCATATGCAAAGGACACCCTTTCGAGCTCCGAAATACCTTCTTTGCAATTGCATTATTTGTTGAAATGCCTATATGAAACAGGAACTTATGGAGAGCCTCGAAATCTTCATTGGGCAACTAAGGCAGTTGTTTGGTCTAAAACCATCTTATCTCTCACAAGATATGGACGTGCCAGCTAAATTTATAGTTAGTGAAAAGGGGTTCACAGAATGGTAAATATTTTCTCAGCTGGCTTACTATATTTAGCACAGTACAAAATTCATTTTTCAATGATAAAGCTTAATATTACACGATCTGTAATATCCCATTTTCATTGCCGCATGGAACAACATTTGGTGATAATTTTGATTGTTCTGATTACCACACTCTGCATATAGTTGCATCACATTGCTGGTACTCCATACATTATAGAATGGGACCATCTCAGCCTTTAAACATTGAGTGTGAGATCGATCACGGTGAACCGGGCCTTAACAAAAGGTTGATGATCCCAATGTCTAGATTTTCTGGTCTAGCAGTTCATTATGAACACAACTGTTGACAGTTGCAAATCATATGTTTGATGGTATGCGTCCACAAACAATTCTGGTCGACCCATAGGGTTGATTTTTGAACTTCTCAAATTCTAAGTCTCTGCCCCTCAAGAAATGAATACCTAAAGCTCCAATGGTTATGTTTCTTACTCATTCCTCTCTTTTTCCCTTGCAGGGAGTTAGATTTATTATATCGACACCATGCTTGTTCCAATCTGCTTTCATGTCTCACCACGTTGGAGTCTCTGTCCAGTCTGGTATGGCCCATTTGGAACCAGTGCTTAATGATATACAAAACGCTGATCTGCATGCAGTCGTCACTAATGTTATTATGTTGCCAGGTCCGCTCTCTCCCAAGAATGATTGTCATGGATGAAATCGGAAGACAGGTCCTACCTTCTACCACTCTTGCTAGATGCGAACTCATAGATCTGCAAACGAGTTTTACTTTCTATCCTTCTGGTTATGCATGCTTACAGCAACAGATGTTACATTCGGATAATATGTTTGTTTAAATATTTCACTGAACCTGTATCGTATATGTATCCTATGTGTTATTGTATCTTACCTTGTGCTTAGAACACTTGTGCATGGGTTGATCTGATTGTTTATGTTTTTGTTTATAGCATATGATCAGTTAATAGTGAGCTTAAGCTGTGTTATTGTATCTTACCTTGTACTTGAGACACTTTTGCATGGGTTGATCATATTGTTTACGATTTTGATTATAGAATATGATCAGTTAATAGTGAGCTTAAGCTTGTTCCAACCATTTTCATTTTCTTTCCAGGTTGAGCTTTCTCTTGAAGCTGCAAATTTAGCTCAGGGAAATGCAACTCTAGGAATAAGCGACTCTTCAGCAGGCAAGTTGACAATAATTCATTTCTTATAATGCCCTTGCACTTTTATGAATATTTGCTGAGATTTGTGCTGATGTACAGTATCTGCAACAAGAGCCAGGGCATTGGCTGAGGATGCATTTTTCCATCCATCCATTATGTCAATCAGTTATGCTTCAATAGAGCACTATTTTGCCATTTACATGGTCAGTATACTATTGCAGATACTTGCGTCAGTTTTCCAAACTTTTATGATGGTACTCATAATTTTCTTTAAAGTAAACAACCTAGTTATCGTTTGATTTGTCAATCATCTATTTTAAAATATCAGGTTATAGCTTACCAAATACCAATCTGCAACTTATTTTATTAAACTATAGAGTGGTGAGATGCAATTGTATATCATACACCAAAATCAATGTGCATGTTAATCAGTACGGCATTGAAAAAACTCCATACTTTCTGCAGCCATTTTTCGCACCAGTTTCCTTGCATGTGCTGCTGGCGGCAGTCAAAGAGCTAAAACGTTACAAGGCAGAGCGAGCAAAGTATTCTGCATTTCTTGCTTCCCAGGCGACATCCTCCTGATCTGGTGGTGATTAGCACGAATTTGCATCAGAAAAGTCTGAAACATTTATATGAAGCTGATGGTCGTTATTGGTACTGCACATAGTGGAGAGCGTGCAGCGTCACTTGTTCTGATGCTCACGGAAACGGTTAGGATATCCAGCTGATGTCAGACAGAGAGGTATACTTGTCATGGGGATGTGCTTGTAAAGCCTGCATGTTGTAACCTAGTCAAAATTTCTACCTGTTGAAAAGTTCTTGTAACCCAAATTTTGTTCTTAGATGCCTCGTACCGAGTCAGGTAGAAGGTTCTTCGACTAAGCATAACTGCATAAGAGAACTTCTGAGAAAGGTTCAAAAAAAAAATCTGAGAAGGAAAAACATGCTATTAACTTCTTATGGGCGTGCCTTATTTTGGGTGCCACTTATGAAACTCTTGAGCGTCTCTTCTGACTTTGCATAGAGCTGCTAGAACCTGATTAACCAGCTGCTCGAATACTGGTTGTGTATTATTGTATTAAGATAGCGGGTTTTGGTTGTGTGTATCATTGTATTAAGGTAGAGGGTTTGCAAAAGAATACAACCGATTGTCGCGGAGAAGGCTCCCAAGCTCTTTTTACATTCACTAGGTAAATGCATGTGCGTTGCAACGGAGAAAAAAGATATCACAAGCCCGTAATCAATGATTCTTGTTTCATTCCGGCTTAGGTGATCAATATTTTTTAGCGTAATAGGCATTTGCCCGTCGTGAACCAGAAAATCATTGAGCACGGTTTCAACATAGTAGATGAAAGTTCACCTAACATTCCATTTACAATTTTGATGGTGCTTTAAAACTTTGGCCCTGAATGAATTTCCCATATTCATGAACTGCTCCTTTGCCATGTCACCACTGTACTTTTTTTCTGTTTTCACTACCAGTAGAACCCCATAGGTCATTGCCAGCTTAACTAAAATTCGAAAAACAAATAAGAGAAGTATTAGAAAATATGAAGTTTTGAGTTTAATAAGTATATTCTAGCCAAGCGTGACTTCTACATTAGTTTACATATAGGCAAAGCTAATTCAACATTAAAAAAAACATGACGTTTTGAGACCGCCGGGCACTATAGTGTCATTCGGTAATGCGAATCAACAACCAGAATACAACCTTTCTCAATAATCAAGAATCAGAAATGATTTTTTAAAAAGCATTTCTCTACATGTATCTATGATGATGACCAACAAAAGAAAAGAAAAGGGGGACTGAAAATTTCATCGTGCACTAATAGAAATACAAACACGGATGCCAATCATCAGGTATTAAACATGACTCTAGTAACAGTTGGACATCACAAATAGGAAAGTAGAATAATTTAAATCTAAAGGAAGACGAAAAGAGAATGGCTATTTCTTCTTTAGTATCCCTTGTATTGTCAGTGAAGCTAGGCCACCTTCATTGGACAATTTAGTCAAACACACGTCCCGCTGGACATGTGTCATATACAAGCTTCTCTTTCTTCATTGTGTCTTCAGATGCCCATAGCTCACTGCCTTGCACACTCCATCTTCCATTTTGCACTATTCTTCAAGAGCTGAATATGTTTACAAACACACATCAGGTTCAACATATTTGTAATTGACATAGAAAATCAAAAGGGTGAAATCTGCCCAATTGCTATAGTAAAGCACTACCGTGGCTTAAAAGACAGTCTATTCAAGCACAAAACTGTCAGTGCCATGCATGATTTGAAATCAAGGATTACTTCAAAAAAGAAACACTTTAATCCAGAGCACCATAAGTCACAATGGTTAACAAATGAAGTAGCTTCAACACATAACCATTTTTTGTCGATCCAGAGCACCAGAACAAAAGAAGTAGCTTGCTATTATCAATGTGTAGTTTTTAGCCTACCCTAGCCTAATATATGAGCATAATGAAGCACAATTCATACTAAATCACATAACTCTGTCTCTTTACCATCCAAATCTGCCTGCAGCGACGTCACTTCTCTGATCCATGTATTGTTGTTGATAGCTGACACTGACACCTTTCTGGATCATTAGGTAACACCAGCTCTTCCTAACAGTCGTCACGGCGCACTGACTGTTCATCACATCCCAAAGGCCATTACAGCTGATTATTAAAAACATGTCTTCTTCGGTAAGTATAATTTCCTAAAGCTAATGGACCCTTTGGGGCCTTTCACCCTTGTTACTTTTTTTTGACCCAAGTCAGTAGGGGAAACCCCAACCTATTTTTTTTGTAATTTTTTTTATTCCAGACCTATAAATCCGCTCTCACAGGGAGTCGAACTCAGGTCTGCTGGATGCTACTCAGGTGCTCTAACCACTAGACTAGAGTCCCTTTGGCAGCGCCCTTGTTACTGCTAGCTGATCATTAAGATAACCACCAAAAACTATACCATCCGGGTTTTCAATTTCAATCTTTTCACTCTTGTAGATGGGTTTATGGAATCTTGAAAGCTCCACTGCTCGGATCAACAATCACCCACATTTGCAACAATTGTGTCCTGCATGACAGAAACATGAATAAGTTTTTTTTTTTTGAGATTAAACATGAATAAGTTAGCTGAGGAGCCAAAAGAACGAACCCATAAAGGTGCAGTACTTGAGTACTTCAGTTCTGCGAGTTTAATAAAAGGTAAAAGATTAAAAAATGCAAATATTAGTCTAAAATAGCATTTGTAGCTATAATCGCAGGTCTGCAGCTACCAACTCGCATGGTGAAGAACAACATTAGCTAGCCCTCTCTTAGTGTTTGCAGTGCAATGAAATTTCTTTAGTGTTTGCAAACACATCCTCTCTTGGGAAATTAATCAAATAGAATTAAAGAAAAAAAGGTTACCTGAGATCATTCTCACATTAACCAAATAGAGGCCGCTGCAACAACTAAGATTCGCTGCCCAATCTTGCGCACCGTGCTCCTCCCCAATTGCCTTCCTGCCGAGAGCACGAATGACTCAGTCTGTTGTTGCGGCTGTGAATCACATTGGATGACATACTTGAACGGGCTTCTCTATTGGTGCTGATGGGTTACGCTGGCAGCTGGCTGGCTCCACCTTTTCTGAAAGAACATATTAAAAGCTCTGCATCAGCTCCACAACTTATCACTGAATGAAAAAAGGCCAAGCGAACATGAAAGTATAGAACCTCATTTGGCACGGGCCTTGAGCTTGAGCATGGATGGCTCCTTCGCGTTGCACAGCCCCTCGGTGGTGATCTTGTAGAGGCTGTAGAATATATTAAAATAATTTAAATAATTTAAGGTTGATAAACTGAGTTTGGGGTAGTAATATATTTGGTCTTTTTACTATTTAGTTTGAATCAGATAAACAGTTGCTCAGAATTTTGAAGCATGGGTTCTATTTTGACATATGGATTTTCCCTATTTTAACATGATAAAGTTGCCCATTAACTATTTTTTTTGGACATTTAAATTAATGTTGATGAATTAGTACATATCTTGAGTTGCCCTAGATAAACAGAGGACCATCAATTGCTTAAAAGCATATCAGAGAAAGAAAGCCTAGCCATCAGTTACTTAAAGATATGGTCAGGTAGGTAAAAGTTGATCCACAAGCCTACCTCACCCACCACCGTTGCCATGGTCGTCGTGCGTGCTGGTTTTATTTAGTGTCCCTCTCTAGCCCTTCAGCACAGCCACCCTCTCCAACCCTGGAACACAAACAAACTCTATCGATAGGCTTACTCAAGAAGACAGAAGAATCTAATTTGATAGTCCACATGTTATATTCTCTAATAATCTTTTGCAAATTAGTTAGTCGTTACTCTTCTGATATGAAACTGAATGAAGTTCAATTCCTTTTTCTTCACTTGATTTGTTTTATTGAACAAAAGAACAATTAAATTAGAGAAATGTAATGTTTATCCATGCCAATTTATCGAACATTTTGTTAGCATTGGTTCAATTTGGACCTATGGATTATTGCCTAGAAATTACAGAACATGGACAGCTCCTCTGCTGACTTAATGGAACGGGGACACAATTGAAGATATATGCCTGTCACAAAAAACAAATATCGCCTACACAGGAAACTTGCACGCAAAAAGCAGTAACCGAAACAATGTAGATTTCCCTCACTGATAAAAACGGGATTGCCACACACTATTTACTGCCTGTTGAAAACAAATCGTTGTACATTATTGTAAAGGGTTTTGCTGCGGTACTCCCAAATAACAATGGGTCGTTCATTGATTTTGATCCAACGATCACGATGAACTAGGAGGTAATAGATGAAATATATATATTTATTAATTTTATATTTTATAAAATAGAATAAATAAGGAAAATTTTAAATATAAAAAATCTTTTTTCTAGATTTGATTGATGCATGCATGATCCCTATATGGTAAACTTTTTTTATTTTATAACTTTGGACTTTATATATTTTGATTTGCATTTAAATTTGTAATATGTATGCATTTGAGAGTGGATACGTGACACGATTTTTACCATCAGGATGCATGATCCCTACACGAGTTTTTGAAAGCCCACCATCAGGAAGTTGCAAATATAATGGGCATTCCCTTGCAGATGGAATGTATCTGATGATTATTGAATAAACAGTTCAGAAGAGCATCCAGAAACATTTGTACTCTAATAAAAAACTTAAAAATGATGATGTAATAGTAAAAGAAGGAAGGAAAAATTATTGAAGAGAAGAAATAATATAACATAATGAGTAAAGTTTAATGTACAACAACAAAAACAAAAAAAAACAGAGGTTAATGATCGAGTTTGATCTAAGGAACATACACCACAAATTGAAGAACTTTTGATCGTCCTGTAGCTGAAATTGATGTATCAAAGTGCCACTCATTTAAGTTTGCCTGTCAATGTCATATTTTTTGTGGAGTGATTAAATTTTTGGATCTCCCAGTTAATCGCTCTAGCTGCTTGTGGCAAGCTATCGATAGAATACAGTAAAATCAAGAGCAAATAGTTTCTACAAGACAAGTTAGACACATACAAAGAAAGGAATGTCTCCCATACTAAGGACATTGCCACCCAGTTTATCATCAAAATAAGAATAGGACGACTTAGGAGTGTGGTACAAAACCTGAAAATAAGTGATAGGGTTAGTATACTTATTAAAATCGACAATCCTAAAAAAAGGAATATCAGCATATTCATAAGAAATGGAAGAAGGTAGCTTAATTTAATGCAAACTAGCACCTGACTTTCTATATTGATTTCCGCAATTGGTCGAAGTGCCTCAACCACAGGATTCAACATCCACTCACCAATCTCTTCAAAATCCCTGCATATAGAATGCCTAAGTGCGAAAATTCCAACAGGGGCAGCAACAAAGGAAAATAGGTTTCATTTTTGTAAGAAGCTAAACATAGTCTACAGAACATCTAACTGATGTAAATAAGAAATATATCATATCCCCATTGTGTAGATAGAGTACTGTTTTGCACAAGTACCATATAGATGCAGTCTAATATGTTGTACATTACTTGTACTTAAACATCTAACATAAAACACACAACAAAATGAATTTTAGAGTTTCGAGTTTTTCTTACCAATCATACACCCAATCACTTGGATCAGCATTCAACAAGCTAAAGGATAGAACAACATTTCCATCTGAACCAATTGGCATGAACTCGCCTTTCCCAATGCCTGCCTCACCCTCCTCAATACCCCCATTCATGAAATACTTGGCAAATACCTTGCCAATAACCGAGACAGCCTTAACCTCATCAGCCTTTCCAACCACCCAAGCATGCCGGTGCTTCCCAACGACAAACCTCATACCCTCTGCGTCATCAACCTCCACAACCACAATCGTGTAAACCCTAGACCCATCCCCTCCGCCGTTGCCTAAAGCTGAGTGCAGCAATGTAAGGACATGATTAGCCTAGAGGGGGGGTGAATAGGCCTGTTTAAAACAACTTGAACACTTTCTGTCAGTCAGGACCGGCAGTGCCGGCCTTGGGTCCGGCACTGCCGTGGGTGCTCGGCACTGCTGCTCTCTAGGGCGGCAGTGTTGGTCATCTGGACAGAACCTTGCACAATTCAAAATATAGAATGAGAAAGGAAATTGTGCTTGAATAGAAACCTTCCTAGAGGTGTAGGGAACCTCTAGCACCACTTGAAAGTGTTAGCAACACACCCAGTTAGTAGATCGGGTCCAAACCCTAGAAATCACCTTGAGAGCAATGTATATCAAAGTAAATAGAACAAGCACAAGGTGACACAAGATTTGACCCGTGGTTCAGCTCGCCACCAAGGCTTGCCTACGTCCACGTTGTTGAGGTGCGCCACACAAGGCTCAAGCTCGCCACAAAGGCTAGCTCTTTCCTCGGTCTCAAGTTAAGAGAATGAACTCTTGAGATGAGGGGATATGTATTAGCAAATGGGTGTTACAAACCTCCCTAAGATGCCACACGAAGGAGGCAAGCTCAAGAGCGACGCCTAGGCGGCTAGGAGCAATGCTCCAAGAGTAACAAACTCAAACCGCCGGCCACCACGCAAACCAAATGCTTGTAGGAGTTGAAGATCTAAGGGAGAAGCTTCTTCTCAAGCTTGGAGGCTCAATCTCTCAAAGGTTGATTGCAAATCAATGGGGGAGAGAGTTGGAGCACCAAGGGAGAAGGGAGAGCAAGAAGAGAGCTTCTCTTTTCTGTTTCTCAAAGTCTGAATGAGTGAATGACAGAACTAGCCGTTGGGGAGAAGTGAGGGGGTAACAAATACCCCTTCACTGTCCAACGGGCAGATCAAGTCGCGGCAGTGTCGGCCTAGAGGCACGGCAGTGCCGGACTGCCTGGCACTGACGGCCTGGCAAAGACAGCAAGAGTTGGATCTTCGAATAGCTGACTGTTTTGCCTACTATGTATGTGGAGGTGTATGATATATGGATAGATGTTGCATTTGGTTCACTTGTTGGCATGCGTGTTGAATCTCTCTTAATAGTACGACATACCTAACTCAAATTCGAAATATAAAATGAATTAAAGTCCTTTGAGCTTGTTGCCATGCACTTTTGTAATTGGAGGGGTCCGCCAACCTGTTCATCAATATCCTTAAGTTCAACCTGCTTGTCATACTTGAAGAGTCTCATTAGTCTTCTAAATATGTTGTTATGTCACCAAAACCCACATATGGCTTGATTGCACTTTTAATCTCCCCCTTTTTGGTGATTGATGACAACACACTTAGAACTTACAAAAGTGAATACTAAACTGAGACAATGCAAGTCATGGGTGTAGGAGCTCCCCCTAAATGTGTGAATAGGAATTTGAATTTCCAATTTGGCATGAAAAGCCAAAATTCACACATTGGAGTGAAATAGGCCCCCCTACATCCAAGGCTGTTGTGGGGTGCTGAAACAAGGTGTCACAAGAATATACGTGATCAAACAAACCTGTCTCAAACTGATCAGAGTGCTTGCTGTCAGAGCAGCCCGGCACTGCCGGCCCTGATCCCGGCACTGCCGGTCTGACTGCAGACAGCAAGTCTGCGAAAGCACAAGCACGATCACACAACACAATATAAACATAAACTAAAGGCACATAGAGACAAGCATGATATATATGAGAGTACAGGTCCACAAATAACACAAATCAAGTACTTAAGTTTCAATATTACAATAAAATAGTTTTTCATGTTTCTCTCTCATCTCACAAACTAAGGCTAAGATAACTAGCAGCTGCTCCTCCATGACCGTCAAAGATTTGTTGTACCCCTTCACTTAATAATTCTCTCTCTTTGGCAACAAGTCACCAAAAAGAAGAAAAGAACATAGCAAAAAGAATACAAACTAGTCGCTATCCTCATCCATATGGTCATCATCATCATCCTCATCTTCATCAGCCTCATCATCATCATCATCATCATCATCTCGAGAGTCTGTGAAGTGAACACCAGGACCACTAGCACGGCCACTGCGTCTCGGTGGCTCCTCCTCCTAGATTTCCTCCTCATCATTATCATCATCCTCATCATCTGAGTCATATGTGGACTCCTCACTGAGCTCTGGTGGAGGAGTAGGTGGAGAAAGCTATCAGAGCCCCTGCTCCTGTCTGAGCTGCCTGATCTCAAGTCTAGTCTAATAAGCATGGTCATTGGCATAGCAAATGCCAGAAAGAATCTTCTTCAGAAGCCTACCAAGCTTACCTTTCCTCTTGCCTCTGCTAGCTGTTGTTGAGGAGGACTCAGGGCGATCTGAAGATGCTGCCCTGGTCCTACCTCTGGGAGGAGTCACAACCTCCTGAATTGTAGAGTGAACTATCTTCTCTCCTCTGTAAGGCTCATGGACTGTGTCCTTGTTGTAGATCCGGCCAGTCACTCTCTCAATGACAAACATCAGGTAAGGGGCATAAAGAAGCCCTTTCTAGCATCATCAGCTGCAATGAAAATCTCATCCCAAATAAAGCATGCCACTGAAAAGGGTGGTGCTCCACCTCTCATCCTCCTTAGGACATTCTTAGATCAAGCATAGAGGTTGGAGGCAGATCCTACCTTGGGATAAAGAGTTGTCCTAAAGAGGTTGTTAAGGATATAATATTTGCTCCTCAACCCCTTCACAAGACCATCTGCCTCCTTAGGCTTGATGTAGAGAGAAGAGATTTCCTCATTTATCAATCATCTCTCATCATGAATGTTGGAGCACTCTCTGTCATCCTCTCCAAAGCCAAGGAGATGGGCAAAGGTCACATAGCTAAGCTTGTAGTGCATGCCCTCAGTCATCTAGTGCATCACATGGTTCTCCCTATCCAGATAATAGGTAGCAAAGAACTGGTAGATGATTTTAGTGTTCCAATCATTCCAGAAACCCATCCGGTCATACATACCCAGCTGCTTGCACTGATCAATTACTCTATCAAAGACAGGGTCCCTCTTGTTCTCAAGATGCTCCCAATCAACATACTTCATCTTAATGATCTTAGGATTCTTAGCACGGAGAAGAACAGTGAAGTAAAAGTCAGAATGAAAGACATTCCAGAATCTTTAATCCACTCCCCTATCCTTTGGGACATCATATGGGTAGATTGCCCTTTGCTCTTGGACAGACCGATACTAATTCTGATAGCTAACTCTCTCTCTAGCACGGTTGTCCTGAGGCTCTCTGACAAACACATCCTCAGGATGAGGGATAAGATATGATCCATCAAAAAGTCCCAAATCTGGAGGTGTCCTTGGGCAAGCTCCTTCCATGATTGTCCTGCCTGCCCTCTGCAACTCATCCTCCTGCCTGATCCTTTGCCTTGGATTCAGGCCATCATCAACACCACCTCTGCCTCCTCTTTTAGCACGGGCCTTTGTCCTTGGCCCCTTTCCTCTAGCACCGCTCGGTCCTCCGGCTTCCATCTATGCATTAAAAGGAGTGAGAGTTAAGTTGCTGCATTTAGAATAGTAACTGGAACTCTAGTGGAGAGATTGAACCAAAAACTAGAGTCAATAAACGATTGTAGGAGCATATGCAGCAGTGTTGTCACTAGGGGCCCGACACTGTCGGCCTGGTGCAGACAGCACCATTGCTAGCTCCATCAATCCTCCATTGAATCTAGGTTTTGATTGAATCTAACTACTAGAGGTACATCACCATACATAATGCAACTACCAACAACCTAAAACTCATCTCAAAATCCGTACATTGCATAGATCGATCCAACTTAGGGTTTCAAGTTATTACCTTTGAAAGAGAGGGGTGAGGATGAAGAAGGTCAGACTTGAATGGAGCTTGACGCAGGGAGGAAGATCCTCCACACCTCCTCCAATGACAGCACCTCCGAAGGGCGGCATCGCCGGGGAAGAAGAGAGGGACCTCCAGGCTCCCTAGGTCTCCTTGGGGAAGAGAGAGGAGAGGAGAGGTGTTCTGTTGGGGAGGAAACTGCCTGGGATAGAGTTCCCTCGGGCTAGGGTGAAGAATAAAAGAGAAGCCCAAGGGTTTTGGACTTGGGCCCGACTGCTCTGGTCGGTTAAGTCGCGACACTGCCGTGGCTAGGCCCGGCACTGTCGTGCACCCCGGCACTGCCGGACTGCCTAGGCAGTGAGGAATTATGCCACCTTCATACTATATATTTATGCAAATGTAGACATATACTCCTTGCCCTATGATGGTCAGTAAGCAATTCAACAGTACATACAATGACCACCATACTCAAGTTTCTTTCAAAATGGGTTTTGAAACACATAATTATGTTTTTTCAAAGTTTTGCCTAAGTCGCTAGGTGGACAAACAAATGTGTGTTGTAGTTCAAACCACGTTATGAGAATCAAGTATATTCAGCTCACTACGCAAAGCACAAAACCTTGTCTCATCGAGAGGCTTAGTGAAGATATCGGCTAGTTGCTTTTCGGTGCTCACATGGCGAGTTGCGATATCTCCTTTTAATTCATGTTCTCTCAAGAAGTAATGATGGATGTCTATGTGTTTGGTTCTAGAGTGACTAACCGTGTTATTTGCGAGTTTGATGACACTCTCGTTATCACACAAGAGAGGTATCTTGGTGATTTTACATCCGAAATCTTTTAAGGTTTACCTCATCCAAAGTAGTTGAGCACAACATGCGCCGGCTGCAACATACTCGGCCTCGGTGGTGGAAATGGCTACACAATTTTGCTTTTTAGAATTCCAAGACACTAGGGGCCATCTAAGGAATTGACACGTCCCCGAAGTACCTTTTCGGTCTACCTTGCAACCGGCGTAATCAGAATCCGAATACCTAAGTAGATCGAACTTAGAGCCCTTAGCATAAGCCAAGGTTAGGAGTGGAAACTAGATATCTCAAAATTCTCTTAACGGCCACTAAGTGGCACTCTTTTGGGTTAGCTTGAAATCTAGCACACATGCACACACTAAGCATTATGTCCGACCTAGATGCACATAAGTAAAGAAGAGAGCCGATCATGGAGCGATATACCTTTATGTCCATGGATTTCCCCCCTTCATCAAGATCAAGATGTCCATTGGTTGGCATGGGAGTCTTGATTAGCTTTGCATTGGCCATGTCAAACTTTCTCAACATATCATGGGTGTACTTGGTTTGGCATAAGAAAGTCCCTTCCTTGAGTTGCTTGATTTGAAAACCGAGGAAGAACTTTAGCTCACCCATCATAAACATCTCAAATCTCTTAGTCATGATCCTACTAAACTCATCACAAAAGGATTGGTTAGTACTACGAAATATTATGTCATCGACATATATTTGGCACACAAAGATATCATTATTGATCTTATGAGTGAAGATAGTAGGATCCGCTTTGCCTATTTCAAAGCCTTGTTTGATCAAGAATTCCTTAAGGCATTCATACCATGCTCTTGGTGCTTGCTTAAGCCCATAGAGCGCCTTATGGAGCTTGAACACATGATGTGGGAACTTGGGATCTTCAAAACCCAGTGGCTGCTCAACATAGACCAACTCTTGGATAGGGTCGTTGAGGAATGCACTCTTCACATCCATTTGTTGAAGATTGAAGTCATGATGGGCAGCATAGGCCAAAAGCATTTGAATTGCTTCAAGCCTAGCTACCGGTGCATAAGTCTCTTCAAAATCCAAGCCCTCCACTTGAGTGAAACCTTGAGCAACCAATCTTTCCTTGTTCCTTGTCACCACGCCTTGCTCATCTTGCTTGTTCCGGAAGACCCATTTGGTTCCAATCACATTGGTATTTGGTCTTTCCACCAAGGACCAAACTTTGTTCCTTTCAAAGCTATTTAGCTCTTCTTGCATAGCCATAACACAATCCGGATCATCGAGAGTTTTCTCAACCTTGAGAGGTTCCAAAAAGGAGACAAAAGAGTAAAATTGACCAAGAAGAAAACCTTCATCAACTTTAGGTGTAAACTTAGAGGTTTTGGGCTTTTTGTTAAGTATGAAACACTTGCGCCCAAAAACTCTAAAGTATGACACATTTGGTTTGTTATTGGTTAAAAGCTCATATGAAGTCTTCTTCAAGATCTTGTGTAGATAGAGCCAGTTGATGGCATGACAAGCAGTGTTGACGGCTTCGGCCTAAAAGATATCCGAAGTCTTGTACTCATCTAGCATTGTCCTTGCCATGTCAATGAGTGTCTGGTTCTTTCTCTCTACTACACTATTTTGTTGAGGGGTGTATGGAACTGAAAATTCATGCTTGATGCCCTCATCATCAAGAAACTCCTCCATTTGAGTGTTCTTGAACTCGGTTCCATTGTCACTACGAACTTTCCTAATTTGGAAGCCGAATTCTCTTTGTGCTCTTCTAATGAAGGTTTTCACCTTATCTTGCACTTGTGCCTTATCATACATGAAAAACACCCAAGTGAATCGAGTAAAGTCATCAACAATAACTAAACCATGTTTGTTACCGCCAATGCTTATGTAGACCACCGGTTCAAAGAGATCCATGTGTATTAGCTCCAATGGTTGCTTGGTGGAGACAATGCTCTTTGGTGGGTGGGGTGCACCTACTTGCTTTCCGGCTTGGCAAGCGCTACAAATTCTATCCTTCTCAAAATGAATATTTGTTAGTCTAAGAATGTGTTCATCTTTTAGGAGTTTGGCCAAGTTCCTCATCCCAACATGAGCTAGTTGGCGATGCCATAGCCAACTCATACTAGATTTTGCCACTAAACAAGTCTCAAGCTTAGCCTTACTTTTGTTGAAATCAACTAGGTAAAGCTTGTCCTTCAAACGACCCGTAAAGATAATAGAGGAATCCTCCCTCTTAAAGACTTCCACACCCTTATCTGTAAAGAGACAATTGTAGCCCATCTCACATAATTTTGATACAGACAACAAGTTGTAACTCAACGAATTCACATGTAATACATTTGAGATGGAATGTTCAAGAGTAATAGCAACTTTACCAAGTCCAATCACTTCCTCTTTGGAGTTATCACCGAAGATGATATTCTCACTTGCATTTGAAGTTGGGGAATATGATGAGAACATACTCTTCTCTCCGGTCATATGATTTGTACATCCACTATCAAGCACCCAACTTGATCCACCGGAGGAGTATGCCTACAAAACAATTTAGTTTCTAGATTTAGGTCCCCAATCAATCTTGGGGCCTTGCATGTTAGTCACAACAATTTTGGGAACCCAAATGTTCATGCTTCTCGTATCATGTTTCTCATCACCCACAAATTCTGCAATGACTTTACCACGGTCATTGCATTTCAACATGTAGCAAGATGATATACTTCCTTGAGGTGACCTTGCCTTTGGTTGATAAGCAAACTTGTTTTTGGCTGCCCAAATTGAGTCCTTGGGTTTCTGAGAAACCTGCTTTTGCTTGGGCATCCTCTTCTCATGGGCTTGAGCCTGATCAGGTGAAGCACTAGTAGCCTTCCCTTTAGTGGGGCGCGGCACTGCCGGCCTGAGGTCTGGCAGTGTTGCAGTCTGTGCAGGCTTATCTGCACCAATGCTTCCCTTCTTCTCAAATCTGACACACTCAATGCCTTTGACTATTTTTCTTCCATTGGTTTTACCTCCTTGAGTGTGTCCAAGCCCATCTTTGATTTATGGATGCCTTCTGTCCTTGTATTGGATCTTCTTTGGCTCAACTTTGTCTTTGTCATTTTTGCTAGCAGCTGAGATGACATTGTTGAGCCTTGCTATCTATTTGTTCATGGCCTCCATGTTGGCAAGGTTAGTGGAATAATCATTCAAATAAATATTATAGCATTTTCCACATCCTTGACTAGTGGATGGAGGAGAGGCATCATTTGCCTTAGGGAGATGTGAGTTGCTCTCCCAAAGAAAATTGTATTGTGCCTCAAGCTCTTGATACTTTTCAACTAAGCCATAATGCTTTTGCTTGAGGTCACTACACTCCTTCTTAGTGAGAGCATGATACTCTTGTTCCTTGGCCAAAGCCTTGGTTAAAGAGCTCACCTCACTCCTCTCTAATGCAATGGCTTCCTTGCTAGCAATATAGAGATCATCTTGTTTAATGAGAGTCTTTTCTCTAGATGCCAACTCGGCCTTGGTTGCCTCTAATTCATCCGTTAGGTTAGCAATGAAGATTTTGATTTTTTATCCATGTTTTTGGTTATTTCATTTATTTCTTCATCACTAGAGCAATCATCACTAGAGTAATCACTAGAATCACTACTAGAGATGTCATTGGGGGAAGGGGTTATAGGTTTCGGTTTTGGTTGTACCTTCTCACCCTTTGCCATGAGACAAATGTGAGGGGAGCATTCATCATCGTCATCGGACATGTTGTTGAAGAGCCTTGGTGAGGTAGATGGCTTGTGAATAGCAATTGTGGTCATCTCTTCATCTTCACTAGTGCTCTCAATTGATGAGTCACACGCATGCCCGATGTGTGCTTCACCCACATATCTCTTGCCTTTCTTGTAGTCACCCTTATCTTCTCTCTTGCCTTTGCCAAATTTGTTATCTTTCTTCTTATGTGGGCAATCGGCAATGAACTGTTCGGTGCTACCACAATTGAAGCAAGTCTTTGATTTCTTGTTTGGGAACTTCCTCCTCATGAGTTTGTACCCATTTCTCTTGATGTCCTTGTTGAATCTTCTCATGAAGAGAGCCATGTCATCTATGTTTTCAGCTTGCTCATCTTCACTTTCACCATCACTTGATGTTGGAGCTTTGGGTTCATGCTTGATGGTCTTGATTGCTTGAGCTTTGCTTGAGGAAGCTTGCTTGCTGTTTTTAGGACAGCTAGGGGCTGATCTCCTTGTGCTCTTGTTGGCTTTGAGAGACACATCCTTGATCTTCATCCCTTCCATCCTTGCTTGCATCTCACCAAGCTTCTTCCTCTCTAGAGCTTCTTCCCTTTGCAAATCAAAGGTGATAATCCTTCCAAGCACATCACTTGGTGTGAAGTAGTCAAACTTCTTCTTGTCTCTTATCAATGTCACCATGGTTTCATTCCTTGGAGAATAGGCTTCAAGCATGATCTTGACAACCTTGTGATCATTGACTTCTTCACCACCAAGTCCTCTTATCTTCCCAACTATCACCATCAACATATCAAACATCTCTTGTGGCCCTTCACCTTCATTGATCACAAACCGGTTGAGCTTGGCCATGAATAGATCAATCTTGGATTGCCTCACTTTACTCACACCCTCATGTGCAAGGTGCAAGGTGTCCCATATTTCCTTGGCAACTTCCAAATCCATCACCTTGTTGTACTCATCACCATCCAATGCACTTAGCAACACACTAGTTGCTTGTGCATTAAGTTGTATGCAACGAAGCTCGGTGGTGGTGGGGCTTGTGGGATCCACCGGAGGCTCACATCCTCTATGGACAATCTCCCAAGCACCGGGGTGAAGACCTACAAGATAAGCTTTCATTAAGTGTTTCCACTTGGCAAAGTTAGTCCCATCAAAATGCGGCAACTTGCCCGCGGGAACATGAAAGAGAGGTTTATGCTCATGATTAGAAATGGAAGAATAGTTGAAGGATACGACGGAGTATTTCTTGTTGTCCTCATCCTTCTTTTTCTTCTCATCCTTCTTCACAATCTTGGAGGCTTGGTATGATGCATCATCATCACCATCAGAGCTACTTGATTCAACCTCCACTTGAGAGGCTTGTTCTTTGCTCTTCTTTAGCTCCTCCTCCTTAGCCTTGAGCTCCTTCTTCAATCTTCTCACTTCTTTTCTATGGAGCTTCTCGGCAAGCTTCAAACTCTTGACTTCATTAATAGTTTTTTCTTCTTTTTGCAATTTATTTGATTCTCTTCTCAATCTCCTTTCTTCTTTTCTTCTTGCCTTCTCTCCTGCGGACATGCCAGCGGTGGTCAAGTAGTTGTCCGTCGGCACACTCTCATCATTGTTATCCGTGGAGTGCAAGTCCACATCTTTGGGGTTGACTTGCTTGACATTTCCCTCTTCGGCCATTATCTCACACGGTTAAGTGCTTAACGAGATAACCTTGCTCTGATACCACTTGTAAGGACCTGATTAGCCTAGATGGGGTGAATAGGCTTGTTTAAAACAACTTGAGCACTTTCTGTCAGTCAGGCCTGGCACTGCCGGCCTTGGGTCCGGCACTGCCACGGGTGCTTGGCACTGCTGCTCTCTGGGGTGGCAGTGCTGGTCACCTGGACAGAACCTTGCACAATTCAAAATATAGAAGGAGAAAGGAAATTGTGCTTGAATAGAAACCTTCCTAGAGGTGTAGGGAACCTCTAGCACCACTTGAAAGTGGTAGCAACATACCCACTTAGTAGATCGGGTCCAAACCCTAGAAATTACCTTGAGAGCAATGTATATCAAAGTAAATAGAACAAGCACAAGGTGACACAAGATTTGACCCGTGGTTCAGCTCGCCACCAAGGATTGCCTACGTCCACGTTGTTGAGGTGCGCCACACAAGGCTCAAGCTCACCACAAAGGCTAGCTCTTTCCTCGGTCTCAAGTCAAGAGAATGAACTCTTGAGATGAGGGGATATGTATTAGCAAATGGGTGTTACAAACCTCCCTAGGCTGTCACACGAAGGAGGCAAGCTCAAGGGTGACACCTAGCCAGCTAGAAGCAATGCTCCAAGAGTAACAAACTCAAACCACCGGCCACCACGCAAACCAAATGCTTGTAGGAGTTGAAGATCTGAGGGAGAAGCTTCTTCTCAAGCTTGGAGGCTCAATCACTCAAAGGTTGATTGCAAATCAATGGGGGAGAGAGTTGGAGCACCAAGGGAGAAGGGAGAGCAAGAAGAGAGCTTCTCTTTTCTGTTTTTCGAAGTCTGAATGAGTGAATGACAGAACTAGACGTTGGGGAGAAGTGAGGGGGTAAGAAATACCCCTTCACTGTCCAACGGGCAGATCACGTCGCGGCAGTGCCGGCCTAGAGGCGCGGCAGTGCCAGACTGCCCGGCACTGTCGGCCTGGCAAAGACATCAAGGGTTGGATCTTCGAATAGCTGGCTATTTTGCCTATTATGTATGTGGAGGTGTATGCTATATGGATATATGTTGCATTTGGTTCACTTGTTGGCATGCGTGTTGAATCCCTCTTAATAGTACGACATACCTAACTCAAATTTGAAATATAAAATGAATTAAAGTCCTTTGAACTTGTTGCCATGCACTTTTGTAATTGGAGGGGTCCGCCAACCTGTTCATCAACCTCCTTAAGTTCAACCTGCTTGTCATACTTAAAGAGTCCCATTAGTCTTCTAAATATGTTGTCATGTCACCAAAACCCACTTAGGGCTTGATTGCACTGTCAATAAATTCATCGAACACCTCATCGCCAATCACCAGGTCTGCACTTGTCATAATGCCACACAACCAACCTGAGCCAAAACTGCTGCTGCTAGAGCAGCCACCAGCCGACTCAATGGTGACTGATACCGAGACATTACCAGCAGTATAAGTGGCTGGGAGAAGCTGGAGCTGGGCCAAAATTGATCGCTCAAGGCGACGGGTGAGGAAGGCATCAGAGCGATCGGGAACTGACCGGAGGAAGACCGTGTGGAGACCGCATGGGAAGGAGGGCGGAGTGGAGTGGAGGCGGTGGGCGAGTGCCGTAATTGCGTCCGAAGGCAGCGGCGAACGGTGGATCTCGGTAGATTTCAGCAGGAAGGGCAGTCTTAAAGTGAGACATACAGAGATACGAGTGAGTTATACAGAGATGTGCACCAAAAACACTAGCCATAGCATAGGGGAGGTCGAGGGTAGTACCGATTAGAAAGGAGAGGAGGACGGAGGCGGTGAGAATGAGGCGCTTCACGCCGGGCTTCGTCGTCCGCAACGGCGGCTTGTTGCTGCCGGTAGAGGCAGAAGTAGAAGTATACGGGTCTTCGGAGACTTCGCCTGAGATAGAAGGAGGAGGCGTTGGGGCCTCGTCGTCGGTGATCTCCGCCATCGCTCGAATGACCGGACGTCCGACTGGCGTAGTTTGGTTCCAACTTCCAAGGGAGGAGTGGGACAGTCCTGCACTCCTGCCAAGGGAACGCAACATTGTCGACTTGTGGGCCGGGACCGTTGCTGGGTTGTTTGACAGATGGCAGGTTGAATACGGGCCGCAAATGTCATAGGCCGAGCCCGGAGGTCTGATGGACTCGGAAAGGCCTAAAGGCGATCAGGAATCAGCCCACCTAGCGTAGTAATCATTGTCGCCTGCCTTAATAATTTATCAAAAGAAAATTGCAATTCCAAATTTTAGATATGTAAAAGTTTTTTAGATTTGATAAGTTCATAGGAAAAAATATCAGCATTTATGCATCTATTTAGATTTACTACCAAAAAAAATTCTCTAATTAATCTAATGGTTCATATTTAGTATCATATTTGTCTTACTCATAAAACAACATTTCAAGTATCATAAATGCTAGTTCAATTTTAGCCATATGCGTACTTCATCTACAAGGAATCATACTCCGCATCTTGAACTTGAAATTTACAGTTATATTTTAATTATTGTTCTTGAAGACTTATGTAATATTATTGTTCTAAACAACGCGATTACAATGTCTTTTTTATACTGTGGTATTATATTTCCCATTGCAATGCACGGACATTTACTTATCTTTTATGTATCGGAAACATGGAGTGATACAATACGTTAATATATTATGAACTGTGGTTAGTAATTGTATGGTTAGACATAGTTTATTATTAAAATAAAACTACTTTTTTCATATCTTTTTATGACATAAAATTATTTTGTGATAATATTTTATATTAGCTTTGTATAATAAATCATGTAATTTTATAATTTTTTTCGGTCCGTCGCAACGTACGGTCAGTCGGGCACTCAACTAGTTGTATATATAATATAAGAGATATAAATCCCGAGCTTGGCACCTTTCGCACGTTCGGTCCGGGGTCGCAACGAACAGCAGCGACCAAACCAGTTTTTTGCGAGCGACCAAACCAGTTAACCAGCCCACCAAATCCAGGCGTGCCCGTGCGCGCATCCCCCTCCCTCCTCTCATGGCGGCGCGGCCCCTCGCGCTCCTCGCGTCAGCCTCGGTAGCTCTCGGCGTCGGGCGGCGGGCGTGGGCTCGCTTGGCTGTCTCTTCCTCTTCGGCGCGGTCGGCGCTCCCCAGGCCCCGTGGGCGCCGCTCGTTCGCCGCTTCCGCAGGGGGCGCCGTGATGGGGAAGCCAGGCCACGCCGCCATTGACGCCGACGCCGGGATGGACGACGTCCAGCGGCGGCTCATGTTTGAGGACGAGTGAGTTGCCTCCGGTACCTCCGTGTTGTCAAATTTGCTAGCAGTGCTCTGCTTGTGGTGGTAGTTAAGGTGGTGATAACTGATTGGGTTGTCAGCTTGCGCGGTGCTTTATAGTATCTTAGTGGGGCTGTTGAAACTATGATCAATGATTCTTTCTCCTTTCGGAATCTAAATTACTGTTGCTACAACACAACTTAGTGGACTGGGAGATTCTGGTTGAGGGTTGAAAACCAGTCTGATAACCGCTTCCATTTTAAATCTTTTGACTGCTGCCAGTAAAACAGAGATTACTTTTCCATGCAGGTGCATTTTAGTGGATGAACAAGACAATGTCATCGGCCACGAGTCCAAGTATAACTGTACGTGACTCCGTATGAATTTGTCCATTCCATCCAGTTATGCACGGTTGTGATATTCACAACGAGACTGTGACATTGGTGCTGACTGTTCTTTCTAGCCTTACTCAGTTTAATAAGTATCCCAATTGCCATGTTTTGACTTTGACAAGTACAACATTAGGCGACCAGGAAGAAAATTCTTGCAATTGCCCTCTTACAACTAATGTTTGGTGGAACCTCAAGTAACATTAATATTTGATTGTAGTCTCATCAAGAGAATAAAAAGTACTGTTAGGCATATGTTTGGTCAATGTTCACATGTTCATACTATTCTGTATGAAATGTTGATGAACTGTTAAATTCAATGGCCAAACCGCAATTGCTGTAAAGCTCTCAACCTAATGGTCTAGAGATATTTCAAATACATGTTCCTTTTAATATATATAGTACAAAAGCAAATCCTATGTTAAATTATTAGAACTGGCTAGGCATTTATTGATCTATCTATACAATATTGATTAATTTTTTTAAATAATATCCAACACATTTGCTGCATGCTTTTTGTGAATTTGGCATAACACTAATTTCGTGCAATTATATGCTCCGGTGGAATTTTATTGTGCATTCAACAGGATAGCATGAGTTGCACCTTAGAATTACAGAGTACAATTTTAGTTTTAATATGTGAATGTTGCACACTTATTGATGACTTCTGACCTTAATCCAGAGTTCTAACAGTGAAGTATCAGATTTTAGCTGCTATTTCACTTGTTTATTAATCATACTTCATCAATAATTATAGGCCATCTCATGGAGAAGATAGAAGCTGGAAATGCCCTGCACAGAGCTTTCAGCGTTTTCCTTTTCAACTCCAAATATGAGTTGCTACTACAGGTATTCACAGAACATTAAATATGGTTGTCTTGCTTTAAGATGTAATGTAAATTCCACTTCATGTTCCTTGAATTCTTGGCTGCAATTCTCAGTTCACTTTGTTCGTTTTCCAATCAAGTAGGGTACACAAACCTTTTGCTATTATGCTTGGAGTAGGCTCTCTGTGTGATTTGTGAAAAAAGAAAAAAAAATCGTTGTGTATTCAAAATGGGCTTAGCTTCTTGACATGAATTCGTGATTTTGGGTTGGGATGCCTCATAAATCAATCCATCTCAATGGTGGTAGAGGAGCTTGTCTTAGATGGGTCGTGATCAAACTGGAGTTTGGGTGTCTTGGCATTTGCATTTATTCAAGCCTGATATTATGGATAGGTTTAACTGAAAACTGTGAAAGGGCCTTTAGCTGAGTTGGTTAGTCGGCTTGAATAACACTCCTTATGTCCTAGTTCGACTCCCCGTGGGAGCGAATTTCAGGCTAGGGTTAGAAAAATCCCCTAGTTTGTACAATGCCACAACACAAGTCTAAGGTCCAACACTAATCGTGGTCGTTGTCACATGGGCTACGGTGCTGCTATGTATGGGTGGGGAAGGGGTTCAGGGGTTAATGTTATCTCAACATGCGTGAGAAGGTCTTCTTCTTAATGCAATGACCGGGGACTGAACCCCGCAGGTCGAGTTTTTTTAGGTTCAGCTGAAAATTAGAAACAACCTTAGTTTATGTTCTGATAGTTCTATATTGAGTGAACCCCGGATTTGGTTGGTCCATGCTTTAGCTAGTGGATGACGGGTTTTTCTTTGCCAGGGCCTACCTTTTCTGTTTCCTTAAATGGATGATCCCATTCCTGACATAGAATGGTCATATTGAAGCAATCCCCTCAAAATTATTCTCGTTTTATTTTTGTTGAATGCTTCTTGGCTTCTCTTCATATTGAGGAATTGCACATTATGCAGCAATCACTACAGAAATCTTCATAAAAAAGTTTGCCTTGCTTGGATGAGGTAGGTTAATAGCAAGGATAAAATTACTGAATCACTTTTGCTTTCATGTAACGCCTCACCTAACATGTAAGAGCATGGATCTCTCTAGAAAATTGTCTGTACTTCTACCAAAGGAAGTATTTATAACATTCTAGGAAGGAATATGATTAACCATTTTGGAATTAAGGTCCTTGGGTGCAATTTCAATTTTACTACATAAATTTGGCTTAGTAGAACATGTCTTGCTTCACTCAAGAACTGTCAGCCAGTTTCTGCTGGTGAAATAGTTGCCGCCATTTCTTTCAAAAAAGTAGTTGCCGTATGAATACTATACTGTCCAATACCAGGCTACTGGCTTTTAGGATTTTGTTCATGAATCTTACATATCTTTCTGCTTTGTATGAGAAATTTACCTTTCGTTCAGTTATGTCTCATCATATATGTAAACAGTTTCACACACCGCAAAGCGACAGCTCAGAAACAGTAGACATGAGTCATCTGTCGCCAGTTCTTCCGCCTTTGTTGTATGTTACTGCATTGCTATTTCTCTAAACTAGCTTTTCTAAATTGAAGAGTATTTCCTAAGCTTGTTTACCACAGAAGATATCGTAACATCATATCCTTTACAGCAAAGGTCTGCAACAAAAGTGACATTTCCACTTGTCTGGACCAACACCTGCTGTAGCCATCCTCTCTACCGCGAGTCGGAGTTGATTGAGGAAAATTGTGCAGGTATATACATGTTACTTTAAGAGTGAGGAACCAGTCCATACTATTTTAGATTTATATGCACCATCCATGTTGTTACTTGCACTCTACTCATGACCAGTCACAACCTTTTTTATTCTATTCAGGGGTGAGAAATGCAGCCCAGCGCAAACTATTTGATGAACTGGGAATAGTGGCCGATGAATTACCTGTTGACCAGTTCATTCCGCTCGGGAGGATGCTTTACAAGGCTCCTTCAGATGGAAAATGGGGCGAACACGAGTGTACAGCCGTTTGCCTTTTCCCAGATTTCATACTACTTGTGTTTTATGTACTCTGCATGTTTCAATGGACTGTCTTGCAGTTGCCTTTAGAAGTTTTCCTATTCTTGTTGTTTCAGTGGATTACCTCTTGTTCATGGTCCGTGACGTGAAGCTCAACCCGAATCCTGAAGAGGTGGCCGACGTCAAGTACATGAACCGTGATCAGCTGAAGGAGCTGCTCAGGAAAGCCGATGCCGGGGAAGATGGCGTTAAGCTGTCTCCTTGGTTCAGGCTGGCGGTGGACAACTTTCTCATGGGCTGGTGGGATCATGTCGAGCAAGGGACTCTGCAGGGAGTAGCGGACATGAAAACCATCCATAAATTGTAAGCATGTAGTCTTGTACATCGCTAAGCACGTGTTGTGCTCCGTTGAGAAATAAGCGTTTCTGCTGCTGTTTGCAGCATTGCGCTGGCTTTGTTATTATAGCCATCATTTTGATGGAAATAGTCGATAAAGTTATAATAGAGTATTCTTAAATCTGGAACATAACTATTAACATTGAAACCCATCTATGATGTGTATAAATTCCAGAATTCTAAAAATGGTGTGTAAATTCCTACCGAATGAATGAAAATCATAGTAATTGGCCAGCAAAAGAAACCTTAATGATCGAAATTACTGATGTTAATCTGTGAAAAAAAAATATTGCCCAGCACAATTATGAGGACTTAACCCAAAACACCTCTATGTCTATTTGTAAATTACATACTATTACCAATATTTAAGAAAACCTAATAAAATACCATGTACCTATTGTAAATTATCCACCACCACTATTGTACGGCTGTAGCTACTGCTATTTTTTTATTTTTTATTTTTTTGAGATTACAGTATAATGCAGACGTTCAACACGCACGCACACTCACCCCTATGAACACACGTACGTAAACCCAACATGCACGCACACTCACCCCTATGAACATACGTACGCAAATTCTACCCCTATGAGCACCTTTGAAGGACTGAGCCGACAAATCTTAAAATCACCACAGGCGTCTCGCTGTTGACGGGAACGTCGCCTACCACTTAAAGCATAGCGCCGAAAAATCCTGGAATAAATCCAGAATAAAGTGACGCACGTAGGATTTGAACCCTGGGTTATGAGAGAAACATTGTACGTACTATTACCAACTCTATTCATTGCACACGGTATACATTCAAGAGAATAGAGTTGCATTTCACACGATTGTTTGATGTATGATGTAATAAAAAGTAAGGACATATATTGATATGTGTAGAGGAGAGAATCTTAAGGTAAGGCAATTCCATTAATCAGACTAGTATATTTGTTCGTGCTAACGCTACGGGTTATATTAAGTTTAAAGTTAATTCTATCGAATTTAAAATATTTCATTAAGATTTAGTAAAAAAACATAATTTTGTGGCTCCAAAAAAAACTTAAAGCAATGATAATTTCTAAAATATATTATTCTCATTTTTCTAAAAAGAGAGAATCCCAACTATATATTAAAACAAAAGACACCTCCCTCCTCCTCGCCACCGACTGGCTCCACCCATCAACCTCTCCCTCCTTCCTCCTACGGAAAACTGTTGTTGACACTTCTTCAATGCAAAGAAGTTGTGTGGGTCGCTCCAGCGCCCTAGCTTTGCCTTGCTCAGTGCCCCTGCTCTGATGGTCGTCCCTATCTAGTATAGTACAGTGCTCGTGCTAACGCCACAACTTTATTTTAGGAATACACATGGAAATAATCAAACAATAAAATAGTATCATTATTAATTTATATAATATTTTGAAACAATACAAATTTCAATAAAAAAAATCACACGTGTACATACTAATCTGTATGATGTATATTGCCTAATATTTCACATGTATATACCCATCTCATAGTGGAATTTCATTTGATTCAAAATTTTCCCTAAAATTTTAAAACTCTAACATCAGCAGAGTTTAGAAAACTCAATGCCCAGTCGCCATTGTTGCCACAGTCGTTACCTTGCGTTTGATAGTCACCGCTGCTCACCGACGCACGACGACAGCACAAGGGGTTGTCTGCGTTCGCATTACCTCAGGATGTTGCCATTGCAGGTCAGCTTCGGCGCGCCTGTGTCGCCGTCTCTATCACCTCTGTAGCGCATCAGCTAGCGCCACCGGCCGCCGTGCATCAACAATGCGCAAAGCACCCCGCCTTCTCCGCCCGCTGCGCACTTCAGCCTAACCGTGTTTGCATCAAGAACAGTTGTACCAATATATCCATACATGAGAAAACAAATATATACATCTACCATTAGTGTTTGCATCCAATAAACAGTGTACTACACGTTATTGCAAATTGAAACCAAATCCAAATTGTAAGAAAGTGGAGAGTTGATCTAAATTGCAGAACCAAATAGTTGACTACGCTAAACACCCCCTAGAAATACAATTTCCCAATTTGGACCTCTTTTCTTGCGCAACACAATTCACCAAGCTAAGCTACAGTCAATTAGAGTTCCACCGAAGAGACGAAAAGGCTAGCTTAGCCCATAGAAATGTGCATCAAGCAAACAAACCAAGCTACATGCAATTAGAGTTCAACCTAAAAGTTCAGATAATAATAGTTTATATATTCAAGGATTCTGAGGAGTTGCTCCGAAAACAATAGAAGTAAAGGAAACATCAAGAAAAACAGTTGTATGATACCAAGCTACAGGCAATCTCATGCATGTGAGACGTCAATGAACATATCAAGCTACAGGCAATTCTTGTTGCAAACAGTCTAATGCAAACAACTTTATTCTTAGGAGATACAAAATTTTTAAACATATCACGATGTTATTTGAAGACTCTTGGAATTTTGGTTAGGTAGTACAACCTGCAATTGCAATCTCATGCATGTGAGACGTCAATGAACACGTGAACGCGGATTGAGATTAAGAGCATGAGCTTCTGACCATACAAAACAAGGGTCTTGCAACCAGTGTTCTGGCTAAATAGTATGCCTATGTCCAGTCTATCACCAACCATGCACATCCTTGACGTTTATAGATTCAAGCTGCAACAGTTGAACAACAAAGAAACCTTTTATGACATCGTGGCATTGAAAATCAGCCATTGTCCTTTCATCTTACTATTAAGCATCTTGCTCTGTAATCAGCAGCTTAATGCAACAACCATATTTCTGGCTCCTATTGAGGTAAGTAATTGCAAATTATATTGTTCTACAAATAGAAACTCGAAAATTCAATAAATTTCTCGACAATAAGTTCAATACATTTAGCATGGGAAAAAGATTTCTTATTTAAAAACAGTTTGTAGCTTGGTGATACAATTAGAACAGGAAAAAGATTTCTTATTTGAAAGGAAGGACACAATATGCAGGAAAGATAGGAGAATGGATCTGTGCACATACCATTGGGCATTGGATTCCTGGACGATGGCAAAAAATGTAGAAATTGTTCTGAACAATACTGTGAGGTTCATTTCGAGCACGCTTGTTCTTCCCACCCATGAGCAGAATACTGAAAAACAACAAGTCATATATTAACCAAAATACCTCCAATATCAGGTAAAACTAAAACTAATAATAATAATAGATGATAAGCAAATATAGGTATCAGAATACAATGAATGGAACTAAATAGGATCATTGGTGCAGTCTTGCTGTTGATATTTCTTATGACTATTGGATAAATCCACAAGCACACAGATTATACTGTTGTAGCACTTCACCCAGGAGTATTCCGGGGTATCGTATTTATATTCTCCCAAAGGAAAGCAGAGCTAGAAATAATAATAAAAGAGAGATCCTAAAGATCACCTCAATTTAGTACCAACTAGTGTAAGAGGGTAATCGATATAATGATAGGAAGGTGATGATGTAATAAACCGGTAAAGATAAGTAAGAGATGACTAGTGAGTATAACTATGTGGGAGGACAACGAGAGAGTAAAAGGACTCTTATGATTCCAACTCTACCTATGTGGATTTAACTATGGCACTCAGCTGAGACAAACATCAATTGATTCCTCAATACAAGTATGCTAGGCGAGGGGATAGATCAGTAGGAGGACAAAACTCCTACCAGACCACGCCCTCTTCTTACGGGGGTCTTATCTTTTAAGAACTTGCCTATAAACACGTGGTGGAATACAACGACTAGACAAGGCTGTCACCTCTTGCTAGCTACCACAAACAATCCGTACAACAAGCGATAACCAAAGGTGAGATTAAGTATAAGCACCACGCTAAAAACCTATTCTTACTACTCTAATCGTGTATACGACAACTAGAGCACCCTATAACAGGCGATGATCGCATACAGGAAAGGCCACAAGGATCTCAATCTAGTTTATAACAACTAATTGACAAGATAAACCACAACAATATTATAACAAGTATAATATTGCACAAAGCAAAGACTAAGTAAAGTAAAGAAGGAATATTATATTGAATAAGTAAAGTCTTACAAAGGGAAAGATACAAGAGCTTATATCAGATCCTCCGGGAAGACAACTCCGGAAAGCCCGAGTAAAGCTCAACTCAACTCTAACTCCCACACTAGAGAACACCACTAGACTAATCTCCACATGATAACAACAGTGGTTTGTATTAATTACATCATGATTATAGAGGGAGGTCTAGGCCTCTATTTATAGTGGGAGGTGGAGTAGGGGCTACTCCAGCGCCACGTCATCGATCCAAGGAGCTTCAATCCTCCTCCCTTGAATCAAACCGCCATACAACCGCCTAGAATGGATGGATTGGATTTCCAACATGTGTGCTTTGATGTGGCGGTTGAGGGGGACCCAACCGACCATGGGGGTGGTTCGGCCGAACCGCCCTATGGACAGTGGGCCATCCCCTGGCCTTGTGGGTGTGGCCCCACTGGTCAGGGTCTGAGTGGGCGAAGGGTGGGCCCAGGGGGGGTTCGGTCGAACCACCCTAGGGGTCCCTGGCCCACCTCGTCCATCCTGGTGCTCGTCCCACCTGTCATGTGAAGTGGTTGCTTGTTCTGAAGTGTTTGTCATGTTGTTCTCTTTGGTGTGGGCCCATGGATCCTTGTACATTGCTTGTGAGCCGTTGGAAGAAAACACAAGGTGATCTGATGGTTGATAATCACTCTGAAGGGCTTCTCCTGGATCATGGCTGAGGGAGAGACCTGGTGGGACCATAGTGGGGTCGGCCGACCCCCTATGTGGGTCCCACTGGGTCTCTTTTGTTCTATTTCCTTATATCTGCATTAAAATATTCATGGACATGTGGAACTTGTTATTTAATAAAGAATACTCATGTGATGATTGTTTTCTCCTTCATCCTGGGTTATTGGCAACATTTTAGTTATATAAAAGTGGGTCATAATTTGTGTCAACAAGATCCCCCAAGCTTAACCTTTGCTCGTCCCGAGCAAATAATTAAACTTAGCAAGGTGGATCAGGAGTTGTTGCGATGCTTCATATTTCAAGAGTATTAAATCTACAACAATCATACTTCTCTGTTGTATGAAAAATTCAGCAATAAAGTCTCACCCATATTACCTTAGTCCTCCATGGGGCTTATAGCTTTTTCCTTTGTCTTGGGCGGTTGAGAGATAAAACAACTTGACTTGAGCACTAGTTTTCTTATTCTTTCACAAGTTTCATATCGGAGGTTTTGCAATGTTTTGTAAAAGAAAACTTAATGTTCCTCAAATGGTACTCTCAAGTCGCTCATATGGTGTATGATTCCTCACCAAGGCATATTCCAAAGTTTGCCTTCTTTTATCCTATCTCTGAGAGCTTATGTGGAGTTGTAGGTAGGGATCAGAGATGTAGCAAACTTACCTTGCATATATTGTAAAGTTAAATCCCAGATCCAAGGAGAGAAATGTCATACTCTTAGATCGAGATGTGCAAGTGTGTGGAAACATGGTGGATGATCAAAACTCTATATGTGGATGATCTCTCTTTTTTTCTAATCTTTTTATTTTGAGACATAGCTATCTTCTAATTTTCCTATGAGCCTTGAGAGATTTTTCTTTTTTTTGAAAAATGCTCATAATAGATTGGGACTACAGAATGTCCCTAAGTATTTCTACATAGTTTGTGTCTCATTTATTAGTAACAAACTAGAGAGAATTTTTCTACTTAGAGCATGGAGTATGATCTATTTGGAAATGTATGGCATGTTTTTGCGTACTTCTAGTGTAAAAGCAGCATGTATATGTGGCGTGCAAGTGTTCTTGATCTTGGGAGCATAATAAATCTCTCAACAAGGGTCACAAGACTTGACCAAACTCAACACAAAGAAAGCAGCTTATGTAGAAAGCTTATATCATAAAGGAGCATGTATGGCTTTGGTAGGAATTTTCACCATTGAGGAACAAGAAGTTGTTTTATTATTTTAATAAATAAAACTCCGATAATCATTCTTGCTTATAACAATATTATAGCAGCTCTCATCTTGTCATATCATGTCTCACAACAACTTAGACTTAGTTACAACATTTGCAACCCACAGGAGTTTGAGGTTCATGATGGTTTCTTTAAAGCCGGGTAATTCATACTTAGAGAAATATTAAGTTGTAAACTAAATACTAGAGAGATATTTAGCGGAGCAACTATTCATAATTTCCACCAGAAAGATAGATAAAAAAGGAACAGATTATTTTAAGGGGAATAAAACTTAATTAATTGACAGGGAAACATTTCTTTTTAATTTTCGTAATTTTCCAGTTTTTTTTGTAAGGATAAATGCAGAAATAAAATACTGGAATTGACATTACGAATTTTAACTTGCATAATTAAATTACTTAATTAAAAGCTTACCTTAGTGGGGGAGAGAATCTCCCCCAAGCTTACCCTTTTCATGGTCCTTGTGGAGGAAATTGTGTCGGGTCGATTCCATGGTGGACGTAGAAATCAGCCCACTGTTTGTTCTGGTACTCTCTCATATCTTGGACTCGTTGTTGATTTTGGACCAGGTTGTCATGGAGGGTTCCATGACTTACCCGTAGCTCATTTACTTAGGTAGTAAGTAATTCTACATCATGACGGAGCTTACGGTCATGTCTTCCCTGCGAAGAAGAAGCAAAAGAAAAACGTGCACTTTGGTGTGACGCTAATATTTGGAGTCCACTACTTGAGTCGAAGAACTGTGTGGAGCTCATGGATTCATCTACGAAGTCTGGGCCTAGAGATGTGCCTTCTTCTTGTGCAGCATATGCCATGTTGCGTGTCACCCTTCGACCTGTAAAACTCCTACGCCCTTCTTGTGTTTCTATAGTAAAGGTTAGTCTCCTACACCTATACAGTTTGAGCCTTTCACAAGGGAGATGAATTCTTTTTAAGGGGTCATTGTTTAGGTATAAAACAGAATTATTTAATCCCTGAGCCAAATTGTGGTCTTGCACAAAATAGCCCAAATCTAACACAGACTTGAAAGTGCTTAAGTAAAACTGATAGTTCTCAAGCTGAGCCATATTATGCATGATTTTAGTGATCATGGATGTGAACTCAAAAGGACCTTTTCTACCACTGGCTGAGCACTAGTGGTCTACCATGGCTCTAACAGGAGAAACTTGAATTTTATTCACCATGGCATAAAGTAACCTTATCTCAACATTTGTTACAGGCCTAACATCATCTCTAGGAAACAAGGTTATTCATATCCAACGATGCATGAATCGTAAAGTGGGATTATGGATTTCATTCGTTTGTGGGGTTCTAGCACTATCCTTTCCAGAGATGAGTTTCCAAAACTCTTGTTTATTAAATCCAGGGGTAGCAGACTCAAGATTAACAACACATCTTTCTTTACACCCAAGAACTTGACTTAACTGCTTCCAAGTTAAAGAGAATGGATGATTGATTAACCGGAAAGTAAGTCTTTGAGCATTAGTATTAACCGTGCTCAGAAACTCTAGAGTCAAATGCTTTCTCCCTGGGTCATTAGTGATATCCCAAAACTCACGGGTCCAACCAATAGCTCTAAAAACTTCCTTAAAGTCTTCGTCTAAACCCATTTTAGCTAAGAGGTTATGATCAATTACCTTGGTGTGCTCGTAGTCGCGGTCTTTCAAGGTGTTGAAGATGACCATCTCATGCGGTGTGAGCTGGATGTCGGTTTCAGGATCAGTGATTCTTGATGGTTGTTCTTCCGAATTGTCGGTCGGCTCGTAATGACCGGCACTATGATATTCTTGCTCAACATCATCACAACTGGTCATGACTTCTATGGCCTCTGACATATGCACTGACCTTTGTGAGTCAATGGACATAATATCGGTGCCTTGGGAAGAGCTTCCTCTCTGGGAATTTCTGGACAAACTCCCACTAACTGAGTTGCGAGCCTTCTTAATAGCTTTCTTGAGTGACTTCATTGTATCACTCTAGCTAACTAAGCTAGAATCCTTTTCTTGATTAGCGTTGAAGCTAAACGAAGAGATGGCAAGGGATTTTTGGCTTTGTGAGCTACTGTGGTTGAGAGTGTGTGTCTGAGGGAGTGGCTCTACTCGTGTTCATATAGCAGAAGAGAGGGGAGAGTTATTGGGGGTGTGGGCCCATTTGGCCGACCCCCACCCATGGCCTATGAGTGCCATTCTTGCAAGGTAGTGGTGTAACAGAGATGCTCGATAAAGATTGAGAGGAGGGGTCCTCCCCTTGGTTCAGCCGAATGCATCATTTGATGCTTTGGTGCACCATGCCAAAGTGCAAAGAAGTGGGGAGCAAGGAGAGGACATGGGTCATGTTGCTCTGCCTGAAAAATGGCAAGAGATGCTCCCCCTTTTGGCTTTGAGTGTTTAGAGAGAAAGGCATGGTCATTTTCTAGTGTGTCATGATCAAGAAGTTATGATGATGATCGGAGTATTAGGCTTCTAGTGATTAGTGACAAGCTTCTTGATATGAATGATAGAAAGAGTGAGATTGATTATAGGAAGAGGTATGGTGATCACGGTCTTTTTGTTTGGAAGAGATGAGTGGTAGTTTGGATTGTAGTGATTAGTGTCTCTCTCTTGCCACGATGTTTCTCATGGAGTGAATTTGCAAAGGACAAAATTTGTGCATGGCAAAGAGAGAGAGAGATGGAGTGGAGCAAGGAGGTGATGGGAGGAGTCAAAACATGTCCTCCTTGGCTCCTAGCTTCATTTGTTTGGGAATCCAACATGAAGCATCTCGAGGTGGAGAAAGGAGGAGAGGAAAAAAGAGAGGGAGAGGATTCGGTCGAATGCTATGCTGATCAGAATGCCATGGTGTTCTGCCCCAAGGCAGGGAATCACGAGGCCAGGTGGTGCCAGAGGCAGTGGGCCTGTGGGCCCAGTCGGCCGAACCTACTAGGTCCACTAATGGACCTAGATTCGTGATGCTAAACCTCCTTTGCTAAATTAAATGCAATGCAAACTTTTGTGGACAAGAAAAGTTCAAGATTTTATTATTTTTATGTTTTCAAATTATGGCTAAGCATGATTATGTTTTGGAATTTATTAAAAGAGATGATTATGATTATGTGATGAAAAGATTTCAGGAATTAAAGAAGAGAATGGGAAAGAAAACTTACCTTCTCAAAAAGCCGAGCTTTTAATTTTTTGAAATGGGGTCATCCTCTTCACTTACCCGTTGGATTTGCTTTCAGGGTTTTTGAGGTGGAGTGGTGCATGGCTTGATCACCTTCTTTCGCCATATCCATTTGGGTTTCGCCCGAGGTTGTTGCTTTACTTTTGTCAGGTAAGTATAATTGACATAGGGATCGATTTCAAATACCTTGACTATGGAGCATTGCTCGATTTTTGGCTTGAAGTGAAATATCTCCTTGGTTCCATTGGTGTTGAATTGAATTTCTCCGGCTCCAACATCGCTGTGTGCATTGGCGGTGCTGAGGAATGGTCTCCCTAGGATGAGTGGAGTCTTCTTGTCTACTTCCATGTCCAACACTACGAAATCCATGGGGATGAAGAATTCTCGTATCTTGACGGGAATATTTTCGGTGATCCCCGCGGGGTAGCGAATTGATTGATCCGCTAACTGCAAGCACATTGGTGTAGGGGACAAGGTAGTATGAGTTAATTTATCGAAAACTACCTTTGGCATGACGCTGACGCTTGCTCCCAAGTCGCTGAGAGCATGCTCAAATTGTTCAGTCCCGATGGAGCAATCAATGGTAGGACACCCTGGGTCCTTTTTTTTCAAAGGCAGCTGGTTGAGTATAGCTGCGCTACACTCCTCTGTTAACTTGATACCTTCCGTGGTGGGTAACGGCCTCTTGTTGTTGAGGATGTCTCGCAGATACTTGGCATAGGTAGCAACCTGCATTGCATCAAGTAGGGGTATATGGACATATAATTGACGAATTACCTCAACGAATTTCCTGAAGCGATCATCTGAAGATTGTCTTTTTGGCTTGCGTGGAAATGGTAGTAGTATGTTTGTATCGTAGTACTCATGCGGGGCTGTTTTCCCATGTAACTTGACAGAGTCGTGAAGTGGTGCAAGTTCTTCGTCTTCTTCTTGTTGTTGTTCTTATACTTCAACTTCTTTTTCCTTTGTTGTTTTGCCTGAAGTGTTAGGGTGCGGTGGATCGCGAGTGGTCTTACCCCCTCTCGTGATCACCGTATTTATACTAGAGACTTTTTCGGATTTACCAAGATATGGTCACCGCAGAAGATATCAATTGAGACAATTTTCTTTCTATCATATTATTGAAATTTGATTGACTCTTTACAACAGAAGCTAAGTCATTCATTTTATTGTTTAAAGTTTCAAGGGTCTTATCATTAGCAACTAGTTTATTGTTTAAACTTTCATTAATCCTAGCTTGGCTTAAGACAAGGTCTTTAAATGAAGGTTGATTAGAATTATTAAAGCTTTTACCTTGATTACCTTGATAGGAGGGTCGAGGCTTCGATCCAGATTGTTGAAGTTGACTCTCGTTATTGTTGATGAAGCTCACGCCTTCATTTGTTTCAGGGCAATTGTTTCCCGAATGATTTCCACCACATACCTCACACCATTGTTTTGCCCTGTTAGCTCGTGTGGAGGCATAGTGTTGGATGGCTTCTCTATCCTTCTTGAAGTTGGCTCGTTCTTCGAGTTTCTTCATTAAGAGATCCATACTTGTGGAGAGTGCACTGACTTCATGAATGGTTTCTGCACTCTTCTTTTTGACTGGGAGCCTTTCATCCTTCCACCCTTGATTTGTCACTATCTTCTCTATGAGATCTTTGGCTTGTGTGACATTGAGTGAGGTGAATGCTCCTCTTGCGGCTGCATCAAGGTGACTACGGGTCATTGGTGTTAACCCATAGTAGAAGCCTTGAATCAGGAGCCAATCTTGAATTCCATGATGAGGGCATTCCCGAATGTACTCTTGGAGACGTTCCCATGCTTCGGGAATAGTCTCGTCCATTTGTTGTTGGAAGCTTGAAATTCTTCCACGAAGGGCGGTGGTTTTGCCCATCGGGAAGAACTTCTTGAGGAATGCATGGGTACACTTCTCCCAACTGGCAACTTCCTCAGAATGAGCATAGAACCATTGCTTCGCTTTCCCAAGCAATGAGAACGGGAATAGGCGGAGATGAATGATATCTGATGCGACATTCTTAATGGAAATGGTGCCACTTACCTCCAGGAAGTGTTGGAGATGTGCATTAGCATCCTCATGGGACTTGCCGCAAAAAGGGTTGGCTTGCACTAAGTTGATCAAAGCTGGCTGCAGCTCGAAGGTAGCACCCCCTGTATTAAAGTCTGGTCCTTGGGCCACGTGAGCGACTGAAGGAGCCGAGAAGTCGGAAATAGCCTCTTGAGCCAGAGCTTGCTTGACAAACGAAGTGTAACCTCCTTCCTTGAGTGGTTCTGAGTTTGAGTCAGGCCTTCGAGGAGACACTAGACGATGTCTAGAGTTTCTTCGAAAACTCTTAGGATTTTCAAATGTGGTTGCTTGAAACTGGAACTCACTCATACAATGTCTTGCTTCACAATTAAGAAAGACAAGGGAAAGGGGTAAGCCCCTACAACTATTTGATAACTAATTTGATAGTAAACTTTGGATTCAATTCTATTAAAATTTCTAAGCTATGTTTTCCCCGGCAACGGCGCCAGAAATGCTTGTTGGTATTTCTTAAGACTATTGGATAAATCCGCAAACGCACAAATTATACCGTTGTAGCACTTCACCCAGGAGTATTCCGGGTATCGTATTTATATTCTCCCAAAGGAAAGCAGAGCTAGAAATAATAATAAAAGAGAGATCCTAGAGATCACCTCAATTTAGTACCAACTAGTGTAAGGGGGTAATCGATATAATGATAGGAAGGTGATGATGTAACAAACCGGTAAAGATAAGTAAGAGATGACTAGTGAGTATAACTATGTGGGAGGACAACGAGAGAGTAAAAGGACTCCTATGATTCCAACTCTACCTCTGTGGATTTAACTATGGCACTCAGCTCAGACAAACATCAATTGATTCCTCAATACAAGTATGCTAGGCGAGGGGATAGATCAGTAGGAGGACAAAACTCCTACCAGACCGCGCCCTCTTCTTACGGGGGCCTTATCTTTTAAGAACTTTCCTATAAACACATGGTGGAATACAACGACTAGACAAAGTTGTCACCTCTTGCTAGCTACCACAAACAATCCGTGGAACAAGCGATAACCAAAGGTGAGATTAAGTATAAGCACCACGCTTACACCTATTCTTACTACTCTAATCGTGTATACGACAAATAGAGCACCCTATAACAGGCGATGATCGCATACAGAAAAGGCCACAAGGATCTCAATCTAGTTTATAACAACTAATTGACAAGATAAACCACAACAATACTATAACAAGTATAATATTGCACAAAGCAAAGACTAAGTAAAGTAAAGAAGGAATATTATATTGAATAAGTAAAGTCTTACAAAGGGAAAGATACAAGAGCTTATATCAGATCCTCCGGGAAGACAACTCTGGAAAGCCCGAGCAAAGCTCAACTCAACTCTAACTCCCACACTAGAGAACACCACTAGACTAATCTCCACATGATAACAACAGTGGTTTGTATTGATTACATCATGATTAGAGAGGGGGGTCTAGGCCTCTATTTATAGTGGGAGGTGGAGTAGGGGCTACTCCAGCGCCACGTCATCGATCCAAGGAGCTTCAATCCTCCTCCCTTGGAGCAAACCGCCATACAACCACCTAGAATGGATGGATTGGATTTCCAACATGTGTGCTTTGATGTGGCAGTTGAGGGGGACCCAACCGACCATGGCAGAACCACCCTATGGCCAGTGGGCCATCCCCTGGCCTTGTGGGTGTGGCCCCACTGGTCAGGGTCTGAGTGGGGCCAGGTGGGCCCAGGGGGGGTTCGGCCGAACCACCCTAGGGGTCCCTGGCCCACCTCGTCCATCCTGGTGCTCATCCCACCTATCATGTGAAGTGGTTGCTTGTTCTGAAGTGTTTGTCATGTTGTTCTCTTTGGTGTGGGTCCATGGATTCTTGTACATTGCTTGTGAGTCGTTGGGAGAAAACACAAGGTGATCTTATGGTTGATAATCACTCTGAAGGGCTTCTCCTGGATCATGGCTGAGGGAGAGACCTGGTGGGCCCATAGTGGGGTCGGCCGACCCCCTATGTGGGTCCCACTGGGTCTCTTTTGTTCCATTTCCTTATATCTGCATTAAAATATTCATGGACATGTGGAACTTGTTATTTAATAAAGAATACTCATGTGATGATTATTTTCTCCTTGATCCTGGGTTATTGGCAACATTTTAGTTATATAAAAGTGGGTCAAAATTTGTGCCAACACATGCCTAATGAGAATCAGAGATCCATAAAATAGAAGAAACTTGCCTTTGGAGCTCCTTCAATTTAGGGTTGCTTTCAACATGTGGCAATGGTCTGGAAAACAGTATCACATTAAATTTAATCATCAAATATATAGATATGAAAACACACAATGAATGAACTAAACAAGATCACTGCTTGGTGCACATAGGCTTTATAAAAGAATAGAGTTCTCCTGACTAAGAAACTTGCCTGCGTGATGGAAGTGGTGGTCTGTGAGCATGGGTCTACGCACAAAGAGGAGAGAGTGAGTTGGAAACAATCATTGAAATAAATATGGAATTATGCAAAATACTTACCCATGCCTTCGTTCATATTGGCAGAGCTCCCCCGTCGACATGATGAGACTTCAGTGCCTACAGAAACCGAAAAATTCATAAGTAACAATGCCACAGTCACAATTAGGGAGCTGCAAAGATGCAGGAAACGCACCAATAAAGATGGTGGTATTGTGAAGTGGCTGGTTGTCAACTGGGACCAAACACAAAAATGAGATGAAGGAAATGATTGGAAGCAGCATGTTGACATCTTTAGATTCGAGCAGGTAAGAATTACCTGGTGTCATGTTCAGATACCGGGACAATGTACAGGGACAGAAAGATTGGTTGGAAGCGTCATGTTCCTTGAAAGAACATGCTACATCTGCTTTCACACTCCCGTTTCCAAGGTGAACAACCACCACCCATCCATTCTGATCACCAACTCGTCGCAGAATCGTTGAGGAGGGCCGGAGGGAGGCAGCATCTCATCTCGTCTCAACATACTGCGCACCAGCGGCAACCGTATGCCTACACAACCTAGCGAGAATCAAACCTTTGGGTTTGGGGATGGGGCCGATGTGTGTAGAGGAAGCTACCTGCGATGGACGAAACTTGGGGGCGCCAATGTGGAGGCGGCGCGAGCGCGAGGAGCGGGCTTCACGATGAAGTCCTCGGCACCAGTTTTCAGGCATTTGCTCCGTCAGGTGGCGCGTGCGCCACGCGTGATGTCCGCGGCGGGCGCGGCACGGCTGGCCCCGCGTGTTGACGGCGGGGGCGGGTGGGCGAGCGCGGGCTTGCGGTGGCGGCGGGCGGCTGGCGACGCGGGGTGGCTGGCCGGCGTGGGATGGCGGTTGCGGCCGGCGCGGGATGGCGACGCGGTACTTGGGGGCGGGGTGGCTGGCCGGCGTGGGATGGCGGCGGCGGCCGGCGCGGGAGATGGCGGCGCGGGACTTGGGGGCGAGTGGGCGCTGCGCGGGCTGCCGGCGGCGGCGGGGCAGGTGCGGGAGTTGGTGGCGGGATAGTGGCGGCGTGGGGCGCGGGATGATGGCGGCGTGATGTCCGCATTTTTTTTCTCGGTGAGAGTGGGAGAAGGAGGGTGGGTGGGGTCAGGGGATGAGATCCAGGCTACCCACTCTTTTAGAAGATTTCAAGTATAGTAGAGATGAGAGTGGGAGAAGGAGGGTGGGTGGGATCAGGGGATGAGATCCAGGTTTTCCACTCTTTTAGAAGATACTAAAAGATTTCAATTATAGCAGAGATAACGGAAATACACCAGCTGATTCACTTGAGGTAGGGCTTTATACGAGAGGATGAGTGATCACATTTCCATTAATCAGAATAACAACGACTGATTCACTTGGACTTTATACGGGAGGATGAGTGATCTACTATGTAGATAGTTTTTTTTTAAAAAAAATCTACTGAATAAAATAAACAGTGCAACATTTCTTCATATCAGCAAGTGCTATTTGTGCACTCTAGAGCAATGCGAGCTGATTGTCATGTGTGGGGCTAAAAGAGGATATGCACGCTAAGTAGGGGTGCAAAGGGTTAACCTTTAGGTGCACCTCCAAACCCTTTTAGGGTAAATATTTGTACTACTTCTCAACATTTTTTAAAAAATAGTACAAATATTTGTAGTAAAGAGGTTTGGAGGTGCACCTAAAGGGCACTTGTTTGCACCCCTAACGCTAAGCACATCACAGATGTATTAATAGTGTGAGTTGGGAGATGAACTCTAGTGAATCGCTATATGACAATGACATGCGCAAGAAGGATGAAATAGAAAAGAAAAAAAATAGTGAATCGCTATATGACTGAGACAGACCGAATGAAAAAGTGAAGCTCAAAGACCTATTCGTAACCAACATTGGCAAAGGCAACATTTGGAGCGGAGGATACATTGCATACGTTGCCGCATCAGGCCTACAAACACCCAACGCCTCACACAAACCAAAGGTCAAGAACTCAAGATCATAGAGTTTGATAGAAGAGACAACATTATAGATCTGCAAACCTCTAAGAGGCCTTAGAGCAAATAGCCCTTAGACCATATATATATATATATATATATATATATATATATATATATATATATATATATATATATATATATATATAACAATATAATAACATCTATGATGTATTATTAGATTTTTCTATCAATTATTTTTTATAATATACCTATTTCACGTTAGAAATCTTTATAATTTTTTTCTATAATTCTTGGTAAAAGTTGATAGGCTTTGATTTTCAAGATTCTTAAAATGTCTTATAATTTGGAATGAATGGAAGAAGACGGCTCCCAAAATACCGGGCTATAGGAAAGCCCATTAGGCCATGTACAGCACAGGGCGCTTATGGGCAGTTAATGGTCCGTTTTTCCACGGTGGCAGGAAATGAGGGCGCTTGCTACCAGAGTCGCCGCTTAAACAAACATCGGCGCTTTGGCCGAGTGGTAAAGCACCGGTGCAAGCTAACGCATGGGTCTCTTCCGTTAAACGCCTATCAACAAGAGTTTGCATTGTAGGTTAAACTCTAGTGCTAATTCTCTCTCTTCTAAGAGTCTATCGCATTGTACAAGCCCTTAGTATTTGTCAGTTGTTGAAGAAGAAGCACAAATGTTCAAAACTGATTTATTTGTGCCGCTTCAAAATCCCAGGTTAAAATCCCGGGTTTGCATCTTGCGTGGTAAATAAAACCCTACTCCAAAAGAAATGACACAATAGCACATGGCTATCCTTCCTGTCTCGCAGACTGCTTTTGTATACAAGTCACATGGATGGGCGAGAGAGGAGCACCATCAACGGACGGATCAACATAACGGATGAAGCATCAGCCTCGACTGACACATCAGTGTCAATTTAGTAAGTAATTGGAGCCTCCCGATTAACGACGTCCACGACGGCCGGGGAATGAATTAATAACCGACGAAACCATTGAAAATTCTTGACCCAACCGGCCGGCCTATGGAGCGAAGTGACCGAGAAGAGGTGAGCGTCCAGCCCACGAGGCCACGACCGCGACGTGTGCGCGGCCCGGCGACATCTGTCGCCGTCGTCGACCTCCGTCAGGATCATCCCAGCCCCGGCTTAATAACAGTCTCGGCACTATCAGAGACACATGTCACCGGTAGTGGCACGCAAAGCGTGGTAGTGGAGGAGGAAATTGTAGCAGCAGCTGGATGAGGCACCTACGAGCGAGAACGACAAAACCCCTGGTGCGGCACGTGGGTACACGTGCCGAGCCCCCACCCGTCAGCCTCTGTCTCACGCCGACGACGACGATGATGGACCAAGAAAGAACAGCATCGATTTGATCGATCGACGGACTGATGACTATTCGGTTGCGGCGGCTGCTGCTGTGCTGCCACCAGCTCGGATTCGGTTCACATTATTGCATTGCATTGCATGCATCTTCTCCTCAACTCAAACCGGTTCATCACCCACCCGGTTCATCGGGTGACGTAACGTACGTGGTAGCTAGAGGCAAGAAACACCCAAACCCGTGAAAAAAATTTGATGGCACCCAACCAACACCTGCCACCAAACGCGATTACGCCGGGGTCATCAGTCGATCGATCGAGCAGCAGAAGGAGAAAAGGAGGAAAGGAAACCAAGGAGGGGAGAATGGGAGAGGGAGGCCTCCGCGCGCCCGTGGTGGTGGTGGTCGTCGTCGTCGTCGGCCAACGCCAGGTCGCCACCACACCAACCCCTTCTCTGTTGGTTGTGGAGGGTGTGGTTGGGGTCTCGGTGGGACCCTGGCCCAGGACTGACCCTGAATTATTGCTGTCACCACCGTAGTACGTACCTTCCAGCCCTCGTATGTCTCCAGGAATACGTACATTAGTACAGTAGTAGTATTATTGGTACCAACCAGCGCAGCAAGACACAGACAGGTGGCGCCACGTCGTCGGTACTGTAGATTCTTTCCATTCCAGCACGAGGAACACAAGCGGGGACCCGGACGTGTGAAAATTACAGTATTCAATCTTGCAGGGTACCGTACGTACTTGTCGTCCGGGGTCTGGTAATTCAATTCGATCGCGGTTTTATTCTGATTTCTCTCGCAGCCTGGGAGCTGGAACTGCACGCGCAACAATGCAAGAATTGAAGCAATATATATATTGTCACTTTTGGCAGTGCAAGTACTCCCAAAAAGTCACTTTCTGGGCGTGACTTTTGTGAGCTGGACAGCGATGGCGTGGCGACCTCCTTTCTTCAGCACAAGCACAGCACGGTAGAAAAAAAGAAAAAGGCTTTGTTGCCTGCCGTCAGTGCTCGGGTCACTGGTAGGTACTGCCGCACAGTGTCAACCGACAGAAATACTAGGGCACGCTGTCATCTTATAACTTACTAATAACAAGTCATATATACTCCATATCATCGTCTGCCCGGGACATGCATGGAATGGACGGAGTGTAGTAGGATTAGTACGTGTCGCCGTGTCGGATGTTACGTTGTTGGTAGGAGGATCGAGTGACGTGAGACCGTGGTAGATAGCGGACACGGTCTCGCCGGATTGGATTGGCTTTCATGCTCATCCGGGGATCAGTTACGTGGCCGAGCTAGGCTGGGCCTCGCATGTCGATCCGACCCCCAGGCGTGGGAAATCGACGGCCTAGAGCTGTTGCCTGGTCCAACATGAGGTTGCAAACCACACATTGAGCTCTCCCTGTACAGAAAATATACTATAGTGGCTATGCTGATTGGAAAAAAAAAAATCTAGAACCATGATATGATCATTGATTGAAAAAAGCAAAATCATAAAACTGCATTACACACCTATCTTCGTTGATCTTGGGACTGTTACAGTTGCTTTGAAGGCATGGCTCGGCAGCCTTTTCGCCCAATTTGGCTCCAGCAGCATCATACCCGTTCTGAGACATGACAAGAGAGATTTAAGTATAATATGACCAAGTTGAATAAAATGCAAAGAAAAATTTTCTAAAGGTTCGGTTATCTCCACATGTCAACATCTTACCATCTGTTGTTGATCTTGAGTAGGTTCAGGTGTTGGTATTGGACCATACGTGGGTTCAGTGAAATATGGTTGTCTCTGATGGTTAGGTGGAGATTCATCCATACTAAAAACAGGGCAGCTCTGACTCATTTCTGTGCTAATGCATAAGTCAATTCCATCTAAAAAAATTCTTCATCATCCCCTAAAAATAGGATGGCTATAATCAGATTTTCAGGCATCAGGTTCTTCCAAGAGATAAGGGAAAATAAGTTTGAAACAATATGCTAATAGAAGTTCAATCAATTTCATAGAAGCAGGAACAAACCAAATGACTAACGCACAAGATGAAGCAGAGAAGTCCGGCGACTGGCTTCTCGTCTCCCCTCGTTGGCGCCGTTTCCGTCCGCCGCCGTGCGCTAGTTTACTTCTGTCTCGCGCTCTTTTCTCTCTCGTATTGGGCTCAGCAAACGGGTGGGCCTTGTGTAATTGGGTCGTGCCTCGGACGTTTGACGCAACCGTTGGATGGTCAGGGAACGGCGCTGCTGCTTCTACACTTGTCTGACATACAAGTCCGTATGTTAGACGATCTGAGTCCCGTTCATATCCGGATCGATGAGCCGGATGGCCACCAGCTGGCAAAGACCGAAGGCGTCCAATCTTCTTTCTTTTCTTTTTTTAACACCTCCGACAAAAAAAAAAGAGGAAAGGAAACACTCGCCCCAGCAAAAAAAAAACCAAGAAAACCAAACAACCAGGTCCCAATCTTTTTTTTTCACCCCGGTAAAAAAAAACCCAAAGAAACCAATCTAATATTTTTTTTAAAACACCAAAAAAAAAAAACCAAACAACCGTCCGGGCAAACATGCACTGGATCGCATTAGCGAATCCAGAACGCATGGCTTTTGCTTGACCACCGGCCGGCCGGCCCACTGCACCGCGCGCACCCACGACAAAAAAAAGAGCAAGAGCAACGCACGCACGAAGCTAGTACGGAGTAGTAGCCCGCAACTTCCCTCGCCGTGTTCCCATCGCCGCCGACCGTACCGCCGGCTGACCGGAACGGCCGGCCTCCACTCGCTTACCGGGACCGGGACCTTCGCAAGGGCGTTTCGTCAGTGCTCGCATCATGTAAAAGTGGGGGCGGCGCTGAGCAGATCTGCGTGCGCCGTCCATGCCAGGTGAGGCTGGCACCCCGCCCGCGTACTAGTCCAGGTACCACGCGAAAGGCTCCTTCGCTTCCTCAGCTGCCTCACCTATTCAATCAAGCATGTTATTAAAAAACGTTTTTTTAGATTTATATCATTGTAATTTTCGAACTTTAAATAAATACTATTATAATTCGTCTATTTTAAAACATGTCATTATAATTCTTTACGTCTCAAAAATATGTCATAAAATACGTATAGAAATAATTTGAACCCACCTGCAGACGTATGCAGCCCCACTCCCTCTCACTGACGTGCTGGCCTCATATGTCATTTTTGTCTTCCTCCACATCTCATCTTCCAATCCCGTGCGATTATCTGCTGCCACACGGCGGCGACAGCAACACCACGCGGTGGGTGGCCAGCAGTGAGCCATACGTGGCCGGGTGGAGCACGCGACCGTGCACGTCGTCGGCAGAGCACGCAGCCAGAGAGCTCGCGGCCTGGGCGGCGCGCAGAGCACGCGGCTGGCGCGGAGCCTGGGCGGAGCACGGAGCTCTCCCGACGGGCTGCTGCTGCTCACCATTGACGACCGTCGCGGAGCTCGCCCCAACGTGCTGCCGCTGCTCCCCCGACGCGCTGCTGCTCGCCATGGACGGCCATCGCGGAGCTCGCCCGAGCTTCTGCTGCTGTTGCTGCTGCTCGTCGTCCGTCGCGGAGCTCGTCGGAGGTGCTGCTGCTGCTCGCCATCGACGGGGTGTTGCTCAGCAACGGAAGACACCAAGAGGATGAAAAAGAAGATGACATGTGGAGCCCGCTCGTTAGTGATAGTAGAGAAGGGTTGTAATAAGATATACGTATACATCTGCAGCTGAACCTAAGTCATGTTCATATGTATTCTATGATATTTTTTTAAGGATTAAAGAATTATAATGATATGTTTTAAAATAGACGAATAGTACTTGTGTTTTTTGAAACATGAAAATTACAATGGTATGAATAAAAAAACCCTATTAAAAAAGCATTTACGTACATACAAATTGACTGTGCGTTCATGTGAAAAGAGACACGGAACGGAACTACAGCACAAGCTCAAATTCCACTGCAGTTTCCTGTGCTGGGAGAAACACGGAGCAGTATGTACTGTACTCCTGTAGTACTACTGTATTTCAAGCTCAAGTTGACTTTGCCGTCATCAATGTGTCCCATTCCATTCTGGAAGCCGCGCGCTGTATTTGTATTTGTATTTATTGAAAAGTGTCCGTGGCTTAACAAACTTCTTCTCTGCAACCACCTTTTTCTGGGTCAGAAATCAGAACGACACGCCACGGAGACGGAGCTCGGCATCGGCAGAGCCTTGGTTGGCCCCTTGGCCGCCCGGGTCATGCCATCACTCATTAAAAACCGGGGCCTGCTGCAACCGCCATTTCCCTCGCCAACCACCTCATCCCGGGATCTCTCATTGCTTGCTGCTGATGCTTCTTCTAAATACCCGTCCGTCCGGTCCGGTTAGTGGAGGCTTTTAGCCGTTCGTTCAGATCACGCAATTACGAGCATTTTGTTAGGTGCCGCTATTGTGGTCTCGTGCCGCACATGTGATTTACGTACCTGTGTACCGTCCACAAGGACCAATTCGCATCGCAATATGTGTCCTCACAGTCACACAACGATGGTATGTCTCCCTCATCATTCAAGGGCTTGTTTGGAGAACACAAATAGTTACTCCCTCCGTCCCATAAAGACAGTTATTTTCGCTTTTCGAGAAATATCTTTGACTAATTATATATTAAAAAATATTAATATTTATGATATATAATTAGTATCATTAGAAAGATCTTTGAATCGAGTTTTTTAATAAATTTATTTAGAGACTAAAATGTTGTATATATTTTTTATAAATCGAGCCAAACTTGTTGCACGAACACTTAAAACGACACTCTTTCTCGAATGTAGGGAGTACATTATCTTTCAACGTTGTATTTGTGAAATCGGATCAATTCATATACAATTTCTATGAAACTAAATTAATTCCGGTAAAATTCTTATCTATCATATCATGGTCTCTTCCGTCCACGTAAAGAGTGAATATTTATCTTGCTCTAACCTTTTTTTTTCATTTCAATCTTTAACTACGAAGAACTAGAACGATGAATTCGAAACAGGAATTGAGTATTCCATCCATAAATAAGTGACTTCTTTATTTAATACGACCGCATTTGAAATAGTAATAACAATCATTCTAAATAGTCGATGTAATGGACATTTTTAAACGGATACCTTATAAGTCCCATCGTTTAGCTGTTGTGGTTGTTGGCTCATTTTTTTTTTCATCTATTGTCCAGCACATCATTATTTTTTTCACCTAATTCATCTTGCATTTGCCACCCGGGGTAGTCCGAAAAATTAAGCTAGGTGATGATCTCATTGAAATGTCACGCCAGTGGTAACCAACCTCGTTATTTGATGAAATTAGCAATACCCTTGATGCCTCTCCTCCCACCACTAGTATCTTATAGCCACAGTCACACAGTCTTGATTGTTCCTTCCCCTGGTCCTTAGATACCTGGATTAGTGTCACCTCATCAACCGTCTCACATATGAATCACTATCACTACCGTTGGCCTACGATCATCTCACGGAGCCAAAAAAAACATGTTAACTTGAACTTTTCCTAAATCCTAACAATGGTAGATAATTAGAAAAAAATCATCCAACCCTGTAGAGAAGATTGCTTGAGGTTGTACATGGAGAAAACATGGCATGGTGAGGCGAATACGAAATGCAAGTACTGTCGAAACACAGGCGATTGTTTCAAAATTCCTATTTATAAAACATATAGAATAATAATTTAAAATAGTTGATTACATGAAATCTAAAATGATGAGTCATACCTGAGCGGGTATGAAAGGATCTAGATGCGCAAGAGGAGGTGAATTAGGTTTCTTTTAAATTTTTAAAGCAATATTAAAACCTATTGATACCAATCACCCCCTAGTGCCTACCACAATATGTATCCTAACTAGAAAGCAATAGCAAGTCAAGAAATTGAAAGACAACCTAAGCAATTCTAGTAGGAATTGAAAGAACAAGGCGGAATGAAATGCAAGTAAGTAAAGAGCTAGGGAAAGAAATTCTTGACGCAACGATGTTTTCCCGAGGTATCGAGGTGTCGACACACCCTCGTAGTCCTCGTTGGAGCACCTCGCAAGGTATAGCTCCCCCTCTACCCGCGCAAGGGTAGAGTGCTCTCTACGGGCTGATTCTTTGCCACTCCGGCTCGGTGAATCGGCCACAACCGATCACAGAAGCTTGGAGAAGAGCCGCCGACAATCTTCCGGCGATCACTTCCTCCGAACACCACCAAACCGTCTAGGTGCTGTCGAACACCAAGAGTAACAAGCACAAGACCTTAACTTGACCAACTCAAGGCTAGGAAGGTGAATGGGTGCACACAAGTCACTCCTAATCACTCTAGGAGGGAAGAACAAGATGAACTCTCTCAAATCTCTCCCTCACTAGGCACTTGGCTCTCCAAGAACTCTCCCAAGGGTTCCTCAGGTGAAACAATGGCCAAGAGAGCTCACTTGGACAAGGAGGGCAACTATAAATAGTCCACACCTCCAAAACTAGCCGTTTCTTACTTTTTTCCTTTTCTGCGAAAGCATTGGACAGGTCCGGAGCCTCACCACCGGACCATTACTCCTGGTCTGGAGCATGTAGTCCATTTCAAATCCAACGCTGAACAGGGACCACCGGACAACCTGCATTAGTCCGGTGCCTAGTCCGAAGCCTAGGTACATACTGTACTCTGCTGAGAACCGTCGGACTAGCCGTCGGACTAGTCCGGAGCCTCCTTTGAGACTCACTGAAGAACACAGTGGTCACCAGACAACTTCCATTAGTCTGGTGCCCTCCGGAGAGGTTGTCCGGAGCACCTTTCTCAGAGAACTACCTAAGGCAGGACCACCAGACCACTTTCATTGGTCCGGAGCCTCCTAGACAAACTGGTTCGGAGCTTCTTTCTCCCCCTGTTTTAACTCTTTTCACTAAGTCTTCTCTAGGGGTTTTGCTTCTACCATCTCAAAGGCTAACCAAGGGATGATAGCAAGGTCTCTAGGACTAGTTGTGACAAGTGTGCATACACCAACATTCCCAAACTCTCTTAGGTCAAGCTACTAACCTCATACCCCCTTTATAGTACGATCAAAGGAAAAAAACAAAGCCCTAGTCTATGCTTAGTGCCCTTCTCAACCTCATGGCATTAAGAGCTAGCCTAGTCTTCAGCTTGTATCTCCATCCTTTGAAACCGAAACAATTTCCTTCTTGGAGGCATGAATATCCATTAAGCTCATTCAATAAGCATCATTTATGACCTAACTCTAATGACTTTGCCTCTGCAAAACACACGTTAGTCATAGTGATCTAGTGTTATCGTTGATCGCCTAAACACAAGGGACCATGATTCTTCAATCTCCCCCTTTTAGGTGATTGACGACAATACAAGCTCGACTATAGATTATGAGAGAATTTTGATAAGAGAAAAACATGACTTGACATGAGATAGGCATGGGTTAGTTATAAGAATGACAAATACATGCCTAAACCATTCAAGCCATGACAAGCACACATGATATGAATTGAGCAAAGTACTTGATTTCAAAAGGATATGATATACCAAAAGATCAGAGATTAGCGCGGAAGCAATAGCATAGCCAAGTAACATGATATAAATATAAGAGGTCCACACATGTTACACAACCATCAAGTCTCAACCATCACACACACATCATACAATGCATAAAGACGGTAAACGTGATGCATGATGCGATAGAGTATAATACACATCAAAAGAACCGAATCCTACTAGCTCCCCCTGAAGCTAGCCCATCTACTCAACTCTCCTTCTCCCCCTTTGACATCAAAACACCAAAGTTAAGCGTCTGGAGGCGGAGTGGAAGCAGTCGCGGCACGGTCAAGTCTGCGGAAGTCATCAAGACCATCATCTGAGTCCTCCCCCTGAGTCTGTGAAGCTGGAGGTGAAGCGGTCTGGGGGACTGGGGCTGACGAGCTGACTATCTTTGCTGTCGTAGAGTCTGGAACTGTAGCGGGTGCAGGAGTAGGAGTAGGATCCGAAGCCACTGTCGGTGCCTGTGCCTCTAGAGCTGTGGAACCTGGTGGTGTGATGAGTGTATGGGTTGTCCCGATCTTTCGGTGGAGATAGATAACTACGATTTGACTGGAGAGACGTTCACGATCCGACTACAACCATCCAAGGACGCTGCGCCTTAGCGATCGATACACCAAATCCAGCGGTTCCTCACGATCTTGTAGATCACAACCAACCAAACCACTAGGGTTATTCCTGCAAGCAATCGAAGAACAAGCAAGAACAAGCACTCAATTGCAATATGAAATATGAAGGTTCAGATCTGATACACATGAAGGTGGGGTTCCGAATCAAGTAGAACGGATGGTCTAGTCGACACACGCGTCTACAAGGAAGTAGCAGCAGCTAAACTTTCATCTAAACAAAACCCAATCTGTTTGTGGCGGCTCTAGGGGGATATAAGGAGGAGGGAGGACGACCACAAGGGTCCTGGGTCGTTCAACAACCCTAAGATGAGTCCCTAATGGACTCAAGTTCATACACGGGCCATAGGCCCAAAATATGGTGACGCAGCACCGTTGGCAGACAAGGTCTCGGCATTTAATCATCAACTGCGGTCGCATCTGGTAAGATATATGTATGAGTCCGGAACCGTTGGAAAGTAGACTTGATAAGCTTTCCAAAAAGTGCTAGAACGTTCTAATCGGAGTCCGTATGAAGTCGTGGCAACCGTCGCAAGTTTGGACTCTTCTGCAGTCCGAATTGTACTTCCAAAACGTGTTGGACTTGGACTCTTTCTTTCCTTGGATCCAAAGTGACATGGTGGCCTGGTGGAGGACGTTAGGAACACTTGGATTTGGTCATCAATCAACTTCATTGACCATCCATGCTTTCCATATGCAATCTAACCGTTCCTTGATCCATGTAAGCAATTCTGAGAATGAAAACATACACACTTCATAGTGCAGCACCCATTCATCAAATGTAACAATGATAAACCTCATATAGAATGGTTTCACCTTTGGTATAGAAGTGGTTGGCATGGTCATATCTAAGTCGGTGATGTCCTCATCATTCTCCCTTTCTTGACAGCAGACCGTCCTCGGTTTGACTACTGTTGGAGAATGTGGTGTAGGTAAAAGCAAACCAGGCTTCCTTTCTTGTTTGTTATCCTGTTTCTTCATAATAAAACTAGAGAAGCTCGACATGGCATGTTTATAATTATTGCATACCTCTAATTGATCACATCTTTTCACAATAAAAGAAGATTGCAGAACTGAGCAAATGTAAATTCGATGTACCATATACTCCTCTTTATAATTATATTTTCCAATAGCATGAAAACTAACATTAGAAGAACATGGCAATTCAAATCTACCAATCAGTTTATTCTGCAAATAGCTAAGTTCACAAAGATCATCAAACTTAATGTACCCTATTGTATGTAAAGATGACAACAATTGAACTTCTTCTTTTTCATTTACAATATGAACAATATGTTGGAATTCAGCACTTATTGATTTAGAATTTTTAGCTTTATTCAGTAGTTGTGGTATGGATATAAGTAATTCATTACCACACAACTCTTCTTTGTCACAAGGAATATCAAGCATATCAAAGTGTGACAAAGGAAAATCAGCGACAGGTTCCACAATTGATTGATCTATAATATCATGATTAGTGGACAAATGTAATTCTACTAAATTATGCTCACCTTGATTTATGTTACAACTGTCTGACTTACCTTTGCTGCTCTTTTCAAATGGTGTATGTGCAGCCAGATTCATGCTTTTTTCAAATGTTTCACCTCCTTTCTTAAATTGATCAATGTTCATTTGTATATTGTCATCTACTTGCTGCAAATTATTAGTAATAGGAGAGATACAGGCTGCTATAGTATTTATGAGATCCTTTTTTAGAGTTATTTCAGAATCACAAGCAAGACCAAACAACTCATCAAAAGTATTATAATGTTTATCAACAAGAATATTCTGAATTTGCATGTTAAGACCTTGCAAAAATTTATGTTCTAGAAACTCATCATTTTCTTCAAAGCCACAACGTAGCAAACATAATTTTAGTCTATCATAGTATTCTACTACAGTTTTGTTTTCTTATTTTATAGATTGTAATTTGCCATTAAAAAATCAGAATAATAGCTAGGAACAAAAACATCTCTAAAATGTCTTTTCATATCTTTCCATGATTGAGGAGCATTAGCAAATCTACAAAGGTGCTTCCACTCAGTTAAAGCATACTTGATAAGAACACTTGAAGCAATGCTAACTTTTTGTTTTTCATATAGATCATACTTTTTAAATTCCTTGTCTACATGTAGCTCTCATTCAATATATGCATGAGGATCATAGTTTCCTTCAAAATAAGGTAGTGCAGATTTTATTCTATCAAGCCAAGCATCACATACCTCATGAGCAGCATGGTTATCACTTGCCACACCTGTAGCAAAGTGGTTAGAATATGCAACCCGATCATCTCGTTTTTTCATGTAGATTCCTGCCATGATTAGAAGATAACAAGAAATATACATAGTAGTATTTATATTCCTATCAACTAGTAGGATGTGGTTGTTGTAATTCTCTCACTCTAAACTTGATCAAACAAATTCTTACAAGTTCTTACCCAGCAAAACAGGGGGTTGCAGCAACCACCAAGTCGGAAACCTTGGATGTAGTGTATCGACACCGTAGCAACAACACCTGTCAAGCTGTATCCGGATATGTGGAGCTATAGGAAGGCTCAAAATAATATGGAAGGAAGTACTAGCACCACATTAGTCACAAAAGTAAGTTGAGAAATTGTTCAACGGAGGTACCGTGCTGGTCCTAGGGTAGACCGTGCTAGAGACGCGAGCCTAGTCACAAATAAAGTCACGGTACAACAGGAAAAAGGCACAAGAACAACACACTCTCCTTCTTTTCCTCCTCTCTTGTTTTTCTTTTTTTTCTCTTTCTCTTTCTTCCGCTTTCTTTTTTTTCTTTTCTTTTCTTTTCTTTTCTTTCTAGTTTTTCTTCTTCTTTTCTTCTACTTTGCACAACTAGCAAGAATATGAATCTTAACAAATCAGATTTCAGTAAAGCAAATTACAAAGTGTTTCTATTTCTTTATAGGGAACAACAAGAAAAGAACTAGCAATGCAGATTTGTCTGTGTGTGTCCAAATCAGATTTTCACGGTGTAGAGAAAAAAATATCGGAGATGGATAGAATGCAGCAAAGGTGTATATGATAGCAATGACTGCAATGGAGATATATATATGATGTAGTGGAGATATATATGGTGATGGTGATGGCAGCAGATATATATATATATATATGATAGTGGAGATATGATAGTGACCGAAACGTGACAAGAACTCGAAACTCTCAAAGCCTAACCCTAAGACCAGCAACTCGACTCGACCGATGCAAACCAAACTCAACAAGCCTGAACTAATCAGTACTAGTAGAAGGCTGAAAAGGTCTATGGGATCATAGGAAAACGAATCCACTATTTTTTGTTGGCTTTTTCTGGACTATAGGAAATTAAAAGCAAACTAAAATCTCTCACCGATGAAACCTTGCTCTGAATACCAACTGATGAGAGTATGGGTTGTCCCGATCTTTCAATGGAGATAGATAACTACGATTTGACTGGAGAGACGTTCACAATCCGACTACAACCATCCAAGGACGTTGCGCCTTAGCGATCGATACACCAAATCCAGCGGTTGCTTATGATCTTGCAGATCACAACCAACCAAACCACTAGGGTTATTCCTGCAAGCAATCGAAGAACAAGCAAGAACAAGTAGAACAAGCACTTAATTGCAATATGAAATATGAAGGTTCAGATCTGATACACATGAAGGTGGGGTTCCGAATCAAGTAGAACGGATGGTCTAGTCGACACACGCGTCTACAAGGAAGTAGCAGCAGCTAAACTTTCATCTAAACAAAACCCAATCTGTTTGTGACGGCTCTAGGGGATATAAGGAGGAGGGAGGATGACCACAAGGGTCCTGGGGTAGTCCAACAACCCTAGGATGAGTCCCTAATAGACTCAAGTTCATACACGGGCCATAGGCCCAAAATATGGTGACGCAGCATCGTTGGCAGACAAGGTCTCGGCATTAAATCGTCAACTTCGGTCGCATCTGGTAAGATATATGTATGAGTCCGGATCCGTTGAAAAGTAGACTTGATAAGCTTTCCAAAAAGTGCTAGAACGTCCTAATCGGAGTCCGTATGAAGTCGTGGCAACCGTCGCAAGTTTGGACTCTTCTGCAGTCCGAATTGGACTTCCAAAACGTGTTGGACTTGGACTCTTTCTTTCCTTGGATCCAAAGTGACGTGGTGGCCTGGTGGAGGACGTTAGGAACACTTGGATTTGGCCCCCAATCAACTTCATTGACCATCCATGCTTTCCATATGCAATCTAACCGTTCCTTGATCCATGTAAGCAATTCTGAGAATGAAAACATACACACTTCATAGTACAGCACCCATTCATCAAATGTAACAATGATAAACCTCATATAGAATTATTTCACTTTGGTATAGAAGTGGTTGGCATAGTCATATCTAAGCCGGTGATGTCCTCATCATGGTGCCTCGGGCACGGACTCAACTAGAGTCTCAACTACCGGTGTCTACTCAGGCTGCAGAGGACTGGAGGTAACGGCGGTGGCATCTGTCACAATAGCCTGTGGAGGAGTGGAACCAACTGGAGCCCGAGTGTCAAGTGTAGCCTCTGACGAAGCAACGGAAGAGAGATACTGACCCGCGGTCGGTGACACAAGCTCGGCTGCTATCTCGGCTGCTACCTCCTAATCAGTGGGGGACGGCTGCCCGGTAACGTCACTGAACGATGCAGAGAGGTCACGAGTAGACAAACCTCGGGAAGCTGACATCGGCATGAAGCCGATAGTAAGTGGAGTGAACTGTTGTGTCGGTCCAAGGGTGTCCAACCACTGAGTAACCTATGTCGCCGGAGACTGGAACGGGGTGGTCGATCCGGCACCCTGAAGTCCACTGGACGGTACGGCGGGGGTGGGAGTGACTGACGGTCCGGCTGACACTAGCGGTGCCACTGAAGGGCCACCTGTCTGCTAAGATCCCATAGCGGGACCAAGAGCTAGAAACTGCGGCGCTGAGGGGCCAACTATCTGAGACGGCTGAGTTTGACTCATCATTTGGATCTGAGGAGCACTAGGAAACTCAACCGTTGGCATACCCGTCCACTTCATCATCTGAGCCATCAGGGCCATGTTCTGAGACTGGTACTGCATAGACTGAAGCTAGAGGCGCTGGGACTCAAGCTGCATGGCGAGCATCTGTTGCTGTACCTCGAGGTGACGCTGGTGAATCTGTAGTTGTAGCTCCTCATGACACTCCTGTGACTATCGCTGAAGCTCGTCCTGTCTCTGCTGGACCTGGGTGACGGCTGTCACAAGGGAGCCCTGCTGCTCCTGAATCCGATCAAGAAGCTTCAGCATCAAGGTCTCAGAAGTAGACCCAGTACCTGAGCCACCAGCCTCTGCGTCGTGAGCCCTTGCGGGCATAGAGGGAATAGGCTGGTAGTCGGTGTCGGAGTTGTCAGAGGAGGTGTCTATAGTTGTATCATCACCTACATGAGTGGCGAACTCCTCAAGCTCCTGCTGCTGCACGCCTCGGATCTCCTTATCCTGAGCATCAACATCTGTCATGTCAGCTGGTGTAGTCTGAAGTCTGACGTGTCGAAGTGCTCGGTTGCCCAAACGACTATCCACTGAAGATATGATCTTGTATTCTGGGAATTCAGACTCTGACTGATCAAGCAAGTCTCGAATCCCAGGGTTCACTCTCACAAGCCGCTGAGCTAATACTGAACTGATCCAGTGAGAATAAGGCATCTGACGCCTAGCTCTCAAGCCATCTGAAATACATTCCTCTATCTCTGCCACGATGAAGTATGCAATGTCGAACGGTGTCTGGGTGACAAGAGCAAGTAGAAGGAACTGCTGGAGGTTTGCCAAACCTTCCCTGAAACCAGTGCGAGGCAACAAAGTGCGGCGTAGAATCTCGTTCAACCAGTGGGTGAGAGGTGTGAGATCAGCTGGAGTGCGAGGACTGCCTTCCCCAAAGGGCTGTCTGAAGATAGGGGCAACCTTCTCAGCTGGAAGAGTAACACCACCCCGAGCACGCCGTGGCAAATCAAGGCCTGTGTAGCAATCATCATGAAGACAAGTATCTGACACGGTGAGGTGGAGAGTCTCACGGAGTTGAGTCAAGTATAGCCTGTAGGGGATGCCTCTGAAGGTGTACTGCAGGTAGTTGTGAGTAGGCTCAATCCATACAGAGGCATAGAACTCTCTGACCCAGTGCTCAACAAAGCTGCCTGAACGCCCAAGTAAATCTGCAAGTCCAAGGAGGTAGGTGAGGTGATCACGAATCTCCTCTCCAGCTATCGCCACAACGTTCTCCAATGAACAAACTCTGTGAGGGCGTAGCTGGATGTTAGCAAGCCTAGCTGTCGTGTAGAAATCCTCCATAAGAGATGTGTGTCATCCCGGTGAAGCTCTGGGGTCTCGCTGATCTGGGCACCACCTCTCAAGCTCAACAAACCGAAGCTTCCGAACCTGCTTCGCTGTAATCCCCCTCAAGTCAAGGTGAACTGGGGGCTCTGGAGCTGGAGTAGGAGCAGCTGCCTGTGGTGGATGATCACCACGCTTCGGTGCCTCGGTGCGGGAAGCAGCATGAGGGAGCCGAACACGGGTGGGACGTGAAGAGGTGTCCACTACTCGAGTCTCCTCTACTGGCACTGAAGGCTCTGTCGGAGAGGCAACTGTCTATGACTGTGAAGTAGAAACCCGCGGAGGGGCGCTGATACGCACTGAACCTCGGCGGCCACCTCGCTTTGCGCGGTCCGCTACATCTGCTACTGCCTCTGTCTGCTCTGCCTCTGTGAGCTTGCGCTTCTTTTTCTTTGGCTTCTCAACAAGCAACTTCTTCCCCTTGTCCCTAGGAGGTGGACAAGGAGGAGGAGTATCATCACCACCAGAACCACTGACAGCTAGAGCACGACCCATCTCTATCAACTAAGAGTACCACTGACAAGTGCCACTATCACACTGTCCATCTGCAAATATCAACCACTGAGCCACTAACAGAAAGTAGGACTGGCCCTTATGAGGCTTTGCCTCAATCCATACTCGCGAGCTTTGCCCCGAGTTTCACTGCCACTGACGCTGCTAGAAGGAATAGATAGGATATATAAGCATATATAAATCTAGGGATGAGATACCGTATGGAAGCAAGCATATGAGATAAGAGATAGAATGAACAATTGTCATGGTACCTGAGGTAAGCGAGCGTACTAGTAAAAGCAAATCAAACTCCGAAACACACTCCACAAGGGGTTTCACCAACTGAGAATCACAATTAGTGACAAGTATAAGTGATGTGGAATTGAGTGAAATTGAAGTGTCAAGGATAAAGGACTAAGGCATGGTATGATCAATAGCTAGTCAAATCTCTAAACACCATGATCAAAAGCATACCCTAGTAATCAATGAAGAGTCGACGACGATGACGAATTGAGATTTGCAATGGATGAACACATCCAAAGAAACCCGAACTTAGGGTTAGGCAAACCCTAGGTGGTTTAGAGCTTTGTCTCGGTGGAGTGGAAAATGGGGGGCAAATCCTTTGCTTGGCAAGGTTTCTAGGTAGGGAGTGAAGCTAGGTCGCCAGAGGAAGGGTTTCCTAGGCGGCAAGCTCGGATGAGTGGTGACGGCGGCAGCAAAGGCGGCGGCTGCTCTGCTGCTGACGACGGGCAGAGCAGAGGGGGTGGAGCAGGGAAGACAAATGTGGAGGAGTGGCGGCGGCGGCTCACCGGTGAGGGTCTCACCGGCGGCGAGAACTGTAGGGGCGAGGGCACGGGCAAGCGATGGAGCTGAGGCGGCGCGACGTACGGACGAGTGAAAGAGCATAACTGCCAAACAGTGAACACGCGGGGATAAACGCGAAAAAACCGAGCGGCGGACCACTTCCAATGGTTCGGCGGGTGGTCTGATGGTCGTTGACTGAGACAGTTCAAACCTGACCAGACCACCGGACAACTGAAACAGTGGTCTCCGATGGTCCGGAGGTGCACCGGACAGGTGGTCCGACGCACTTGACTTGAGCTAGTCCAGAGAGTACAGTGAGCGCCTGGGCTCCAGACACTTGTCCGAAGGTGGAGCGTCGGACTAATGGAGGTTGTCCGACGGCTGTCTTGGAGAAATTTTTGAGAATCCAGTGAGTGACCAGGCTCCGAACACTGGTCCGGAGGCGAGCGTCGTACTATCATAGGTTGTCCGACGGCTGACTTAGAGAAAGATTTATGGGAACAGAGAGGCACCAAGCTCCGGACACTGGTCCGGTGGTAAGCATCGGACTAATGAAAGTTGTCCGGAGGGTGTTCTGAAGCTTGTTTTGCTTTGTATTTTCCTATTTTTCTCTCCAATCTTTTTTCTTAGCCAAGTACCAACATAAAAGAGCAGAAAGAAACACTTGTTGGTCTTAGCATAAGAACCATCTCTCAAACCCTCAATTTAGAAATAGTTTGCCATAGGCTAGATTTAGTTTTCATAGGAAAATATTTCAATAAAGCTCCAAGGATCACCATAGGGGCACAAGAGGGGTATTAGTTGAAGCTAGAGCTTTGAATGCTCCCCCTAAGTGAGGAATTTAGAGGATGATCAAACTTAACCGAAAAGGAAGCAACAGGAAACATACATGCATATGCTATGCAATTACGGAATTTGAATCTAGGTTGTTTGCAAGTTTAAACCGCGGTAAGGCTTTGTCACACGCTTGAAGGCGGTTATCCCGACCGCGTTAGCCAAGCCTATGTGTGTTACTATAGATTAAACATGATTATATTACAAATGAATGCATGGTTCACACAATCTCAATTTTTAGTGAAGTTTGAGTGATCAAGCACATTCAACTCGCTTCTCAACCTACAAAAGGTTGTTTCATCGAGTGGTTTAGTGAAGATATCCACCAATTGATCTTCGCTCTTAACTCCAACTAGTGTTATGTCTTTCCTAGCCACATGATCTCTAAGAAAGTGATGGCGAATATCAATGTGCTTGGTGCGAGAGTGTTGAACCGGGTTGTTAGCAAGCTTTATGATGCTTTCATTATCACACAAAAGTGGAACATCTTTTAAAACAACGACGTAATCAAGAAGTGTTTGGGTCATGTATAAGATTTGTGCACAACTTGCTCCCATGGCAATGTATTCCGCCTCGGCGGTAGACAATGCCACACTGCTTTGCTTCTTGGAGGACCAAGAGACAAGTGATCTTCCTAGCAAATGGCAACCGCCGGAGGTACTCTTCCTATCAACTTTACACCCGGCATAATCCGAATCGGAATAGCCACAAAGTAGAAAAGGAGCTCCTTTGGGATACCAAAGACCAATGCTAGGGTGTGCCTTAAGTACCTAAGGATTCTTTTAACCGCACATAGATACGACTCCTTAGGGTTTGCGTGAAACCTAGCACACATACACACACTAAACATGACATCCGGCCTAGATGCGGTGAGGTAAAGTAAACTACCGATCATAGAACGATAGAGAGTTTGATCAATCGGTTTACCTCCCTCATTGAGATCGAGATGCCCATTCGTAGGCATTGGTGTCTTGATTGGCTTGCAATCCTTCATCTTGAATTTCTTGAGCACATCTTGAGTATACTTCTCTTAAGATATGAAGGTGCCCTCCCTCAATTGCTTCACTTGGAAGCCAAGGAAGAAGATTAGCTCGCCAATCATTGACATATCAAACTCTTTGGACATCAATGCACCAAATTCCTTACAATGGTCTTGGTTTGTTGACCCAAATATAATGTCATCGACATATACTTGGAAAACAAAGATCTCTCCATTTAGCTTCTTGGTGAATAGTTTTGTGTTGACGATCCCGATCTTGAAGCCCTTCTTGAGTGGGAAGTCCCTTAGCCTCTCGTACCAAGCTCTTGGAGCTTGCTTCAATCCGTAGAGAGCCTTGGACAACCTATAGACATGATTAGGTAAGTTTAGATCTTCAAACCCGGGAGGTTGTGAGACATAGACAAGTTCATTGATGAAACCATTTAGAAAGGCACTCTTCACATCTATTTGAAAAAGTTTCATTTTGTGATGTGAAGCATATGCCAAAAGGATATGAATGGCTTCTAGTCTTGCAACCGGTGCAAAGGTCTCCCCAAAATCCAAGCCTTCAACTTGGGAGAACCCCTTTGCAATCAACCTTGCCTTGTTCCTCACAACCATGCCTTGATCATCTTGCTTGTTCCTAAACACCCACTTGGTGCCAATGATTCGTGCTCCCTTTGGTCTTTCTTCGAGTGTCCACACTTGGTTCCGGGTGAAGTTGTTCAACTCTTCATGCATGGCGTTCTCCCAATCTGGATCCGCAAGTGCATCCTCCACACTAGAAGGCTCAACAAAGGAAACAAAAGAGTGATGTTCAACATAAGAAGCAAGTCTAGATCGAGTTGTTACTCCCCTTGATGGACTTCCTATGATTAGATCATGGGGGTGCGCTTGAAGCATAGGTGTAGATCTTCTATCATGAACTTGAGGAGGAGGATGTAGTGCTTCAACATTTGTCGCTTCGGCCTCGGCTTGATCTTGAGGGATGAAAGTATCTTCTTGAGCTTCCCTCACTTGATCTTCTTCAACTTGAGGCATCCTTGCTGGAGAAGGATCTTGATTGCCATCACCTTCAACTTCTTCCACCTCTTGCGGGTTGATAACACCAATTGGCATATTCTTCTTAGCCTCCTTCAAGGGTTAATCACCTACATCAATTTCCTCAAGCGCTCCTTGGGAGACATTAGTTTCATCCAATTCCAAGTCATACGTTTCTTCAACTAAGCCGGTGGATTTGTTAAATACACGGTATGCTTTGGACTTAAGCGAATATCCAACAAGGAAACCAAGGTCACACCGCCGTTGGAATTTTCCCAAGTGTTGGCGCTTCTTGTAGATGTAAACTTTGCACCCAAACACCCGGAAGAATGAAATATCCGACTTCTTCTCATTCACAAGCTCATATGCAGTCTTCTTCAATAGCCTTTGGATGAAGAGGCGGTTTGCCACATAGCAAGCGGTGTTGATGGCCTCCGCCCAAAACTTCTCCGGAGTGTTGTACTCATCAAGCATAGACCTTGCTAGAGTTATAAGCGTCCGATTCTTCCTCTCTACAACACCATTTTGTTGTGGAGTATATGTGGCGGATACCTCATGCTTGATCCCCACTTCATCACAATAGTCATCAATCTTTGTGTTGACAAATTCGGTGCCATTGTCACTTCTTATCTTCTTGATCTTTACTTCAAACTCATTTTGTGCCCTTGTTGCAAACTTCTTGAAGATAGCTTGAGTTTCACTCTTGTCTTGAAGAAAGAACACCCAAGTGTACCTTGAATAATCATCAACCAACACTAGGCAAAAGAGATTTCCTCCAAGACTAGCATATGTAGTGGGGCCGAAAAGATCCATGTGAAGTAATTCAAGTACTCTTGAGGTTGACATGAAAGCTTTATTGGGATGGGTGTTGGCAACTTGCTTGCCGGCTTGACATGCACTGCACAACTTGTCCTTCTCAAACACCACATCCTTCACACCTCTAACCATCTCCTTCTTGACAAGTTTCTTTAAAGTTAACATGCCCACATGAGCTAATCTTCTATGCCAAAGCCAACCCAAAGAACTCTTGGAGAATAGACATGTCTACAACTCGGCTTCATTTGAGGTGAAATCCACTAAGTAGAGGTTGTTGTGCCGAAACCCTTTGAATATCATTGATGAATCTTCAATCTTGGTCACAATCACCTCGGTTGGAGTGAATAGACAATGGAATCCAAGATCACAAAGTTGAACCATGGAAAGCAAGTTGAAGCTTAGAGATTGAACTAGCAAGACATTTGATATTGATTGATCATTTGAGATTGTCACTTTTCCTAGACCTTGAACTTTAGCTTTTGAATTGTCCCCAAAGGTAATCTTGTCTTGCCCTTCACATTCTTCATCAAGTGTGGTGAACATCCGAGAGTCATCGGTCATATGTTGAGTGCAACCACTATCAATCACCCAATGACTTCCACCGGTCTTGTAGTTCACCTACACACAAGCAACTTGGAGTTAATCTTGTTGTTTGGGAACCCACTCAAAGCGGGGCCCCATTGCCTTGGTAACCATCTCCTTTGCAACCCAAAGAACTCTAGCTTGTTCTTCATTGGTGGACCAAGGTGAAAGGTCTAGGAATGGCTAGAGGGGGGGTGAATAGCCTAATTAAATTTTCTACAACAACACTTAGCAAACTTGTTATAATAAAACACGGCGATAAGCAAGTTTGCTCTAGCAATACAAGGGTCGGCAAGCCTCCTATATCAATTCTAGTTACTAGCAAGATATATCCTATGTCACACACAAGGGCTAGACAACTAGAGCTACTAAGCTAAGCTACACAGCCTAAGCTAGAATCTCTACTTTGCAAGAATGAAAGAAAGTAATACAAAGCTAGAGATAGAAGGGTTATACCACCACGAAGGGATGAACCAATAGATAACCAATCACAATATGAATCCTCGGTAGAGACAAGTTTACACAATGATTTTTTATCGAGGTTCACTTGTTTGCCAACAAGCTAGTCCTCGTTGTAGCGATACACCCACTTGGAGGTTCATGCGCTAATTGGCAATCAAAGCCAAACCCGTTCAAGGGTGCCGCACAACCATCACAAGATGGGGATCCCCAAGCTACGCGGAATCCACTAGAGATACCTTTCGCGAATCTCCCGCGGGGTAGGTTCAAGAACCCCTCACAATCCATCGATCGGAGCCAGAGACAATCACCTTCCTCCGCTCAACGATCCTCGTCACACCAAGCCGTCTAGGAGATGGCAATCTCCAAGAATAACAAGAGCTCCGCGATGACGACGATCACCAAGTGCCACTAGTATGCAATCAAAAAAGCAATGCACTTGGATTCACTCTATCTCTCTAGAATATGTCAAATATGTTTAGAGGATGAGTGGTGGAAGCTTCTCAAGCAAGCATAAATGTGCGAGTGAGTAGAATGTGCAAAAGATGCCCCAAAGGGCTGGCCATATCACCTTATATAGCCCACACTCAACACTAGCCGTTTTGCCCCTGAAAAACGCTTTCTGTGCCCACTCCGGACGCACTTTTCACTGGGGGTCCGGACCATCAACAGCGTCCGGACCCTCTTCCAGTCGAGAGCCAACGGCTCTGTTCCAGCCTCCGGTCGCAGGGTCCGGACACACCCAAGGTGCAGTCCGGACCATCACACATGCGTCCGGTCGAGCCTCCGTTTGAACTTGCTTCTTCCCGCGCGCACTGCAGCGCGCCATGTGGCTCCGGACGCACCTGTTCACAGGGTCCGGAGTCACTGCTCCTTGTGTCCGGAAATATTTTCCCGGACGCCCGAGCGCACCCGAGATCTCGCTTGAGCTCCTTAGCACCTCCGGACCCAAGTCCGGTTCATGGTCCGGGCCATCACCCTACGTCCGGACCCTCTTTTTTAGAGAGTTACAGAGAGCGCCAGGCTTCGGACCCGCGTCTGGAGCTCTGCGTCCGGACTCCTCTCCTCAGCCGAGCCAGCTAGGGTATGCCTCCGGACCCATCTCCGATTGTCCGGACCGGCCACATACCCTGCATCCGGACCTCTGTCCGAAGCTCTTTTGGGCTGCCAAACACTTCTCCAACTTCTCCAAGCTTCCAAGAGCCAACACTAAGTGATCCCTACACTTGTGCACGTGTGTTAGCTTTTAGTTCACAATTATCTTGGATTAAGATGGTGTTTCACTTGGTTCAATTGATTTTAATGCAATGCATATGAACCTGGTGGCACATGATAACCGTAATCATACTTAAGAGCTCCCTCCTTGATAGTACGGCTATCTATACTAAATGTGATCACATCCTCTATGATGTCTTGATCACCAAACCGAAAATGGTTCCTAGCAATCACCTTTGCCTTCACACCATTTTCCTTTCCCAACCATGCTAGAGCTTGTGCCATCCACACTTGATCCACCTTGCTTCATCACATGGTATGTACCAACCTATCTCATGATTCACACTTAGAGATCAAGGTTAGTACTTAGGTGGGTTTCATCAATTACTCAAAACCAAAACACATGGGGACTCTCACAAGGAACACTACTAGTGGTCTACCCTTGTGGTCCTTCTTGATGACATAGTGAGCTTCATGAGCAAATGGCCTTGTGTGCTTGGGCAAGGTCTTGGGTGGTTGAGACTTGCAATCATAAAGAAAATGACCCACTTGACCGCACTCAAAGCATCTTCTTGGCTTGGGCTTTGAGTACTCTTGATTGTAGCCATTGTACTTGTTCTTGTAATAATTCTTGGCCTCAATCTCAGCCTTTGCCTTCATGATTTGGTTCTCCTTGAACCCAATGTCGGTCTTGTCATTCTTCATGACGGTGCTCATCAAAAGCTCACTTTGAAGGTTATGACCCTTGTTGAACTTCTCAAAGCCACTTGTAAGCTTTGTCTTGTCATTCTTGAGCTTGAAAATTTCTTCTCTTAGAGAGGTGATCAATGTGATAGCATCCTTGTCTTCTTCTTGAGCCGGCTTGATGACTATAGGCTTGTTAGACTTGAGAGTGATTAGCTCTTCCTTGAGCTTTGAGTTTTCTTCTCTCATCTTGACATAGTCATCATACTTGTCGACTTCGACAACCCTCTTGCCCTTGCACTTGGCACTTTGCTCAAGAGCCACATCATCAATCAAGATATCACAAGAGGTAGCACTATCACACTTAGCACACAGGTTAGTAGCAACATGTGTAGCAAGATCTTGATTAAGCAACATGTTCTTGACTCACGGGGTGGGAGTGACTGACGGTCCGGCTGACACTGGCGGTGCCACTGAAGGGCCACCTGTCTGCTGAGATCCCGTTGCAAATGTATCATCAATTTCTCCCCATGTTTCAACTCTTTTCACTAAGTCTTCTCTAGGGGTTTTACTTCTACCATCTCAAGGTCTAACCAAGGGCTGATAGCAAGGTCTCTAGGACTAGTTGTGACAAGTGTGCATACACCAACATTCCCAAACTCTCCTAGGTCAAGCTACTAACCTCATACCCCCCTTTATAGTACGGTCAAAGAAAAAAAACAAAACCCTAGTCTATGCTTAGTGCCCTTCTCAACCTCATGGCACTAAGAGCTAGTCTAGTCTTCAGCTTGTATCTCCATCCTTTGAAACCGAAACGATTTCCGTCTTGGGGGCATAAATATCCATTAAGCCCATTCAATAAGCATCACTTATGACCTAACTCTAATGACTTTGTCTCTGTAAAACACACGTTAGTCATAGTGATCTAGTATTGTCGTTGATCGCCTAAACACAAGGGACCATGATTCTTCAGGGTGGTCTTAGAGGTCTTGTGAAAGGTGGTGGTGCTCCCTGAGCGGGTGCCGGTGGTCTGAGCTTATCTCCTAAAAACGCTAGATCGTACTTTCTGTGTAATTTCATTGCTTTTGGGTAATGAAATTCGGTTACGACCGTTTTGGAAAAAAAAATGAAATCTAAAATGACACATAGTTAGGCATGAGCGTATGATAAACTTTTGTTGACTTAAAAGATGACAATGAAGAGTCATACCTGATCTATATGGGTTTTTTTTTTCTTTCTAAAAGGCCGCAGCAAAGTCCATGCTTCTCCAGGCCTAATAAAAAAATTAAAGTAAAAAAGAAGCTCACAACTGCATGCGTTCGATATCGTGTCCGTCCTGCGTCTGCTTTGGAGTGTTTAACAATTATTACAGTATTAAACACTAGTACTAGTAATAAACAAGTAGCAATTAGGGCATTCACAAGAGGCAAATCTTTGGGCAAATCTGAGGAGGTTGAAGGTGGGTAGGAAAGGACTCTTGTGTGATGGGTTTTCTTTTTGGTCGTCCGGCCCTGTGCGTGCTTCTCCTTGGAACGGAACGGAACGGAACGGAACGGAACACAACTGAATGGGTCAAAGAAAGGGGCGGGCTCCCAACCAAACCAAAAGAAAGCGTAAGCGCACATGCCAGTGCGGAATCCAAAGGCAAGGATAGTGATTGCGTGCCCTGTCCTGTGCCGTGACAAAGATAAACACAGCTCTTGCAACGGCGTTACATGTGGTGAGGTAGCGCATGATCTAACATGTCAGCTTCAGCCACGTCGTGCGTATCCATGGCGATCAGGAACAAGGATATACTTGCAACAAGTACTCCGTCCATTATTAAAATAATAACTTGTATGTCTTATTTAATATTTTATAATAAATATATTCAGATATAAATGTTACTAACAATTTTAATAAATCTAGTTAAATATAAAAAAGATTGAATTCCTTTAACAGATGAGTAGTTATTTTGGAACATTTCTTTTCTTTTCTTTTTGGACGAAAGATCGTTTTCCCCCTTAAGATGCGTTAGGCAAAGCTTTTGCACCAGTTTCACGCAGCTGATTTTAATTCTCCTATCAAATAGGTCTTGATAAAATAGCTTATCTCTGGAAGCTGTTTGTCAACTTATATCACATGCAAAGTTACTTAGGTGAAGCTAGATGAAGATAAAAAAATACTAGCTTATTTTGGTTTTCTATATGCTCTTTCCATTTACTAAATATATTTTTTAAACAGCTTTAGCTTCACTGCTGAATCTGCTTTATGGAACTGAAGATTCAGAGTTGTACCATACAAGCCTTTAGCGAAGTCATTTCCTTTTCATGTGTGATCTTGTGTTTGCATCTGAGGGGAGAACCCAAGAACCGTAGGTAGTTTCCATCATTTTCAAGATATAAAACGCTAGACTAGAAGATGAAGCTGGGGCACAGTATAGCTTAGCTCGTGAGTCATGGCCTCCTTGGAAGAACTGATTGTGGATAAGGAGGCAAGAGTGAATAATTGGGGTGGGGCCTTGGCCGGCTGTTTATGCTAATGGCCCTGCAACCACCACTCCCCGCCGGTGGAATCCACGCACCTCCCAATCCACTAGATGCACGCACATGTCTCCAATCACTTTGCTGTATTCCAATTCTCCCATCTCCCTTTTCTGGTGCCCTCATCATCGGATAAACGGAGGACCGAATCGAGAATTCGCAAATTTTTCCGATGAACAGTCAAGAGTTTACTTTTGTCCGTCACTGAAAATCTGGTCACCTCCACAATCCAGTTTCAGCATTCAACAGATGCTACTAAAAATGCGCAATTCCGGACGTCTGAAACTTGACTATCATTGTGCAGATGCGTCACAATGAAAAGAAAGACGGCCGTTGCAAAGGCTGACCTGACCGTATGTATCTAAAATTGCATGTGAACAGCAAGCGAGTCAAGCGCCAAGGCCACGGCATTGAGAGTCCAGGCCGCAGTTGCGAGATAACAAGAGACATACCAAAATCTGTTGCCCTTGGTAAATGATTCCTATCAAAGACTGGAAACTGAAGGTAAAAAAGAAGGGATGTACCAAATATTGCTGATTATTCTATCTGGTATCTACAGCTTCCTTTGAAGAAGAAAGAAGAAAAGAACCAGCCGATACAGATCGAGCTACATGTCCACTCTACAATTATCCAGACATGGCTAAACTCTCCTAGTGCAGGAGCTTCACTCATAGTATCAAGTGCAACTCTTGCGACTTCATGGGAAACCCTCCATTGGTTCTATTCAAAAAATAAAGTTTGTTCTAGTCCTGGCAGCTGGTTTCAGCTGCTCTTGAATGAGCATAAACGCATGATCGGACATGGCAGGCATGGCAACAATTCATCAAGTGAGGTAAAAAAACATCACAGAGGAGTTAGCGCCGCCCATTCGCCCAATTCCTAAGGTTATTCCTGGACTTCACCATCGGTTGTCTGTTTTGATGCTTGGGCTTTGGTATGTCACCCAGCTCCATTACTTGTATCGTGCGTTGCCTTTTGGCTGCACAGACAGAAGTATGGAACAATTTAATGAAACTGAAACAGTAGATATCTACTAGTGACAAACAAGGATAATATTGATGAGTGTTAAAATAAAGACACGAACCATTCTCCGCTTCCTGGTAACGCTCCTGGAGCCTTCGCTTTGCTGCTTCCAACTTTCTGTTATTATCCAAACCATCATCATAAACCTTTGCCTTTGCCAACTCTAGCTTGGCACCTGCCGAAGATTGAGTACCGAGCCTGGATTTCTAGAGAAAGGAAAACAGATATGTGAGCCATGAGGTCTTGATCATAGTCAAAACATATGAATGGGTAGCATGTACTTACATCCATCTGGCTTGCCATAGGTTTTCTTTCAATTGCAATGTGATCTCGAGTCTGTTTAGGTTTCATGTCACCAAATGGTCTCTGCTGAGCTGCCTTTAATGGTCTCCCCGGTCCAGATTCATAATTTGAGGGATTAGATTGCTTGTTGAGCACGCCTTGAGGTTTGGCATGCAAACCTGAACTTTGTGGGTTTTGTGGGTTTGCTTGCCTCGGTGGTGGCTCTTGCCTTGCCAATTCTGGCCTCCTGAATTGAACTTTTTCGACAACTCCAGGAGAAGAACGAGGAGGCTCTTGCCTTGCAGCTGTTGAATGGTTTGCAAGTCTCCCGCCATTATTACCCCTCTTGCTTCCAAGGCCCATATCTTTATTATGTCTCAAATCTGCCATCGTATGTGCAACATTAAATATCATAATGTTTAAAACAAGAAATAAGCATGGAAAATTAAGAACTGCTAAATTGTTGTACTCACTTCCATCTTCATCCATTTCATCAAAGAACTTCAGGTCAGGGAGACAAGAGAGGAAAAATAACAAACGCAGAGTCAGATTGTTGTTCAACACCAAACCCAATCGGATGGCAGGAATTAACTATATCAGTACCTCAGAGAGTTGAATAGAAGTGGTCTGGGTAGCAAAGAAGGCCCCTTCGTCCAAAGGTGGAGAAGGAAGCCCTTCTTCTTCTTCTTCATCCACAACAGAAGGATTTGAGGAGCCAGGGGAGTTCTCTACAGATCCAAAAAATAAATATCCATATTAAGCTAAGATGTGAGTCTTCATTTAGAAACTGTTAGATCAACTAAGGTGTCAATGAATTCACTTCAGTTACCTGCCAGGGCAGCATTTGTAGTACTGACCCATTCATCAACTAAGACTTTCCAACCTCTGAAACACAAAACATAATCTCATGTGTCAACAACATTTCCAAGAACACTAACAAGAAGGCATTTCTAATGATTATGTAGCTAAGCTAGATTTGGTTCTTTTAAAGCAACTGTGAAGTAGCCCTAGAGACCAAATTCAGTAAAAAAAAGATGGAACTTACTCAATGAGAGTGCGCACGAGGTGCCGAATCTCTTGTGAGTTGTGTTTCCGCAGCCGATTAACAGCTCTTCCAATCTCAGTAGCCTGCAATGAACAGTCCTAAGATTAAGAAACCAAACAGCCAGAGCAACCAGGTAACCAAACACTGAGACACATCACATAGCTCATGTATGCAATACCCATTTTGTACCTTTAGCGTAGAGACAGACAATTGCATCAACTGCAGCCTCCTCAGTGATTCGAACAAAGTGGCATCCGACTGTAGAAACATCACGTTTTAGGTTAGACGAAATCGAAGTTACAAACTTCAGCAATTGAAGAAGTGAAGAAATGAGGCAGTACATGGTCTTCCTTGTGCAAGAGCAGTTCCTTGATGCGGACGACCTCGCCGACGATCTGTGACTCCTCGTCGATCTCATTGGTGAGTGCCTCAAGCTCCTCAGCTTCGTGGTCTTCTTCTGTGTCGTGCCGCTGCTCATCTTCGTGCTGTTGGTCGTCGTCTTCGTCATCATCATCATCGTAGCTGTGGCCGTAGTTGCTCGCCGCGGCGCGGCGGAGGCGTTCGTCGTCAGAGTCAGAGTCAGAGTCCTCATCGCCGAGGCCATGGCCGCCGCCGCCGTGTGCACCGTTGCTGCTGCTGTCGACCTTGCACTCCTTCTCGGCGACGCGGCGCACGCTGCCCTTGTCCTCCTCAACGGGGGTGGCCGGTGTGGTGGACGCCGCGGCGCTGCCGAAGGACGGCGGCGCCGGTGGGGCGGCGTCGCGGCGGAGCGTGGTGAAGAGCCTCTCGGCGATGCGGTCGCGGCGGTGCAGGAGCTCCCGCGGCGCGTCGGCCGCCGCCACGAGGATGGCGTTCTCGATCACGTCGCAGATGCCGGCGCCGGCGCCACGGAAGAAGTCGCGCCACCGATCCAGCCCGTCGGCCATCGCAGTGGCCGCCGCCGCCGCCGCCGCCGGTGCCCGCGGGGCCTCCGTGGGAAGACCTCCCAAGATCGGCCTCCCCCGACCGCGATTCCCAGCACAACCAAGAACCGAGGATGCTCCCCTTCCCGCTTCTATCTTTTCTTTCTTCTTCTTGCTTATCAGATTAATTACGCCGCGCGCGCGCACCAGCACCAAGAATCCAATCTCTCCCGCCCGTCCAACGGCGAATCAGATTCCCCCGAATCCGCGGCGGGTGCAGAATCACCAACCAATCAATCGAGGAACAGCAAGAAGAGAGCGAATCCGGAGGCGGAAGGAATCGATCGACGAAGAGGAAGAAACCAGCGTCACCTTCCTTGGCCCCCACGGTCCCCGTTCCTTGACGGTTTCAACAACCCCTCACCCTGAGCACAGCACAGCGCGGCGCGGTGGTAGCCTAACCAAAGGAGCAAATCTTATCTGGCCTGGCTGGCTGACCCCTGCGGAAGGAGGAAGCGGGGAGGAAAGCCAGCAAGGTGAAGTTGAGGAGAGGGGGCTGACGAGACGGGCAGCGGATAGGGACGGTGATGGCAGGGTACGCAAACCCACGAGACCTACGCGGCCACCAAACACCAGCAACTACTCCTCCCTCCCATGGTCCATGCCTCGCCACCACTAGCAGCTGGAATTGCAGTAACAAACTGCGCGTTCGTGGCGTCAGTGGTCACCGCCGCCCGCACTCCGTTTCCTGCACCTTTCTTCTGTACTATAGTGGAGTAGAAGCTCTTTCTCTCTCTCTCTCTTTTTTACCAGAAGAAGCGAAGGGCAGGACCGGGCCGTGCTCGGGATGGCGGAAATGCGCTGGGGGAAAGAGACGACAGAGGAGAGGAGAAGGGAGATGGGTGAGACGCGGCGGCCTCGTGTGGCTGCTTCTTGTTGCTTTGACCCTGTCGACTCGGGCGTCGGAGGGCGTCCTTTACGTTTGCTCTCTTTTTTCTTTCCTGTGTGGAGCAGTGCTCCTAATTAATTACTACTCCTAGTACTTGATAGTTGGCACTTGTTTAATGCAGGTTTCCAAATAAAGTTTGGCCAACTAAAATTTCAAAAATAAACTTTAACCAGTTAAGAGATCTTCCAACTAAATTTTAGTTAGGTGTTTAAATGCGCCAGCTAATACACTCAGCTAAACTTTGGCTGGAGTTTTAGTTAGGCTGCTTGATGCATGACAGATAAAATTAGCTAGATAAAGTGTAGTTGGTGTATCCAAACAGACCTTTAGTCATCTTTAAAATTCCAAAATTTTACAAGATTTTTCATCACATCGAATCTTTGAACCCATATACGAAGAATTAACTAATTGCACAATTTGTTTGTAATTTGCGAGATAAATCTTTTAAGTCTAATTACTCTATAATTAGATAATAATTATCGAATACAAATAAAAGTGTTATAGTGTCAAAAAAAATTGCATCTACACAAGGCGTTGATCTCATAAAGTCACATGGTGATTTTCCATGATTATAGTTTTGTTGCATATCTGGATTATTTACTATTTGGAACGTATCTTTGTTGATCCATAATTGTAAAGACATTTCTCAGTAAATGCGAATGAAGCACCAAAGTTTTTCTAGCGCTGCACTGCATGTGAAATAGATGGAGCAGGGGAGTGGGATAGGGATGGATGACCTGTTTGGTATAGCTTAAAATTTGTTATTGATATTTGTGCTATTCTTTTATATGTCGTGTTATTGTTATCATAAGTCAAACATTTTAACCTTTAACCATCAATATTAGATAATCCATATAGTTTCACTATTTATAAGTCATATATTGTACAAGTATATTTGACATGGTGAATCTAAAAACGTGAAACTTCTATTGTTAACATGTGCATTCTTTTTCTTTTGAAATTAATGGTGAAAGTTTAAACTATTTAGCTTAGAACAAAACTAATAGACATATAAGAAAAGAACAAAGAGAGTAAAACTAGAAGCCAAATCTCATATTATTTTAGCTTTTTCTAACCATGCTTCTCCTCGTAACCTCATTTTTATACAAAACGTAGAAACTAGATTAGAGCAACTTATTTTGGTGGTTCTTCGTTTGTACAACTTTTCAGAAACCTCCTTTTCTAACCGCTCTACCAAACATGAAATAGTCTATAATAAGGTTCCACTTTGACTAACATTATTATATACAAAGTTACAAACACAGTGCTATAGTATATTGGGACAATTATATACTGTGAGTGTGGTTTAGAAAGTTATAGTTAACTAAAAGATAAAAAAAAATCATAGAACAATCTTAAATGAACTTTTATTTAGATTAGCAAATATATCCATACATTCTAACGATCATATAAAACAATTTTTGTTAGGATAAATTGAGCTTAGTCCAACCTTTATATAATTAAATAAATTATAACGTCCATAAAAGAAACTGAAAAGATGTTGACTCAATTAAATAGGTGATTATTCTATGCAATTGTTTGGCATTTAGGAAAGATGGGAGACAAGACACACACTCGCGCGCGCTGTGCCGTGGACAGGCTCATGCAGCCAATCCATGAGATGAGCGGTGTGATGATGCTAGTGGAGGTTTTGCAGCTCCAAACTTAAAAGAAGGATAATAAGGGCACCACAGACTGAGATAGTGAAAAGAGCGAGAGATGCAAGAAAACAATTTCCACTCTTTAATTAATATTGAATTTCCAAAACCTTAGCGACTATTTTTCAATCAAACAACTACAATAAATAACGAAAGAAATGCTTCAACGATCTTGTTTATCTTGCAGTTAGCACCTTGATTGCAGCATCTTGGCTATTCCACGGATAGATACCCCATTTCAGAAGTGACATGTGTTTCTTGCTTTTCTTGAGAGGGAATTCGTCTTTGTATTTTGACTCTGTGCAGTGCAGTGCATGTAACGTCTTCCACCAGTAGTGGGAGGGTAGTGGCTAGCGTTGGATGCGGGGTTCATTTTTTTTAATCATTTTTCTATATGTTATGCGGGGTTTCCATTTGGAGTGGCTGCTAGGATAGCTGAAGGGGCACCCGGTTATCCTTTTCAGTTTCCTGTAGAACATCTCGAAGAGACTAGCTAAATTTTTCTCTAAAATTAAATTTAGTTATTGTTAAAGAAAAAACGTCTCCAACAAATTATCTAAATGACTCTTCAAATTTAGTGAGATTCTCTATCTCACCTAATTCGCTCTCTACTTTTAGATAGCCTACCTCATTAGCTATCCAACTTTTAGTTTTACAGAGTCTGTTGGAGTATTCTCATATTATCCATTTTAGAGAACAACAAAATCATTAAATTTAGCTAATCAGTTTAGCTATTTTCTTGGAGATGCTCTAATAAGGTGTCTTCATGCAGCAGAAATAAAAAGGAAAGCGGAATATAAGAAAGAGAAAATCAAGTGGATCTTCAAGTTACTAAACGAAGATGGAATTTGGCAACAACTTCTTAAGAATAAGTATTTAAGAAATAAAACGATGACACAGGTTGAACATATGTCAGGGGACTCACAGTTCTGGACTGGCCTTATGAAGGTCAAGAGGGAGTTCCTGTCTTTGGATAGGTTTGACTTGGGGGATGGAGCACAAGCACATTTCTGGGAAGACTCGTGGGTGACACCGCAACCTCTCAAGAACATATTTCCATCTTTGTATAATATTGTGAGGAAGAAGAGCGCTACTGTTAAGACAGTACTGTCGACGACTCCGTTAAATATCGCTTTCAGGAGATCTTTAATCGGGATTAATTTACACGCATGGCATGTTATTGTTGCCATGGTGGCAGATGTTAATCTGGCTAATCGTCCGGATCGATTTCTATGGGGGGCAACGTCAGGACGGGTTGTTTTCGGTTCACTCTATGTATAGGGTGTGTTTAGACACAGTTGCGTTACCTCATAATTTATTAATTTGGAAATTAAAACTTCCCTTAAAGATTAAGGTTTTTCTATGGTACCTGTACAGGGGAGTAATTTTAACAAAAGATAATTTAGCTAGACGACATTAGCAAGGAGACAGGAAGTGTTATTCTTGTTCGTCTAATGAATCTATTCATCACCTGTTCTTTGATTGTCATTATGCCAAATTTATATGAAGATTGATTCAATTCTGTTTTAATCTAAACACCCCCCAACAAGTGTGCAGAACTTGTTCTCAGGTTGGGGGAGTGGGTTGAATAGAAAATTAAAGTTACAGATGCTTGTGGGAGCAAGTGCGATATGTTAGGTGTTGTGGTTATCTCGAAATACATTTGTGTTTGATAAGGCCATAGCACCATCTTATTTGCAGGTTATTTTCAAGGAGACATATTGGATACGGCACCGGACGCTACTACAGAAGGAACATGATCGCCGACTCATGCAGGATGGATGCAGGTTCCTTGAGTGAGTAGCAATGCAGATTTTTGGTCAGCATGGCTGGAGTTTCAGGAATAGACTTGAGTGATAGTCGACATTGTTTTATCGAACTTTTCTAGCTTTGTTTCAGAACTTTGTTTTTTTTAATTCCTTAGACTCTGGATTAGTCTATCGCTCTGTAAATTTGAACTGCCACATGCATTAGTCGATGCAGGGGCTGGGATATTAATATATTCCCTTTTCTAAAAAAACGCTACAATAAATAATGTGATTTTGGGTCAGAGTTAGGCTTTCCAACAAAGCTGGGTTGGTGCTTTTCATTGAAAGACAAATAGTGTTCAGATGGCTAACTTCGGATGATTTAATGGTGTTTTGTATTCGTAAGAGAGAATAATCTAAAAGATGGCTAATAAGTCGGTTGACAAATAATATGATTTCCCCAGGTCGAAATAGGCGTGAAATTGTGTATCAATGTGCCACAATGCGAATCACACGGCCGCAGCCAGCGGGCGAGAAGCTCAACACTTATTACCCGTTAGCTCCATCGTAGTGGTGAGAAATTTGGCGTAGGCAGTGGACTTCCGATTTGCTGTTGTGCTGCACACAGACTTGGACTCCTTGTTCGCCCCCGCAACACAAACATCCAAATTCTAGTGCAATGGGTGCAGGCCGGTGCGAAACACCTATGTGTTTTCCTACAATGAGTAAGAAAAAACTAGTGGTGTTGTATCGGGGAGGGCATGAGATCCATTTCAATTACTAACCTAATCCCTTGTACAAAGACGTGCTATTTTTTTTTTTTTTTGGGTGATGAAAAAAAATCAGACTAGAAGCTGCGGACCGCACCAAAACCGTGTGAGGACCGGGAAGAGGCATGGCCCGAGCGGGGCCGGGCCGGTCGTGAGTCGTGACCGGGAGCAGAGCATGTGTTTCCCATTCCGGATTTTTCTTTTCATCAGGCGAAAAGGGTGGGTTGGGACTAGGATTAGGATATCCAAAACAAGCAGACAAAGCAGGTGCCGAACCAATCCGACTCCGTCATGCGCGCGTGCATAGTGACGGAGGGGAGCCCACGGTGAGGGAGCGGGTTCGGGCGGAACCGAGCCGCCGACCAACCAAACGAAACTGCTCCGAGCGGGAGGGGACGGGGACAAACCGGGCCCGAACCGGCGAAGCAGCCGAAACCGCAGCGTCGGCGGCAGTGACCTCAAGTGCAGCGCGGGCCTGCTCAGCTGACAGCTGTATACTCCTACTGCTACTCAACTCAGCAACCGCGTGTGTGCTCATCTGAAAGGGAAGGGTCCTGGAAAGCAGAAACGGTCACGCAGCCTGGCACGTCGCACGTGCATTAGAGCTTGGGAATTTTTTGGAGCTAGTGCACACGAAAATACTCCTGTATATTCAACTTTTGTTAATCTCCCAGGCTGAAGTTTTCTGCATTCTATTCTGAAAAAAAAAACTTTTCTGCATTCCCATCCTCTTCGCCCAGAGTTCTACTTGTACACAGCACACATGAATCTTCCCTTGCAGGATATATCCAACAGAAAGACTGTAGTCGACGACGCACAAAACAAATGAAAGAGTGTCACGGAGGGTCGGAGACCAAGCTCAGTTTCGTCTCTGCGAACGCCAACCGATGTAAGGTTTGATCCGAACCGATGTAAAATGTCCACGGAGGGACGTCATATGCCGTTGATGCACTTGTGACAGGATTTCTGTGTTCAGGGATTATTAGGGGTGTATTTGGATCCATCCAAAAAAGTTTAGCTAGCTAAAATAAAAGCAAAATTGTAGCCAGCTAATTAGTAGACTTAGCTAAGTTTTAGCTGTCTTGAGCTGGGTTGAAACCGCTAAATTTTACTAAGTTTTAGCTGGTCTTTTAGCTGAGTTATTTGGATCCTTAACAGTAAAATTTAGCCTGCTAAATTTTAGCTGGTGGATACAAACATACCCAATCGTCAGTCATGACGATTCTGTAATCACCAAAAGATTGGCGTCATTCAGCTAATCAAAACTAATCTCTCTCGCCCTGCGACCTAAAATAATAGAATCACCATAGTTTGGCCAAAATGCCAACTGTTGCTTTCCCGAAAATGAATAAAAGGAAGCACGTAGGACATGACAGCTTATACAGGATTACAGCTAAGGTATCCAGTCCAGAGACAGCAGATGAGAATGAGATGAATGGACTTGTTGCAACCTCCAAGTTTTACTTGTTTTAATCGGACGCGAGTTTGACCGTTCTCGAGTTCCATCTTGGCCTCCACAGAACAGTTGCGAGGCCAGTTTTTAGGACAGCAACGTTGACCTGACCCAACTGACATTTTCGAAGCAAGTAACAGCTCGAGATAAACAATCGACCTCAATTGGAAACAGTGTTCAAATACACGCAACAATGTAGAGTTACGCGCGACACACGTACAGTAAGAAAATGCTATTGGGACTTGGGAGACATACTGAAGTTAGAGTCTACCGAAGTACCGAGTCGTATCAAAATAAATTAGGCACGTCAAGTCAATTAGGTTAGGTAAAATGATATTCATTCAAAGGCTAAACGGGCAGTTTCACAACTCACAAGCACCAGTTTGTCCCTCGTTCCAAAGTCAGGTAAGCAAACCCATGTTGACCAACGCAGTGAGACTGAATTTCAAAGTACCAACCCAAATGGTAAAAGAAACGGAACTGATGATTCAGGTGCGACATTTAGCTTTACTGAAGGTGACACACTGACATAGGTGTATGCAAAAAGACTACAACTTTTGTTTAGATAAAGCTGTACCCATTCAACTAACTGATAACTAAATAAGTATAACATAACAGATCAAATTGCTTCACCAGGAAACAACAGCGCGCATCTATATTGGAGTCATGGGACCACGCCTCAAAGGAGGATTATTTCTGCGTCCTTGGATGCTCTTCTCATCTTCAGGAGACGTTTGAGGGATTCTTTGTCCAGTTTGTTGTTGTCTTCTATTTGCGCACTTCTAAGTACAGGTGCATCTTTAAGCAAAAGTTTCAAGAAGCCTGACTCTGCACAGTTACCAGTAAAGTTGTTCATAACAACTGTATAGAGGTTCTTGAAGAGACAATCCTGGTGATCAACTGAGTCCCAGAAATTTGAGGTGGGTGCAGAATAGCCCCTGTGCATAAGCTGCAAAGTGAAAAAATGTTAAGGAAAGATGGAGAATCATGAGATGTCGCAAGGTGAGGATTTTCACCAGCCGTACCTGTAGCTCCATGCGTCGCAGGTTGGGAGCAATTTGAAACAAACAGTGAGCAGCGTTTGCTTCCTTCAGGTTACCAAGGTCAAGCTCCAGGGTTATCTCCGTCAGCCGATTTAACAATCTTGGTAGTTTACCAGGCACGATTCCATGCGCTGCACACTGTAAAGTAGCAAGGTGTCACCTAACATATGACTCAATGGTGAGATAATAAAAAAAAATCAGGGTATGCACTGTGGCAGCTTCTCTGTTCATACCTCAAAAGCGTGCCCGAGTAATGAAATATTTTCAATGTCTAAAAGAGAACCAATGAATTGAGAAAGGTTGAAGTTGGACCCAGCCCTTGGGACATAACCAGTGTTAACTCGGAGGTTAATCACTGCTGAAGAGACATGTGGCGTAACAAGATTGAGATGTTTAAACATGCCATCAACTCTTAGGACTTTGAGCTTTGTTGAGTGGATAGTGATATCAGCGAAGCTGAGCAACCTAGAGAGAATAAGTTCCTCTAAGTTCGGGCAGCTTGCTACTAATTCCCCAATATTGTTTTCCGTTGCACAGAACTCAACAAAATGAAGGGTATGCATTCGCTTAAAGCCTGTAAACAAAGGTGGCAACTGAAATATACAACCTTGCAGGCAAGCATATTCCAATTGGACACATGAGAAAAAAGAAGAAGGAATTTTGTAATTCCTCCATATCCTTGTCTTAATTTGAATTTCTTTAATTCCATTTCTTGACAGCATAAGCATCCACCTGTGGATGTGTCCTCCAGGGGAAAACATATGAACCTTACGGGCATTCATTTCAAATTTCAGAATAGGGCCATTATGGAGGGATAGAAACGTAATGACGAAGTTGACAAATCTGTGACTGTCACAATCTTCATTACCATTGACTAAAGAAAAATCATCTTCCCTGAACATCAATTCAGTCATTGAAGCCCATGTGTATCTCCATTTCCTTGACAAGAGACATGTTCTTACAGCTTCTTTTATTGGCAAACAGCAGAGAATTTTGTCTTTGATAACATCAGGTAGATTACTGATGATATCAGCATTTCCAACAGATTTATGTCTTTTCTTTTGAGAACCTCCATGATCCATTGGGCATACTTCTATTGTGGGAACCTGCACTTGCAATGTGATAAAAACAACTCATAAATATCTAAATCTAACACATGAAGCCTATTATCTATGACAATAAAAACAGATAAGACCCATATGAAATTACTACAGGATACTTCAATCAGTTTGAGTTAAGCACAAGGTTTTACATTGTAATATCTGTGTCATCACTGTGAGCATTGTTTTTGAGGTGTTGCTGTGTCCTATGGTGCAAGGGCTATGCCTGGACGTCTAGGTGCCCTTTAGGCAACGCCTTAGGGAATATGACAATAAAACCTTGTAGCATCCGTGGCGCCAGGGTACACATGGACACCAAGGTGGTGACTTTAAAACTATGACTGCAAGGTCCAACAAAGCTTATCAGAGAGATAGTAGAGCTTATAGCAGTCCATGGGCAGCCCAAGATCTTTGTTATGAGCTTAGGTTGTGCCAAACCCAATGTCAGAAGCTCAAGACTCAGTTTGAGCTAGATGTTTGATGCAAATACACCTGGTCTAAGCCCAAACTAACATGAAATCACAAACTTTTTTTATATGAATCTGTGTACACTCCATTATGGGACAAATAATTTCTATTGGGAAGAAAAAACTATCTCAAGCTTAGAAACCAACATTATAAACCTGGGGCATGTTCAAGATTATGTTTTTAGTTTATAAAGTTAGGATTGGTTGTGGCTTGAATGCTTTATAGCACAGAAGATTCCTGGCACAACAAATTCTTTTAGGTACTAAACTAATGTGTATCCTTTTTAAAGCTTGATACATATAACATATTTAAGTGCTGTTCGGTTAGTGCATTGTAAACACAAACATAAAGGGAAATGAATACCGCTGCAGCCTGAAGAAAGTAATCAAATACATGGCTTGTTTGGTCCATGTGAGGTAATGTTGCTGGCAACAGGATGCGTTTGTGGTAGGATGTGGGCGGTAGGGGCATTGTATACGGGTCACGCCATGAGCCAAATACAGCACAGCCAAACCAAATGGAAATTAATGGTAGTGGGTACCATTGTGAACCGTTTACAGTGCAAAATAGCCCAACCAAACCTTATCTCTTCTCTTATCTATCTCTACACCTAAAAATCATCTACCTGGTGATACCAAAAATGTGTACTATCCAGTCAGGAAGACTACAAAAGACTAGACTACCAAATGCATATACTATCCGAACACCGTTCCGCACCGCATCTGAAATCCAAAATCGCGGCCAGTATAAAGCATAGATGGCTGATGTGAGTCACCTACGTCTACATAGTCGCGTCGGAGCCAATTATGCAGAGTTCGCATCGGGACGGTTGGCAACCTCACATTATTTATAATTCCAAAGGCACCCATAGGTTGATGTACGTAGCAACAACACAAGCAAGTGGAAACAACATTTACTAAGTTCAGTAAAAAAATCATGATCCCAGTGCAAAGCACGGGCATTTACATAGTATTAATTGAATACAATAAAATCACTATCCAGAATATATTTAGTCCAAGATGCATTAACTATAAATGGAAGAATCATAAAAAATAGAACTTATTGATATATATGAAGATACATAGGTTTGTATCTCTTATGACAACACTTGTTATTTTAATTAGAGAAAAATTGCAGAACTGGTCTTACAAAAATTACAGAGCAGAATCTAATTGGAATTAAGTCTAAATATGAATGCACATTATAAAGTGAGAAAGAGAAGTAAAAAATTTTGTACATGTCATGAAGTGTGCTATAGTTATGCCCATGAATCTTTTAGGTATAGCATTGCTTTCAAAGTTTTAACATAGCTATAGCTATTTAAGCACTAACCATGTCAATGCATCATTGAACAGCACTGTTACAAGACAAAATTTAGCAGCTTATGTCTTCAGCTGACCAAAATGCGTAAGTCTGAATTGCTTTAGTACTCCCTCTATAAAAAAATTTGTCCGTACATTCTATACTAGACTATTATTCTATACATGTCGTATCTACAAAGAAGCAGTATTCCACATGCAATCAGATGGAGGATTTGATAGATGTGTAAAAATAAGATATTAACGTGCACTTTAAGTTGAAATGCAACAAAAGAGAAATGAAGATCAAGTACTTCAGTCGGCAGTAGTTTTAGGCTCAGCCATTATGCTCTTTCAATTAGCCAATCATATGAATACTTTGAACTACTAAAAATAGGACGACAAGAAAACAACTCTAATCTAAACCAAGTTTGCCTCAATGGTTTATCCTTCTAAATAAATAAATAAATAATCTCCAAATGGCTTACCCATTATTGCACCAAGAACGAGAGAACTAGAGATGCCATGGAAATGTATTAACTACTCGTATTGACCAAGAGATCATTTGTACACGATATGAAATGCAAGTGTACTTGTGCTCAAAAGTCAAAACTTCGGGCAGGAAAACGACCCTGCTTCACACCCCACCCTCAACACAAACACAGAAACAGGACACACCTGTTGGCCCCGTCTTTCGTACGGGTATCAGGGGAGATATATTATCGAATCCTGTTTAGCGACTCTCTTAAGATATTAAAAATCCATATAGGGTGGTAGATTATTGGGATGGGAAGTGCTGCTCTAAGGCGAGGGGCAGGGCAGAGACTAATGAGACGCGACGAGAGGCCCAAGCGACTGGTAAGACAATGGCGGAAGACGACGGCATCTTACCTCGCCTGGAATTTGGGGTTCAGGCTCGGCTGCCCCCGATCTCGTCCTTGCACCGGCACAAGCAAGTTGGTTTCGGCCCCTTCCTTCGCTGTCGTGGTATCCGGCGCCGCCGTCGAGAATCCGCAGGGTAGGTCGGGGCAGGAGATCGGCGCCTCTAATGCGTAGCTGGACTGCGACCGGGCGGGATTAACTGTGGGCAGGCCGGGGCAATCGACGAAAACTCCTGCCGCGATGCACAGACTAGCCGGCCCGGTTATCCGCCGGGGATCCCAAACGGGGAGCGGAGGAGAAATCACGGTGAGGGCGTGGCACCGCACCGCTCCCCGCCGGCGTCTCCTAGGTGCCGGATTGGTTGTGGGGTTTTCTCGTCGAATTGCAACGGGCGGCGAACGTTCTCGGGTTGTGGCCTGTGGTGAGGTGAGGGGCACAAGCGCGAGAAGCCCGTGCGGTGGTCGCTGGCGACGCTGGGCTGGAGCCGCGTGCAAGAGAGCTCGGCCCAGAATGTATTTGAGCCTGATCAAGCCCATTTGCGCGTCCAATCGCGTGTTGAAGCCATGGAGCAACTCGGCCTGGCTGCAGCTCGATGGCAGTCTGTGGGAGAGAAAGGTTGGCTGGTCGTGGCCCATATGTCTTTTCCTTATGTCTATTTTCTCTTAAAAATGCAATAAATTTCTTGTGCCTAGTCTGTGTTCAGTATTGTGTTTCTTGCAATGAGATCTATGGTACAAGATACATGATAACATATTTCAAGACATATTTTATATAGTAAGAACTTACTCCGTCCCTAAAATGGCTCAGATAGTTAATAATAAACGGCATGTTCGTTTGGCCGTTTCTCTGTGGCTGATAAGTCAACTGATGTCGTTTTTAGCTAAGACAAAAGCACGTTTCGGTGACTGATAAGCCGGCTGATAAGCCAAGCGAACAGGGTGAATTATGGATACATTATATATGAATGAAGCATGGAACATAGATATATAATATTATATTATATTATATTATATTATATTATATTATTACACATGTATAATGTATATATGTTAGCACATATTAATTTTTCTATTAATTTAATGTTTATGAATATGTTACTTTTGTATTGTCTCTACAAGACGAAAGCGGGGACAAGCTCTTGCATGGGATTGGGCCACGTCACACGAAATTTCTCAGCCGCAAGATAGCAAACAAACGGCTTTTACAAGAGCTTAACCAGGATAAGTAAAGTGCCTTCTAGAAAAAGCTAGCTTCTTCATCCCGTCATTATTTTATTTCTTCCTGATCCGGCTCCTCCCGCGCCGTTCTTCTTCTGCTCCAGCTCGGTCCGTCTCCCTCCGCCTCCCCCAAGCCTGCTCCACGTCCTCCAGCTCCATAGCTCGGCCCCCGTCCTCCGCCTCCCCTAAGACTGCTCCACGTCCTCCAGCTCTATAGCTCGGCCCCCCCTCCATTATCTCCCTCCCCAGATCTGTTGCACGCCGCCGCACTTGCTTATTAGGATCCTTCCAGTTATGAAAGTCAAGTTCTTGGACTGTTAGTGAACTGTGGTATTTCTGTTTCACTCTATATTGGTCTATTACCATGTAAAGTTCTTTGGCTGATCAAATCTATGTAATGGTATTTTTTCATAAATTTAAGAACTTGATATGTTGAGGCAGTCAATATACTTTCTAAAATTTTGTTGCGATAAATTGCAGAACTCTTAAAAAATTCCACTATGCTATATTTCTACATATACTCTCGTTTATTTTGAAATTAGGCACTACCTACTCAAATATAACATAAAGAAGTTGATATATCGGACCTAACAATGGGCTGGCGCGGCTCGCCATTTTTTCTAGTAAATATTCTAAATCTCACCCAGCATCACGAAAATACTGAATAATACTGACGTGCAGCTACTAAACAATACTAAATTCAGTATAACATTGTTGCCATCCAATTTGCATGATTGCATCGTGTTTGTCCTGATTTAGGATCATTCCGGTGGGTGTGACTATAAGCCCACCTACTTTTATATATAATTGTGATTATGATCGATTTAAGGTGTGTAACTTATGTCCTCTCTAGTTTACAGCCTGTTGTGGTTAAAGGCCGCAACATACTAATGACCAAGTATCAGGACAAGTTGATGCTGTTTTTTTATCTTTTAACATCACCTCACATAATGTGTAAATTGATGTCTGGTTAGGAGATAAAATGTTTCAACACCGATTTAAAGGACACACCCACATTTTTAGTATCCATCAATCTACGAAAATGATGTGCTCTGTTCGGTCAGATAGATTTACTGTAGCTGCGGCTCATCCGTAAGACTGATTTGTTATAAGAGAAAAAAAAAATATTTCTTTGGTTGCTGCAAAGGTAGAAAATCGTGCCGCGTGCAAGACTTCCAAAGCTACAGCGTCCCGAGTCGGTCAACGGATGCGTCCGATTAAGGTTCCATAGAGGCTCGACTCGCGTCGAACGCTGCGACGGACGCTAGGGTGAAACCATAGCAGCGTCCGTCAGCAGTACAGTAAGGTTCGAGAGAGGCTCAACTTGCGACGGACGCGTCCGTTGTAGCGTCCGACGTCCGTCGTTATCGGCTCTAGCATCCGTCGCCCAGAAGAGAGCTCTCTTAACTCTGTTTTTCGTCGCAATCATATGAAAGTTGTTCTAGGCTATCTTACGGTCACCATAGGCTTGCTTAGAGCTAAGGTTGTCAAGTGTGCACCACACCTAAGTCAAGAAGCTCTCCTAAATCAAGCTACTCGTCCAAACCCCTCTTGATAGTATGATCAAAAATCAAATAAAGTCATATCTATACTAAGTGTCATTAATCTCCTTATGACACTTAGACATTTCACTTTAAGGTCTTTATCCTGTCTTTTTAAATCCGAAACGATATCCATCTTAAGGGCAATAGGTAATCATTTGATGTTCATTCACATTTGTCACTCCTCTGTAAAACACACTAGTCATAATAACATTTTAATATCGTTAATCACCGAAACCACTAAAGCCCTAAGCGTGGTGACCTCCGCCGCAAGCGGCGCTGAAGGCTGCGCACGGTCTTTGCCCTGCCGCCGCAAGACGCACAGGCTAGCTCCATCGCATCGTAGGCTGCACACGGCGCGAGCTCCACCGGCCACCGTGAGCCACTGAGCCGCGTATGCTGCCTCCACCGGTCCGCCACTGCGCCCCTGCCGCCGAGAGCCACACGGGTGAGCGAATGCTATCTGAACAGAGTGCTCTTGACCTCATCTCTCATTTTTTTATTTAATAATTATCTCTCAATTTTGCAGGACATGACGTGATCTACCTAACGCTGTGGTGTACAATTTGTCTGCGCAGAAGATGCGTTATGAAAGTTATTTGAATGGTACTATACGACTTGCATATATGAACTTGATCATATCTATCAGTGAACTTCTATCCTATTTGTTAATGAAATTTTAGTCTATCTGTTATCTGAATTGAACCTGCACTTGCTAGCTATTAGTTGTCTAAAATTTTATCTTATCTGTCAGAGATGATCAACTAATATCAGTTGTCTGAATGTGAACCTGCACTTGCTATCTGAATGTGAAATTTTATCTTATCCGTCAGAAAATGAGGCACTTGCTATTTCAATGTGAACTCCCACTGTTTTCAGTTATCTGAATGTGAGCACTGTTTTCAGTTATATGAAACTGTGTTTTTTATTAGCAATCTAAAACTGTGTTTAACTGTTTATAATGAAATTGAAAGGTCTCCACCTGAACACTCTGAGCCATCACTATTGTCAAGTTCAGTTTCTTATTATCAAACTTGCAGGGAATGAAGGAATAAGGTTTGCAGGACACATTCTTTGTGAATTTTATAGTGCATCTTCTTAGTAGAGATGGGCACATGGATCTCAGACGGTAGTGAAATTATTATGACCGATTTGGTCTATAGTAGGAGGAGGCCCATTAGTGGCTAATAAGCCGCATGGGTTACGGATAGGGGTTAAGCCCATACTATTATTTAGTATTTATTTCTGTTATTTCCGTGAGGTTATAAATAGCAATTGTAAGACACTTGGATAATTAAGCAGAGAATATATCTATTCTCTCGGCTTCCCCACGGGAGCCGAGACTCCAGCCCTAGCCGCCGCCTCCTGCCTCGCGCGCAACAGCAGCCACGGCGCCCCTGCGCCGTGTGTCCTCCAAGCCTCGTCCAGCACCCTCGCATCCCTACTTCCTCCGTTCCTCGAAGCCTAGAGGGCACAACCCTATCAACCTGGTATCAGCCATGTAGATCTCGCCATCTTCATCCTCCGCGCCTCCGCTGGGCGCTACTGATCCGCCGCCCACATCCACGACGACAGCGACCACGACAGCCCTGACGCCGCTGACCTCCTTGCAGGCGGCCACGCTGTCCGCGCCACGGGCCATCTTCACGCCGGAGCAAACGACGACGGCGATCGTCGAACTCAGCGTCGGCATGGCCGAGATGCGTCTCACGATGCAGTCCGTCCTCGGCTTCCTCAACCCGCACAGGCCGGCGTACGGGCCGCCGCCGTTCCTCCAACCGCCGCAGCAGCTGCCGTCGCTCACCTACCACCAGGGGGTGACCACCGAGCCCGGCACGTCATCATCCACGTTCGCGCCGCCGCCGCCGTCTACCGGCGTTCCCATACACATGCTCCGCTTTCTGCCGTCGTCGTCCCCAATCCCGGCCTGGGCGCTGGGCACCTCTGATGCCCCTGCTACGACGGCACCGACTAGGACTCACGTGCCCATCGTCTCCTCCACCGCACCGGGGTTCAGCCACGGGGGACCGAGGGCGTCGGGCACTCTGTACGGCGGGGTGGACGGCACGCTCTACCCAGACATCATGGGGCGGCCATCAGGCGCCAACACGGGCTAGGACGAGCCCGCCCCCGAGGGATCCTTCCCTGCAGCCGCTCCGGATACTATGCCTCCGCGCTTCCACAAGCTGGACTTCACGATGTACGACGGCTCCGTTGACCCGCTGAACTGGCTCACGCACTGTGAGCAATTTTTCCGGGGCCAGTTCACGCCGGCATCACAACGCACCTGGCTGGCGTCCTACCACCTCACCGGCGATGCACAGACGTGGTACTACGCCCTCGAGCTAGACGAGGGGATGCCGCCCTGGGAACGCTTCAAGGAATTGTGTCGCCTACGCTTCGGGGCACCCATCCACGGCACCCGCCTCGCGGAGCTGGGGCGCCTGCCGTTCCAATCTACAGTGGTCGAGTTCGCGGGACGCTTCCAGGCGATCTTGGCACACGCCCGCGACATATCCACCCGCTAGAAGGTCGGGCTCTTCGTGAGCGGCCTTCCGGATCACATCCGCGTCGACGTGGAGCTGCGCGACCCCGACAACCTGCAGACGGCCATGTTCTTGGCACGGGCCTTCGAGCGTCGGTCCGAGGCCGTGGCGGGCAACATGCAGCACGGAGCCCAGCCCACGCAGCACGGGCTGCCACCCGCACGACCACCAGCGCCAGCAGCGCCACCAGGCGGGCGGGCCCCAGCAGCCACCCCGGTGGGGCCTCTGGCGGCCACGGGCGCGCGCCCTACACATCGCCTCACGCCGACCGAGATGCAGGAGCGTCGCCGGCAAGGGCTATGCTACAACTGCGACGAGCAGTACGTGTGGGGGCACGTATGCCCCCGCCTGTTCGTCCTAGAGGCGGACGACTTCGTGGAGGACGCGGGGCTCCCCGCGACAGACGACGCAGACACGGCACTGATCGCCAACGTGGAGTTCCTGGAGGACGGGGCTGTCACCCACGCCCTGGTGGTCTCCGTACACGCCCTCGCGGGCATCCAGACGTACCACACCCTGCTGCTGCCCGTGATGATCAAAGGCGAACAACTGCTCGCCCTCCTGGACACAGGCTCGACGCACACCTTCCTCCAAGGTGTCGCCATGCGCCGCCTAGGGCTCACACCGCAGGAAGGCGACCACCTTCGCGTCACGGTCTCCAACGGCGACCGCGTCGCCTGCGAGGGCATCGCCCACGACGTCCCGATCCTCATCAACGACGACACCATGCTGGCCACCTGCATCGGGTTGACGCTGGGCTGCTTCGACGTCATCCTCGGGGTCGACTTCCTCGGCACGCTTGGACCCCTCACCTGGGACTTCGAGAGGCTGACTGTGTCGTTTGTCAAAGGGGGGAGCCGCGTGACGTGGCAGTATGTGGGGGCCCCGGGCGCTCGGCCACAACAAAGGGCCATGGCGGTGGCCGCCTCCGACCCACAGCGGCCCCTGCTGGACCGACTACTACTACAACACGGTGATGTGTTCGACACCCTGCGGGGCCTGCCGCCGGCCTGCCCCTACGACCACCGCATTCACCTCCTGCCGGGGACCGCGTCGGTGGCCGTGCGACCGTACCGCTATCCACAGCTGCAGAAGGACGAGCTCGAACAGCAGTGCACCGCCATGCTGGAGCAGGGCATCATCCTCCCCAGCACGGCCCCGTTCTCCGCGCCGGTGCTGCTCGTCAAGAAAGAGGACGGCTCATGGCGGTTCCGCATCGACTACCGCGCGCTCAACGACAAGACGTCCAAGGACAAGTTCTCGATCACGGTGGTGGACGAACTCCTCAACAAGCTCCATGGGGCGCGGTACTTCACCAAGCTCTACCTACGCTCCGGGTACCACCAGGTGCGGATGCACTCGGCAGACGTCGAGAAGACGACGTTCCGCACGCACTACGACCACTTCGAGTTCCTGGTGATGCCGTCGGGCTGTCCAACGCACCGGCAACATTCCAGGCGCTGATGAACGATGTGCTCCGCCCCTTCCTCCGCAGGTTCGTCCTGGTTTTCTTTGATGACATCCTCATCTACAACACGTCATGGACCGAGCACCCCCAGCACGTCGGCCTCGTATTCAACGCCCTGCGAACCCACGACCTCTTCCTCAAGCGGTCGAAGTGCTCCTTCGGGTCCGACTCCGTCACCTACGTCGGCCTTGTCATCTCGGCCGACGGGGTGGCGATGGACAGCGACAAGGTGGCCGCGGTTGCCTCCTGGCCGACGTCGCGCTCCCCGCGAGGTGTACGCGGGTTCCTGGGCCTCGCGGGCTACTACCGGAAGTTCATCCGCGACTTCGGCTCCATCGCGGCGCCCCTCACGCGTCTCCTGCGGAAGGAGGCTTTCTCCTGGACACCAGAGGCCGACGAGGCCTTCGGGGCGCTCAAACGGGCGCTACCGTCAGCGCCAGTACTTCAGATGCCCGACTTCGACCTCCCGTTCGTGGTCGACTGCGACGCGTCGAACACCAGGTTTGGTGTTGTCCTCCACCAGGGGCTGGGCCCCTGGCCTTCTTCAGTCGGTCGTTCGTCGCTCGACATATCAAGCTGGCAGCCTACGAACGCGAGCTGATTGGGTTAGTCTAGGCGGTACGGCATTGGCGTCCGTACCTGTGGGGATGACAGTTCCGCGTCCGTACAGACCACTACAGCCTGAAGTTCCTCCTCGACTAGCGGCTCTCCACGGTTCCCCAACACCAGTGGATCAGCAAGCTGCTGGGGTTCGACTTCGCGGTGGAGTATCGGTCAGGTCGCCTCAACGTGGCGGTCGATGTTCTGTCATACCGCGACGAGGAGGCCGCAGCCGCGTTCGCCATATCGGGACTGACGTTCAGCCTCTACGACGAGATTCGGGCAGCCACGACCGCTGATCCGGTTGCCCGAAACCTCCTGCAACAGATGGCTGCGGGGGACACAACAGCTCCTTGGTACGCGGCAGATGGGTTTCTGCTCCATAGCAAGAGGGTGTTCGTGCCAGAGTCGGGCGATCTGCGCCACCAGGTCGTCACCCTGGCGCATACCGCGGGACACGAGGGAGTACAGAAGACGCTCGTATGACTCCATGAGGATTTCTACATGCCAGGCGATCGGACGCTCGTGCAGAACTTCGTGCGCACGTGTGACACATGCCAGCGCAACAAGACACCGACGACACAACCAGTCGGCTTGCTACAGCCCCTGGACGTGCCCTCGCAGGTCTGGGCTGACATTGCCATGGACTTCATCGAAGGCCTGCCTAAGGTCCATGGCAAGTCGGTTATCCTGACGGTCGTGGACCGTTTCTCCAAGTACGCGCACTTCATCCCCCTCAGTCACCAGTACACTGCCGCGTCGGTCGCCCGCGCCTTCTTCGAGGGGATTGTACGTCTCCACGGCTTCCCCACCTCCATCGTCAGCGACCGTGATCCCGTCTTCACCAGCAACCTGTGGCGAGATCTTTTTAAACTTGCAGGTGTGAAGCTTCGCTTGAGCACGGTGTTCCACCCACAGACCGACGGTCAGTCCGAGATCGTCAACAAAGTGATCGCCATGTACCTGCGTTGTGCGACAGGGGATCGCCCGCGTGCTTGGGTGGACTGGCTACCATAGGCGGAGTACTGCTACAACACCTCCTTCCACACCGCCCTCCGCGCAACGCCGTTCGAAGTGGTGTACGGTCGCACGCCACCTCCTCTCTTGCCGCACCAGGAGGGGGCGGCCCAAACAGAGGCCGCCAGAGTCATGCTGTGGGATCGCGACGCCTTTCTTGGTAGAAGTCCGCGAACGTCTCCTCCAGGCTCAGCAGTACGCCAAGCGCCACTACGATGAGCACCATCGCGAGGTGGAGTTCGACGTGGGGGCATGGGTGCTGCTCCGTCTTCTCCACCGCCTCACCCATGCCCTCGCTACGCCATCCAAAGGGAAGTTGCGCCCAAGATATGCGGGACCGTTCCGAGTCACAGAGCGCATCGGGCAGGCGGCCTATCGTCTTCAACTCCCGGGGGAAGCGCGCCTGCATGATGTCTTCCATGTCGGGTTACTGAAACCTTACCGCAGCTTGGGCGAGGACACTCCTGTCGAACCAGCGGTGCTGCCTCCGGTCCACGACGGCCGGCTGCTGCCAGCTCCGGAGCGTGTGCGGCGCGCCCAGCTGTGGTGCGGGGATTGGATGCTCCTTGTCAAGTGGCAGGGCCTTGCTGAGGACGAAGCCACCTGGGAGCCGCTGCAACAGTTCAAGGAACTGTACCCTGCCATCCAGCTCGAGGACGAGCTATTTGCCGGGGAGGGAAGAGATGTTATGACCGATTTGGTCTATAGTAGGAGGAGGCCCATTAGTGGCTAATAAGTCGCATGGGTTACGGATAGGGGTTAAGCCCATACTATTATTTAGTATTTATTTCTGTTATTTCCGTGAGGTTATAAATAGCAATTGTAAGACGCTTGGATAATTAAGCAGAGAATATATCTATTCTCTCGGCTTCCCCAAGGGAGCCGAGACTCCAGCCCTAGCCGCCGCCTCCTGCCTCGCGCGCAACAGCAGCCACGGCGCCCCTGCGGTCGTGCGTCCTCCAAGCCTCGTCCAGCACCCTCGCATCCCTACTTCCTCCGTTCCTCCAAGCCTAGAGGGCACGACCCTATCAGAAATCCTTAAATATCTTGGTGAAATGAACTATGCACCACCTGGAAGCTCTTTTATCTGTTTTGTTTTTAATTTGATTTTGTGTGATTCGATAGTATCAAAGTAAAATGTACATTCGATATAATGAGGATGTTGTTGTCTAATATCACAATGTTGTCTCCTAGTCACACGATGGTATGCAAAAATTAGTTCATAGTTGATCCTAGTCACATGCAAAACATTAAACAACTTAGAGTTGTACGACATGTCTTTATACCTGTCTATACGATAGATTTGGGGCGCTTAGAGACGGATCTCCGTATGTGGGTTGTACATGCCCTAGATCCCCTCACATAGTGTGTAAATCGATGTCTGGTGAGATAGGATGTTTCAGCACCGATTTAAAGGACACATCATGCTTGATCAGCGATCTTTTGCCACTCAAAATAAAAACATATTTTACTGTAGTATCCACCACCCTACACAGAAAGTGATAAATTCGGTCGGATTTATTGTGGCCGCGGCTGATCCATTTGACTGATTTGTTAACGGTAATGCTTGCCTAAGGACGTCCGTTAATCCCACTCGTCCGGACGCGTGTCAACAGTAGACCAGCACCAGCCCAACTGCTCCGCGCTCCCTCAAATCAATCTCATCTTCCTTTTCTAATTAAAAAATCGGTATACGGGCGTCCGTCCGCTCCGTCATTGATGGGTCGTACGACAGAACCAACCCAATACTTCGGCTTCTCCGTTTCTATCTAGAAAAATCTTGTCCACGCATTTGTTCCTATCCGCTCGTCCTTGCTTCTATCCACTCGCCAGTTGTGCTCGGCCGCTGGCACAAATGTGCGGCATGCCACCGCCGTCAAGGCGCAGCGCTTAGCCACTGGCCCTACGAGCCAACTCCGGCACGCAGCCGTCATCCCTCAGCGTGCCTTCATCCTCCAGCAGGCCCTACTACGCATCTGTCCTCCGGCGTACCGCCACCGCTATCCCTCGTCGCGCCTTCGTCCTCCGGCAGTCCAGCAGGCCCTGCCACGCCTCTGCGTTCCAGCGCGCCGCCACGACATCCCTCGCCGCGCCTCCATCCTCCAGCGCACCCCGCCACGCCTTTCTCCTCCGGCACGCCTGAAAGTGCAATCAAGCCTTAAGTGAGTTTTGGTGACATGACAACGCAATTAGAAGACTAATGAGACTTTGTAAGTATGACCAGCAGGTTAAATTTAAGAAGGTCGTTGAACAGGTTGGCGGACCCCTCCAATTACAAAAGTGCATGACAACAAGCTCAAAGGAGTTTAAATTTATTTTATACTTTGAAATTGAGTTAGGTATGCCGTACTATAAAGAGGAATTCAACACGCATGCCAACAAGTGAACCAAATGCAATATCTATCCAAATAAATCACAACTCCACATACATAGTGGGCAAAACAGACAGCTACTTGAAGATCTATACCTTGCTGTTTCTGCCAGGCCGGCAGTGCCGGGTCCTAGGCCGGCACTGCCGCGACTTGTTCAGCCAGTGGACAGTGAAGGGGTATTTCTTATCCCCTCACTTCTCTCCAACGGCTAGTTTTGTCATTCCTCTCTTTCTCACTTTGTGAAACAGAACAGGAAAGCTCCTTCTTGCTCTCCCTTTTCCCTTGGTGCTCAACCACTCTCCTCCATTGATCTTCAATCAACCTTTGAGAGATTGAGCCTCCAAGATTGAGAAGAAGCTTCTCCCTCGGATCTTCACTCCTACAAGCATTTGGTTTGCGTGGTGGCCGACGGTTTGAGTTCTTTACTCTTGGAGGTTTGCTCCTAGCCGGCTAGAGGTTGCCCTTGAACTTGCCTCCTTCGTGTGGCAGCCTAGGGAAGTTTGTATCACTCAACTATTGCTAATACATTCCTCTCATCTCAAGAGTTCACTCTCTTGACTTGAGATCGAGGAAAGAGCAAGCCTTGTGTGGCGAGCTTGAGCCTTGTGTGGCGCACCTCAACAACGTGGACGTAGGCAAGCCTTGGTGGCGAGCTGAACTATGGGTCAAATCTTGTGTCCCCTTGTGATTGTCTCTATTCTTTCATATATATTGGTTGCAAGGTTATTTCTAGGGTTTGGACCCGATCTACTGGGTGGGTGTGTTACTACCACTTTCAAGTGGTGCTAGAGGTTCCCTACACCTTTAGAAATGTTTCTATTCAAACATAGTTTATATTCAGTCTTTACATTTTGAATTGTGTTGGAATCTGTTCTGGTGACCAGCACTGCTGCCCTTAGCCCGGCAGTGTCGGCCTCTCTGCTTACAGAAAGTTGAAGTTTGTTTTAAACAGGCCTATTCACCCCCCTCTAGGCTAATCAGGTCCTTACAACGCCCAGCGTGTTGGCCCATGCTGATGAGAAGGTGCTCGCCCAGGGGTGCTCGCGTAGGGGGCTTCCACGCCTCGCGCACACCGCCGTCGCCGTCCCTCGTTGTGCCTCCATCCTCCAGCGGGCCCTGCCACGCCTCTGTCTTCCGGCGCGCCACCGCGACATCCCTCGCCGCGCCCCCATCCTCCAGCGGCCCCTGCCACGCCTTTGTCCTCTGGCACGCCCAACGTGCTAGCCCACGCTGATGAGAAGGTGCTCGTCCAGGGGTGCTCGCGTAGGGGGCTCCCGCACCTCGCGTAGGTGCTCACTCACGTCGTCGAGCAAGTGCTCACCCAGGCCATCGAGCAGGTCAGCGCCTAGAGGCGCACCGGCGAGCTTCATGTGCCGCAGCGACGTCTAGGATTCGTCCAAGGAACAAGATGACGTGCTGAAAGCGCATGTTGCAAGAGTATGTTTCAATTGTTTCAGACGTTTCATTTGGATGTTGCAAGTGTTTCATACGGATGTTGGAAAAGTGGATCGGGGTGTTTGGTATGTTTCAATAGTTGTACACATATGTTGTAAGTGTGTATCTCTAATGTTTCATGTGTGTTTTTGTACACGTATGTTGGAAGTGTTTCATACGCGTGTCTCAAGTGTTTCATGTGTCTTATTTGTATGTTGTAAGTGTTTCATCTAAATGTTTCAAAGTATTTTAATTGTATGTCTCATATGTTTCCATGTTTATATTGTAAATATTTTTATCTGATTGTTTTAAAAGTACATTGGGTGTTTGCAGGGGGCATGAGAGCACCTTCTTATTTGGATTTTGCGTATGTTTTCAATGTTTTTCAAGTGTTTTTTCAGATGTTTCATATGCATCTTTCAAGTGTTTCATGTGTCATTTTTATTTGTTGCAAGTGTGTCATCTCGATGTTTCAAAAGTAGATCTGGTGTTGCACCTGACAAACATGTGAAAAATAGGAGTGCGAGCAGTCCTGTACGAGCGTATGGTGCAGGCAGCGCGGGCCTGTTTGAGCACACAACCGCGGTCGAGCGACGTCCTAGGCGATGCGGGCCCACTTGTAGACGCGTGAAAAAGGGACTGTGCCATGCTCTGTCTCCTTATTTCTCGTCGGATGCTGTCAGCAGCACCATGATGGGCAACCGCAACATGATAAGCCACTAGCAGTATGCGGGCAGCAGCAGGAGTGTGCGGTCATGCTGCTCATAGTGGACGTGAGCGCTCTAATTTTCCTTGGTCCCATCAGTGGTCAAATCAGGTACGGGAAACAGTAGGCGTGTGTGACGTCCGGACACACTAATGGCGCCGAACGTCCCGGCGCTAGATGTGCCCATTTGTTAAGGGAAAAACATTTCTTTGGTAGCTGAAAAGGTAGAAAACCATGCCGCGTGCAAGATTTCCAAAGCTGCCGCGTCCCGAGTCGGTCAATGCCGGGAATGGCACGGAAATTTCCATTCCAGCTGGTTGAGCACGGCGAATACCCCTCACTCCCTCAGCCGTTGAGGCGTTGACTCCACCACGTCAGTCTTCCTAGTCTCCTTGGTTCCCCACCAGCTCCTCGATCTCCGACCGGCGATCGAGATGGCGGAGGCGGTGGTCGGCTGGGTGGTGTGCCCGATCATCAAGATCGTCGTCGAAAAGGTCGTCTCCGACAGAATCAAGTCGATGGGCTACGGCGTCCCCAAGGCGCTGGAGCGGCTCCGGAGTACGCTGGTCCATCTCCTGACCGTGGCGAGCGCCGTCCAGCTGCGGGGCTCCACGGACAGGTGCCGGAACCTCCGTGCGTGGCTGCAGGAGCTCATGGACGCCGTGTACGAAGCCCAAGACGTGCTCGACGATTTCGACGACTCGGTCCCACATCCTCAATCCTCCGTCGTCAAGCGGATCTTGTTGGGCTCCGACGAGCGCGTCAACAGGCTCAAGGACGTCGTCGCGAAGCTGGAGGCCATCGACGCTGGTTCCTTGACGATGATGTCAGCCACGGAGACCATCGCGTCGGCCTCAGTGTCCCGGGAACCGAGCGGCAACCACACGGGCTCCATGCGCTCGGACGAGGACGTCGTGGTCGGGCGAGACAAGGAGCTGCAAGAGATGGTGTCCTGGCTCGTCGACACGCCTGACGCCAACGCCAACGCCAAGCTCCCCATCGCCGCGATCTGGGGCCATGGCGGGATGGGGAAGACCACGCTGGCGCAGCTCCTGTTCAAGGATAACAAGGTAACCTCCACCTTCGAACCCATGATCTGGGTCCGGCCTGATGCCAAGGACAACGAGCTTGAGCTCTCCAGGCAAATCCTGCAGTCCGCCAGAGTCGACGTGCCAGACAGTATGAAGAGCTTCGACAGGCTACAAACTGAACTCCGGGAGAAAGTCTCGTCGCGCAAGTTCCTGCTGGTGATCGACGATGTCTGGAACAGGGAGGACGAGGACCATAATGGAATTGGATTCCGTAGGATCTGGGACAAAGTGCTGGCACCCCTCAGGAGCGGGGAGTCAAAAGGGAGCAAGATTGTGGTTACCACCCGGCAAAAGATTGTGGTGACAACGCTTAAAGCACACGAGTTCTACTTGGGCGACTTGCCGGACAATGATATCTGGCGTCTGTTCACAAGGCATGCCTTTGGTGGTGAAGAAGACCAGCCTCCCCAGCTGCAAGGCATTGGGAGAAAAATCGCTGAAAAGCTCAGGGGCTCACCATTGTTGGCCAAGGCTGTCGGACAGATGCTGGCAGGCAGTCGCAGGGAAGACTATTGGAGGAACGTGCTTGACATGGATGGCTTCGATGATATTTCCAAAACATTAGAGTTGTGCTACCAGAATTTACCAGAGCACCTGCAACCATGCTTTGCAATCTGTAGCTTGTTCCCCAAGAACTGGAGGTTCAAGCGTGATAAGCTGGTGAAGATTTGGATGGCCCTTGATTTCATCCAGGCAACTAATGGGAAGGCCCAATTGGAGGATGTGGGAAGCAACTACTTTGATCAGCTAGTGGAGAGGTCATTTTTCCATAGGCAAAAGCTGGGGCGTCGGAGGTACTATTACATCCATGACCTGATGCATGATTTGGCCGAGAAGATTTCTCGATTTGATTGCGCGAGAGTTGAAGATGCAAAGAAAGAGATCCCCAAGACAATTCGGCATTTATCTGTGTCCGGTGATAGTGATATGGTGACGCAGCTCAAGAGCCGATGTGACCTGAAAAGATTACGCACATTACTGATTCTCAAGAATCCTTCCTCTTCGTCGTTGGATCAACTGCCAAGAGATTTTTTCACAGAGCTGAAAGGCCTGCGAGTTCTTAGTTTGGAAGGCTGCAATATTAGTCGTCTACCAGATAGCATTGGGAACCTTAAGTACCTCAGATACCTGGCACTTGGCAAATCAATCACCAAGCTTCCACCAACACTGACAAAGCTCTATCGTCTTCAAACCTTTAGTAGTCCTAAGGGTCTGGCCTTGAGGTTCCGGAAGATATCATAAAACTGACACGTCTGAGACACTTGGACATGGATACATCCAAAATCACCGGCATTGGGAAACTGGTTCACCTGCAGGGATCTGTTAAGTTCCATGTTAAAAATGAAAAAGGCCATACTTTAGAAGACTTGAATGGTATGAGTGGTCTTCGTAAAGAGCTTCATATCAAGAATCTTGACGTTGTAGCAGATAAAGAAGAAGCCTGCCAAGCTGGACTAAACAAGAAGGAGAATGTTAAGGTCCTGGAATTAGAATGGAACTCGACTGGTAAGATTATGCCTTCTGTTGAGGCTGATGTTTTGGATGGTCTTGAACCCAACCAATATGTTAAAAAGCTTACTATTAGAAGATATCATGGTGATAGGTCACCAAACTGGCTGAACACAACAAGCTTGAAAGAGAGTGTCTTCTACTTTAAATACCTGCATTTGATCAACTGCAGAAAATGGGAGGTCCTGCCTCCTCTCGGGGAGCTTCCATGTCTCAAGGCTTTGCGTTTGAAAGAGATGTGTTCAGTGAAAAAAATCAGCTGCCATGACTTTTATGGAACCAAATCAACTGCATTTCCATCTTTGGAGGAGCTTGAATTCGATGATATGCCTCAGTGGGTTGAGTGGACCCAAGAAGAGAAGAATATTGAGGTGCTACCTAAACTCAGTAAATTGAAGCTTTTGAACTGTCCGGAGCTCATTAGGGTGCCCCAGCTCCCTCTATCCGTGAGGAAGGTCTTGGTAAAAAATACAGGATTTGTTTCACAGCTGAAACTATCATCATCCTCCTCCTCGCCATCAAATGCGTGCAAGTTTGAATTAGATACGTGCTCTGCCACCATCCTTACAAATGGCTTAATGCACCAGCAACAAAAGGAATCAATTGCTATTTTGACTCTGAGGAACTGTCAAGATGCAAAGTTTGAAGAGCTTCAGAAGTCGACTTCCTTGAAGAGGCTGCAAATATGTCATTCAAGCATTAATGATGAGCAGCTGACCACTTGTTTGAGGGGTTTACATGTACTTACCTGGCTGGAGATATCTAACTGCAACAACATCACATGTCTTCCACAGATGGAAAGTTCAGACTGCTTAACAAAACTTCATGAGCTACGCATTCAACAGTGTTCTGAATTTTTCTCTCTGCACTCACTGCCAAGTTTTGTGGCTCTAGAAAGTATATTGATGGAAAATTGCTCGAAGATCACTGTGGGATCTTTCCCTACCAACTTCAACAGCAACAACTCTCTGAGAAAACTAAGCATAATGAATTGCGTTGAGTTGGAGTCATTACCAAGTGGTTTCCCATCTTCACTGCAAGTTCTTCATCTAATTGGGTGCAAACCAAATTTGATGAAGCAGCTACAACTCAAGGATGGACCAGAATGGGATAAAGTAGCTAGTATTCCCATAAAACAAATCCGTTGATTAGAAGATTTTTATGAAGATCAAAAGGTATGTGGTGTACTAGTTGTTTATTTCATCATTATAATAATTGATAAAATGTCATCTTATGAAATAATATTTGTAATCAATGAAATGTACTCCTTGCATTCCAAATTATAGCCTACTTTACCATTGTCATAAGTCAAACTACCCTAACTTAGAGTGCACCAACATTTATAGATCAAATTAGTGTCATTAAATTCTCTATTAAATATGTCTTGATGATACTACATATATTTGTAATTGTATATGTTACTATATTTTCCTGGTCAAAATTAGAAAAATTTGGACTTAGAAGAAAGCTAAAGCAAGCTTTAATTTTGAACGGAGGGAGGGAGTAGCACTGAGGCCTCGGTTGGATGCACTAGCATCTACTAGTTGTTAGCTAATTATAACCGATAGTTCACAGCTAATTATAACAAATATTAGCTACCTAACTATTAGCTGGCTACACATAGCTGAGTCTTGTGCGGATCTAGTAGGAATTAAAAAAGGTGGTCGTATTGATGATTTTGTCTTCACCTTTTAAATGCTATTGGTAGAGTACGTGAATAGAGTTTTGTGGGAGGAAAGTGTTTTTTCTCAATCTATTAGCTGGGTTGGGGGCAACAACCCAGATGTCGATTAGGAGCTGTTTGGGACTGCTCCGCTCCACGTTTTTCAGCTCTGCTCCACGTTTTTTTTAGCCAAACGGTTTTAGCTCCACGCACACAGCTCCAGAAAAAAAGGTGGAGTTGTGAGAGCACTTAAAGAGGTACTCAACAAACTCTAGTTTTTTTTGGAGCTGCTCCACAGTGGAGTTTGCAGAGCAGAGTTTGTGGAGCAGGCTGCCGTATTGGCTGGGCCTGTTTGAATCCATCCTGTCAGGGTACTTCCCCAAGGGGCCGGTTGGGATGGCTGCCGGCGTGGGGGATGGCCGGCGTTAGGGCTAGGGGCTGCGGTGGCGGCAACGGTGGCTTCCGACGCCGGCTTGCTGCTGTGGGCGATGGCAGTGTGCTAGGACAGGGAGACGCGGGCACGAGGGAGAGAGGAGAGAGGCTGCGGCGTAGAGAGAGAGAGAGAGAGAGAGAGAGAGGAGAAGGGGGAGCCGAGGCTCTGCTTAGATTGGAATAGTTACATCGCCCCTATGTTTATAGTCCTAATGGACTTGTATCCCAAGCAAATTAAAGAAGTCCTTATAAATTTGGATTTCTCTTTCTAAATAAACCAATCCTATTCAATCATATTTCCTAAACAGATTCTACTTCTATTTGTCCACTCTATTCGGATATGAGGGCATGACGGCGGCGACCATGCAGTACCCACGGGTACTGTTCTCGCAGGTTCTGCTTTGGGCGCATCAGGGCGCCTTGGCCCATGTCTTGTTTAGACGCCGGGGCCCATATTTAGGGGGTGTTTGGTTACAGCCCCCTAAATTTGAGTAGCTAAACTTAGGTGATTTTAGGCCCTAAACTACCAAACACCCTCCCCCTAAAGTGCCTCCTAAACTTTAATTGATGCACTAAACTTTAGGGGGCACTAAACTTTAGGGACCACTAAACTTTAGGAGGGTAAACCAAACACCCCCTTAGACGTGTGACACACCCCAACTAAATTTTAGCAGCTAACAATTAGCTGGGCATGATCCAAACACCATCTTAGTCTTTTTTGGTCATGAATTGAGTATGCCTCTTATAAGATAGTAAATCAATGAGACATTGCACTGTACTTTCTGTATTTATGCTGAGCATATGCACCTTCCACTGCAACATTTTCTGATAAGTTCACTTCCAACACAAAGATGATGACAACTTTTACCTGAAATCTTATCATGCAGGACAAAGGACACCGAAGGAAGCATAATTACCAACAAAGGACAAAGGACACCAAAGGATAATCTTATCATGCTGGAATTGTTGTTAAGTGTATTGAAATGTACAGTATAATGTATTCCTATGTGTGTTTCATACAGGCATAAGTATCTTTTCATTTATGTTTCTGTCAAAGTTGGTGTTCTTACCTTCAGATATTTGAACTTTCATAGTGTTATTTGATGCAATGACATTTCACATATACCTCAAGTACCAAACCATATCAATCATGTATTGACGAACTTCCCATCTAGGTCATTTCGACCTTAAAGTCCCTAGTTCTAAGTAAATAATTGTGCGTGTAGCTGTGTTTATCCTTTAAGCTGAAAAGCTTATGAGGGTGTGTGTGTTTGGTGTTGTATGGGCTCTTGTCCTTTTTTCTTCTTAATATAGAGATACGTAGCTCTCTTGCGTGTTTGATAAAAAAAATTGTGCCTATAGCAGTATTTCTAGAGTAATTTCCTTAGTTAGTTGTGAACAATGTTATCCTCAGCTAAACAATTTTTTTCTTTTTACAACAAACAACAAGGACCACCTATCTTCTAATCTCTTTTGCAAAACAGAAGTACATGTACTAACACTGAAACAGGCACCAGACCCTAATTCTACTCATCTGCACCCCCTTTATAGCTCATCATTTGCTAAACGAGGCCTTGAGCTTGCAATCAGACCCCCCCCCCCCCCCCCCCCATATTTAAGGAACTGCTTGCTATCCATTATGAACTATGAAAAACTGAAACCCAATGACAAAAATGAAATCCTGAATATAGTAGACCCCATTGTTTAACAGGCAGTCCCTTCCTCTGGTTTTCTCTCTCAGCCCTTCGTGCGCTCCTGTGACCCTTTGAGGTTTTCTCTCCCTCCCTCCCTATGGTTTTCTCTGATCGTCCAATCAATCAAACAAAACCAGTCAGCAATTATTCCGTAAACAACCACGGTCAGTACCTCCACTATGTAGATGATTACGTAACTGTGGTTATTTCCCGTTTTAGTTATAAACAAATACTCTCCCCATTCTAAATTATAAGACATCCCAAGAATCTTGGAGAATCAAAGTATCTTAAGTTTGACCAAACTTATATGACAATATAATAACATTTATGATGTCAACTAAATATCATTAGATTTATTATCAATTATATTTTCATAGTATGTCTATTTGATATCATAAATCTTTATAGTTTTCTCTATAATTATTGGTCAAACTTGACATGCTTTGACTCTCTAAGATTTTTGGAAGGTCTTATAATTTGGGATGGAGTAGTGTGTCATAAACTGTTTTATACAAGGGTTAATTGGATACATGCCATTGCAACTTTGTTGTTTTTGAAGCACACCATTACAACTCGTGAAACTATGCTAATGACATTATAATTCTATCGAAGTTTGAGATACGCCATTATATACATCAGCGGGCTACTTGGGCCCATGTGCAGACATATAGACAACTCTGTATATTTGTATAGACAAAAATGCCCCTTCTACTTGTCTCTCCCTCTCACTGACGCATAGAGTCCACACATCATCTTCTTCCTCTCAGGCGAACATGGACGGTGGCAAGCTAACGACCGTGAGCACAATCCATGGCATGGGCAGACCGCACAAGAGTACACAGGCTGTATAGCACGGACGCCGTACGTGGCCGTGCCGCCAGTCGACCATCTCCTTCTCGACCCCAGATACTGGACACGTTGACGGTGAGCTCGTCTCATGCATGGATCTGACCGTTGCTGGGCCAAGGGCCACGAGCTCAGCTCGCCACGCCAGCCGCCGAGACCGAGGGCAATAACCTCGGCTCACACGCTCATATGGCCGAGACAGGAGTACATTCGCTAACTAGGAGGGATGCGCTCGTGCAGTCAGGAGCTCGCCGGCACACCATTTGCCTGTATCTACTATCTAGCTGTACCGGCGTAGTCACCTCCACCGCCCTCGCTAGCCGCCAGCTCTGCCCAAAGGTCGAACGAGCTTGTTCCTAGCTGGATTCTGCTGTGGACGCGCTGCCCACTGCTTGCCGACCCCGAGGGCTGCATCTGTGCCACCCGGTGCTCGCCGACATGCCACCGTCGTCACCAACTTGCGCCCAACCAAGCCCCCTCCGCCGCCCCCTCTAGTAACTAGCGTTGCGCCAGGGCTGGCCGACCCGTCTCCGGCAAAATTTCCGGCCATCCACTGCTGCATGGTCCGTATGCCGAGTTGAACTGGCGTTGCGGGTGACTAGAGGAAGGGGAAGAGTCTCAGTGGGCCCAGCATGGGACAGGATGGGAGAGAGGAGTAGAAGGGGTAATTTTGTCCATACAAAAATACAGAGATGTCTATATGTCTGCACATGGGCCCAAGTAGCCCGCAGGCGTACATAATGGTGTATGTCAAACTTCGATAGAATTATAATGACACTGGCATAATTTCATGAATTGTAATGGTGTGTTTCAAAAATAGCAAAGTTATAATGGTATGAATCCAATTAACCCTTTATACAATGCTCTCTTAACCACAAGTGGAGCGCCATCTTTTGACTCTCTTGTATCTGAAGGGTTCCTGTATATGCCTGCCCAAATTGCCCATAACTATGAATGTGCAATTTGATTGTATGCACTGCATACATAATGAGAAAAGTATGCTTTGTTCTTTGGAAGTCTACGAAATTAGACTAACAATGCATGTCAAAGCAATTTTGACAATTTGTTTGGTTCCTGATCCTCCAGTAACCCGTTTTCAGGATTTGTTCAGACTATTTGCTGAAACTCTAAAGAAACGAGGTGAGCAGCCCTGTGGCCATACGTTTTCAAAGTGCCTACTTCAAATTGCCTAGACAAGAATCCTCGTCGGTAATGATTTAGCAGTCCTTATATTAATAGATTCCTAACTTGCTCCAAATTGTTGGCTTGCACTTTCTATCACAGTTCAAAATTTCAGTTTTGAGTCATTTACACTATCCCTGCATGCTTAGAAAATTAAAATATTCCTTATATAGACAGAAAAAAACCGTTGACTATGCATTTTATAATAGGAACAGTTATGTAGGATTGTGAGTAGCAAGTCAAGTTGAAGTCATCCGAAATTCTGAAACCTCTTTTTTTTTCCCCTTTCTATTTTTTTTTCAGAGCTGATTTCCTTGGGGCATTGGGCCTAGGAATAATGGCTACGGCTTGTCCACCTGGGCTCGCAACATCTGAACTGCTAATTGCTGAAAATAAGCTGGTAGAAAAGTCGGCTGATTCTGACTGATTGAATAGTATTTTGTGAGAGAGAATAAGTTTAAACAAGCTGGGAGTAGTTCAAGCGAACAAAATACTTTCAAGGTTACTCAGACGAAAACATACTTCTGAAGCAATCTGCCAATAGCACAAGAGAAACATACTTCTACTCGACAAAAACTCTAAACCAGAAAATCAAGGTTACTCAGAGCTGGAAGAAATACAACGCTTACTAGAAGGAAATGATATGGGTGCAGTGCAACTAATGTACTTTTTTGCCACTCCTTCCTTTCAGTAGCATTTTGTGGTTTGCTCTCTTTGAACAATTCCTGGTTAACATGCACTTGAACCACCAGATAATTTCAGACTGTTTTATGGATTAAGCTGGATCATTGGTTAACTTGCACTTGAACCACCACATAATTTTTGACTGTTATATGGATTAAGCAGGATCATTTGTTTTCTGAAGTTTAATTGATGGTTATGTCATTACTCCTTTCATATCACCAATTATATGGAGCATATTCTATACTCCGTTTGTATTCTCTTATAAGACACATATGCATATCAAGATTCAAACTTTAATTTTTTTACCCCAATAATTTAGCTAACGATTTTTAACTATTATAATGCAAACTTGATACGGTTAGATCTATAATCAAATGTACTATCCAATTATCATAAGTTTATAAGCATAAACAATATTATATAAAATAAATAAATAGTCAATTTGTAAATTGAGAGAATGTCTTGTCAAGTTGCATTGCACCTTATAAAATAAAATAGGTGTATCACAGAATTGTAAAACAATGCTACTGCTACCTTTACTTCTAGAGTAGAAATGATTTTTTTTGCTATTGAGAAGGCTCTAAGTTAAGAGTTCACAATTGAAATATAGAAGCTACTTCTATGTGCTGATGTGCCTAGCCTAGTTGGTTAGATGGCTTTAGTAGCACCCCTTAGGTCCCAGGTTCAATTAATCGACTCCCATGGGAGCGAAGGATGGGATTGAGGTTAAAAAAAATCTCCTCGTCTATTCCATGGATGGGGTAGGGGTTTTTTTAGATGTTTTCTTGACCTGCTTGAGAACGTTAGCTTCTATCTTCAGCAGAAGGGGGGGGGGGGGGGGGGGGGGGGCGTGGGGGGGCTGCTACCATCCTGTTTGAGTATGAAGTGCGTCTGAAATCACCCTTCAAATCAATTCCTGATATCCGTTTAAAAACAGTACATGTATGACCAAACAAAAGAAAATGATGATATATGCAATGAACTCTCTTTGTAAAGTCCAAGTGAAAATTCATTGGTCTCTTCTTAAAATCCAAGCGAATACATATTACACCTGTTCGCGCTTATAATTTGAATGGGAAAGAAACCTGTCATTACTGCTGAAAACTGAATCGTGGATTTTGACACCATCCTAATATTCACTAGCAAATCGTACTGAATTTAATTGGAATTAATTTTGTGCCTTGTCGTAACAGCTACAGCACTTCTGAGTCTCTTCTTGTTTTTTTAGTGGTTCTCTGCTACATGGAGCCTGAGTTGTTGCACACCATTTAGAGAATTGACAAACACTTCTTTGCTACATGGAGCCTGAGTTGTTGCATTTTACTGCCTTCTCCAAATCAGGTGGTCAAAGAGAATCCAATTCGCTTACACAAGTCATTGATCCTAATGAACACAAAAGGACATTAAGTATTCCAGCTATTGTCATATGATGAGATCCAGGGGATTTTTAATTCTTGTGAGCATACAAGAATATCTTAAGCGCATCATAGGCAAAATATGTTAAAATACAAAGTCATAGTGAACATGGTTATTATGTTCTAAACTTGGTTGCTTTGATTTCAAACACAGACTTGAATCATGTGTTTCTGTGCTAATTGTGATTGCCTTATTAACATTAATGTAACAGTGACAATTGGCTACATATAGAATGTTACAAGATCACACTCATCGTTTTTTAGTCATGCACACATGCAAACTACAGTTCTCATTGTCTCAGTTTTTTATCCTGTTGCGACACATGGGTATAATCCTAGTCTTGTATGAAAAAGGACAGTGGTGAACACCACCAGTTGACCAGTGAAAAACAAAATGGAATACTTTACAAATGGAAATACAAAATAAAAGTAAAAGTAGAATAACTATACATAGGTTGCAGATAGGCAAAACAACCAGATAGTCCTGCAATAAAGAGGGCTTGGAAGATTGCAAAGTGCCAACCTGGGATCAGCAAACAAACCAACACAGAATAGTTTGAAGTTCTGAAGGATGTGAACAGCCAGATTTTTTATCCAACAAATTGGAGTTATTCTGGCACCAAATCACAGAAACAGGTTGAGTCCAAACTCCAAACTGATTCTAGAGCTCGAAGGTGTCGAATTGTTGTTCGTCGGAAAAGGAAAAAAAATGCAATTTATGCCTGCTGCTGGAATTATTGTAAAGTTTGATTCTGAAAGTCAGATGTTGGTTGTTCTATTAACCAATCAGCCATGCAGGTTAATCCTTTGCCCATACCAGTCTCTTACACATCAATCAATGCCTTAACTGACCTTATCACACCATGTTTTGAGACGTTTCACTGTAACAAATTTGCCAACACCTTCAGGATGATCATCATGGAATAACATTATAGGCATATCACACACCTCAAGATGTTTAAGCCTGTATATACCCTTGGGAATTTTGTTAGGGATACTACAGATAGCTAGGTAATGAAGATGAACCAACTGATCAATGCTTTCTGGTAATTCTGAAATATCAGATTCACTAAGATCCAGGACCCGCAAGTTCTTAAATTTGGCCAGAAGTTTTCTAGGGAAATGACCTGAGGATAATGATGGGCTCCTGAGGACTAACAATGTCCGCAGCCTTCCCAACCTGTATTTGCTCTTCAGTTGTGGTAAATAATCAGTCGAAACAGACAGGTGTCGAACTGTTGGTGGAATCACAACAGGAATGCCCTCATTGATTTTCATACAATCATGAGCAGAGAAGTGCTGTGCCAAAATGTGCATTAGGTCATCAAGGAAGTAATATGTTTGCTGGTCTTTATTTGCAGTGCCAAAGAAGGATCGTGATAGGAGATCATCAAAGTATTTTTGCCCTAAATCTTCCAGCCCTTTCTCCTCTTCTGTTGGTGGTTGAATGAAACCGAGAGCTATCCACATATTGACCAGCTGAGAGCGATTAAACCTCCAAGTTGTTGGAAATATGCTGCAGTATGCAAAGCAGCGCTGGAGGTGAGCCGGCAAGTGTTTATAACTGAGTTGGATGGAGGAGATAATGATATCATCACTAATTTCTGTGTTCATCAGTGTTCTCCATTTCTGTGGGCTCCTGGTGCTACTTACCATTTGCCCAATAGCTTTAGTAGCTAAAGGTGAGCCCTTCACCTTTGCAACAATAGCTCCTACAACCTCTTGCAGCTCAGGTGGAAAATCCATGGCTTCTCCACCCATAGCAACTTCCTTCAACAGCAGCCAACAATCAGTGCTTCTTAATCCATCAAGAGAAACCAAATAACCCGCATTCAGAACCTCAGCTACTAGCTTCATCCGAGTGGTCAACAAGATCTTGCTTCCAATTGTGGCAGATCTAAGTGGCGCCAACACTCTGTTCCACATACTCTTATTCTCCTTCTCAGTTTTACCCTCATCAATCCAAACATCATCAAGTACCAGGAGGAACCTCTTACATGCAACCAGACTCTCAAGCTTCTCCTGCAAACTATCTAAACTACTGGTAAGACCATCATCACAGAGTGTATCATCTGTAAAACCAATGGACTGTAATATCTCCCTGGTGAGCTCGGCCTCATCTGATCTGTCCCAGACGCAGACCCAGGCTCTCATATCGAACCGCGCTTCAATCCTCGCATCGTTGTACACGCGCTGAGCAACCGTGGTCTTGCCGATGCCTCCATGGCCAACCACTGCAACAACCGGAGCAACCGAACGGCATGCTTCCTCGCAATCATCGACGAGCCTGGCGATTATGGAGTCGCACTCCTCCCCACGCCCGAACACCTTCCGCTCCGCGAGCAGGGAGCCGGTTACCCGGTTCGGCGACCGCACACCGTATCCCGCCGCGGCGCTGCCAGGTCGCAGCCGCTCCGAATCGTCGCGGGCGCGGTCGAGCCTCTCCGCCAGTCGCCTCAGCTTCCGTCCGGGGCCACGGAACGTGGCGTCTACGCAGGCCGAGAGCGGGCGCCGGCTGTGGAGCTCGTCTAGGATGTCCTCGGCGTCGGCCACCGCCTCCCTGAGCTCGAAGAGCCAGGCGTGCAGGTCGGGCAGCTCGAGATCGCCGGGCGTGAGCCACCTCCAGCGCTCGAGCTCGCGGGCTACGGGCTGGATCCGGAGGAGCGCCGCCGCGAGGGCACCCAGGTCGTTCCGGGGCCCGGCGGCGGCGCGTGAGAGGGCGCTGGCCCGATCGGCTAGCGCGGTGACGTCCTGCGACACGGGCCACGGCGCGGGAGCAGGCATCGGCACGAATTGGAGGCTGGGTCGCGACGGATGCCGTGGGTTTGCGCCGGTGAGAGGAGAGGGGGGGATTTGGGGGAATTGGCTGGTCGTCGCTTTCGTGTGTGGCTTTGGTTGACCACGCGCTGCTCCTGTCCTGCTAGAGTCGGCTCAACAACGAGGCTTGGGAAGCCGCACTGGGCTGAGTCGAGCGCGTTCGCCGTCGGCCAACCGTCAAACCACCGTGTGCGCGAGAACTTAAATTTTAGTAAATGGAAAAGGAAAAATTCAATTTCCTCACTCAATCTTACGGTGCGTCCGGTTTTACTCATCAAACTATAAAATTAAAAACCTCCCCCCCTATAACGATGAAAATTATTTGCTTTACCTGTGTTTACCGTAGTGATGGTAGTTTTGTTTTTTGCATTTTTAATTTTTTTAGCTCAATCTTTAAAAAATCATAGTAAATAAAAAAATCCTTAAATTGAAAATCTAATTTTGTTGGACTCAACATTAGTAGATCTATATAACGAACATACTATATACTTTAGTATAAAGTTTTATTGTAGCTCTTGACCTATACTTTTCTGTATTAACTGGTATTATTCTTAAATGTAATTTCTATGCTCCAATTATAGTGAAATTTTTATAGTGGATTAATTATTGTATGTTTGAATTATAATAAAAGTTTTCTACTCATTAGATCATGTATAACTTATTTATAGATTTTTATGATGCAGTTTCATGCTTGATAAATTTAGATTTGAGCAAAATTGATCGATATTGCTGTTGAAATGACTACACGTATGACAGCAGTGGTTTCACCCATTTGCTTGAAATTAGTAGCTCAGCATATCAGCCATGATATAATAAATTATTTTTATCACCACTCACCATGAAACGGCATTAAACGGTTTATCAAAATCATCGGCTGAGTAGCCAGACCCAGATGTTGGCGCGCGTGTGCTAAGTCAATGACACGGACAGCCATTATGAGCCAGCAAGCGCATCAGTATTTCCCGTTCTGATTCCTTTGTTTGAGTCACGTTTACCGGACTCATTCAGTATGTATATATACTGCAATTGTGATTTCTATCCACACGTCATAGAAAAGTTGTTTTAGAAGTTAAAGAGTACTACCATGACGCTGCTCATGCTCAAAGTGTACAAATAATCATGTAGTGTCTATTTAGCACATCTGAGCTTCACTAGTGAGCTATTTTAGAAAGTGTTTAACAAAATAACTTTACCAATAACTTTATGTATTGATACGAGAGAGCTAAGATAAGCTATTTTTTTCAGCTTCATCCCCACTTCATGCCTTTATGAGGTAGAAAAAAACAGTTTTACTCATAGAGCTATTTTAAAAATAATTGTTTGATAAAAAAAACAGCTCATAACAACTCACGACTATTATGAACTATATCAAACAGGTCTGTAATAAAAAAAATACCCTTAACACTCATGGTACTACCTGATAAATCAATGGTCAGAGTCAAATCGTTTGACTGCCCGCCGTGCACGCAGGTCGGGGCTTTTTGGACCAGATAATAGTTTCCATCTGGCGAAGTGCTCCTTCACAGAACACTACCTGCTCTGCGAGATGCCTATTCAACCAGGTGCAGGGAACAGTACAAGAATCTTACCGTGAGCTGCCAAATACTGTACTACCTACGACAACATAATACAAGTGTATTGTGAACTGGCTCAAACCCCATGACACAAGGGTAAGAAACTTACAAGTAACAACTACCTCGTCCCCAAATTGGTTACATGAAAATTATCCTTTACAGCTTCTATCATCTCCAAAGGGTGGGTAACAACCAAGCTACAACAACTATACAGCGGATGCAGTATCCTGCTACTCATTGGTACATACATCTTATAAGCCACCTTACTCACTTCATCATTACTAACTCCCCTGGACGAAAAAAAAGAAGACGTTCGTCTTCTGCGACATATGAATTTTGCAATTACTTGGCAACAATGAGTTCGTCAAGGGTTACACCGTCACCGTCAGTGCTAAGAGGTGGCAGCACCAGGTCATCATCAGCAGTGAAATGGTACCTTTCCCCAATGGCTCTAACAAGCTGGTAAACCTCAAACATGGTTGGTCTCTCCTTCGGGGTGGCAAGCGTGCAGGAACACGCAACTTTCAGGAACTGCATCAGCTCACCATCAGCGTCCTTCCCTACTAGGGACTTATCGATAGCATCTTGGAGAAGTGCGTTGTTGGACAGATAATTGATCCATTCAACTAGGCTCCCTCTGAAATTTTCCGGGGCCGAGGAAACGTGGGTAGGCTTCTCGCCGGTGACAAGCTCAAGGAGAACCACACCAAAGCTGTAGACATCGCCCTTCGGCGTGGCCATCAAAGTGTGTGCATACTCCGGTGCCACGTAACCAAGGTCTCCGAATTCCCCGTTGACAAAGGTGCTGAGATGGGTGTCTACTGGGTTCATGAGCCTAGCAAGACCGAAGTCTGATATCTTTGGTTCGTAATCCTCATCCAGGAGGATGCATTTGGAGCTGATGTTGCGGTGAAGAACTCGAGGATTGCAGGTATGGTGGAGATATGCAAGCCCTTTTGCTGCACCAATGCCGATTCGTAACCTCAATGACCAATCCATCTTACTACCTTCCTCTAGATTTAACTGATCATATAGGGAACCTTTGGGCATGTGCTTGTACACCAGCAACTTCTCCTTCTTGGCAATGCAAAATCCCAAGAGCGGAACCAAGTTCCGGTGCCTGACTTGGCCAAGTGTCTTCATCTCCGATGTGAACTGTGATTCAGAATGTTGCGAGTCTTGTAGCCTTTTCACAGCTAGGAAGGAACCGTCAGGTAGCACTGCCTTGTACATAGTTCCTGTCCTCCCAGTACCGATGATGTTATCTTTGCTGAATTGATTTGTGGCTTTCATGAGATCACTTAGTTTCATCTTTGAAACTGGATTCTCAAACATAGATACCTGGATAATAGAAATAATCATGTCAGATATAAGTCTCCAATTACTTTTTTTGTGTGAAATGTTACTTGAAATTGTATTCGTGCCTATGTGCCTAAGAAAAAGAAAAATCAAATGATAAGTTAATGACTTGCCTTGATAGTTTTTGTTCCTTTGATACTCTTTGCCCACCTGTTATCATCCTCATCCTTTGCCTTCTTCTTGGCTGGTATCCTCCGCAGACAAAAGAACACAACTATTACACCAATAATGACGACAACTACCACTCCAATAACAGCTCCGACGATTGCTGCAGTGCTTTTGTCCTTTGCTGAAGCTTGGCAGTCACCTAATGGAGGTCCACACAGTCCTTCATTACCAGCAAAGTTTGATGCCGAGAAGTTCCGTAGAGAACTTGGAATGGTCCCTGACAGTCTGTTGTCAGCAACATTGAACGTTTGTAACCGAGTAAGGGCGCCGAACTGCCCCGGGATTTCACCACTCAATTGGTTATGCTGAAGATTAAGGGTGTTTAGGTATGAAATGTTATAAATACCTACAGGAATTCCTCCTGAGAAACCATTATAGGAGAGGTCCAGAGATGACAACATTGGCACTTGCTGCTGGATGTCTGAAGGGATGGCGCCTGTAAAGCTGTTACTTGACAGATCCAGCCCAGTCATACTGGTACAATTCTTAAGACCTTTAGGGAATGGACCTTGAAGACCAAGGTTGCTGAGGCGCAATGCAAGAACTCGATTCTCATCTGGGTGCCAGCACTCCACACCAGTAAATTTGCATATGAAACCCACAGAGCTATTATCAAAAATCCATGAGGAACTGAGTATACCACTAGGATCAATCACCGATTTCTGAACGTCTCTCAAGCATTGGACATCAAGCTCAGAACTGAAACAACTGGTACTTAGTACCAACAGAAGAAGAGCACCTAGACTTAGAGCAAAATGATCTGTCATGGAGCACTTCGGCGGACTAATCCAACTTCTCCCTGATGATGTTAACACCACTTCTCGATTCAAGCTTCACCTACACAAAATCAAATTCGAACGCACAGAATTAGAGGCGCTGGACATTTAAAAAATAAAATAAACAAGAGAGACATATATACTAATTGGTAAATGGTGACAGCAACCATATGGGAACCTGAAAGTCGCTATGCAACTTCTCTCTTCCACTACCTAAAATGCCAAAATTCGATTCAAACGTGATATCGACAACGCCAAATAATGTGAACCACACACAGGCAACGTCAGTTAAAGAACCGATCCCCACTAGAGGCAAGCAAATAACACCGGAGTTGGCAACTTTTGTTAAGGTTTTTGCAACAAAGAAGTGCCAGCCATATGCATGGAAAGCAACAAAAAACGAGAGGCAGACCATGAACAAATCCTCGATTCTACGTACTACAAAAAAAACTGCCAAAAGGCTTTCTAATTTAGTCTCTTGATCTCTCATGGCCAACATAAACGGCTCCAACCGCAAAAAAGGCACACAACTTTTCAGAAGGAAAAAAAAATCTAAGGAAAAGGATCTCCCGAAAGCGGGCACCATAACAGCACATTCTCCTCCGTCCTTCTCTCTGATTTCACACGCTGTATCGTTCTTAAAAAAAAGGCACCTTTTGATTGTCGCAAACCCTTCCTCTCGTGAGGAGACAAACCCGCTAGAACGAACACCATGCACAGGGTTTCTCTCCCAAATTCCAGCACAGTACTTTGCGAAAACACTTAAATCGATCGCTTTCCTTGCCACGACTGACAGGTCCTCTCAAATTTAAGAAACCCTGACCCAGACCAGAGCATGCAAGATCATAGCGGACCGTGGTAAATTTTGCAAGAACGGTAATAATTAACCCACAAGAAAAGGTAGTGTAAACGAAAAGATGAGACGACGAGAGTGAGGGAGGGACGGGTTCCATGGGTGCTCACCGGGAGCTGCTTCCCGCGTGCCCTGGAAGGAACCTGTAGCCGGGCGGACCAGGGGAGGGCGCGCCGGCTGGGTGACGACGAAGCCGCCGGTTCAGGGAGGGAGGCGAGAGGACTCGGAGTCGGAGGGAGGACTAGAGCAAGCAAGCGAGCAGAGCAGGCCGGTGTGGAATTAGAAAGCGAGACGAGAGTTTTCAAAGCGTGTGGGGGCCCAGCGGGGCCCGCGTGAAGCGGTGGTGTGCTGAGTGAGGCCGGGACGCGGAAACCCAAGGACTTTCCGGTCAACTCTCCCAGTCCACCCGCCCGTCTGCTCTGTGCGGCCTTCGCCCTGATCGGACGGGCTAGGATGGCAGCGGATTTGAGTAAATATTCACCTACTATAAATCTTTGGGGTTATTGTGTTCTTGCTCCTAGTTTGATGTTCAATTGTGATTTTACCATTATTTTTATTATCGTTGTGATTTTACCTTTGTTTTTTGAAAACTAAGCCTAAATTTACCCCTCTCCATGAACATCATGTAATGGTATCAAATGAGCTGAATAAGGACAAGTTTTTCCATACGAAATTGCCCCTACTTATCTTAATGCATTGTGAATTTACTCCTCTTTTGAGATATATATTTAGACACATCATTTTAACCAATATTTAGACACATCATTTTAAGAAAGTGGGGGTAAAATCACAATTAAGGTTCAAAACAAGGGCAAAAACACAATAATATTCCGAATATAGGTAACGACGTTAGGAACAGGGGTAAACGGAGCCTTTGTTTTTGAAAAGGAGGGGTAAAAATATAAAGTAAAAGAAAGTAAGGGTAAAATCATAATTAGGATTCAAAACAAGGACATAAACACAATAGCCCCTAAATCTTTTATCCAATACAATAATTAAATTATGGTCTTAGGACATCTAATGAAAATCAAGTTTCCATAATTAGATCATCTCTAATAGTTCCTAAGGGCACTCCCAATGCAGACTCTATCTTAAAGTCTAAAATTATTTATTACCTCGAATATTGTGGCCTTGAAGTCTTATTTTTTTATCATCTCTCTTCAATAAATATACTGCCACATCAGCAAAATGACATAAATAAGTGGTAATAAATAGTCTTAGACTCCATGATAGTTGATAGAGTCTTGCACTGGGACTACAATAAATTATCAGTTGGTAATACAACGAGTTTTCCAATGTGGCTAAAAAAAGTTAGTTATTCATGATTTATATTTCCAATGTTGAACTCAAACTTTATTTAAAATAATATCCTTATTTAAAACGACATCTAATACGAGTATGGAGAGAGTATGGAGAGAGTATTTATTAGATTCCTCTAATATCATAGAAGTCAATTTTACATTAGAAATCTCAAACTATATTTAAATCACAACAACTTTCTTTAGTACTTTCTTTTTCTTATATATTTACATTAAGAATCTTGTTCTTCCCGTCTTCTTTCTCATGTCCTCCCACCTTCAGATTACCGGATAGATGGACGCATATATTTCTACGTGCTGGAGTGGATTTTTCCAAGTGCATAAAGATTGTGAGATGAGATAGCGAATTGTTGGAGAGCAATTTTTTCCAATCTTTCAAAAAAAAAAGATTGAGAGTGAGTTTCGAAAAAATCTTGGAGATGCTCTCTTAGATGCTCACAGAGACCTCACTACTCAAGCATTCATAGGTACTTTGACGGCCAACTAAAACTTAGTCAAGTCAAATTTTGATTTGCTACTAAAACTTGTCAACATATAAAAATTAGTATGCTACTAAAATCTATGGTAAATATTTTTCTCCCGTCTTAGTAATCTTTTCTTGTCAAATATTTAGAATGGCAACTTTTGGTCGCCAACCAAGCGGCCCTTAGTGTCCGTGCATACAAGCGTATACTTAAAACATGTATGGATGCAAAATATTTTTAGTCTTCTAGAAAACTCATGACTCTGCAAAATAAAAATACACTTTTCAACCTTCAACTTGCACACAAGTTCGATTTTCAACCTTCAACTACGAAACCGGGTAAAATACACCCTCCAACTATTAAAACCGGATAAATTTGGTCCTTAGCTGGTTTTAAAAGTGGTTTTCTATTTTTAAAAGACGCTAAAATATTATATTATATTTTTTGAGCAATTTAACATTCTCAAATGAAAAACTCAAAACTACAAAGTTGTATATCTCATTGAGAGCTACAAATTTGGTATAAAATTATTTTCATTTGACTCAATACAAAAGATATATTATTTTTTTAAATACGACAAGTGGTAGAACGCGATTATTACGGTGCTGAAATTTTATATTATTTTTTCGAGCATCTTAACGTCCTTAAATGAAAAACATTAAAACTACAAAGTTATAGATATCATCGAGATCTATAATTTTCATATAAAAGTTATCTTCATTCAAACTTTATTAAAGAGTTATGATTTTTTGAAAGTGAAGTCGTATCATGTGATAAAATAATATTAAGGCATGACAAGACTCAACATTTAAAAAAGTTATAAGTCTTCAATAAGACGTTGGATGAACATAAGTTTTATATAAAAATTATAGATCTCGAAAATATCTATAACTTTTTAGTTTTAATATTTTTCATTTGAGAATATTAAGATGCTCAAAAAAATAATATAAAATTTTAGCACCGTAATAATCGCATTCTAGGGCTTGCTGTATTTAAAAAATAATATATCTTTTGTATTGAGTCAAATAAAAATAATTTTTATATCAAAGTTGTAGCTCTTAATGGAATATACAACTTTGTAGTTTTGAGTTTTTTCATTTGAGAGTGTTAAGATGCTCAAAAAAAATAATATAATATTTTAGCGTCTCTAAAAAATAGAAAACCGCTTTTGAAATCAGTCGAGGGCCAAATTTGTCCGGTTTTGATAGTTGGAGGGTGTATTTTACCCGGTTTCATAGTTGAAGGTTGAAAATCGAACTTGTGTGCAAGTTGGGGTTGAAAAGTGTACTTAACCCTTTTACTTATTGAGAAAGTGTATACAAGCCTCTTAGCACTGAAAACTACAGTATTACTGAAAATGTAGGAGTATTCCTTTTTTCAAGTTTTAGGATGCGTTTGATAGATAGGTAGATTCTTATAAAAATGTTTTAGTTCCATATTCTTTTAAAAAACATTCTAGACGATGAATGGAATCATTAGGACAAATAACCTATCCTTATTATTACAGTTGCAACCTCCCCACCGTTTTTTACTCTAAAAAAATCAAAACCAAACAAAGGGATGATTGATTGAATATTGTTATACATCTTAACTGGCAACCTTCTATGCTTGGTGAATATTTCTATGGCCATGGTCTCCATAGTGCGACATGCCCACTTCAAAAATGTATTATTGTTCTTCTTCTACGGAGTGTTTTAGACATATGTTTAATTAAGTTGCCCTGAAAACAATATGCAAATACGAATATAATTGTTTTTATCAAAAATCTCAATATTTCTAAATAGCCAAATAGACAAAAAAATTGCACTTGCCCAATACAAATGAGAGAGCGAAAATGTTGATCTACTTGTATATCCCATGCCCCAAATAATTCAAATACATCTTTTTGTGATTTGAGATTAAATGACACTTGGTGGACTCTTCAAACAAATCTAGCAACATAATAATCAAAGAAGAATGATGAATAATTTTTTTATTGTCACATAAACATCTATTGTCTCCTTTCCAGTTTCTTTTTAGTAAGTTGTCTTTGTTTAAAATTACCCCTTTTATCAAGAACCAGATAAATATCTTGATTTTAAGCGGTAAAATTCTAGCTTCTATAACAACTTGTTTAAAAGCATGCCAATTTGATTAATTAAGTGGTTATAGAAAGATCCTTGTTTTTTAGGCTGCACTTAATAGAATATTATAGATCATCCAATTGCACAAATGCAATTTTAGCCATTAATTTATCAAGTTTAAGTAACTTTTTCCCTACTAGAGCTCTTCTAGAGGAAATATTTAGGAGTGTAAAACTAAAGACTCGTATTGTTCTCTGAGAGTGAAGTTTTCAAGCCATTTGTCTTCATAGAACCTGGTTTGACTACATTGTTGCACAAAGCATTGGGGCAAAATATGTGGTAGAATCCACCTATTAGGGGGGAACATGGAAACCAATTGAAAAAAAACATTTTTGTTGTTTAAAAAATCTAAAATTTAGCACATCCATGGTGCATATAAATATGTACTCACATGTAAAATTTAGCAATATGGATGTGATAACTTTTTTTAAAAAAACTAACAATCAAAATATGCCTTTTTTAATTGGTTTCTATATTTTTTTTAACTAATAGATGGTTTCCACCATATATTTCTCTATTGGAGCCTTGATTTATTTTCCCAGAATAACTAGAAAAACTTTGTCGAACTAAGAGGAATGAAGCTCGAATTTCTGGCACGCAGATTGCAATTGTGCAAAGAAACTGGACGGGCAGTGTAAACGGTAGTAGCTCTAGCTCTTGGGGATGAGCTCACCGTTGCAGGTGCCCCCGCATCACAGTTCACTTGAAAGTTGTTGTGAAGCCGGCATGGGCCCATGGTAGCCGGCCGGCAGGACGTACGTGAGCTGGATTGAACGGGTCAAGTCTAGCATCCTATCGGGTCCGTCTGTGACGTCCATGTTCATCCATGGAAGATTAGAGGATGTTTGGATCCTCTTGACAAATTGATAAATTGATAAAATAGTAAAAGAATTGTTATTTTTTGGTAAATGGATCCAAACATATAAGGCAAAAAATAATAAAAGAGTAAAAAATTGTCATTTGTCATTTGCCACTTTGAAGTGGCAAATAAAGGCAAATAGAAAATCCTTCCACTCATACCTCTCCTTCGTATGCATGACATGTGAATGAGAGTTTAATTATTAGGGGTATAATTATCTTTATATGTGTCATTTGCTATTCGATATTTATCATTTGTCAAGAGATTAAAACACTAAGAATTGATAAAAGATTTACCAACTTTATTTATTATTTGTTATTTATTAAGGGATCCAAACATGCCTTGAGATCACACCTTGGAAAAACAGGTTGGGGACTCGCCGATTCACATGAACACGCAGTCAGTCATATAGATCTACGTTTACATCCTGTTAGGATTTAAACGGGTCCGAAAGGGAAATTCCGGAGAACGTATAGTCAACAATAGGCTGGAAGCCGATTGAGAATCTTGATGGTGCCACGCAACTGATTTTCTCGGGTCAACAGCAGCTAAGAAAATGGAGGCCACAGCCTCCTTTTATTTATTTATTTATTTATTTTTATAGTGAACTCAATGGAGTAGCTTTTCTACGGGTCTTGCGATAATGGTCGAGGTAGCTTTGATCTCTGTTAGATTCCTTTGGAGCAAATCTTCAAACACTAACCCGTGTCTGGAGTTCCTTTTGGATGCTTGGTCAGGTAAAGATTAGACTAGCCCGATGGGGCCACGCCACGCACCACTGGGAGAGGGAGAAATAGGGCTAGTCCATACAGGAGAGGAACCTCCATCGTCGTAGCTTGGTCAAGCGCAATTTGTTCACACCTGACACTACTGTTCAAGTGGAGGAGTTGGACTGCTCCAATATATAGCCAACTTTCCAAGCCAGGAAAGCCAAAATCCAGTACGTTATACGGAGTATTATATAAGGTTTGATTGGTAATTTGTATTATAAGTTCTAGTTCGCATTAGATTTTATACATCGTAATCTAACTCTAGAACGTTCGTTTGAGAATCAGTCCGATATACTTTTAAGCTATAGAACATTGTTTTTTCTCATGCAACAAATTAATTTATATAAATCAGCCGCAATTTTAGTATTACGAGATAATCCATATAAAGGGACAATTTTACTATATAAACGTGTATATAGAAACGTGTATATAGCGGCAATTTATATTACCTTCCATCGTTTTTAATAAGTTTATCTAGTGGATCAAGTTTTTAGGGTTAGGTTTTCCGGCGGCGCGAGCTTGGTGGAGGTGGCGGTACTGCCATGGTGGAATAAAGTCCTCTCGGTCTTCGTCCACCTCGTCGTCGTCTACTCCGGTGACGATGAGAGGCCTGTGAGGTTGTGTAGAAGTCTGCGGCGGCTGCTGTTTCGTCGTCACGGCGGAGCAGCGGTGCTCGTGCCGCGTCTAAGGTCAAGGATACGGTGACAACTGAGGGCATGGTGGCAAGATGTAGTGCGGTGGATCGAACGCGATCTACCTGTGGCACGGATCGGGATTGAGCGAGCTTGACTTCACCGCGACGACGGATGTCATCGTCAGCACCACTCTCGTCGTTTCAATCTAGATTGTGATCCTGACGGATGGGTGCTCGAAGACTTCTTCGCTTCCGCGAGATCGAGCGTCTGCTGCAGTCCACCTCAACGCCGGTGGTTTCCTCCGGCTTCTGGTGATTCAGGTTTGGCGGCGTTGGCTGATATCGGCGGTCTTCGCCGACAGCGAATGCAGCCGGTTTCCTTCTTCGTAGAATATAGGTTGGACAACTGTCCTACGTATTCTTTTTCGGTGTATTTGTATTTGGACATGTTTTTCTATTAATTAATACATGTATACTTTATAAAAAAAAGAAACATAGCATATCTATACCTAAAAATTTTCAACGGTCTGGCCTATCCGATATTTTAGGTAAGGGGCTTTGGCGTTTCTACCCTTGTTTTAACACGAAATAGTGATTTTACCCTCGTTTTTTTTAACTTTGTGATTTTACCCTCATTTTTTCAAAACGAAGTTCACTTCTACCCCTAGTCTATTAAGCCCTTTTAACAGTGTTAACTTTTGGACAAAAGGACAACTTTGCCCAAACGTTTTTACCCCTATTTTATTATGATATTAGTGTTTTTACCCCTGTTGAAGTTCACTTCTACCCCTAGTCTATTAAGCCCTTTTAACAGTGTTAACTTTTGGACAAAAGGACAACTTTGCCCAAACGTTTTTACCCCTATTTTATTATGATATTAGTGTTTTTACCCCTGTTTTAGATCAGCTAGTTGACACTTTACATACAAAATTTTTAGAAAAAATCGACAACATTTCTTCTGACAATCCATATAAACACAATTTAATATTACACAACAAATTGATTAGAAACCAGTCTAACATATTTTCATCAGATTTAATTTCCATAGAACCATTCTCCAAATCACGCCACAAGGTAATGTACTGTTTAGAACCCCACAAGCAATGCTCAGCAATAAAATCAACAAGCTGGGGATGGGCGAGGCCCCCAGCCGCACCACCAAGGGCGCGCGTCGGGGGTACAGGCTGGACTGGGCGTAGCACTCCGGAAGGCCCCCGGCTGCCCCTTGCCGGTTGCCGCGTCCAGGTGAACCGCCGCGAACCGAGCTGGGCCTGGGGAGGTGGGGATGAGGAGGGCGACGGCGAGGAAGCGTCACACCGTGCAGAGCGAGGCCGCCGCCGGAAGGGGCGCCGCCAGGAGCCGCCCGCTCGAACCCTAGACGCGGCGTCCGCCGTCCGCGACCGAAACCACGACGACGTTTTTTTTCCCGTGCGTTTTTGTCCCATGCGATGGTGTCGAGTAGGAAAAGGAGAGACCCAGGTGCATTTGTGTTCTTTCGGCCAGATGCCTTTTCTTTTCTATTTTTTTCCATTTAATCTGACCATATTAACGGAGTACAATTCAAGGGTAGACGGTGGCTTCATGTAAAAAACGAGGGTAAAAACGTACAGTTAAAAAAAGTAGAGTAAAATCAACATTGAGGTTTAAAATAAGGGTAAGAACACCAAATTCCCTTTATGTAATGTATAGGATATCCTCGGTCCTGTATCCGTGTTTGAATCTGGAGTCAGCGTGCGAAAGAAACTATCGGCTAAATATGTAATCCAAATTAAATAAAAAGAGTTCTAAATCAAATAAAAAAAGGAGCACACACAATCATCCAAGTCACGTACAAATTAAATAAATTGGGCATCCAATCTCACGTCCCTGTTGGCTTTGGAGTCGGCATGAGAAGAAAAAAATGGCTAAACATCTCATTCAAATTGAATAAAAAGAGTTCTAAATCGAATCGAAAAAGAAGCGCACTATGTATGAAACTGAGTCGACTTAATATGGTTTGTTATGGTGGAACACACATGTGTGATGACTTCATCAATCTCGAAATATGCCGGCCTAGTCTTTTGCCTCCATGCTCTCCACTGCTGGCCTTGGTCCATTTTCCTTTAGAAGCAAGGCCAGAAAAGGAAAAGCAACCGTCCAAACTCCAAAGTGGCCAGCCCAAGGATTGCCTTGCTATCCAGCTGGGTCCGAGCAGCCATTTTAGAACCAAAATGAACCGGGCTTTATTTCGGCCCGGCGTGACCCACGGGAGTATTTAAAAGTCCTACCAATGTTTATCCGAAGCACTAAAGTCCATTAAAGTAAGCAGATCTTGATCAGCCCAAATCTCATGTCCGCCCATCAATGTCTGTGCACCCAGCGGCCCAGCCCAAATCATGGGCCAAACAATCCCGGAGCGGAAAGAGCAAGAGAAAATTACTTGCTTGATCTAAAAAAAGTCCAGCTTCCTTTCTTTCTTTTTTAATTTACCTTTTTTTGCGAAAAAAAATATTATATTATATGAAACCTGGGTACATCAGCACGTTACCAGCACTACACATTACAAAATAGTACCCATATTATGAATAACACAACTCAAAACCTAACTTGTTAATCGCTTTGCAGTGTGGATGATCGCACATGCAAACACTCGGAAAATGGCCCGAGAATAACTACCCAACGAACGACGGTCAAATTGAGGGTATTTTTCTTCTTTCTGGTGTCTTTCCTTCTTTTTCTGCTACCAAAAAAAGAGGAAGACTGATCTAAAAAATATTCTCCCTAGTCTTTCATTACGGTCAGATCTAACCACAATAAAACCGAGAAAAGACTGGAGAAAATTATTCCATAACGATGACACCATCTCCGCTTTGATGCCGCCGTCCGGAAACACAAATCTTCATATCGTCATGTCGATGAATCGTCCTCGTCTTCAATGGAGCCGTCATGGAGAAGTCGATCCCACTCTTCTCCTTCACCGTTACCGGAAAGAAAGAGATAAAACTGTAATACCAAAAACTTTGGCATGAAAACACCCTAATGACTCGATCTAATAGACGGCAGCTACGGCTGCCTTTCTCTCGGGCTCTCGCTGGAGGCAGATGCGATCTATTCTGTTCTCTAGGACTCGGCTCTCGCTGGAGGCAGATGCGATCTATTCTTTTTTAATTTACCTATTTAGCTTGAAAAAACTACTACTGTACACAGCGAGCCATAATATTGGCTTACTTTTATGGCAAAACGCGTGTTTGCAGAGAAGAATGAACCGGCCTGAAGGCACCAAAGGAACGTGGCTTGGCTGTCCCTCCTCCTTTGTTCTTCGCGATCGGGCTATCATCTCACCTTGATATCCGCTCAAACACAAGATGATACTTCAACCAAATGGAGATAACGAATAATCTCTCATATAATAAATAAATGCATTATTTCGTTTATTTTTCTTGAAATCTCACGACAAAAATGGAAATACATCAATTATATGATTTGTTGCGTATCTGTTTTTTTAAAAGAGATTATTCTCAGCTTTTATTGAAAGCCATGTTGCGTATCTGTTTATATGTAATCATTATATTGGAAAGAAATTACCAAAACGGTGTGTGGACTTTGAACAACTCAAATTAATTAATTCTTGAGCGTGCAACTTATGTGAAATATAATAGTAGCATGCAAAGCTACCATAGCTGTGCATCACGTTGCTGAGTATTTGACGCATCGTATCCCCATGTGGTCAGGTCATGTAATAAATACACAGAAGCTTGCAACGAGCACAAGTATGGTCTTACCTCGAAAAGAAAAGAAATTAGACGGTCGCCCTCAGTCAAGATTAGCGTGCTTGAAGGGGCAGTAAAATGTGCCATCAAATTTGTGCTGAGGTGATAAAGATGAGAGGAGAGAACATACTCTAAACTTATTCGGTGTTAAGATAATTCAGATATCAAGAATTACTGATAAAAATTATGCAAATATTCTGTGGACCAAATCCTAATAACCGGTTCTTCTGGTTATTTGGTCTATTTGGTCCACAAAATGGACCAAGTGCGTCTATTGTTCTTTTGATTGATTGGTGCCTAAATGGGAGGGACTAAGCCATCGACTCGCTCCGACCACTGCTGCACGATTGTTCAGCGGTTCGCTAGAATTGAATTTCTGGCAACTATTTTCATATCTAAGTATAATAGGCAATTGAGATTACATTTTATAGGTTCTGACTGTTAGTTAAGTTACCGAGATGGCTAGCAAGCCATGGGTGCCGGGGTGATCATTGCCGCCACTTGGGCGAGGTTCTCCGAAATTGGATCTTCAACCACAATTTTCAGACATGACACATAGGAGATAGAGCAAGCAATAGAGATTTTGTTTTGGAGATTCTAGGTGCGAGTTAGGTCCCACAGGTGGCTGGCCATGGGGCGGCTAGCATCAGCAACGGTATCAGCTTCAGTGACAACATTGTCTACTTTCAAATGGAGTCGAACCTTGCCTACATGAATAAATTCATACTCCCTACCATTTAAGACATCCTTGTTACTGCTTTGAGAAATTTGTTTAAAAAAGCTAAGATCAATGCAAAGTATCCCGTCCATTGAAAGCAGTTATAGCTTGAGTGCTAATAAGTAAGTTTGACATTTTTTTAAAAATAATAATAATATTATGATATCAAATAAGTATCAGAAAATTCATTGGATAGTAATTTTTATAGGGTATATATTTTAAATTACAATTAATAATATTATTTTATAAATTTAATCAAAATTATATTATTTTTACTTAGACCAAATCTAGAGTTGTATTTTTTATGACACGAGGAGTATATATATTTAGTACTCCCTACATTCTAAATTAGAAGTCGCTTTAGTTTTTTTTTCATCCATTTTGTTATGTGTCTAGACATATTATTATATCTAGATACATAACAAAATAGATGTGAAACGGAGGAAGTACGTGTTAATTGTTACTCTCCTATATTCTTTTATAAGACGCACAAGATTTGATTTTTAAAAATCTGTAACTAATAATTTCTAAATATTATAACACAAGTTAAGTACAATCAAATGTACTACCGTAATATAAATATAAAGTAAATAAATATTTTATAGTAGATCTAAACTAGAGTGACTTGTTTGGGAATTACTACTTCCGTCCATGAAAGAATCAATTTCTGTGTTAGTTAACCTTTTTTGACTAACTTTATAAAAAAATGTAACAACATCTATGACTTAAAATAAGCATCATATAAAAATATGTTCTTAGATAAATCTAATTATACTAATTTGATATTATAATATTTTATTCTAGAAATTTGGTCGAAGTTCAAAAAGTTAATGCATTCTTTCTATATCGCTAACATCTGGATACGTATTAATGATGGCACACACGCACCGAATCAGGCAGAGTTGACTCCCGATTCTTTCACGTCGAGGAGGATGGGCATCACGTCCCCGTGGGCCGTGGGTCGTGGCAAGCAGCATGTACGCAAAGATCTCACATGGCCCTCGCGCAGCGCATGCAGCTAGCAGCAAGAAATAAGATAGAGAGTCAGAGAGATACGACGAGGAGCCAGCATGTGCGCAGAGATCTCACCTGGCCCTCGCGCAGCGCATGCGGCAGCAAGAAATAAAAATAGAGATACAGTACGACTCTGTCCGGATCTGGAGGAGTGCTAGTTGATCATCCATCCGTAGTGGCTAATTCATTCATTCATTATCCATCGGCCGCAGCGGCACAAAGCTGATTCCAGTCCATGAAATCTCACCGCGGGATCGGAGAGAGGATTAAGCCGATGAGGACTCGGGAGCGTGAGAATCCAGCGCTCAATGCAATGCAACACGGCAGAAGCAGCGGCAATACAACAATGCGTCACGAGGTTCGGGTCGGACAGGACCATCACGTGGACTCGGTGGTCTATAGACTATAGTGGGGAGAAAGCGCAGATGCATGTGAAGCGAGCTACCACTACCTGATCAGCCGTCCAAACCGTTTTCAGTTTCCATTTACTCCGCGATATTTGTTGTCATCGCCGCGATATTTGTTACAGTACTCCTTACAGTTCTAGGAGTACGGCTGAAGCAGAAATACGGCCTCATACGATCCAATGCAATGCAATGGCTCCATGTCTTTTTTTTTTCACCATCCTGCCGTGGCACGTTAGCAGAACTAGAGTTTTTTTTTTGCACCATAAGGTCTTGTTTGGATGCGCATATATATCTAGCTCAAACCATATGGATTGAAGTGGATTGGAGTGGATATTAGTTCAAATACACTTCAATACATGTAGTTTGAAGGTGATACATGCACATCCAAACAAAGCCTAAGTTGACCACGCTAATCCGCTGGTTACCGAGACCGGTGATCGAAAACATTGAAAGAATGGTTTAAGGCACTTGCCTCGTGGCGTTGTGCGGCTCCGTGTTATATAGTGCTGGGAAGAACCCCCAGCGTGGTTTACAAGACTTGATTACAAGACAATCAGATATGCACCGAGCCTTATCTAATCTATCTTAAGTTACAAGTATACAACAACTTACAAGCTATAACTAAGGAGCCGCAACTAACTATCCGTGAGAGAACCTTGTGCTACCGTGATCTCCAAGTACCAGGGATCAGATAGGTATTTCAACACCCCCGACAATCACAACGTCTCAGTCAGGTTGAGATTGTTTATGAAAACCACAATTTGCTTCTCGGGGATTGCTTTAGTAAAACCATCTGCTAGTTGATCATTGGTACTGATGAAACGTATGTCAAGACGCGTTGCTGCAACTTGCTCACGTACAAAATGGAAATCAATTTCTATATGTTTAGTACGAGCATGAAAAACTGGATTAGTCGAGAGATACTTAGCACCGATGTTATCTCACCATAGTCTGGCCGCCTGAGGACGTGAGATACTGAAAGGTCCTAGATGGCTAGAAAGGGGGGGGGTGAATAGCCTAATAAAAATTCTACAAATCACTAGAGCAAATGGTTAGATAACACTAAAGCGAAGCTTTTTGCTCTAGCTCTACTTGGGGTGCAAAGCCACCTATCCAATACAATTCTAGTTAGCTAAGTGCCTAACAAACAATAGCAAGAACCTAAGGCACTTAACTTGAGCTAGCAAGAACAACTAACAAGCTAAGCTAACAAGCTAACTAGAGACCTAACTAAGCAAGATATGAACAAGGTAAATACAAGAGATGAGGTGATTGTTATACCGATGCCTTGTGATGTATGGATGTCAATGTAGAGAACCAATCACAATGAATACCAATGAATAGCCGGGAGACAAGATGACAATCGATTTTTCTCCCGAGGTTCACTTGGTTGCCACCAAGCTAGTCCCCGTTATCTCGACTACTTAAATGGTGTTTCGGTGGCTAATTGGCAATTCACAAGCCAAGCCCACTACCCGGGTGCCACAAGAAACCACCCAAATGAGAGTAACTCAAAGACACGAGCAATCCACTAGAGTTACCCTTTGGCGCTCCGCCAAGGTGGGTACAAGCCCTCTCACAATCGATGAAGCCGGTCACGAACAATCACCAACACGTGCCGAAGCTTCTCCTCAATCACCAAGCCGTCTAGGTGTTGGCAAACACCAAGAATAACAAGAAACTTCGCGGCGATGACGATGACCAAGTGCCACTAAGATGCAATGCAATGATCAATGCACTTGGTTCACTCAAACTCTCACAAGAATGCAATTGAAGCAAAGAGAGATGAGTTGGGGGCTATTTCAAGCAAGCACAAGTGTATCAAATGAATGAGAGGTGCAAGAGAGAGCCCTAGGAGCCGGCCACCGCACTTATATAGCAACCCAAACCGAGCTAGCCGTTTTGCTCCTCATTCCAACTTTTCGCGCCAGTCCGGACACACTTTGCATGGGGGGTCCGGATCATCGCGCCTGCGTCCGGACCCTCTGCCGATTTGAATCCGCCGTTGGCACCCTTCCTGCGCTGACGTGTCAACTCCAGACGCATGCAACAGTAGCGTCCGGACTCGCTTTCCTCTGTGTCCGGACCGAATCCAGAGAGGGTCCAGAGAGCTCCTTAGCTCCGGACGTGCGTCCGGTGTCCAGCGTCCGGACACAACCTTGCGCCCGGATAAATATATCCAGAGGAGTACAGAGAGCGCCGAGCACCGGACTCTCGACCGGAGTCCTGCGTCCGGACGCACAACAATGTCTGGATCCTCTGTCCAGAGAGCCCGAGACCTAGGGTATGCCTCCGTTCGCATGACCAATGGTCCAGACGACCTTTTGCCTGCGTCCGGACCTTGCGTCCGGAGCCCCTCTAAGGGCTAGGCCGAGCTTCTTCTTCTTCTCCAAGTCTTCAAGTGCTAACACCTTATGATCCAAACCTTGTTCACCTGTGTTAGCCTTTGTAACATATATTTCTTAGATTTATTTTAGTTTGTGTCACTTAGGTTCATTTTATATGAATGCAATGCAAACCTAGTGGCACATGATAACCGTAATCGAAACGAGTTTTCCCTTCTTTATAGTACGACCATCTATCCTAAAGGTGATCACACTCTCTATAGTGTCTTGATCACTAAACCAAAAATGACCCTATGATATACCTTTGCCTTGAGCCCATTTTTGTTTTTCTCTTTCTTCTTTTCCTTAGTCCATGGAGCACTTGATCCATCATGGTCATTCATCTAGCTCCATAGATCAAGGTGAACCACCCTTTCTTGATCATACACTTAGTTCAAGGGTTAGTCCACAGGTTTCATCAATTAACCAAAACCAAACAAGGTCTTTTAGATACCTAGTTCATCTAGTAGCTGATGTATACACATTACCTCTGCAGTAGCATTCGCCAGCGACTTGTACTTAGCTTCGGTACTTGATCTTGAGAGAGTGGGCTGTTTCCTGGCACACCATAACAGCAGGTTACTCCCAAGAAATACATCAAAACCTCCAGTAGATCGTCTATCATCAGGACATCCGACCCAGTCTGCATTTGAAAAAGCGCTCACAAGCATAGAGTCAGACTTTCTAATTCTCAACCCAAAGCCTATCGTTCCTTGAACATATCTGAGAATTCTCTTGACTGCCTCCGAATGCACAGTCGTCGGCGAGTGCAAGAATTGGCAGACCTTGTTTACTGAAAACGAGAGATCTGGCCGTGTCAGGGTGAGGTATTGTAGTGCCCCTACAATACTTTTGTATCTCGTGGAATCCTCAGTACCAAGACTAGTGCCGCTGGTGATGGAGAGCTTTTCAGTGGTGCAAAGTGGTATCTTCGCAGGTTTGCACAGATGCATATTTTCTCTTTTGAGCACATCAGAAGCATATTTTTCTTGAGTCAACAAAATCTCACCCTTCTTGTGATGGACTTGAATGCCAAGGAAATAGCTCAACTCTCCTAAGAGCAACTCCAATAGTTTGACAATTTTGGTTTGGAAAAACATGGAATTTGCCAACTCTGAAATAGATACGACAAAACAAAAAATATGCAATCTCCAACAGTTCCCCATAATGACTTGGCAAAAATGAAAATTATGGACCAGTGGACCCGCTGCCTAGTGTTCCGCCGTGAAAAAAAGGAAGGAAAAAAAGGCCGACGCCCACGGTTCTGCCGTGAAAAAAAGAAGGAAAAAAATTGCCTCCCCCTTTTCACGGTCGCCAAATTGCCAAGTGCGGGCTCCTATTTGCAACTTTGGCAAAAATGCCAAGCCCAAATGCCAAACTGTTGGCCACCAGTTTTTTAGTTTTTTTGGCAAAATTAGATATGCCAAGTCTAAATGCCAAACTGTTGGAGTTGCTCTAAGTCCTTGATGGCAAAATCTTCCTTCGAATCCTTGAGTGGTGCACCAATTGCCTGCTGTTCTGAACTAGCCACAATAATGTCATCAACATAAACAAGTATATAGATAACATGGCTTCCCTTCTTATAAAAGAACAGAGAGGTGTCGCCCTTGGAAGGAGTAAACCCAAGACTGTGTAGCTTGTCACATAGACGAGAGTACCAAGCCCGTGGTGCTTGTTTCAAGCCATAAAGGGCCTTGTCTAGCTTACACAAGAACTATGGCCTGTTTCTATCCTCATATCCAGGCTGTTGTTTCATGTAGACTTCTTCCTCTAGGTACCCATGCAAAAAAGCATTCTGTACATCTAGTTGCCTTAAGCTCCAACCCCTTAAGATAGCAAGAGACAGAATCAAGCGAATTGTGGCAGCCTTGACAACAGGGCTGAAAGTATCCTCATAATCAATTCCATATCTTTGTTTAAATCCCTCTGCAACTAGCCGAGCCTTATACCTTTCTATGCTCCCATCAGCCTTCCTTTTAATTTTGTACACCCACTTGCAATCTATCACATTCTTGCCTTTTTGTGGAGATACAAGATGCCAAGTTTTATTCTTTTTCAAAGCTTCTACTACAAGATCCATTGCATTTTTCCATTTTTTATCATCAAAGGCATGTTGCAAGGTTAAGGGACCATCAGAGGTGACAGCGAGTTGGCCATATCGTATTGTACTGTCAGTGTACACTTTGGGTTGTCGGATACCCTGTTGAAGCCGTGTGAGAGGGCCCTAAGGTGCAGTCGGATCTACGGGCACAACTGGTGGTGTAGAGTCAGCGGGCTCAATGGATCCGGGTGATTCTTGCCCGACTGGCACAGGGGATCCTGCGCCCCCGTGTGGTGCGGCTGTGGCTGGTACCGATGGCGTAGAAAAACCAGGTGGTGATGTTGACGAGGAGTGTACACCTGCTGCTTGTCCCCCCATCCTCGGAGGCACGCACGACGGTGGCGAGCACGCAGTGGAGGAGGGCGAAGCCGAGACACCTGCTGCTATCGGCGGCTGATCCAAGACAGATCGTGTAAGAGAATCGGATCCTGCCGCCGGATCAACCTGGGTACCAGCGCCTGTCCCTGCTAAAATAGGAAAGTTTGTTGGAGGCATAAAATGATGACCGACCGGAGCCGGATTTGCACCGTTTGCCACCGGAGTTTCGCCTGATCCTTCGGTGGTGTTATCTTCAGGCCTTGCATGACCTGTGGACTCATTTTCAAGATTAGAGCGCAGGGAACCATTATCAAACTGGTCAAAAGAATTGTCATCCCCATGACTAGGAGGAAGGAGTTCGGATGGGAGTAGGGAAATTTTGGAACAGAGACGAGCATCGGCGTTGGAATGCATAGTAGAAAAAGGATAAACCTCCTCATCAAAAACGACATCTCGTGATATGTAGACACGTCCCTCCCCGGCATCCAAACATTTGAACCCTTTGTTGATGTGGTTATAGCCTAAAAAGACACATCTTTTTGACCGAAACTGAAGTTTGCGAGCATTGAAAGGCCTAACATTGGGCCAACATGCGCACCCAAAGGTTCTAAGAGAGCTATAATCTGGTGAGTGATGAAATAATCTTTCGAATGGAGTTTCTCCATGGATGACTTTGGTGGGAAGTCGGTTAATAAGATATGTGGCGGTCAGGAAAGCTTCATCCCAAAACTTTAGGGGCATGGAAGCTTGAGAGAGAAGGGATAACCCGACTTCGACAATATGACGGTGCTTGCGTTCAACAACACCGTTTTGTTGATGTGCATGTGGACATGACACATGATGCGTGATGCCAATACATTGAAAGAAAGAGTTGAGTTTCTGATACTCCCCTCCCCAATCAGTTTGCATAGTTAGAATGTGTTTATCAAATTGACGTTCTAACATGTTTTGAAAATCATGAAATTTCTAAAAAACATCAAATTTGTGTCGCAACAAGTATATCCATGTAAATTTGCTGAAGTCATCTATAAAGCTAACATAATAGGTGTTCTTTCCTACTGAAGTAGGTGATGGACCCCATACATCAGAGTATACAAGATCTAGAGGACTCGACGAGACACTCTTAGACTTAGGGTATGGTAGCTGATGACTCTTGCCTTGTCGGCACACATCACAAACACTCTCTTTATTTGAATCTAAGACAAAAGGAATATTGTTCTTGCTAAGAACTTGATGAACTATCAAAGATGAAGGGTGACCGAGACGGCTATGCCACCTCACAGAGGACAGCTTGGTGGTGCCATACGTCACTTTATTCAGTAGAGACGCAGATCTAGACTTTAGCGGATATAAGCCACCTTCACACCTCCCCCTAAGCAGCGTTTTCCTCGTTGCCTGATCCTTAATCATGAAACAATCAGGGTGATATTCTATGCAAGCATGATTATCAGATGTAAGACGATGGACAGAAACAAGATTTTTGTTGGCTTCGGGAATATACAACACATTGTTGAGAGCAAGATTACGTTGTGGGGTATGAACAAAACTTTTGCCGATTTGACTGATTCTCATACTTGCGTCGTTGGCGGTGTGAACTTGATCGTTGCCGTGGTACTTGTCACGTGCGGTGAGTTTCTCCAGCTACACGTGATGTGATCTGTAGCGCCGGTGTCAGTATATCAGTTGGTATCTACACCATAGGAGTTGTTGGTGGCAGCCGAGGCAGACTTCTTCTCGGATTGGCCGGTGAAGGATGCGTCAAAACGCTTGTAGCAGCACAGTACCGTTGAAAGGTCCTAGATGGTTAGAGGGGGGGGGGTGAATATCCTAATAAAAATTCTACAAATCACTAGAGCAAAATGTTAGATAACACTTAAGCGAAGCTTTTTGCTCTAGCTCTACTTGGGGGGGGGTGCAAATCCACCTATCTAATGCAATTCTAGTTAGCTAAGTGCTTAACAATCAATAGCAAGAACCTAAAGCACTTAGCACAAGCTAGCAAGAACAACTACTAAAGAAGCTAACTAGCAAGCTAACTAGACAAGATAAGAAAGAGTTAATACAAGAGAGGAGGTGATTGCTTATACCGATGACTTGTGTAGAGAATGTACCAATGAAGAGTCAATCACAATATGAACACCAAAGAGTAGCCGGGAGACAAGATGACAATCCATTTTTCTCCCGAGGTTCACTTGGTTGCCACCAAGCTAGTCCCCGTTGTGTCGACTACTCAAGTGGTGATTTGGTGGCTAATAGGCAATGGCAAGCCTAGCCCACTAACTCGGGCGCCACAAGAATCCACCCAAATGAGAGTAACTTAATGACACGAGCAATCCACTAGAGTTACCCTTTGGCGCTCCGCCGCGGTGGGTACAAGCCCTCTCACAATTCGATGAAGCCGGTCACGAACAATCACCAACACGTGCCGAAGCTTCTCCTCAAACGCCAAGCCGTCTAGGTGTTGGCAAACACCAAGAATAACAAGAAATCCTGCGACGATGACGATGACCAAGTGCCACTAAGATGCAATGCAATGATCAATGCACTTGGTTCACTCAAACTCTCACAAGAATGCAATTGAAGCAAAGAGAGATGAGTTGGGGGCTATCTCAAGCAAGCACAAGTGTATCAAATGAATGAGAGGTGCAAGAGAGTGCTCCTTGAGCCGGCCAAAAACATATATATAGCTTCACCACCAAGCTAGCCGTTTTTGCCCCTTCATAGCAGCTTCCTGCGTCAGTCCGGACCCTCCTTCAGTTTGAATCTGGCCGTTGGCGCCTTCTCTGGTGCCTGCGTGTCACCACCGGACGCGCTAAACAGTAGCGTCCGGACCTGGGTCGCCTTGCGTCCGGACCTCAGCAGAGAGCTCCCAGAGAGCAGTTTCTTGCCTGGATAGCGTCCGGACTCTGGTGTCCGGACACCACCCTGCGTCCGGATAAATACATCCAGAGGAGTACAGAGAGCGTCGAGCTTCGGACCCACGACCGGAGTCAGCGTCCGGACCTTCTTTAGCGTTCGGACCTCCTGTCCAGAGAGGCCGAGATTATGGTATGCCTCCGGTCGCATGTCCATTGGTCCGGACCGCACTTAGCTTGCGTCCGGACCCAGCATCCGGAGCCCTTCTGAGTGTCAAACCGAGCTGCCTCTTCTTCTCCAAGCTTCCATGTGCTAACACCTTGTGATCCATACCTTTGTTCACCTGTGTTAGCCTTTACAATATATTTTCATGGATTTTACTTTGGTTCTTTGTGTCACTTAGGTTCATTTTAGATATGCAATGCAAATGACCTAGTGGCACATGATAACCGCAATCGAAACGAGTTTTCCCTTCTTGATAGTACAACTATCTATCCTAAATGTGATCACACTCTCGATAGTGTCTTGATCACTAAACCAAAAAATGGCCCTATGATATTACCTTTGCCTTGAGCCCATTTTTGTTTTTCTCTTTCTTCTTTTCCTTAGTCCATGGAGCACTTGATTCATCAAGATCATCCATCTAGCTCCATGTACCAAGGTGAACCACCCTATCTTGATCATACACTTAGTACAAGGGTTAGTCCATAGGTTTCATCAATTAACCAAAACCAAACAAGGTGTTTCAATCTCCCCCTTTTTGGTAATTGATGACAACCTTTCACAAATAAATATATATGATGAAAATTTCCACTTTGGTAGTATTAGCTCCCCCTACATATGTGATATATGAGTTTGGTTCATTTTGATCACATATGCATGAATAAGAATTGTGGGAGAGGAAATGCTACCAAATGATGCTAAGGTGTGTAGGATGGACCTTTGAAGCGTGATACCAATTGGAGTGCAATATTAACCATCCTTGGCACCATGAATGCCTAGAAACCACTTGAAAAACAACTTGGAAACACTTTGAGAGAACTAGATATCACAAGAAAAATTCAAGCCCTAATCATGCTAGTTCTTCAAGCAGCAAGAGATTGTGTTTCTAGCAATCACCACACAAGCATGTCATGAATATAAGAACATATGCAAGCAAGCACTTATGAATGCACAAAGATATGCAACAACTATATTCATAGGCTTGCCCCCTACTTGTGTGCTTTCATTTTCAAAATTTTCAAAAATATTTTCTTTGTCTTACTACTTACTCTTACTAACTTCTCCCCCTTTGTCATCTATTATCATAAAAGATGTGCTCAAAGACATTGATTATTGGAGAGAAGCTTAGTTGTGGTTCAATCTAGATTACTTGCCCCAAGGTATTTAACTCTATTTAAACCATGGACAAGCTTGTTCACACATCCTAGAATGGTTATCTTGCCCATGTTTAGCTAAACATTTGAAGTTCATATTCTAGATCAAACACTAGGATTGCAAGCCCACAAATATGTCATATGCTAGCACTAGATCAAGTCAAATATAGAAGCAATAGTGGTACCATATAAGCATCAAATCATTTAATTTCCATGAATGAGCCTAATGAATTGATGTCTAGATGCACTAACAAGTCCTAATAAGGATGAATGACATGTCAATCAACTTGTACCTTGTATAGCTCGAAGGAGAGGCATGTCATATATGCGGGTGCATCAACACATATTTGAGAAGTCAAGAATGTTCAATTCATTTCTTAGCTTGCAAAACCTCTTCTCATCTAATGGCTTGGTGAATATGTCGGCAAGTTGATCAACGGTGCCAACACTTGTGATTTTGATATCACCCTTGAGTTGATGGTCTCTTTTGAAGTGGTGCTTTACATCAATGTGCTTGGTTCTTGAATGTTGAACCGGATTGTTGGTTAGCTTCACCGCACTTTCATTGTCACATAGCAATGTCACTTGCTTGAAATTGATTTCATAGTCATTCAAAGTTGCTTTCATCCAAAGCAATTGAGCACAACAACTCCCCATACTTATGTATTCGGCTTCGGCGGTAGAGAGTGCAACACTATTTTGCTTCTTTGATGACCAAGATACAAGTGACATGCTTAGCATTTGACATGTGCCCGATGTGCTTTTTCTATCAATCTAGCATCCCGCATAGTCAGAGTCCGAATATCCAATTAGCTCAAAGCTAGACCCCTTGGGATACCATGATCCAACATCTTGTGTATGCTTCAAGTACCTCAATATTCTCTTTGTAACCTTCAAGTGACTTTCTCTTGGAGAGGCTTGGAATCTTGTGCACATGTATACACTAAACATCACATCCGGCCTAGAAGCGGTCACATAGAGTAAGCTTCCAATCATAGACCGATACAACTTTTGATCCACCATGTTGCCACTAGCATCACTATCCAAATGTCCATTAGTGCCCATTGGAGTGCTAATGTCTTTAGACTCTTCTAACCCAAACTTCTTCATCATATCCTTGATGTACTTGCCTTGACTCACAAAGGTGCCATTCTTCAATTGCTTGATTTGAAGACCAAGGAAGTAGCTAAGTTCACCAATCATTGACATTTCAAACTCTTTTGCCATCATCTTGCCAAATTCTTCACAAAAATCTTGATTGGTTGAACCGAATATGATATCATTAATATAGATTTGGAGCACAAATAGATCCTTGCCAAGCTTTTTGGTGAAGAAGTAGTGTCAACCTTTCCCATAATGAACCCTTTTGATAGGAGGAAGTCCCTCAATCTTTCATACCATGCTCTAGGTGCTTGCTTCAAGCCATATAAAGCCTTCCTCAACTTGTACACATGGTTGGGTTTCTTGTCATCTTCAAATCCAGGAGGTTGCTCAACATATACTAGCTCATTGATGTATCCATTCAAGAAAGCACTCTTCACATCCATTTGGTATAGCTTGATGTTGTGTGCACATGCATAGGCCAATAGAATCCTTATTGCCTCTAATCTTGCAACCGGTGCATATGTTTCTCCAAAGTCAAGACCCTCAACTTGAGTGTATCCTTGAGCTACTAATCTTTCTTTGTTCCTCACAACTATACCATCTTGATCTTGCTTGTTTCTAAATACCCATCTTGTGCCAATCACATTGTAGTTCTTGAGTCTTTCAACTAGTTCCCAAACTTGGTTCCTAGTGAAATTGTTGAGCTCTTCATGCATAGCATTGACCCAATCAACATCTTGTAGGGCTTCATCGATGTTTGTTGGCTCTATGGATGATACAAAGGAGTAGTGCTCACAAAAGGATGCCAATCTTGATCTTGTTTGAACACCACTTGTAATGTCACCAACTATTTGATCAATGAGGTGATATCGTGCAATGTTGGTAGGTTGGAGAGGTGGAACTTGATTGCTTGAGCTTGGTTGAGATGAACTAGAAACTTGTTGATCTTGCACTTGAGAGCCACTAGCTTGCATTTGAGGTGAGTTGAGCACTTGATCTTTATCATCTTCAATGTCAATCACTTGTCTTGGCCTAATATCACCAATATCCATGTTCTTCATAGCCTTTGACAATTGAGGACTACTCACATCTTCTAGATTCTCATTTTCAACTTGTGATCCATTGGTTTCATCAAAATCAACATCATGAACTTCCTCAAGTATACCACTAGCCAAATTCCACACTTTATAGGCTTTGCTTGCTGTGGTTGAGTAACCAAGTAAGAACCCTTCATCACACTTTTTGTCAAACTTCCCAAGTCTTGTGCCTTTCTTCAAGATGTAGCATTTGCACCCAAACACTCTAAAGTATGCAATGTTGGGCTTTCTTCCATTTAATAGCTCATATGGAGTCTTTTCCATCAATGGATGACAATACAACCGATTGTTAGAGTAACAAGCGGTGTTGATAGCTTCGGCCCAAAAGGATTGACTCACATTGTACTCACTAAGCATAGACCTTGCCATGTCAATCAATGTTCTATTCTTCCTCTCAACAAGGCCATTTGATTGTGGAGTGTACTTGGCCGAGAGTTGATGCTTGATTCCATGCTCATCACATAGTTCCTCAACTCTTGTATTCTTGAATTCACTTCCATTGTCACTTCTTACTTTCTTGATGGTAGTTTCAAACTCATTGTGACATCTCTTGACAAAAGATTTGAAGGCGGCAAATGTATCACTCTTGTCATTGAGAAAGAATACCCAAGTGTATCTTGTAAGATCATCCACTATGACAAAACCATACTTGTTCCCTCCAATGCTTGTGTATGTTGTTGGTCCAAATAGATCCATATGCAACAATTCAAATGCTCTACTAGTGCTCATCATGCCCTTCTTTGGATGGGTGTTACCAACTTGTTTGCCGGCTTGACAAGAGCTACAAAGTTTGTCCTTTTCAAATACGACATCTTTCAAGCCTCTTACTAAGTCATGTTTGATCAATCTATTCAATTGCTTCATCCCAACATGACTAAGCCTTCTATGTCATAACCAACCCATACTTGATTTAGTGAGCAAGCAAGTTGACAATTGTGCTTCACTAGTATTGAAATCAACTAGATAGAGGTTCTCATATCTAAAGCCTTTGAAGATCAAGTTTGAACCATCTACACTAATGATCTCTACATCATCTACCCCAAATATGCATTTGAATCCAAGATCACACAATTGAGCCACGGATAGCAAATTGAAGTTCAAGTTTGTTGACGGTAAATATGAGTCATTTTGTCACCATCAAAATACCGTCAACATCCTCATATTCAAAGGAAAAAACGATTAACATGAACATATTATACCCAATAACTACTTCCACATGTCCCTTGACTATTTAAGTGCATGTAACACTCTCCAAAGCACTTTCTACTTCGTGGATCTTAAAATATCATCATATGAAAGTATATCAAATGATGAAATGGAGTACACCATTACGACGAGCTTGTCGAGACGATTAAAATGGATATATTATCTGCTACGTTTGGAGTCCGGGATAAAAAGATATTTGCAAATTAAAAAGGGATGTTGACGTCATCCTGACGTCAGCACCCCAAGACACTCACAACCACAGGTGCTGCATGCGGTGGCAGACAGCAGGCAAGGCGGGCCCTGTCGTGGCAGGCACTGCCACCCAGGCAGGGGACCAGGCGACCGGGCCGACCAATCAGGCCGCGGCACGTGGTGCCGCCTGTCCCCACGCGCGCGCAAGCGTGCGCAGGCGCTGGAGCGCGAGCGGGCACGTCCGACCGGCACAGGGGGCCACGTGGCGCGACGCCGTTGGCGCAGAGAGGCGGTTGTTCAGTCCGCGCGGTCCAGGCACGGTTGGACCGCCTGGACCGGCCGGTTCAGCTGGTCAGCTTCCAGATTCCTCTCCAGTTAACAGAAAACAGCGCCCAGTCCTTCGGTTCGGGTCCGGTTCACTGCCTTAGGGTCCGGTTCTTTGCCCGGTTTTCAACTCCAGCACGTGGTGGACTTCACAACCGATCTACACAAGTTAGTTGCATGCATTTGGAGCATCCTAGCCGCTGGTTCAATGACGGTTTTGATCCAAGGGAGGTCAAACAACGTCACGCGGATTGATGAGGTGGCACCAGAGTAGCCCCTCTCCACCTCTACACTATAAATACCCCCTCACTCCCTCTCATCCAACACACGAAGGAGGAGCTACTCTCTCTACAAGGCGAAGCCCTGTTCTACTAGTAGCATAGAAAATAGGGAGAGAGTGAGGAGAGTCTGGAGGAGAGCCGGGCCTGTCTGCCATCTTCTCCGAGCTGTACCTCAGCGGATGCGGTCTTCTCTTTTGTAAGTCTGCATTTGAGATTCTTTTATGGTAATTGATCTTTAGTTCTGGTAAAGTAATTACTTTAGTTGTTCATTGGTTCACCGCCCTTAAACCGGTGCTCTAATCAATTTCACCGGGATCCGGATTAGAGTAGTATGATATAGTGTAGACGTGGTGTCTAGGCTATACGCTTACCTATGTCTACGGCTTGTCCAACGGTTTGTTTGTGATACCTAGTAGGGGTGACAGACCTATCTAGGATTTGATCCCACCACGCTCGGCCAAGTTCTTAAAACGTAGGCCTTCTTGTGCTAGGCGGTTTAGCACCCTTCTCATCCCTTTCTGTTGCTAAGCGGCCTAGTGGCCCGAAGTGAACAACCTTTGTATCTTACCTTACCTAGCTAGTTTCATAACCATAGAAGATCCTCTCTACCCAACCTATCATAAACCCCTTGTGTCATCATAGGACAAGCTTAGTTCTTTGTTAAGTACACTTCACGTTCCCCGTGTATTCGATACCCTGGAATACTCTCGGGTGAAAGCTACCTTGACAGCCGTGTGCTTGCGATTTATCCTTTGTGCCACAATTTGTGTCAACAAAGCACTCAACTAGCAATACATTGGATATGCTCAAGTCATTGGATATTGCAATCTTACCAATACCCTTGACCTTGCCTTTACCATTATCACCAAATGTAATACTATCAATGCCATCATTGGTGTTGGAGTTGATTGATTTGAACATTCTAGAATCACCGGTCATGTGTTGAGTGCACCCACTATCAAGCACCCAATGCCTTCCTCCGTCTTTGTAATTGATCTTAGTTGGCTTAGCCATGAAGCATTATGGAGTGTCGAAGATGGATGGCTTGTTGTTGATAGCAATGCTTGCCATAACCTTCTTCTTGGACTTCTTCATCTCATCATCACTAAAGTCATCATTGGAAGAGTCACTATCATCCCAAGTCACCACATAGGATTCACCCTTCTTCTTCTTGGTGAAGGATATCTTCTTCTCCTTATTGTCATGCTTTCTCTTCTTCTCTTCGTCGTCACTATGATTGGGACAATCTGCAATCATGTGACCGGTGCTCTTGCACTTGTAGCATCTCTTCTCATATTCTTTGCCCTTGAAGTTATCTATTATCTTTCTAGCACCATAGCCCTTCTTCTTCATGAACTTGCCAAACTTGCGCACGAAGAGGGCCATCATCTCATCATCATCATCAGCATCACTAGCTTCTTCATCATCACTTGACTCTTGCTTCTTTGCTTTGCCCTTGCTCTTCGATGATGAGGCCTTGAATGCTAAGCTCTTCTTTTCTTTCTTTTCTTCCTTGACCTCTTCTTCTTCACTTTCTTCATTGTATTGCTCTTCGGTCATGATCTCACCAAGTACTTCATTGGGAGTGATCTTGTCCAAACCATCTCTCCTAATTATTTGCCTCAAGGTTTTTTATTTCTTGGGCAAACAACTAAGAAAGCGGTTTGAGAAGTCTTCATCTTTGACCTTCTCACCCAAGCTCTTGAGATCATTGATGATCACTTGGAGCCTATGGAACATCTCCGGGATGGACTCATCATCCTTCATTTTGAAGTGAGATAGCTTGTCCTTGAGCATGTACAACTTGGTATTCTTTACCGTTGAAGTGCCTTCATAAGTATCTTCTAATCTCTTCCACACTTTACTTGCTTTCTCAAGATCTTTGATTTGTTCAAACACCTTGGAATCAATGCCATTGTAGATAACATTGAGTGCCATGGTGTTGCATTGCCGGTTCTCTTGCTCTCTAGGTGTGGGAGCGGCTTCATCAAGAATGACAAAGTCATGTTCGGTCACACTCCACATCTTCTCATGTATTGAGCCTAGATGCATCTTCATCTTCCTCTTCCAATAATCAAATGAGGTGCCATCAAACATTGGCGGTTTGCTCCCCACATGGTTGAATGATATTTGAGCCATCACTAACACCGAAGGTTGTTAAGCCTTGATAATAGGGGTGACCACGGCTCTGATACCACTTGAAAGGTCCTAGATGGCTAGAGGGGGGGTGTGAATAGCCTAATAACAATTCTACAAATCACTAGAGCAAAAGGTTAGATAACACTTAAGCGAAGCTTTTTACTCTACTTGGGGGTGCAAAGCCACCTATCTAATGTAATTCTAGTTAGCTAAGTGCTTAACAATCAATAGCAAGAACCTAAAGCACTTAGCACAAGCTAGCAAGAACAACTACTAAAGAAGCTAACTAGCAAGCTAACTAGACAAGATAAGAAAGAGTAAATACAAGAGAGGAGGTGATTGCTTATACCGATGCCTTGTGTAGAGAATGTACCAATGAAGAGTCAATCACAATATGAACACCAAAGAGTAGCCGGGAGACAAGATGACAATCGATTTTTCTCCCGAGGTTCACTTGGTTTCCACCAAGCTAGTCCCCGTTGTGTTGACTACTCAAGTGGTGATTCAGTGGCTAATAGGCAATGACAAGCCTAGCCCACTAACTCGGGTGCCACAAGAATCCACCCAAATGAGAGTAACTCAATGACACGAGCAATCCACTAGAGTTACCATTTGGCGCTCCGCCGAGGTGTGTACAAGCCCTCTCACAATTCGATGAAGCCGGCCACGAACAATCACCAACACGTGCCGAAGCTTCTCCTCAAACGCCAAACCGTCTAGTTGTTGGCAAACACCAAGAATAACAAGAAATCTCGCGGCGATGACGATGACCAAGTGCCACTAAGATGCAATGCAATGATCAATGCACTTGGTTCACTCAAACTCTCACAAGAATGCAATTGAAGCAAAGAGAGATGAGTTGGGGGCTATCTCAAGCAAGCACAAGTGTATCAAATGAATGAGAGGTGCAAGAGAGTGCTCCTTGAGCCGGCCAAAAACATATATATAGCTTCACCACCGAGCTAGCCGTTTTCCCATTCTAGCACCTTCCTGCATCAGTCCGAATGCAAGTTGCATGGGGGGTCCGGACCAACGCGCATGCGTCCGGACCCTCCTTCAGTCTGAATCTGCACGTTGGCGCCTTCTCTAGTGCCTGCGTGTCACCACCGGACGCGCTAAACAGTAGCGTCCGGACCTGCGTCGCCTTGCGTCCGGAGCTTAGCAAAGAGCTCCTAGAGAGCAGTTTCTTGCCCGGACAGCGTCCGGACTCTGGTGTCCAGACACCAACTTGCGTCCAGATAAATACATCCAGAGGAGTACAGAGAGCGTCGAGCTTCGGACCCACGACCGGAGTCAGCGTCCGGACCTTCTTTAGCGTCTGGACCTCCTGTCCAGAGAGGCCGAGATTATGGTATGCCTCCGGTCGCATGTCCATTGGTCCGGACCGCACTTAGCTTGCGTCCGGACCCAGCGTCCGGAGCCCTTCTGAGTGTCAAACCGAGCTGCCTCTTCTTCTCCAAGCTTCCATGTGCTAACACCTTGTGATCCATACCTTTGTTCACCTGTGTTAGCCTTTACAATATATTTTCATGGATTTTACTTTGGTTGTTTGTGTCACTTAGGTTCATTTTAGATATGCAATGCAAATGATCTAGTGGCACATGATAACCGCAATCGGAACAAGTTTTCCCTTCTTGATAGTACGACTATCTATCCTAAATGTGATCACACTCTCTATAGTGTCTTGATCACTAAACCAAAAAATGGCCCTATGATATTACCTTTGCCTTGAGCCCATTTTTGTTTTTCTCTTTCTTATTTTCCTTAGTCCATGGAGCACTTGATTCATCAAGATCATCCATCTAGCTCCATGTACCAAGGTGAACCACTCTATCTTGATCATATACTTAGTACAAGGGTTAGTCCATAGGTTTCATTAATTAACCAAAACCAAACAAGGTCTTTCAACCAGTGTGGCCTTCTTTGCCATAGAGCTGGCAGACCTGGTGTTGACACAAAAATTGACGTACTGCGTCTCACACACAGCAAGCCGAAAAGCGTGACTTCAATCGGGTGCCCGGGTGCTTCAAGAACTGAAAACATGCCAGTTAGTTTGACCTAAAACTAACAAGGGATGAAAGTCATTAGATATAAAATAGAACATGCCGGATAATACCAGACAGTTCCATATGTACGGCCCTGAATCCACTTACAACGACATATAGCTATGAAAGCTATCTGCCAACAGGTTTTATGGAACATTCGACTAAAACAGACAGAAAGCACGTGAACTAATGATTGCCGAATGCGCATGCATGGGAAAAGGACGTACAAACGAATCATGGTTGAATATGGATTAAAGAATAACCAAGCTCGGCAATCAGCCGAATTGGGTTCCATGATGAAGGAAACACGTAAGCAAACATGATTAAACTAATTGAAAGCCTGCATTTGCCGCACGATACCTAGCGTCACCAAAGCTTAAACATGGATAGCATGCATGAACCCGCAACATGTAACAATCTAGATTCGAACTGATTCGGCTATTATAGATGTAAGATCTATTTATAGGAACAATGCGAAAGTAACAACTCATTATAACATGAATAGATCTATATAAGTTAACAAGAGCCGAACCGTATGAATCTAGATTGGGCAAAGGTGTATTTGCACATATGTAAAGATTATTCAAAAAAAACATGCAACACGATATCTTAATGAATCCAATAGATCTTGCCAAATCTACGAGAGCCGATAACTATCTTGCTTATGCTAAGCATATCGAGCAAACACCCGCCGCATGGTATTTACTTGTAAACAAAACATAAGTGACGACTTCTTGATCATCAATCAAGGATCCGCCGCACGATCAATGATAACAAACAAGACTACTTGCATCAATGTCTAAATCCACCGCATGATACTAGACATGATAACAAGGTTGCCAAGACTTACGGAGGTCGACGGATCGATGATTCCTCTTGAAGAACTCGACGACACGACAAAGGAATCGAAGTTGGCACGGGGCCGGTTGTATTGATTTAGTTGTGAACACCTTTTACAATAGCTAAGGGCTTATATTTATACCCTGACTATAACATGAGTCCTAAGAGGACACGGTTACAAAATATTAAAGGAAGAAATACAATATTTTGACTTTGGTTTCCTTCGGAGTCCTCATTGCCTTAATTATTGCAACCATAGTTACTAATTTGGCTCTCACTTGCCGCCTTTATCGCTCCAGTGGAAACCGCCCTTCTTCTGATTAACCGATTGCAATCAACTGCCGAATCTGATAATTAACCGACCGCACGGATTTTGCCGAATGCTTCTAGGCATCTACCTTTGCCGACTCATCGTGCACTGGCCCACTTGTCATTGTGCAAAAATCCGGTGTTAACACCTGTCCATCCCTGTTCTGGCGACGGTTGCCACCACCACCGCCGTTGTTGCCGTGGCCACGGCCATCACGGCCACGACCAGACTGCCACCTCCACGTTTGAAGCCACCACGACCACCATTGCCGCCACGTGTGGCTGAGTTGGCGGAGGACTCCGATCCGCCATGCAGCAGATCCATCCATTGCTCCCAGCTCGTGAGCTGGGTGTAGAGTTCCCCCAACGTCAGGGGCTGGGTGCACCCTGCAATGGTGGACACCACGGGGTCATAGTCCCCATCAAGGCCGGCGAGGATGTACGAGGCAACTTCCTCGTCCTCGAGCTTCTTGCCTGCGGCCGCCCTGTCATCCGCCAGGCTTTTGACCTTGCCGAAGAACTCGGCAACGGTGGAGGCGCCCTTCTGTGCAGTCGCGAGGGCCATGCGAGTGTTGATGACACGCCCACGTGACTGAGCCGCCTGGCGCTCCTGGATGACCTTCTAGAGTTTGGCCCCAGTGGTGCAGCTAGCAACCTGCACCTGCACATCTTTGGATACAGATCCAAACAGATAATTGAAGACCATCTGGTCTTTACCAAACCATTCATCATACTCCGGGTTTGGTGAGAGTTCGTCCGGCTTGTCAGCCGACTTGGCAATCTGCTCCGACGGCATCACAACCGTCTTGTCGTCGAGGAGGTGCGCGAGCCTTGCACCGCGGATCGCCGAGCGCACATGGGCGCTCCACACGGTGTAGTTTTTCTTCCCAAGCTTCTCCGTGACCGGGCAGCCGATCAGAGAGAAGAATGCAGGATGCGCGGAAGAAGACACCATTGATGAGTTCGTGGATTAGGAACCTAGATCTGATACCATGAAAGAATGGCTTAACGCACTTGCCTCCTGGCGTTGTGCGGCTCCGTGTTATATAGTGCTGGGAAGAACCCCCAGCGTGGTTTACAAGACTTGGATTACAAGACAATCAGATATGTACCGAGCCTTATCTAATCTATCTTAAGTTACAAGTATACAACAACTTACAAGCTATAACTAAGGAGCCGCAACTAACTATCCGTGAGAGAACCTTGTGCTACCGTGATCTCCAAGTACCAGGGATCAGATAGGTATTTCAACAAACACACGTGGTTGTGATTATGCGATAAAACCAGTAGAGCACATAACATAAATATTCTTTGGCGTGAAACCCAACAAAATCAAGGTTCATGGCCATCACGACGGAAAAAACGCCCAAAAAATAGCGTCAGCGTCCGTAATGCCTCCTGCTTGGAGGCTGACAAAGGGGCCACAAAAGACGCCCAAAAGTTTTCAACGAACTCGACATCCACATCGTCGATGATGATGGCGATACCAACCTTCTTCTTAAGTAGGTTCTATGCTTGGAGTGTGGAGTTGGCTGCATGGGGCTTCTTGGTGAGTTGTTCCTTGTGACTCGGCGTGAACACCGACTTTGGTGTCTTTGACCTCCCGAGCTTGGGGCCAACACAGATGATGGGTCTATAGAAGGAGGCAGACCCTGCCACTTGATCTCTTCTTCAAGTGACCTCGACTGCGCTGGGTGGGGATGGGTGCAAAGCATGTCCGCGCGCTTCTATCCTTGTCGTCCAACGTTGGCTGGACATCCCGAGGAGGGTCGTTGACCATGTTGGTGGCAATCTCCGCAACATGGGCATGATCTGAAACAGAGTGTTGGCAGAGGGGGCGGATCAAATGCTGCCTCAACTAACATTGAGTACAGTGTCATGAATGATGTCGGTGGGGTTGTATCGGCTGGCTCCACAACACTAAGTTTGCCTTGGTCTCGAGTCCAACCACCTCGCATGATGAGCTAGGTCAATCGTCCTACTAACGCTCGCATGCGGAGTGGCCTTGAGCCGGGCACAGACATTGCCCGTGCCCTTAGACACAAGGAACATTGAGGAAAGGTGCGTCCGGAACTCTGCCGGTGAGACGGCTGACCAAGTCCCACCAACAAGCACGACGATAACACAGGAGAGGTCCGCTTTAGACACGGTGAGCTTCGCGTACATCGAGATGATGAAGATCCCAACCTTAGGGTGACTATTAGTGTCACAAAGAGGTCATAATAACGTTAGTGTTGATTGCTGCTAGGGTGCGACGAAGGCGACGATAGTGGTGATGCCTGGCTTGGCATGATGTGGCATCCCGGTGACATGTTGGGTTGCCTAGGTCCAGCGTGGTGACACGTCCTAGAGGAACCTCGGCCAGGACTGGCCTTGAAGGGCGAATACTTGCGTGGTGGAGAGCGACCTCGCTTGCACGCCAGGCTCCATGGCTAGTACCCGTGGATGCAACGGGATGAGTAGCGACACTGAGCGCCGCAATGGCCATGAGCCAATATTAATTGAAGTAGAGGCCTAGTAACTACAGCAAGACGAGGCACTGACGTTTGGTGGCCTTTCTCCCCATTATATGCCAACGACGACAGCTCTTGACAATTTGGAACCCGTCGATGTCGATGTTGGCCCCTTGGCGAGGAGCATGTGTGGCCTGTGCATGTTGCTTGGACGTGTTAGACAACTACGCCATGCGTCACAGGTCGAGGCCCTATTGCACGGGGGGCCTTGTTGCAGGTTGTGTGACAAGGCGATGGTGCACAGGCACCCGTGTGGCCGTCAACGATGGTGCCCCATGTCCACCGGGCACGTTGGCTCCTTCCACAGGAGCCACACTTTGTGCCGCATCTAAAGGTTTCGTTGGCTTGTGAGGCATGGCCTTGAAGGTCGTCATTGGAGCCAGCGCAAGGTCTTCTTCCCATTGTCGAAACTTGCTCCTACCTGCCGACCGGCGATCGAGGAATAAGGGTGTGGCATGTAGGGACAGGGAGGATGGCGAGGCCCTATCTGAGCATACGGTCATCGCTAGAGAGGTGGCTACCAGCACCTAGGTGGATGCCGACGGGCTGGCTAGAGCTGACGGCCACGCGCGAGCTAGGCTCGGGCGGTGGCGCTGATGATTCGAGCGGTACGAAGACATCGAATACGCCGACCCGTGATTGAGCGCCGAAGAGAGACCCATCAACAGGTAGATCGACCATCAATGGAGACAGATCTAGGTGTTGATGGGGAAGAGTGGCTGGGGATGGGGTGGAAACTAGGTGGACGAGGGTATAGCAACTACAGGATGATGAAGGGGAGCGAGTTGGGGTATAGGCGGATGGCTTGAAGCGTTGCTTTATATTTTTTTCATACGAGTAGCCATCATACTAAACACTTGATTTGGCGGTAGAAACACATCTTTGAGTTCTCAGACTATGTAATACTAGTTTCCCGTTAGTAACTCCACCTAATAGTACCACTTTAGGACTTGTTTGTGTTAAGAAATAAAGCAATAAAGATCGAACACGAGACACAGATTTTACATGGAAGGAAAACTCTTGCAAGAAAAACCACAGACGTCAACCGACGATCTTCACTATATGATAAGAGTTTACAAAACGCTTGGAATACAATGAGTCTCTCTCTTTTCTTGACTCTTCTCGTGCAACTTACAATATATATTTATAGGATGGACTAACTGTAGTCCAATACGAAAACAAATCCGCTAACAAATATAACCCGGAGTGCGGGCCCTACAGGCGTCCCCGTAGGACTCACATTAGAATTCGGACCATACTCCAACAGTTTGGATGCACATGTATTCATCTTAATTCACATATGTTAAAATGGATTTAAGTGAAATTAAACTAAGTTATATTCTAATCTACTCAAACATATGCAGATTGAATTGAATACATATGGTGCATCATCGCCGACAATTTATATATACACATGAGACATATAAATGCAATTCCATTCCAAACCGGCGTTTCGATCTTAGGGCCTGTTTGGTTACAGGGACTTTAAAAAAAGTCAATATCACTTCGGATATCTAGACACTATTTAGGAGTATTAAATATAGATTATTTATAAAACTAATTTGTCAGCCGAAGACTATTTTACGAAACAAATCTATTGTTATAAAATAGTCTATGATTTGACAATATGGTGCTACAATAAACATATGTTAATAATGAATTAATTAAGGTTAATAGATTTGTCTCGTGAAGTACTACATTGCGTTGTAATTAGTTTTATAATATAAATTATATTTAATTCATTTAATTGGTATCAAACATCCGATGTGATAAGAGACTAAAAATAAGTCAGGCAACTAAACAACCATGCACTCTGAACTCCACTGTAGAGTTTGGCAGTAAGCTGCTGGCCTGCTGATGCTGGACCCGATTCCTCCCCACTCACTCACTCACTCCCACACTCTCATGCCCATCCTCTCCTCCCTTTGCTTGTCTGCTTCCTTTCGCAAACATCACCCTATGATTAATTCCTCGCTACCATCACCATGTCCTTCATTCACCCAAACAGCCCCAGTGCCACGGCGGCCTAATCCAGATGGGGGGCCACATGGTAGGCATGGTAGCGGACGCATGCAGCTGGAGCGGTTGCGTTTGCGTGCTGCGCGCATCCGTGCATGCCGCTGGTCTGCCATATGCACGCTTTTGTCACAGCCAGGCCCATAAATAAAGGCGAACTGTAGAGGCAGGAACATCCATCACATTCCTCTCCCTCTCCCGCGCGCCCGGACACGGACAGCGCAAAAGGCCACCTTTCCTTCTCTTCCTCCGACGAGGCCGGCCGGCTCTGGGACTGATTGATTGCGGATCATTAGACATTAATTAGGTGTGCGATCTCCATCAATCTCCTTGTCCCCACACATTCACATTCCGTCCTTGCCACTGCGTCTATATACGTACTCCGTATCTGACAAACCACTTCTGTTCTGCAGCGGGAGGGGTCCCTGCCGGCTGCCGAGTACCGACACGGTGGTCTGCCACTGCCAAGCGCCAGCCAACCTGCAGAGATGGCGTCGGCAGCACTGAGCCTGCTGCTGCTGCTCGCGGTGGCGGCCGATGCCCGCCGCGTCGACCTGAGGCCAACGCCGGCATCGGCCGAAGCCGGCCGCGTCGACCTGTGGCCAATGCCGGCGTCGGTCACCAACGGGGCGCAGACGCTCCTCGTCAGCAAGGACCTCAAGCTGTCCACCACGGCTGGGACCAGCTACGCCGACGCGAAGGGCATCCTTAAAGAGGCGTTCCAGAGGATGGTGGCCGTCGTGGAGCTGGACCATGCCATCAACGGGACCTACTCCCAGGGCGCGCCCGTGCTCGCCGGCGTCCGCGTCGCCGTCAGTTCGACCAGCGACGAGGTGCGTACACAAACTGACTGAATTCTCATGGAGCCACGGCTGGCACCCAAGCGCCCGGACGGAGAGCCATGCTGCATTCTCTCCGCGTCTTGCTTGCTGATAGATTGGCCTTGTTGGATTTCGTTCGCAGCTCAACTTCGGGTGGATGAATCGTACAAGCTGTCTGTGCCTGCCACTGGGAACCCGCTGTATGCCCAGATCGAGGTTAGTGAACGAGCCGCGCTCAAATCTCAATAGCAATTGCTAGAATATACTACTACATACAGTAGAAAGGTGGCACACAGATTTCGATCCCTTTGTGACTGAATGAACGGAAAAGAACGAATCATAGTTTCAGGGTGGGCGCAGAAAGACAAAATCTATGTGTGTCACGGACCAAATTTGATCCGGATGATGACAGAGCAATGACATTGGCTTTACACATATGCAATGCTGGTTGCTGGCTGTATAAATCGAAACTGTCATCGGATACCTTGCTCTTTGCATACACTCTGCACAGGCTGGACAGCTACCCTGCCCTGTACACCACCTCCACCAACATAGTCTCGAGCAACCCAGAACGCTGGTTAACATAAAACTTACCAGATACACCCCCCTGATATGTGGAGTTACCGAGTTAGGCATAAACTTCTGTAAAGAAAACTATGTTATGCCCATGCAACTGCATCATCTCCTTGAATTACAAACAAAATAATTTGCACTAAGCCTAAGCTGAATAGCTGATTGTTGTGGCTCATCAGAGGACCGATTATTTAGCAGCAATGTGCAATGGCACAAATCATTCTTCTCACTTCCTGCAGTGACTTATTCACTGTAAAGATTGTGATACATAATTGATGATGACTGTATTGAAATGTTTTGCAGGCGCAAACAGTTTACGGAGCGCTTCATGCCTTGGAGGTAAATGGAAGTGAAACCTATGGATAAGCTAAAATTATCTGCCGTATTATTTTTTCAAGATACCTAACGTGTATTTTGCGTTAATGCAGACATTTAGTCAACTGTGCAGCTTTGACTTCAATGCAAACCTGATTGAACTTCATTCAGCTCCATGGACTATCCTGGACGCTCCCAGATTCCCTTACCGAGGGCTCCTTATCGGTAAGCTAGTCTGAATTTTGCTCTATTTGAAATGGCAGGGCAATCCCCCTCGACTAGCATAGGCAGCAGTTTAGGATTGATCCAAGTATGGAAGTGGAATAAATTAGACATTGATGGAAAGAAAGGAATTATGGTCACGGAACTCATGGTTGCAAGATAATACTAAATTCTTTGTTTTAATGTACCAAATTTACAGATACTTCAAGGCACTATCTTCCTGTCCGAGTAATAAAAAGTGTAATCGATTCAATGACCTTCAGTAAGCTGGTATGTTTCACATTTCCACATGCAAAGCAACTTCATTAATGCTTAGTGCTACTCTTTCCTTTACTGCAAAGTTCTTAAACATAATATCCTTAAATTAGTTCCAGCTCAGTCATGTGATCTGTGTAATCTATTATGACACAGAATGTTCTTCATTGGCATATCGTGGATGAGCAATCATTTCCGCTGCAAATACCTTCCTACCCAAAATTATGGAATGGTGCATACTCTTATTCAGAGAGATATACATTTGATGATGCAATCGACATTGTACAGTGAGTTCTGTTTTTGTCATAGTACTGGAACTACATTTCAGCAGTCATTTGTCATCTGGACCTAAAATTTCGAATGATAAACAAAAATATGCCAGCATAACTGTGAAAAAAGCAACAATACTATAGTCTGAAAAAGAAATTGAAAAGAATTCCAAATATTCATCCTTTGCTAGACTCAACTGTAGAGATTACTTATCTATACTGCTGGATTTCCCCAAGTTAAGATGACATATCAGCCATTCACAGGTATGCTGAAAAACGAGGCGTGAATGTCTTGGCTGAGATTGATGTACCTGGCCATGCTCTCTCATGGTAATACATTTAATTATGTTCAATATTACTCTTCTCTAGAAATGGATACAAAATTTGGAAAATACAAAAAATATGTTGTGTTTATCATATGCATACTCGCATTATATTTTAGTATGTAGAAAGCAATTTCTACAGATGAAGTAATGTAATCATATTTAAAATTTAGCATACCTAATAATTATTAAATTTTGGTGTACTTCTCTTGTTTCAGGGGTGTAGGATATCCATCATTGTGGCCATCAGCTACATGCAAAGAACCGCTTGATGTCAGCAATAATTTTACATTTCAACTGATTGATGGAATTCTTTCAGGTTGTTCTCTGTCAAAATGAATTATTCTAAATTTAGGCTCGAATTCAACACTTGAAAGGCAACTAATATACACCTTCATGGACCTCATGATTTTGTCACAAAATAGAATGAGATACACTTTATACTAAAGTTCAGCAACTAAAAAGATGCTTCTGTGGCAAGAATAATAAGTGAAATCATTCGAGGAAAGAACATATGAAGTATAATCAATGGTACTACCTTTGGCTGCCTTTTCAGATTTCAGCAAGATTTTTAAGTTCAAGTTTGTTCATTTGGGGGGAGATGAAGTAAACACAGGTAAGCTTGCAGAAATCTGTACGGTACATTTGATCTATGTATGTTAGAATCTATTCATTCTTTATTATGATGTCAGATTGCTGGACTACCACGCCACACATTAAGTCATGGTAAGTAATTATCTTATAATATAGCAAAAAATAACACTTAATGGAGAAAATTACAATTATAGAACACCAAACAATGCACTTTAAAAATTATAGGACTCTTTAAACGTTGACTTTGTTAAAATGACCTTTGAAACGTTGGCTTATTGTTTTAGATGACATTTGGCGTATTTCTTTAGTTTATTAATAAAAAAACATGTATTTTGCCTCTCTTGTGATCCTTCTGCTTCTGGAACGTTCATCTGCCCGATGTGAGATTGTGAGAGAGAGAGAGGTGAACGGAAGAAGAAAAAGCAGGGGTGAGATCATCAGACCAGATCGCAATAGAGGCAACAGCAGGGGATTTGGGGATCATCACCGCAGTGCATCTGTACTAATGACAACAATAGAATCAACGTGACCATATATGTATCCAATCCAATCCATCCATCCATCCATCCATCCATGATCCATCCATGAGGAGTACCATATCAGCGCAGTGTGGCCAAACCCGACTCGGAAGCCGCGTCAGGCGGCTCCGCACGGTTTCCAGTCTCTGCCGCCACCTATGCCAGACAATGGAACGGCGGCGAGACGACACCGTAGGGATGGGCACCTGAAGCGACGGCCGCTCCAGAGAATGGAACGCGCACCGCCCTCAATTCGATCTAGGGTTTGGGTTTAGGGAATGTACGAATATACATTCATATTAAATGTCCACACAAGAAGAAATACATAAGGAGAAACGTCGCATAGATAAATGGATCCAAAAGCCAAAGGCAGAAAGGTCACAAGAGGGCCAAAAGACATGTATTTTGATTATAACAAACTAAAGAAATACGCCAAATGTCATCTAAAACACGAAGCCAAAGTTTCAAGGGTCATTTTAACGAAGTCGATGTTTGGAGTCCTATAATTGCGAACCGTATTGTTTGGTGTCCTATAATTGCAATTTTTCTCGACAAATTGATAATGCTTCTGTTTGTTGTAATTTCTACAAACAACAAACTGCCCCGGCTCGGTCATCTAATCTGATCATAACTCTTTTTCCTGTTTTACAGGTTGGTTGAACATGGCATGAATGAATCTGATGCCTACAGATATTTTGTACTGAGAGCTCAAAAGATAGCAATATCACACGGTTATGACATCATTAACTGGTAGGGTGACTGGTGTTACTAGTTTTTTTGCAGATTAAAATGTCCAACTAAATCTAATAAACCGTTTCTCATCCTTGTAGGGAAGAGACATTTAACAACTTTGGAGACAAGCTGGATCGCAAAACTGTGGTGCATAACTGGTATTTCTTCACAGCCTATTGCTCAGGCACTTGAGAAAATATTTACTAGCATCCTTGTTGGAAAATAACATCTGGCATAAGACCATGTACCCCTGGCTGATTTGTACCAACAAATTTATTAATGCAAACCAGACATAATTCATAATTAAAAAACCTCACTGATTCATATCCACAAATTTAAATAAAGGGCAATAATGGAAGTTCTCACCCCCTAACCCTAAGTAATAGGAGCACATTTTTTTTTTGTTTTTGACATTAAACAGAAGGGGCGTACCCCTACTGGTAAATTAAATAAAGTGGTAAAAGTTCAGTACAATAGTCACATGCTGAAGTAACCGTGCTAGTTCTTCCTCGTAACTTGGTAGGCTTGGAAGTGGAGTTGCTGAAAAAGTGGTTGCTGCTGGTTTGAGATGCATTGTAAGCAACCAGGATAAGTGGTACCTAGATCACTTGGATGCTACATGGGAAGGATTTTACACGAATGAACCACTGACAAACATCTACAACCCGGAGCAGCAGAAATTAGTACTTGGTGGTGAGGTATGCATGTGGGGTGAACACATTGATGCATCAGACATTCAGCAGACCATTTGGCCACGTGCTGCAGCAGCTGCAGGTATGATCAGCTCAATATATTTTGACCTAATTTTGCCTGCATTAATACTTTAGCAGATCCATTATTATAAACTTGCAAAATTAAGTAGACTAGCAGTCACGACATACTGTCATACATACATTCTTTTCTTGCGTTATAGAGTATCACATACATCGTCTTGAGTTCACAAGGGACGCAATATCTGCACCAAGGTAGTTGATGTTCTCTTCGCATACCCAGAACACAAAGCAATGAAAAAAATGAGCTGTAATTGCTACCAACCTGTCAGAATGGGGATCTTTCATAACCAGTTGCTCTGATGTGCTTCGTTGTATTGAGAGAATTGGGACTTGGGACACCGTAGCTAACAAACCAAAACATTTATTCTTTCTTATTTTAAGCGAACATGAGTGTATATGCAGACTACAAAAAGACTAGAAATGCCTGCATAGTATGAAAGACATAATAAGTTAAGTCTATCAGGTTTCTAAACACTCATAATTACATTTCATTAACAATGTATAGTTTTGATTTGAGTTCTCTCGGCAAAAAAAAAAAAAAGAAAAAAAAGCGAAGTTAGATAACATGTACTATGTTTGTATCAAGTTGCCCTTGACTCACTACATCACTTACTGATTTGAAGAGCGGTTGTGGACACCAATTGAGAAGCTTGCGAAGGACACATCACCATCAGGATCGGTCGCTGCAAGATTGGCACGCTTCAGGTGCTTGCTGAATCAAAGAGGGGTTGCTGCTGCACCACTGGTTGGTTATGGCCGCTCAGCACCATCAGAACCAGGTTCCTGCGAAAGCCAGTAGATATTCATAACAGGTGCATATATTTTGTTCATAGAGGAGTATAAACATGATTCCCGGCATTCAATTTACTTCTCTGAGCAATTAAAAATGGCTCGGATCAATGTAAGGCCAACCCGCAGAATGCTCCTATTTTCTATATCTAATGATGCGGTGTATATTCATTTGGAGATATCTGGTCATGTTGTACTTTCAGTGTACGGTCATGAATATCAAGATTTGGTTTCATACCGCCAATTAATGAAACAAAAATTCTTAGCATCTGTTCTAAAAAAAATGATGCTTCAACAAGTTGACAAGTGCCACAATGATTGAAGAAACACAATAATCTTTCGGATCTGTTTGGTACAGCTTATAGTAGCTTCATAAAGCTGTTGTGAGCTGTTTTTTTTTTCAAACACCTCTTTTCAAAACAGCTTCACCCATAAAACTATTTTTCTTCCTCTCGATCTCACAAAGATATGAAGTAGGATGAAACTGAAAATAGTAGCTTATCATAGCTCTCTCCCCCTTTTCTCTCTCATATCCATGCATAAAGTTGTTGATGAAGCTGTTTTGTCAAACATTTTTTTCTAAAATAGCTGAGACCTAGAGAGTTGCTTATGAAGCTAAGCAGAGCCAGTCCTTTATCTTTGGGAACATATGCTATGCAAACCAGATTCCCGTGGAAACTATGGAAACTCGCACGTGGATCGTTGGATCTAAATCCGATGGTGGGAGAGATTAACACGTGGATCGACACACTGTGGGAGGGGTTAATTGACACACTGTGGGAGGGATTAATGACTAATCTCTCATAATCTCTCCCACCATCGGATTTAGATCCAACGATCCACGTACGAGTTTTCATAGTTTTTATGGGAATCTAGTTTCCATAGCCTACGTTCCCTTTATCTTTTATTACTTGATGCCATGCTCTCTGGCATCTCATTTTGCCACGTCCCTGGAATTTCTCGGCCGTTCGATTCACGTGCTGACCTCGATCGAACCGTCCACACATCCATTCTCCATGCCTCCCCTCTGTCTCTCGCGAAACCTCCGTTACCTCCCTCTCATGGCGGCGGCGAGGTGGCCCCGGCGCAGCTGCTCTCCGGAAAGGGCGCGGCTCGATGGGCCCTCGGCGCACGACGGCTGCTCCCCCAGCGCGGCCACGCTCGGGCAGGGTGGACTCCGACGCCGTCGCAGGCTACAACGTCGAGCGAACCTGAGGTAGCAGACTGTGGATTCCCATCGCGCCATTGTTGCTGTGATTCGCTCCGCTACATACAGGTGAGTGATCTCCTCCCTCAAATTCATTGATCTCTAATTCTCTATTGGTGTGTTTGGTTTGCTGAATTGAATGAGATTTGATGGGATCATTCATGGATGAGTAGTGTTTGGTTGAAGGACCGGATGAAATTGAATGGTACCAAAAAGGAATATGCTGTGAAGATGTTGTATTTGTTGGCCCCCAAAATATCACGGACCAACTGCTCCACGCGCCCGCCCGTCCGTGACTAGCGAAGCCTCGTGCTTCATCTCACCCTCCCGTTCCTCCGATCCAACGGATATTCTTCTAACCAAACAAAAAAAAATGGTTGGTCTCATTCATCCAACCAAACATGCATTATGGTTATCCTAATCCCTGTATTCATGAATCATTACATCCCATACAACTTGATCCTCCAACCAAATGCATCCTATGATGTTTTTGTCTTCCCTCCCAATTCGCGCCAGCACGCCACCTGTTTCTTCCCGTCCGCTGCCTGTGTCCTTCGCCGCCTTCCCCAGTATCACGTCCGGGTCCGGCACCGTCCCGGTGAAGCCAATAGCATCGCAAGCACGCCTCTTCCACTCGTGGGTCATGTCACTTACTCCTAGGATGTAACGCCATGAACACCATAGTGCAGCAAGGCGTCGTGACCGGCCAAGCCAATAGCATCGATACAAAAGTATAACAATATTATTTATTTATAAAAAATGATATTCATTTAACAAAATCAAATATTACTCGTTGTGAGCTATAACTTTGAAGTAAAAAGTATATTCATTTAACATGATAAAAAAACAATATTATTATTATTAATTTTCTAATGCGACAAGGGGCTGTTGAAATTTTATATTATTTAAAGGGGAATGTATGCTATGGAAACCAGGTTCCCGTGGAAACTATGGAAACTTGCACGTGGATCGCTGGATCTAAATCCGATGGATATGGCTAATGGTGGGAGAGATTAACAATTAACCCCTCCCACTGCATCCACATCTAATCACTCGGTGTGGTGGGAGAGATTAACAATTAACCCCTCCCACCATATCCATCGGATTTAGATCCAGCGATCCACGTGCGAGTTTCCATAGTTTCCACGGGAACCTGGTTTCCATAGCATACGTTCCCTATTTAAAATGTATCATAATAATTTTAAATATTAAAAATCAAACTAAAAGAGCATCTTCAAGAGTTTGACAATTGTGATTTGACAAATATTATGTTTTGCCAATTCTCAAAACAATATATCAAGTCAAATAAAGGTTCTCTCTAATAATTTCTTATTTCTCATTTGAAAAAAAGAGCCTACAACTTGGTAGTTGATGGGGGGATTGGGGGACTATCCACGCGTTTTTTCTCGTATCGGTTGCGCGAGGCAGTGCGCCACCGCTGCAGGTCACGCGAGGGAGGGCGTCGCCGCTCTAGGCCGCATGAGGCAGGGCGTCGCAGCTGCAGGTCACACTTCCTCCCTCTTTGCCGCCAAGCTCCTGCACCAGCAGGCCATCTCCTACCCAAGCCAGCCATCTCCTCCTTCATGTGCCGCTCATCTCCTCCACAAGTCGTCCCCTGGAATCATGCCTTTCAAGAGATCCCTTGTTCAAAGAGAATTGGATGATTCATCATCCGAAGATGAAGACTGTGATATTCTCGGCTGCGAGAATTGTGCATATTTTTTACAATGCGAAAAGAAGACATGGTGGCTCTGTTCTTGGTCATAGAGTTATTAATCGTGATAGAGAAGGCAACCATGATAGGATGTTTCGAGATTATTTGACGGTTAATCCAACATACGACCATGCATTATTTCGTTGAAGGTTGTTCTTCTTTCACTTCAGATTTCTTCCTAGTATGTGCTATATTAGATTATACTAGTTGTTAAACTTTACTCTCTTTTTGTTTAGGTACATGATGTCTAGGGAGCTTTTTCTACACATAATGAATGTTGTCGAAGCACACGATGATTACTTTGTGCAAAAAAGAAATGTGGCCCATGTACTTGGATTGAGTTGCTTCCAAAAAGTCACTGTCGTATTTCGTATGCTCACTTATGGAGTTCCATCTGATGCTAGAGATAAGAATGTTCGAATGGGTAAAGTACTACACTTGAGAGCCAACGTAGGTTTGTCGTTGCAGTTGTTGAAATTTTTGAAGATGAATACCTGAGATATCCGAATGAGGAAGACACAACATGCCTGCTGGCACTCGATGAGCAAAGAGGCTTTCCTGGAATGTTAGAGTCCATTGATTGTATACACTGGGCATGGAAGAACTGTCCTTATGAAAAACAAGGTCAGCACAAAGGGGATGTGGACAAGCCCACTATCATTTTGGAGGTTCTTTCTTTGAACAACCTTTGGATATGTCATGTCTTCTTTGTAATGCCCGAGTCTCATAATAACATCAATGTTCTTCATCAGTCTTCTTTGTTTGATAATTTGATGGAAGGTACAACTCCACATGTGAAGTAAACCTTTAATGGGCATGATTATACCATGGACTACTATCTAGCAGATGGTATATACCCCTCATGAGGTACTTTAGTCAAGTCCATCACTCTTCCTATGGGTAACAAGAGGCAATACTTTGCAAGAGTGTAAGAATTAGCGAGGAAGTATATCGAGAGAGCTTTTGTGGTTCTTCAATCTAGGTTCGCTATTATTCGAGGACTAGTTCAAATTTGGGACACAGAGACAATAGACATGATCATGAACATGAAGGCTTGTGTGATCATGCACAACATGGTCGTTGAAGATGGTGATGAGAATGTGCAACCTGCTCATGGCCAGACTACTCATACATTTGATGAATTTATTGATGCACACAAAAGAATGAGAGACAAGGAAACACATGTCCAGTTGAAAGAAGATCTAATCGAACACCTTTGGAACTATTATCCTGATTTATATTAGCTACATAGTATTTTTCCTGTCGTTAGAATGAGCTTTTATTTTATTGTGATGGACACATTTGTATGAGTTATACATAGCTTTTATTTTTTTCCCTATACCAGCAGCAACAAGCCGACAAAAAATCAGATCAGTGAATCCCCTGTCATTCTGAGTATACCAGAATCCAGTGTTAACAGTGTCCTAACTAGAAAGCAATAGCAAGCCAAGGAATTGAAAGACAACCTAAGAAATTATAGTAGGAATTGAAAGAACACAACAGAAAGGTAATGCGTAAATGTAAAGAGCTAGGGAAAGAGAATTGTTGACACGCGATGTTTTCCTGAGGTATCGAGGAGTCGACACTCCCCCCTAGTCCTCGTTGGAACACCTCGCAAGGTATAGCTTCCCCTCAATCCCGCGCAAGGGATGAGTGCTCTCTACAGGCTGATTGTTCGCCACTCCAGCTCGGTGAATCGCCCACAACCGATCACATAAGCTTGGATAAGAGCCGCCGATAATCTTCCGGCGATCACTTCCTCCGAACACCACCAAACCATCTAGGTGCTGTCAAACACCAAGAGTAACAAGCACAAGACCTTCACTTGACCAACGCGAGGCTAGGAAGGTGGATGGATGCACACTTGTCACTCCTAATCACTCTAGGAGGGAAGAACAAGATGGATTCTCTCAAATCTCTCCCTCACTAGGCACTTGGCTCTCCAAGAACTCTCTAAAGGTTTCTCCAGGTGTAACAATGGCAAAGAGAGATCCCTTGGACGAAATGAGCAACTATAAATAGTCCCCACCTCTCCAACTAGCCATTTTCTGCTTTTCTCAAATCTACGAAAGTACCGGACTAGTCCGGAGCCTACACCACCTGACTATGCACACTGGTCCGGTGCTCACTCTCAGTTCAAAGCTCATACTGAAATAGGCACCGTCGGACTACTTCCAATAGTCCAACGCTCTGGTCCGGAGCCAGGGTGCTTACTAAGTGAAAACTCTTTCTCAAACTCGAACCTCCGGACCACTCTCCTTGGTCCGGAGCCCTGGTCCGACGCTCAGGTCCGGAGCCAAGGTGCATACTGAGTGAAAACTTCACTCAACAGCAAGGCATCAGACTAGCCGTCAGACTCCACCGTCGGACTAGTCCGGAGCTCACTCTCTTGCTCACTTTCTCTGACAAGGGCCATCGGACCATTCACCATTGGTCCGACGCCTTCCAGACAGGTGGTCCGGAGCACTTTCAGCAGAACTGGTGCCTAAGGTAGGACCGTCGGACCACTTTCCTTGGTCCGACGCCTCCTAGGAAATCTGGCCCGGAGCCTCTTTCTCCTCCTTCTTCACCTCTTTTCACTAAGTCTTTTGAAGGGGTTGTGACAAATGTGCATACACCAACATTCTCAAACTCTCCTAGGTCAAGATACTAACCTCATACCCCCCCTTTATAGTACGGTCAAAGGAAAAAACAAAGTCTTAGTCTATACTTAGTGCCCTTCTCAACCTTATGGCACTAAGAGCTAGCCTAGTCTTCAACTTGTATCACCATCCTTTCAAACCGAAACGATTTCCATCTTGGGGGCATGAATATCCATTAAGCCCATTCATAGCATCACTAATGACCTAACTAAAAATGACTTTGCCTCTGCAAAACACACGTTAGTCATAGTGACCTAGCATTGTTGTTAATCGCCTAAACACAAGGGACCATGATTCTTCAATCTCCCCCTTTTAGGTGATTGACGACAATACAAGCTCGAGTATAGAAAATGAGTAAATTTTGATAAGAGAAAACATGACTTGACATGAGATAGGCATGGGTTAGTGATAAGAGAGACATATACATGCCTAAACCATTCAAGCCATGACAAGCACAAAGGATATGAATTGAGAATAGTACTTGATTTCAAAGGATATGCTATAGCCAAAAGATCAGAGATTAGCGCGGAAGCAATATAGCATAACCAACAGACATGATATATATAAATAGATCCACACACATGTCACACAACCATCAAGTCTCAAACATCACACACATATATCACAATGCATGAAAGATGGTAAACGTGATGCATGATAGAGTATATACACAAAAAAAGAACGAATCCTACTAGCTCCTCCTAAAGCTAGCCCATACTCGACTCTCCCTCTCCCCCTTTGGCGTCGAAACACCAAAACTAAGCGTCTGGAGGCGGAGTGGAAGCAGTCGTGGAGCGGTCAAGCACCCTGAACTCTGACAAGTAGGTCTCATCATCTGAATCCTCCCCCTCAGTGTCTGTAGCTGGAAGCGGAGCGGTCTGGGGGGCAGGATCGGACGTGCCCGCTACCTCTGCCTCTGAGGACTCTAGAGCGGGAGCTGGGGCTAGAGCTGGAGTAGGATCAACTGCCACTATCTCTGCTGGTGCCTCTGGAGTTGACTGCTCAGGTTGAATAGGCGAGGAGGTAGCAGCTGTGGCATCAGTCATGATAGCAGCTGGTGGAGTGGAAACTACTGGAGCATGGCTGTCATGGGTAGCCTCAGACGACGCAACTAATGAGCGGTGCTGACCCGCTGTCAGAGTGGCTAACTCTGTCGTCTATAGCTCAGCTACGATCTGCTCTGCGGTGGGGGATGGCTGGCCTGTGATGTAACTGAAGGACGCTGATAGATCACGAGGAGTCAAACCCAAAGAAGCGGACATCAGGGTGAAGCCAGTAGTGAGGGGAATGAACTGCTGTGTCGGGCGAAGGGTGTCCCACCACTGGGTGACCTGTGTCGCCGATGAATGGAACAAGGTGGTCAATCTGGCACCCTGAAGTCCACTGGACTGTACGGCAGGGGTGGGAGTGATAGAGAGTCCGGCTGACACTGATGGGGCCACTGAGGGGCCTGATGTCTGCTGAGGTGCAATGAGCTGACCAACTGACTGTGACGGCTGAGACTGGCTCATCAGCTGGATCTGAGGAGGTGCTGGAAACTCAAGTGAAGGAGCACCGGTCCACTTCATCATGTGGGCCATGAAGGCCATGTTCTGCTGTTGGATCTGTTGAGTCTGGAGCTGAAGGCGCTGAGACTCAAGCTGCATGGCCAACATCTGCTGTTGTACCTCAAGGTGGCGCTGCTAAACCTATAACTACAGCTCCTCGTGACGCTCCTGTGACTGTCTTTGGAGCTCATCCTGTCTCTGCTGGACCTGGGTGATAGCAGTCACAAGGGAGTCCTACTTCTCCTGAATACGATCAAGGATCTTCAGTATCATAGTCTCTGAAGCAGACCCAGAGCCACCGGCCTCAGTGTCGTGAGCCCGTGGGGGCATGTCTAGTATAGGGTGTAAGTCCGCATCTGAGCTGCGAGAGGAAGTGTCAACTGCTGTGTCCTCATCCCCCTGAGTGTCCAAGTCATGGAGCTCCTGCTGCTCAACGCTTCTAATCTCATTGTCTTGTGCATCAACATCAGCCATGTCAGTAGGGGCGGTCCTGAGTCTGACCTGTCAAAGCACACGGTCGCCAAACCAACTATCCATAGAAGATAGTATCCTATAGTCTGGGAAAGATGTTGGTGTTTGGTCAATTAAAGCGCGAACTCTAGGGTAGGTCTGCTCGAGCCTCATAGCTAGGATAGAACAAATCCAATGAGCATAGGGCATCTGACGTCGAGCCCTCAGACCATCTGCAACCACATCTTCAATCTCTGACACAATGAAGTTTGCCACATCAATGGGTGTCTGAGAGACTAGAACCCGAAGCAAGAACTGCTGCATATTGGTCAACCCTCCTTGTAGCTGGTGCGAGGCAACAAGGTCCATCGTAGAACATCATTCCAATGGTGAATAGCAGGACGGAGCTCTGCCGGTGTACGTCGTGAACCCTCTGTGAAGGGTGGCCTGAAGAGCGGTGCCACTGACTCGACTGGCAGAGTACGCCCACCGCGAGCTCGGCGAGGTGAACACAGACTAGGATATACATCCGTATGAAGACAGTAGTCTGAGGCAGTCAGGTGAAGTGCCTCTCTGATATCTCAAGTAAAGCCTAAAGCGCTCTCCTCTGAAGGTGTACTGAATGTAGCGGTGACACGGCTCAATCCATACTGATGCATAAAACTCCCGAACCAATCTCTCTACGTAGTTCTCGGAACGACCAAGGAGGTCGGCGAGTCCCGGAAGGTACGTGAGGTAAGGACGAATCTCCTCTCCAGCTAACTCCACAATGCTCTCCAGGGAGCAAACCCTGTGAGGTCGGATCTGAATGTGTGAAAGCTGGGCTGCCCTATAGAAGTCCTCCATGAGAGGTGTGTGCCATCCTATGGAAGCTCTGGGGTCACGCTGATCCGGGCACCACTTCTCAAGCTCTACGAATTGGAGCTTCTTGACTTGCTTTGTAGTAAGATCCCTCAGATCAAGGTGAACTGAGGCTGAAGCTGCAGTAGGAGCTACCAAGGTGCTCTGAGGTGCACTGTCACCATGAGTCGGTGTAGTTTGAGCAACCTGAGAGCGAGTGACACGCCCCTAGGGAAGAGGTGCCAACGGTGTACCAAGAGCCTCAGTGATAGGCTCTGTCTCCTCTACTGGACCTGCCTCTATATATGACTGAGCTGGAGGAGTGGGTAGAGTCCGCGGAGGGGTGCCAAGTCGAACTGAACCTCGGCGACCACCTCTCTTTGCGCGGTCCACATCATCTGCAACTGCCTAGGCCTTCTCAGCCTCTGAGAGCTTTCACTTCTTCTTCTTTGGCTTCTCAACAAGTTTTGCCTTCCCCTTCTCCTTGGAAGGATGCAGAGGGGAGGCGTATCATCACCAGAATCGGTACTAGCTGCCTTGCCACAAGCCATCACTGATCAACACAAGAACCACTGCTCAACTGACAAGAATCACTGCCAGAAAGACTGCCAGAAACCACTGCCCAACTGTCAACTGATAAGAATAGCCACTAACAATCACTGCTAAGCTAACAGAGGGATTTGCCAAGCCACTGAACTAATCCTCTTGAGGCTTTGCCTCAATCCATACTCGTGGGCTTTGCCCCGAGTTTCACTACCACTGACACTGCTAAAAAGATTTAGATAGAAGTATATAAGCATATATATAATCGCTATAGATAAGATACCATATGGAAGCAAGCATCTAGATAAGAGTAGAATGAAATACTGCCATGGTACCTGGGGTAAGCGAGCGTATCTAATCAAAGCAATTCAGACTTCAAACCACACTCCACTTGGTGGTTCGCGAACTGAGAATCGCAATTGACATTTGATTTAGTGAATTGGAGATTGATTGCATGGTCAAGGAGAAAGTACTAAGGCATGAGATGATCAACAACTAGACAAAACGCTAAAAACTATGATCAAGGGCATACCCTAGGGTCACAATGAAGCGAAGATGACAGCGAATTGAACTCGGCAAGGATGAACACGTCGACGACACCCAAACCCTAGGTTTAGGCAAACTGTAGGGGGGGGGCTTGATTCACTGGCTGGCAAAAGGAATGAGGGGTGAAAACCCTAGGTACGTGGAGTTTTGGCAGGGTGGAGCAGGGACAGTGGTGGTGATGCTTTGTCGCCAGCGGGTGGGATCCCGACGGCGAGGCTGCGCAAAAGGCGGCGGCGGAGGTCGCTGGCGGCGCTGCTACGGCTGCTGCTTGTTGGTATTTCTTATGACTATTGGATAAATCCACAAGCGCACAGATTATACCACTGTAGCACTTCACCAGGGAGTATTCCGAGGTATCGTAATTTATATTATCCCAAGGGAAAGCTGACTAGAAATGATAATTAGAGAGAGATCCTAGAGAGCACCTCAACCTTAGTACCAACTAGTATAGGGGGGTAAATGATAAAAGTGATAGGAAGGGGTTGATGAATGAATAATCTACGGTAAAGGATACTTAGAATGAACCTCAGAGACTAGCTAGGTGGGAGGACAACGAGAAGAGAACAGGGACTCCTATGTACTTCTCTCTACTTCAATATACTTAGCTAGATAACTAGTCTAGACACTATAGTTTATCTCCTCAATACAAGTACGCTAGGCGAGGGGATAGATCAGTAGGAGGACAAAACTCCTACCGGACCGCGCCCTCTTCTTACGGGGCCTTACCTTTTAAGAACTTGCCTATAAACACGTGGTGGAATACAAAGACTAGACAAGGCTATCACCTCTTGCTAGCTACCACAAACAATCCGTGCAGCAAGCGATAACGAAGGATTAGATGATGTATAAGCACCACGCTTACACACAACTTACTACTTTGACTATGATCAATAACCAAAGTACCCTATGACAAGCAATGCTCGCATACATGAAAGGTCACAAGGATCACAAACTATGAGTGTGAAGGCTATTAAAGAGCAAAAGTATATAGCAAGACTATATCTAGTATAGAAATGCTCAAAGTAAATACTAAGTAAAGTAAGGAGAAAGATATATATTGAATAAAATAAAGTCTTACAAAGAAGGAAAGATACAAGAGCTATACCAGACTCTCCAGAAGACGACTCCGAAAATCCCGAGCACAGCTCGACTCAACTCTAACTCCCACTCTAGACTAACTCCTAGAACAATATAAGGAATAGAGCTTGTAGGCTTCTTCTTCATGATTAGAGAGGGGGTGTGACCCTCTATTTATAGCATGAGGTGGAGTAGGGGCTACTTTGGCGCTACGTTAGTGATCCAGGGCCTTCCATTCTCCACCCTTGGATCCAACCGACCATGGAACTAACCAAGGCATGGATGGTTGTGATCCAACACGTGGGGAGAAGTTATGGCGGTTGGAGGGAGCCCAACCGACTTAGGGGGCATTCGGCCGAATGCCCCTATGGCCAGTGGGTCCTCCCCTGCCTCCTTGGATGGGGTCCCACCAGTCAGGGACTGAGTGGGACCCATTTGGGCCTTCTTGAGGTTCGGCCGAATCCCCCCTTGGGGGTTCTAGTCCTCCTGTGCTTCCTGGTGCTGGTCCCACTCGTTATGGGTGTTGGATGTTGGTCCGGAGGTATTTTGTCTTGTTTATCTCCTTGGTGTAGGTCCATGGATCCACGTGCTTCGCTTGTGAGCCGTTGAGAGGAAACATAGAGTGATCCAATGGATGGATTCTACTCTAGAGTGCCTCTCTTGGATCATGGTCGAGAGGAGAGAACATGGTGGTCCCCTATGGCTCTCCTTTGCCTCATTTGTTCATTCCTGCACTCAAACACTCATGGACATGTGGAATTAGTTATTTGATAAAGAATTCTCATGATGTGTTTGTTTTATCCTTGATCCTTGGATTAGTGGCACCATTTTAGTTATGTAAAAGATGGTCATAATTTGTGCCAACAAGATCTCCCAAGCTTAACCTTTGCTCGTCCCGAGCAAACAATCAAACTTAGCTCGATGGATCAAGAGTTGCTACTATGCTTCATATTTCAAGAGTACTAAGTCTACAAAATCATACTTCTCTTTTGAATGGAAAAGTTAGTAATAAAGACTCACCCATATTACCTTAGTCCTTCATGGGGCTTATAGCTTTATCCTTTGTCTTGAGAGGTTGAGAGATAGAACAACTTGACTTGAGCACTAGTTTTCTCATTCTTTCACAAGTTTCATATCGGAGGTTTTGTAAAAGAAAACTTAGTGTTCCTCCAATGGTACTCTCGAGTCGCTCATAAGGTGTATGATTCCTCACGAAGGCATATATCAAAGTTTGCCTTCTTCCATCCTATCTCTAAAGCTTATGTGGAGCTATAGGTAGGGATCAAAGATGTAGCAAACTTACCTTGCATATATTGTAAAGTCAAATTCCGGACCCGAGGAGGGAAGTGTCATACTCTTAGATCAAGATGTGCAAGTGTGTGGAAACATGGTAAATGATCAATACTCCTATTTGTGGATCTCTCTTTTCTAAAATTGAGACATAGCTATCTGTTTCATCATTTATTTATTTATTTTCATGATAAAATTGAGAGAGGTTTGGAAATGCTCATAAAGATTAGAACTTTAGAATGCCCTTGAATTTTTCATAATTTTGCATAGTCTATGTCTCATTTACTAACAACAAACTAGAGAGAGGTTTTCTACTTAGAGCATGGAGTATGAACTATGTGGAAATGTAAGGCATGTTTCTGCGTACTTCCAGTGTAGAAGCAACATGTATATGTGGCGTGTACGTGATCTTGATCTTGAGAGAATGATAAATCTCTCGACAAGGGTCACAAAACTTGACCAAACTCAACACAAAGCAAGCAACTTATGTAGAAAGCTTATATCATGAAAGAGCATGTATGGCTTTGGTAGGAGTTTTCACCATTGAGGAACATCAAAGTGTTTTATCATTTTAATAAATAAATACTCCAATAGTCATTCTTGCTTAGAACAAAATTATAGCAGCTCTTATCTTGTCATATCATGTCTCACAACAACTTAGACTTAGTTACGGCATTTGCAACCCACAAAAGTTTGAGGTTCATGATGATTTCTTTTAAAGCCAAGTAATCCATACTTAGAGAAATATCAAGTTGTAAACTAAGTTCTAGAGAAACATTTAGTAGAGAAACTATTCATCATTTCCATAGGAGATATTAATTTTCATGAAACATGTGAGAGTGGAGTAAGAGAAAGTCTTTTTATTTTATTTTAACATATGCAGATTTTTTAAATGCGAAGGCAAAAGATAAGCAAGGAAATGCATAAATATAACTGCTGAAATTAAAAACTTACCTTAGTGGGGGAGAGAATCTCCCCCAAGCTTGCCTTTTGCTCAATAGTGCGGCGGATGTGGATGTTGTTGCCATCGAAAGTCCCAATACCGCTGTTGTTCTTCTTGTATTGCTTGAATGTTCTCAGCGGTTTGCTGGACGATGCGTGCTGTTTCATCGTGCTCAACACTCAACTCACCTAGGGTGTTGGTGAGGTGATCAAATTCTTGCCGCAGCCCACAATGCTCCCTGTCTCAGTTGGACGAGAAGGATGCTCGTGCTCGTTGCGGCCGTGATGGTCGAGGAGGCATGCCACTTGAAGTGTGCATGGGGTCAGAAGATGCATCGTCTTCCTCCTTGCCAATAGCTCCTTGGAAAGGTCCACCTTGCTCAAGATGAACAAAGTATAGCCCCTCCTGAGCTCTCCTGTCTGAGCCTGCAAAATCTCTTTGCCCACTTCCTTGATCTAAATCAAAGGTTAGCTTGCGGGTCCTATACAACTAAAGTTGCCTATTTGGAAGAGGCACCTAAATTGTATGGCCACTGTAAATCATTTTTAGATTACCCTTAGCATCTCTTTTTAGCATTTGAATATGAGCAAAATATTGTTCTGAGATCATTGCTAAAGGAGCAGAGATGTAAACAAAAGGGTTTGTGCCATCTAGCAGGTTTATGGATTCGGCAAGACGAGTAATTAAGGATGTGAATTGAACAGATATATTACTCTCAATTGAACTTTGCCAAAATTCTACTAAATACTTCACAGGAGAGATTCACATTTTATTGACCATGGCATAAAGCAGTTTTAGTTCCATGTCACTTATTAAGTTAGCATTACTTCCAGGAAACAAGGTCATTTTCATCCAAAGAAGCATGAAATGAAGAGTTGGGTTGTGAATTTCCTCAGACTTAGGATTTGAGCAATCTTTTAAAGCAGAGAGGGAGAACCAAAATTTCCTTTTGTTGAAACTACGCATGGCAAGGTCTAAATCAATCAAACATGAATTATCAAAGCCCAAAGCAACACTTAGATGGTTCCATGATAGACTATGGTTTTGATTAAACATGTGAAAGACAATTCCATCATTAGAGATTTGAAGAGAGCTTAGAAATTATGCGGTGAGCAACTCAATTCCAAACTCTTCTATTTGCCAAAAGCTAGACCAACCAATAGAGGAAAAGATAGTTTCGAATTCGGTGATCATACTTGTGTTGGAGAGAAGACTTGGATCCAAAATCCATGTGTGCTCAAAGGATCGATCCCGAAGAGAAAGATGCCTCTGATACTCTAGTTGGTTGAACCAGAGTCCGCTTTGTTGTTCATAGGTTGTCATCGGGGGTACCGATAATGCCTCGACATGTGGTACCTCTGTTGGTACTTCCTCCTCCTGAGGGTGTTCTTCGGTTTGGAGATTCTCCCATGTGTATGGGGCCGAACCTCCCTTGTTCTTCTTTGGGAAGTATCCTCGGATTGGTGGGAGCGTCGGGATGAGCTCCCACTCATAGCTTGCTTAATTTTCTTGAATGTGGATGTCAATGGGTTCTTCATCTTCTAGAGAGGAAGAGGGACACAGGAGCAAGACTAGAAAGGGATATGTGTATGTGGAGTAGATTTCTAGTTTGCCTTGTGGGGAGAAGTTTGAGCTAAGAGAATCTTGATGAAGACACAAGATCTTCTTGTGGACTAGCGAGAGCAACACTACTTCTCTTTGAGAGCTAAGAACTTCTCTTGAATGTAGAGAGGAGAAGGCAAGGCAAGGAGAGGCTTGAACTAGAACTGAATTCTTGTGGAGGTGTAAGGAAAGAAGCTCTCCTTGCATGGGGTTTTATAGCGGAAGGAAGTGGCACCAAGGGGGTGCCATGGAGTGGTCGGCCGACCAGCCCTTGGGCATGCCCTTGGGTGCCATGATCGCATGTCTAGTGGATGCCTTACACAAAGCAAAAGAGAGAGAGAAGGAGGTGACACAAAGTGGTCGACCATCCCTTAAAAGTAGAGATTCCACTCATGTTTTTTCTAGTGCTTGGTGAAAGGTGAAAGATGTGATATGATGTGATCAAAAGTTGACCTAAAGTAGTCAAGATTCTCCTCTTTAAACAAAGAGTAGTGGGGGACAAAGGTATGTGATGCTTTGATTGAAAGTGATTGATGTGTTTTCTTTTTCAAAGCATGAAAAAGTGAAAGTGATGGATGTCATGATTCCCCACTTTGGACAAGGAGTAGTTGGAGACAAGGATATGCCATGCTTAAAGTGATTGATGTACTTTAAAACATGACAAGACAAAAGAGATGTCTCCCAAAGCAAGAATCTGATTTTTGAAAAGCCCACCTCCCAAATCATGAGATGCTTGGACAAAGGATGGTGGAGAGGAAGAGAGGGATGAAGATGGGGTTTCTAGGGCATTCGGCCGAACCCCTAGTGCTCCATTTTTTTCTTTTCCTTTTATAAAGGTCTCTAAATGATCCTTTAATTAAATAAGCCGAAGTAGGGTACATAGGGTGTTCGGCCGAACCCCCTATGTCCCTAATTCTTGTCAAGTTTTAGTGCTAAACTAATTATCAAGTTTTATTTAATCTCACTTTATTTTTCTGAATTTTAAGTATGAAAGAAATTAAAGGTTTGAACTAAATTTAAGAAAGGAAATAAAAGATAACTACCGATTTACCTTTCGGCGAAGGCTCCTTGATTTTAAGTCCTCGGAGTAGGACTCTCCTTCTTGTTCATTCCTCAGGTGCACTTGATGTCTCCGGAGGCGGAGATTGTGATGTATGCACCTCTTTTTGTTTTCCAGACCTGCCTTGGATTGGCGGGTTCATTCTTCTTGAGTTCTTCGACCTTGATCTTTGGATATTGCTTCTTCTTCCGCGGAGCTTGAACTATTCTTTTTGGTGGTTGTGTTTTTGCGTGTTTGTTAAACTTATAACCATTGAAAGTACATTTTACCTTATGACTTGGGAATTGGAAGTGAATTTGGCCCGATCCAACATAGATGACTGCGTTGGTGGTGTTGAGGAAAGGCCTTCCCAAAATGACAGGGACTTCCGTGTTAGCTCCCATGTCCAGGATGATGAAGTCGGTGGGGATGTACTCATCTTGGATGTTCACCAAGATATCTCTTGCGAGTCCCTCAGGAAACCCTATTGTTTGATCTGCCATCTGCAAGCGAACACATGTGGGGACCAAAGGTCCTCCTAACAGATTATCATACGTTACCTTGGACATGATGTTGACGCCCGATCCGAGATCGCAGAAGGCGGTGTGGAATGTTTGTTGTCCGATTGAGCACTTGATCGTTGGGAGGCCTGGATCTTCCTTCTTCATGATGAAGGGAAGATCGAGAAGATAGCCCCAATAGGAGCGAAGTGGAGGCTTACCGAACCTCAAGTTAACCATGTTTACAGGCTCAATTGAATCTTCTGGTTTCCTAGGAATTTTACATTGTTCCAAGGAGGGCATAGCTGCTGCTAATTGAGTTAGTTGGGTTTCTATCATTTTATTAAAACTCAAATGATTTTTCATGGCAGTTGTAAAGCTATCCATTTTCTCACCAAAGGTTTCAAGAACTTTATTAGTGGCAATCATTTTTCTATTTATTCCATCATTAATCTTAGATTGACCAAGAACAAGATCTTTTAATGAAGGTTGGTTGTTGTAAGAATTGTAATTATTGTAATTACCATTACCTCCATTACCTTGGTAGAAGGGGTGTGAATTCCAATTTCCTTGTTGTTGGGGTCGATACCCATTGTTGTTGTTGTTGTTGTTGTTGTTGTTACTGTTGCTATTGTTGCTGATGAAGTTCACATCCTCCTTCGAAGTCTCAGGGCAATTGTTGCTCGAGTGATCATTTCCTCCGCACACCTCGCACCATGGATCGGCTTCAATAGCTTGTGCGGCGGCGACTGGGTAAATGGCCTCTCGTTCTTTCTTGGAACCTTCTTCTATCTTCTTCATCAAGAGATCCATCTTGGCGGAGAGCATGTCCACCTCATTGACGGTGTGCATACCTCGCCTATTTGGCTGGAGACATTCGTCACCCCATCCTTGGTTGATCACCATTTTCTTGATGAGGTCCTTGGCATTCCTCACTGTGTGTTGGAGGAATGCCCCTCCAGCGGTAGCATCAAGGTGACTACGGGCCATGCTAGCCAGCCCTTGGTAGAAACCTTGGATCAGGAGCCAGTCGTCTATCCCATGATGAGGACAGGCACGAACGTACTCCTGGAGACGTTCCCATGCTTCAGGAATTGTCTCGTCAGATTGTTGTTGAAAGCTTGAGATCTTCCCGCGAAGAGCATTGGTTTTGCCCGTCGGGAAGAACTTCTTGAGGAATGCGTTAACACACCTCTCCCATGTAGTGGCCTCTTCTTTGTGGGCGTAGAACCATTGCTTCGCCTTTCCCAATAGCGAGAATGGAAAAAGACGAAGGCGAATGGCGTTAGACGCCACTCCCTTGATAGTGAATGTGCCACATAACTCCATGAACTGCTGGAGATGAGCATTTGCATCCTCATGGGGCTTTCCGCAAAATGGATTGGCCTGCACCATGTGGATCAAGGCGGGCTTCAGCTCGAAGGTGGCATCTCCGAAGTTGACCTCGGGACCCTGAGCTACGTGGGTAGCTGGCGGAGCTGAGAAGTCAGAGATCGCCTTCTGGGCCATAGTTTCCTTGAGTGGTGGTGTAGAGTCTCCTTCCTTGAACGGATCCTGGTTCGAGAGGAACCTCTGAGGGGGAACTTGACGACGTCTAGTCCTCCTCAATAGCTGCTCGGGATCTTCGAGATAGTTTCCTGGCAGTTGGAAACCGCTCATACACTGTCTGGCTTCACAAGAAAGGAAGACACAGATAGGGGTAAGCCCCTATGACTAATTGATAACTAAGTTAACGAGAATCTCTGGATTCAATCTAATTAAAATTTCTTGGCTAAGCTCTCCCCGACAACGGCGCCAGGAATGCTTGTTGGTATTTCTTATGACTATTGGATAAATCCGCAAGCGCACAGATTATACCGCTGTAGCACTTCACGAAGGAGTATTCCGAGGTATCGTAATTTATATTATCCCAAGGGAAAGCTGGCTAGGAATGATAATTAGAGAGAGATCCTAGAGAGCACCTCAACCTTAGTACCAACTAGTATAGGGGGGTAAATGATAAACGTAATAGGAAGGGGTTGATGAATGAAGAATCTATGGTAAAGGATACTTATAACGAACCTCAAAGACTAGCTAGGTGGGAGGACAACGAGAAGAGAACAGGGACTCCTATGTACTTCTCTCTACTTCAATATACTTAGCTAGATAACTAGTCTAGACACCATAGTTTGTCTCCTCAATACAAGTATGCTAGGCAAGGGGATAGATCAGTAGGAGGACAAAAATCCTACTGGACCGTGCCCTCTTCTTACAGGGGCCTTACCTTTTAAGAACTTGCCTATAAACACGTGGTGGAATACAAAGACTAGACAAGGCTGTCACCGCTTGCTAGCTACCACAAACAATCCATGCAGCAAGCGATAACCAAGGATAAGATGATGTATAAGCACCACGCTTACACACAACTTACTACTTTGACTATGATCAATAACCAAAGTACCATATGACAGGCAATGATCGCATACAGGAAAGGTCACAAGGATCACAGACTATGGGTGTGAAGGCTATTAAAGAGCAAAAGCATATAGCAAGACTATATCTAGTATAGAAATGCTCAAAGTAAATACTAAGTAAAGTAAAGAGAAAGATATATATTGAATAAGATAAAGTCTTACAAAGAAGGAAAGATACAAGAGCTATACCAGACTCTCTAGAAGACGACTCCGGAAATCCCAAGCACAGCTCGACTCAACTCGAACTCCCACTCTAGACTAACTCCTAGAACAATCTAAGGAATAGAGCTTGTAGGCTTCTTCTTCATGATTAAGAGGGGGGTGTGACCTTCTATTTATAGCAGGAGGTAGAGTAGGGGCTACTCCGGCGCCACGTCAGCGATCCAGGGCCTTCCATTCTCCACCCTTGGATCCAACCGACCTTGGAACCGACCAAGGCATGGATGGTTGTGATCCAACACGTGGGGAGAAGCTATGGCGGTTGGAGGGAGCCCAACCGACTTAGGGGGCATTCGGCCGAATGCCCCTATGGCCAGTGGGCCCTCCCCTGCCTCCTTGGATGGGGTCCCACCAGTCAGGGACTGAGTGGGACCCATTTGGGCCTTCTTGAGGTTCGGCCGAATCCCCCCTTGGGGGTTCTAGTCCTCCTGTGCTTCCTGGTGCTGGTCCCACTATTTATGGGTGTTGGATGTTGGTCCGGAGGTATTTTGTCTTGTTTATCTGTCCATGGATCCACGTGCTTCGCTTGTGAGCCATTGAGAGGAAACATAGAGTGATCCAATGGATGGATTCTACTCTAGAGTGCCTCTCTTGGATCATGGTCGAGAGGAGAGAGCATGGTGGTCCCATATGGTTCTCCTTTGTTCCATTTGTTCATTCCTGCACTCAAACACTCATGGACATGTGGAACTAGTTATTTGATAAAGAATGCTCATGATGTGTTTGTTTTATCCTTGATCCTTGGATTAGTGGCACCATTTTAGTTATGTAAAAGATGGTTATAATTTGTGCCAACACTGTTGTTGGGTGAGCAGAGCAGGGAGGAGCAGGCACGGGAGCGGAGGAGCTCCGACGAGGGCTCGTCGGCGGCTGTAGGTGAGCGGGTGAGCGCAAGCGAGCGGCGGAGCAAAGGCGTTGCGGCAACGACAAAGGGCGGCGCGGCGTACGGACGACGGATGAAAAGCAACTGCCAAGACAGAACAGCCCGCGGGGGGTTAAACGCAAATTTTCGAGGCATCGGACCACTATGTATGGTCCGAAGGGTGGTCCGACGATTTTGGAAGAAAAATAGAAACCACGCAGAACGTACCCTAGCTTTTAACCAGCGCATCGGACTTACCGTTGGACCAATGGAAGTGGTCCAGAGGTCTGTTGACTGAAAAGTTTGGCGCTGACCAAGGCTCCAGACCATTAGGATATAGTCCGGAGGAACGTCAGACGGGTTGTCCGATGGATTTTCTATGTTGGAAGAATTTACGCAGGGAGCTCCCAGGCTTTGGACCAGGGGGCATCGGACCATACAAAGTGGTCCGGAGGGTGGTCCATCGCTTGATTTGCTTTGAATTTTCTTGTTTTTCTCTCCAATCTTTTCTCTTAGCCAAGTACCAACACAAAAGAGCAGAAAGAAACACTTGTTGGACTTGGCATAAGAACCATATCTCAAACCCTCAATTTTAGAAATAGTTTTCCATAGGCTAGCATTAGTTTTCATAGTAAAATAGTTCAATAAAGCTCCAAGGATCACCGTAGGGGCACAAGAGGGGTATTGTTAACAACTAGAGCTTTGAATGCTCCCCCTAAGTGACCAACCTAAAGGATGATCAAACTTAACCGAAAAGAAAGCAACAAGCAACACTCATGCAAATGCAATGCAATATGAAATTTGAATCTAGGTTGCTTGCAAGTTTGAACCGCGGTAAGGCTTCTTCACACGCTTTGAGGGCGGTTATCCCGACCGTGTTAGCCAATCCTATGTGCATTACTAAATTGTAAACATGTTATATTACAAATGAATGCATGGTTCCAACAATCTCATTTTTAGTGAAATTTGAGTGATCAAGCACATTCAACTCGCTTCTCAACCTACAAAAGGTTGTTTCATCGAGTGGTTTAGTGAAGATATCCGACAATTGCTCTTTGCTCTTAACTCCAACTAGTGTTATGTCTTTCCTAGCCACATTATCTCTAAGAAAGTGATGGCAAATATCAATGTGCTTGGTGCGAGAGTGTTGAACCAGGTTGTTAGCAAGCTTTACAATGCTTTCATTATCACACAAGAGTGGAACATCTTTTAAAATTATGCCATAATCAAGAAGTGTTTGGGTCATGTATAAGATTTTTGCACAACTTGCTCCCATGGCAATGTATTTCACCTCGGCGGTTGACAATGCCACACTATTTTGCTTCTTAGAGGACCAAAAAACAAGTGATCTTCCTAGAAAATGGCACCCTCCTGAGGTACTCTTCCTATCAACCTTGCACCCGGCATAATCCGAATCGGAATAGCCAACTAGTTGGAAGGGAGCTCCTTTGGGATACCAAAGGCCAATGTTAGGGGTGTGCCTTATGTACATAAGGATTCTTTTAACCGCACATAAATGCGACTCCTTAGGGCTTGCTTGAAACCTAGCACACATACACACACTAAACATGATATCCGGCCTAGATGTGGTGAGGTAAAGGAAACTACTGATCATCGAACGATAGAGAGTTTGATCAATTGGTTTACCTCCCTCATCAAGGTCGAGGTGTCCATTAGTAGGCATTGGGGTTTTGATTGGCTTTCTATCCTCCATCTTGAATTTCTTAAGTAGATCATGAGTGTACTTCTCTTGAGATATGAAGGTGCCCTCCCTCAATTGCTTCACTTGGAAGCCAAGGAAGAAGGTAAGCTCGCTAATCATGGACATCTCAAACTCCTTGGACATCAAGTCACCAAACTCCTTGGACATCAAGTCACCAAACTCCTTGCAATGATCTTGGTTTGTTGACCCAAATATAATGCCATCGACATATACTTGGCAAACAAAGATTTCTCCATTAAGCTTCTTGGTGAATAGTGTTGTGTTGACGATCCCGATCTTGAAGCTCTTCTTGAGTAGGAAGTCCCTTAGCCTCTCATACCAAGCCCTTGGAGCTTGCTTCAATCCGTAGAGAGCCTTGGACAACCTATAGACATGGTTAGGCAAGTTTGGATCTTCAAACCTGGGAGGTTGTGAGACATAGACAAGTTCATTGATGAAACCATTTAAGAAGGCGCTCTTCACATCCATTTGAAAGAGTTTCATTTTGTGATGTGAACATACGCCAAAAGGATACGGATGGCTTCAAGTCTTGCAACCAGGGCAAAGGTCTCTCCAAAATCAAGTCCTTCTACTTAAGAGAAACCCTTTACCACCAATCTTGCCTTGTTCCTCACAACGACGCCTTGATCATCTTGCTTGTTCCTAAATACCCACTTGGTGCCAATGATTCTTGCACCCTTTGACCTTTCTTCAAGTGTCCACACTTGGTTCCGGGTGAAGTTGTTGAGTTCTTCATGCATGGCATTCACCCAATCCGGATCCGCAAGTGCGTCCTTAACACTAGTAGGCTCAACAAAGGAAACAAATGAGTGATGTTCAACATAAGATGCAAGTCTAGAGCGAGTCATAACTCCCTTTGATGGACTCCCTATGATTTGGTCATGGGGGTCAGCTTGGAGAATAGGTGTTGATCTTCTATCATGAGCTTGAGGAGGGGGATGTGGTACTTCAACATTGCTTGCTTCGGCCTCGGCTTGATCTTGAGGGATGAAGGTATCTTCTTGAGCTTCCCTCACTTGATCTTCTTCAACTTGAGGCGTGTGCGGTGGAGAAGGAACTTGATTAGCTTCATCTTCAACTTATTCCACCTCTTGCGGGTTGATAGCACCAATTGGTATGTTCTTCATTGCCTCCCTCAAGGGTTCATCACCTATATCAATATCCTCAAGTGCTCCTTGGGAGCCATTAGTTTCATCAAACTCCAAGTCATACGTTTCTTCAACTAAGCCGGTGGCTTTGTTAAATACATGGTATGCCTTGGATTTAAGCGAATATCCAACAAGGAAACCAAGGTCACACCGCCATTGGAATTTACCCAAGTGTTGGTGCTTCTTGTAGATGTACACTTTGCAACCAAACACTCGGAAGAATAAAATATTCGACTTCTTCCCATTGACAAGCTCATAGGGGGTCTTCTTCAATAACCTTTGGACAAAGAGGCGGTTTGCCGCATAGCAAGCGGTGTTGATGGCCTCCGCCCAAAACTTCTCCGGAGTGTTGTACTCATCAAGCATAGACATTGCTAGAGTTATAATCGTCATGTTCTTCCTCTCTACAACACCATTTTGTCGTGGGGTATAGGTGGCAGACACTTCATGCTTGATCCCCACTTCATCACAATAGGTGTTGGCCACTTGCTTGTCGGCTTGACATGCACTACACAATTTATCCTTCTCAAACACCACATCCTTGACACCTCTAACCATCTCTTTCTTGACAAGCTTCTTTAGAGTTGACATTCCCACATGTGCTAATCTTCTATGCTAAAGCCAACGCAAAGAACTCTTGCAGAATAGGCATGTTTGCAAACTAGCTTCATTTGAGGTGAAATCCACTAAGTGGAGGTTGTTGTGCCAAAACCCTTTGAATATCAATGACTTGTCATCTATCTTGGACACAACCACCTCACTTGGAGTGAAGAGACATTGGAAACCAAGATCACAAAGTTGTCCGACCGAAAGCAAGTTGAAACTTAGAGATTGCACTAGCAAGACATTTGATATTGATTGATCATTGGAGATTGTCACTTTGCCAAGTCCTTGTACTTTGCCTTTTGAATTGTCCCCAAAGGTAATCTTGTCTTGCCCTTCAGAATCTTCATCAAGTGTGGTGAACATCCGGGAGTCACCGGTCATATGTTGGGTGCAACCACTATCAATCACCCAATGACTTCCACCGGTCTTTTAGTTCACCTACACACAAGCAACTTGGAGTTAAGCTTGTTGTTTGGGAACCCACTCAAAGCGGGGCCCCATAGCCTTGGTAACCAACTCCTTTGCAACCCAAATAACTCTAGGCTTGTTCTTCATAGGTGGTCCGAGAAACACTACTAGTGGTCTACCCTTGTTGTCCTTCTTGATGACATAGTGAGCATCATGAGCAAATGGCCTAGTGTGCTTGGGCAAGGTCTTGGGTGGTTGAGTCCTGCAATCATAAGCGAAATGACCCACTTGACCACAATCAAAACATCTTCTTGGCTTGGGCTTTGAGTACTCTATATTGTAGCCATTGTACTTGTTCTTGTAGTAATTCTTGGCCTAAATCTTGACCTTTGCCTTCATTACTTGGTTCTACTTGAACCCAATTCCGGTCTTGTCATTCTTCACTACGGTGTTCATCAAGAGTTCACTTTGAAGGTTGTGACCCTTGGTGAATTTCTTAGACCCCACTTGCAAGCTTGGTCTTGTCATTATTGAGCTTGGCAATTTCTTCTTTAAGTGAGGTGATCAAGGTGATAGCATCCTTGTCTTCTTCTTTAGCCGGCTTGATGACAATAGGCTTGTTAGACTTGAGAGTGATTAGCTCTTCCTTGAGCTTTGAGTTCTCTTCTCTCATCTTGACATAGTCATCATACTTGTCGGTTTCAACAACTCTCTTGCCCTTGCACTTAGCACTTTGCTCAAGAGCCACATCGTCAATCAAGATATCACAAGAGGTAGCACTATCACACTTAGCACACGGGTTAGTAGCAACATGTGTAGCAAGATCTTGATTAAGCAATTCATTTGCTACCACTAGTGTGCCATGTTCTTGCTTGACATTGTTGTAGTCATCTTTTAGCAAGTTATACCTTATGTGAAGCTCTTGTGTTGGCCTCTCAAGCTTATCATGTTTCTCATTAGCTTGGTAAGAGAGGCTTTGAGCTCCCTAGTGCTAGATGTGAGATAATTAATCTCAAGCTTCAAATCATCATTAGCACTAGTTAAGGTGTCAAGCTTATCATGCAAGTTCCCTTTGATCTCAAGTAGTTTGTCATTTTTACCTTTGTACTTCCTTATGATGCTAGCGTACTTGTTGCAAATTTTAATTAGCTCATCATAGGATGGTGTTTCATCATCGTCACTATCACTACCACTTGAGTCACCATTCTTATCATCATCCTCTATTTGTACCTTCTTGTCACCTTTAGCCATGAGGCATAGGTGTGTAGAGGATGAGCCCGGTACGAAGGAGGAGTTGGCGGTGGAAGAGAAGAACCAATCACCAAAGCGGCCACCTTCTCATCTTCACTTTCATCATCGGAGGGATCACTAGAATCCTCAATGTCGGTGAGCCAATCACCCACAATGTAAGCTTTGCCATCCTTCTTCTTCTTGTGGAAGTCAAAGTTATTCTTCTTCTTCTTGTATGGCTTGTCTTGCTTCTTGTCATCATCACTTGAGTCATCATTGCCACCCTTGTTCTTCTTGTAGTTCTTGAACTTGTTGTTATTGAACTTGTATTTCTTCTCTCCGGGGCAAGCATGAGCTAGATGACCAAGAGTGCCGCAATTGTAGCACTTCATTTGGGAGATTGGCTTCCTTGAAGAGCCTGTGAAGAATTTCTTCTTCTTTGAGTCAATCTTGACACCATTCTTGTTTAGCCTCTCCAAATCTTGGTGGTCTTCTTCACCATAAGAGCAATGTTGTCTTCATCTTCTTCACGTGAGCTCTCATACATGACTTGTAACATTCATTTGTCTTTGGAAGATTCCTTAAGAGCCAAGTCCTTCTTCTCCTCCTTCTCTTTCTTCTTGGAGGAGGATGTACCACCATCATTGATCTTCATGTACATCTCATGAGCGTTGATCTTTCCCAACACCTGTGTTGGTGTAGTTGCGGAGAGATCACCTTGATGAAGGACCATGACGATGTGGCTATACTTGTCTATTGGTAAGACACAAAGTATCTTGCGCACCACATCGGCCGGTGTCATTTGGGTGAGCCCAAGGCCATTCAACTCCTATACAAGCACATTCAAGCGAGAATACATTTCATTAGCACTTTCATGAGATAGAATGGTGAAAGAATTCATCTTAGCAATGATGAGGTGATAGCGCTCTTCTCTTTCGCATTTGGTGCCCTCATGTAGAGCACAAATGTTTGTCCAAACCTCATGCGCGGTATTGCAATTCCGCACACGGTTGAACACATCCTTACAAATGCCTCGGAAGATGATGTTCTTAGCCTTAGCATTGTTCTTCTCATAGTAAGGATCTTCGGCGAACACCGAACCACCAAGAGTGGCGGCTTTGTGGACGCCGACATCAACGACCTCTAGATAGGCTTCCAAATGAACCTTCCAATAAGGAAAGTCATCTCCATCGAACATGGGAGGGGGTCCATCCCCATGGGACATCTTGCTCTAGGCGGTAAAGCCTAATTTGAGAGCAACCAAGCTCCGATATCAATTGAAAGGATCAAGATGCCTAAGAGAGGGGTGAATTGGGCTTCTTTTAAATTTCTAAAGCAATATTAAAACCTAACAATGCCAATCACCCCCTAGTGCCTAGCGCAATGTGTGTCCTAACTAGAAAGCAATAGCAAGCCAAGGAATTGAAAGACAACCTAAGCAATTATAGTAGGAATTGAAAGAACACAACGGAAAGGTAATGCGGAAATTTAAAGAGCTAGGGAAAGAGAATTGTTGACATGCGATGTTTTCCCGAGGTATCTAGGAGTCAACACTCCCCCGTAGTCCTCGTTGGAGCACCTCACAAGGTATAGCTCCCCCTCAATCCCGTGCAAGGGATGAGTGCTCTCTACGAGCTGATTCTTCGCCACTCTGGCTCGGTGAATCGCCCACAACCAATCACATAAGCTTGGAGAAGAGCCGTCGACAATCTTCCGGCGATCACTTCCTCCGAACACCACCAAACCGTCTAGGTGCTGTCGAAGACCAAGAGTAACAAGCACAAGACCTTCACTTGACCAACACGAGGCTAGGAAGGTGGATGGATGCACACTTGTCACTCCGAATCACTCTAGGAGGGAAGAACAAGATGGATTCTGTCAAATATCTCCCTCACTTGGCACTTGGATCTCCAAGAACTCTTTCAAGGTTTCTCCAGGTGTAACAATGGCAAAGAGAGCTCCCTTGGACGAAATGAGCAACTATAAATAGTCCCCACCTCTCCAACTAGTCGTTTTCTGCTTTTACTCAAATATGCGAAAGCACCGGACTAGTCCGGAGCCTACACCACCGGACTAAGCACACTGGTGTAGGATCTTAGGATCTTAGGGGGGGGGGGTGAATAGTCCTGTAAAAATTCACTTCAAGAAGATGTCAAACACAAGGGTGGCACTGCCGGCCTACAAATAATAAGCAGATAGAGCTGAGGTTTGGCAGGGAGTAACTAGGTACATAGGTGAGTCCTTCCCTGAAAAAACAGCACAAGAACCAGTTCGAAGACTGGTTACCACAGAAATCACTTCTTTCCTTGAATCGCCAACACAAACCCTAACACAAGATATATTGCAAGAATAAAACCCTAGGGGACCAGCACACAAGACACGATGTTTATCCCGTGGTTCAGCTCGCCACCAAAGATAAAATGACCTGAATCGAAATCCACAAATACAAGTCCATATCCAACATAAATAGAGTCAAACTAGTGCCTTATTACATGAAATAGAGTTTTGCGGCGGCACTCAACCTCACAAGCTAATAAACTAACTCTCTCTCAACAGATATGACATGAAGCTCAAACTGCAGCGAAAAAGATTTGACCCCCCAAACTTCTCCCCCTTTGGCATCAAGCGCCAAAAAGAGAAGAAAAGAGAAGGGGAACCAATCACTCCTCTATATCCTCATCATCACTGGAGATCACGGCGCATCCAGCTCGGTGTGTAGTCTGTGTGAAGCGCGGACCACGCTGACGGCCTGAACGACGAGGTGGAGGTGCAACTGTCTCCTCCTCAACCTCCTGCTGCTGCTGCTGCTGACGACGTGGCCTCCTGCCATACACCCAGTCACAAGGACCCCACTGAGAATTGTCCCACTGACGCTGCTCATCATCATCATCATCATCATCCTCATCACTGGAAATTGACAAGCGTGGCAGGTTATGAAACACTGGAGGAGTCTCCACTGGAGGAAGTGGTGGAAGTCCCTGCAACTCCCTGGCTCCTGCAACTGCCTCTCTGCTAGATACTTGCTCCTCATAGGTGATCCTGGCCTGATAAGTGCATGTAGTGAAGATGGCCTTGATCCACTCTCCAAACTTCTTCATCCTCCTCCCACTCCTGGATCTGACATTAGAGCGAGAACGAGAATGAGAAGTCTTAGGAACATCCCTCTGTATCTGAAAGGTACCACCACCTGTAGAAGGTGGAACTAGTGGAGTAGTAGCTGGTGGTGCACCTCCTCTGGTCTTCTTGATCACACACATGGTGTGCTCACAATCCTTGGGAAATCTCATCCCAGTGACCCTCTCAATCACAAACTACAAATAAGAAGCATAAAGTAGCCTCCTCCTAGCATCATCCAAGGCACAGGCAAGCTCAATCCATATGAACCTCGGAATACTGAACCTCTCTCCATTGGGAAACCAAGACAAAACATTTGTGATGTAACCATTAAGATCAGTAGCATTGTCTTTAGGATTGAGAGTTACCCTTATGAAGTTGTTCATAATGTAGTGAAGGCTCCTGAGGTTGGTCCTGGACCAGTTGGGCTCCCCCTCATCCTCCCATATGTAGCTCACTATGTGTGGCTCAGCTCTAGCACCCTGGTGGATACTAGGCAAAGCCCTGTGCTCACTCCCAAAACCAAGAATCCGGCAGAAGGTGACATAGTCACAACGGTAGTGGCGACCGTCAGTCATCCAATGAATCTCATCCTTCTCCTGATCCCAAAAGTAAGTAGCATGAAACTGAGCAAGGATCTCTGTGTTCCAATCATACCTGAAGCCCATGAGGTCAGTCATTTGAAAATGATCACACACACTGATAGCCCCAGTCAACTGAACATCCTGCCTGCTTTCCAACTCAGCAAAGTCAATGTACTGCATCTTGCATATCTTGCTAGTTGGCCTAGCATAGATGGCGGTAGCATAGAAGTTCGAATGGAAGATATTCCAAAAACGGTAATCTATACCTCTCATCTTGGGCACTGAATAGGGATTGACTGCCCTAGCCTCCTGAGTAGCCTTCCAAGACCTTGAGTAATCTGTGACAGCATGCTGATAGGAGTCCTCAGGTGCTGCAAGTAGGTACTCCCCATCAACCTCCTGTATGTACCTGGGATCAAACTCAGTGAGGTGATGAGGTGTCTCTGGCCACCAAGGAATCTCATAGCCCTCCATCTAATTTCTCTCTTCTTCTGCAAATGTTGTGTCTCTATCAAAGGGAGCCTGCGTCTTCCCACTAGCCTTGCAGCTTGGCTCCTTGCCAACCCACTTCCTCCTGCCACCGGCTGCACTTCCTTCACCACCAGGATTCATCTATGCAACACATATAAAGACTAGATAAGAAACTGTCTATGACAGTGTGTAGATGAAATTAAAAACAGAGGTTAAACAGAGGAAGAAATACAGAGAAGAACCCAAGTGGAGGCTTGCTATTTGAATCAGCAGGGGTAGGGCGGCACTGCCGCCCCCCTGAGGCCGGCACTGCCGCCCTCAGGTGCTCCACCGGATTTTCTCCATATTTCTTTCTCTGTCTAAATTCTGGTTTCAACTACTTCTACACCTTGTCAAAATTTCAGAATCACAGTCTATTTAAATAGAATATAATGCCCTAGCCAAGGATATGAAGGGTAAACTATATTCAAGGACAATAATTTGGATTAGGGTATGAACTCAGCCCATCTGGATCTACTCTCCCCAGGAAACAGAGGCATAGCAGATGGATTCTGCTAGGGGCGGCACTGCCGCCCTGCCCCTGTTCACCCGAAAAGTGTGAACCAAAATCCATTGAGTCCAAGCCCTAAGACTAGTTCCAATCCCTTCATACACCTCCCAGAAACATAAATCCCCAACTAGAACCATCACATTGCATAGATCGAACCGAAAAGGTTAGGTTAGGGTTTCACCTTGCTTCCAAATCGTGGGATTGAAGGGGAAAGAGGAGAGGGCTGCCTTCCACAAGCAGCACGTCCACCAATCTCGCAGAAAGTCGATGGTGGAGGGTTGAGGAGTGGCATTGCCGGCCAAGGGGACAACAATGGAGCTCCTAGGTCACCTCTATGGAAGAGAGGAGAGGTGAGGGGTGTTCTGGTCGAGGGAGAGGCGGCGTGACCGTGGGCACTCAGCAATGGAAGGGTTTTATAAAAGCCCACGGGTCCACGAAAGATTCACCCGAATCTGCCCAAAGGACAGAGGGCGGCACTGCTGGCCTTCAAAGGGCGGCACTGTCGGCCTGGGTGCGAGACAGCTACTGGACTAATTCCAGTTGGACTATTCTTTATATTAGATATGGACATATATGCCTAGGAGTTATGACCAGTAAGCATTCAACATTACAGACAATGGTCACAACCCCTAGTTGGTCTTTTGAAAAAGGTTTTGAAACACATAATTGAAGATTTTCGTAAAGCTTTTCCTATGTCGCTAGGTTGACAAACAAATGTGTGATATAAATCAATCCAGGTTACGGGAGTCAAGAATATTTAGCTCACTACACAAAGCACAAAACCTTATCTCATCTAGAGGCTTAGTGAAGATATCGGCTAGTTGCTTTTCGGTGCTCACATGGCAAATTGCGATATCTCCTTTTAATTCATGGTCTCTCAAGAAGTGATGACGAATGTCTATGTATTTTGTTCTAGAGTGACTAACCGGGTTATTTGCAAGCTTAATGACACTCTCGTTATCACACAAGAGAGGTATCTTGGTGAATTGTCATCTGAAATCTTTTAAGGTTTGCCTCATCCAAAGTAGTTGAGCACAACATGCATCGGCTGCAACATACTCGGCCTCGGCGGTGGAAAGGGTTACACAACTTTGCTTTTTAGAACGCCAAGACACTAGGGACCGTCCATGGAATTGACATGTCCCCGAAGTGCTTTTTCGGTCTACCTTGCAACCGGCATAATCGGAATTCGAATAGCCAAGTAGATCAAACTTGGAGCCCTTAGGATACCACAAGCCAAGGTTAGGAGTGTGTACTAAATATCTCAAGATTCTCTTAACCGCCACCAAGTGGCACTCTTTCGGGTTAGCTTGAAATCTAGCACACATGCACACACTAAGCATTATGTCCGGCCTAGATGCACAAAGGTAAAGGAGATAGCCGATCATGGAGCGATATACCTTTAAGTCCACGACATTTCCTTCAACATCAAGATCAAGATGTCCATTGGTTGGCATTGGAGTTTTGATGGGCTTCGCATTCACCAAGTCAAACTTCTTTAGCATATCTTGAGTGTACTTGGCATGACATAGAAAAGTCCCTTCCTTCAATTGCTTGATTTGAAAACCAAGGAAGAACTTGAGCTCACCCATCATGGACATCTCAAACCTCTTAGTCATAGTCCTACTAAACTCCTCACAAAAAGAAACATTAGTACTACCAAATATTATGTCATCGACATATATTTGGCACACAAAGATATCTTTATTGAACTTGTAAGTGAAGAGGGTAGGATCGGCTTTGCCTATTTCAATGCCTTGCTTGGGCAAGAATTCCTTAAGGCATTCATACCATGCTCTTGCTGCTTGCTTAAGCCCATAGAGCGCCTTTTGGAGTTGGAAGACATGGTTGGGGAACTTGGGGTCTTTGAAACCGGGTGGCTGCTCAACATACACCAACTCTTGTATTGGGCCATTGAGAAATGCACTCTTGACATCCATTTGATATAGCATGAAATCATGATGGGCAGCAAAGGCTAGAAGCATCCGAATTGCTTCAAGTCTTGCCACCGGTGCATATGTTTCTTCAAAGTCCAGGCCCTCTACTTGAATGAACCCTTGAGCCACCAATCTTGCCTTGTTTCTTGTCACCACACCATTCTCATCTTGCTTGTTGCGGAATACCTATTTAGTGCCTATCACATTGGTATTGGGCCTTTCTACCAAAGTCCACACTTGATTCCTCTCAAAGTTGTTTAGCTCTTCTTGCATTGCCATAATCCAATTCGGGTCATCAAGTGCTTGCTCTACCTTCAAGGGTTCCAAGGAGGAAACAAACGAATAATAATGACAAAAGTTTGCTATATGAGAACGAGTTGTTACCCCCTTGCGGATGCTTCCAAGAATGTTGTGAACGGGGTGATCCCATTGTATAGTTTGGCGTAGTCTTGGGTGTTCAACACCTCCTTGATCTTCTGATGTACTAGCATCTTGTCCTTGTTCAAATATAGGCTCTAGGTTCAGCCCTTGAGGTGATGAAGTCCTTGCTGGACTGCTTGTTGCTAGTTCACTGGGGCGGCACTGCCGCCCTGCTGAATTGCAGCAGGTGTTTGCTGCTGATGGTTGTTGAGTATGACATCGGAATCTTGATCAGCAACACCTTGAGGTTCCTCATGATCAGCATCTTCATCTTCCAATGACCTAATTTCTCCTATGGCCAAATCCTTGATTGCTTCACAAGGAGGGTTCTCATTTCCTACAACACTTGCATCAACTTGCTCTACTTGAGAGCCATTAGATTCATCAAATATCACATCTATCGTGATCTCAACTCTACCAACGGTTTGGTTGTAGACACGATAGGCATGCTCATTTGATCCATAACCAAGTAATATGCCAATATCAACTTTAGGAGCAAACTTAGAGGTTTTGGGTCTTTTGTTGAGAATGAACACTTTGCACCCAAAAACTCTAAAGTAAGACACCTTTTGTTTGTTACCGGTTAGGAGTTCATATGATGTCTTTTGAAGCTTCTTGTGTAGGTAGAGACGGTTGATGGCATGACATGCGGTGTTGATTGCTTCACACCAAAAGATGTCCGAAATCTTGTATTCATCAAGCATTATCCTTGCCATATAAATGAGAGTCCTATTCTTCCTCTCTACCACACCATTTTGTTGAGGGGTGTAAGGAGCTGAAAACTCATTTTTGATGCTCTCATCATCAAGAAACTCTTCCACCATGGTGTTCTTGAACTCGGTCCCATTGTCACTTCTTACTTTCTTGATTGGAAGACCAAATTCCTTTTGAGCCCTTCTCACAAAGGTTTTCACCTTGTCTTGTACCTAAGACTTATCATAAACAAAAAACACCCAAGTGAAACGAGAATAATCATCAACAATTACCAATCCATATTTATTACCACCGATACTTATGTAGGCAACCGGTCCAAAGAGATCCATATGAATCAACTCCAAAGGTTGAGTAGTGGTCATGATGCTCTTCGGTGGGTGAGGTACACCTACTTGCTTTCCGGCTTGGCAAGCTCCACATATCCTATCTTTCTCAAAATGAACATTTGTTAGTCCAAGGATGTGTTCATTCTTTAGGAGTTTGGCCAAGTTCTTCATCCCAACATGGGCTAGTCGATGATGCCATAGCCAACCCATGCTAGATTTTGCCACTAAACAAGTCTCAAGCTTAGCCTTACTTTTGTTGAAATCAACTAGGTAAAGCTTGCCCTTCAAACGACCCGTAAAGACAATAGAGGAATCCTCCCTCTTAAGAACTTCCACACCCTTATCCATAAAGAGACAATTGTAGCCAATCTCACAAAGTTGTGAAACGGACAACAAGTTGTAACTTAACGAATCAACATGCAAAACATTGGAGATAGAATGATCTAGAGTTATAGCAACTTTACCAAGACCGATCACATCCCCATTTGAGTTGTCTCCAAAGACAATGTTCTCATTTGCATCGGTTGAGGGGGTATATGAACTGAACATACTCCTTTCTCCAGTCATATGATTTGTACATCCACTATCAAGCACCCAACTTGATCCACCGGAGGAGTATGCCTACAAAACAAGTTTAGTTGCTAGATTTAGGTCCCCAAAGATTCTTGGGGCCTTGCATGTTAGTAACAAGGGTCTTAGGAATCCAAATGAAAGCATTAAGATAAATGTTCTTCTCATTGCCAATGTGCTTGACAATAACTTCTCCCTTGCTGTTGTTCTTCAACTCAAAGCAAGATTTCAAACTTGAGCGAGATGCTTGAGACTTGGATTGATATGAATATCTATTTGGAGTGGCCCAGATAGTTTCCTTTGGCTTCTGCGCCTCATTCTTCACCTTACACACCACTTTGGTATGCTTGCTGTGAGCAGTGGAATCATGGGTGGCCTTCCCTTTTCTGTGGGGAGCGGCACTGCTGCCCTTCACAGCGGCACTGCCGCCCTTGGCTAGCTGTGCTACTCGGGGTGAGGCTTGTGTCACTTGCTGTGCAGGCCCCTCTGTACCCATTCTCCCACTACTCACAAACTGAACACATTCAAGTCCTTTGAGAACCTTTCTTCCATTCTCTTTGCCTCCACGAGTGAGGCCTAGTCCATCTTTGATGAAAGGATGTCTTCCATCTTTGAATTGTGGCTTCTTTGGTTGGTCCACTTTGCCACTTGCTGAGTTCTTGTCATCATTACACTTCTCTTTCAACAAAGCATTGATCCTAGCAATTTCCTTCTTCATGGATTCCATATTAGCAAGGTTAGTGAAATAAGCATTTATATCAATTTCAAAACATCTTCCACAACCTTGGCTAGTGGAGGGAATAGAGGTATCCTTTAAGGTAGAGGGTTGTGGTTTGCTCTCCCAAAGAAGGCTATATTGCAGCTCCATTTCTTTGTGCTTTTCATCCAAGACACAATACTTTTCATGGAGTGAAATATTTTCCTTATTTGTAAGAGCATGATCTCCTTGCTCTTTGGCCAAAGCCTTTTTAAGGATTTCACCTCACTTCTCTCTTCCTTAAGAGCTTCCTTGTTGGCAATATACATTTTCTCAAGTTCATCAAGATCATTTTCTCTATTGTCCAACTCTTCTTGGGTTTCCTCTAATTCCTCCTTTAGCTTAGAGATTATTAGTGTTATCTTAGGATTTAGGTTCTTTATGATTTCATCCATTTCCTCATCACTAGAACCTTCATCACAAGAGGTATCTGTTGACACAAAAAGCGTCGGATCTACGAACACCTCGGGTTTATACCCGAACTCGATATCCAAAGGTGTGCCAGTCGATTTGACCAGTTAATCGACAAGGACGATAACTAGAACAAGTTTGAACGAGACGACAGCGATGCGCCCGGACGTCAAGGCTCCATTTGCTCAAAACGCGGAACTTGCGAGCTTGATGAGGATCAAGTAGAGGCAACCCGTCGAGGCGTCGTAAGAACTCGTGGATATGCTAGAACTAGTGCGAAAAAGTAGATGCTAGAAAAGTAGATGAAAAGTAATAAGTGTATTTGATTGATTGATTCTCTTTTTTACATCGCCACTGGGTACATATTTATACTCCGGTAAAGGAGTTGTAAGCAGACACGACTCATACCTAAACGAAACTCCTATTTTTAAGGAAATAAAACGACTCGTGCAAGAGTCAAACTTAAACTAAAACAATAATACTAGCATAAAATTACTAGTTTCCTTATCCACCTCCCTTACGATGAAACTTTCCATCGACAGATTCCTTCAATCCGCACTTTCCTTCTACTATCATCGGCACCTCCTTGCTGACGTTAGCCGCATCATCTCACATCCATCGGCAACATTTCCGATTGACAATATTTTTGTTTCATCGGTAATACCTCCTCCTCATCGGCAAACGCATCTTTCACTAGTGGTATCTTGATGCCGATGAGAGACAATGTTTTACCTTCTTGCCGATCGACGCACTTGGCTCAATATTGACCCGTACGAAAAACGGTGTCAACAGTATCACTAATATCACTACTAGAAGCATCATGAGAAGGAGGAGGGGGTTTTGCTCTTGATTTTACCTTCTCACCCTTTGCCATAAGACAAATGTGAGGGGAGTAGTAGTCATCATCATCACTTATGTTGTTGAAGAGCTTTGGTGTAGAGGATGGTTCTTGGATAGCAATGGTTGCAAGCTTTTCATCCTCGTCACTTTGGCTCTCTAGTGAAGAGTCCCACTCATGGCCAATGTGGGCTTCACCTACTTGCTTGAACCTTCTCTTGTTCTCAAACTTGCCATCTTGTCTTTCTTTCTTGCGGAAGCCATCTTTCTTCTCATTTGGGCAATTTGCAATAAAATGCTATGTGCTCCCACAATTATAGAAAGTTCTCTTCTTCTTGCTAGGGAACCTTCTCTTCACAAACTTGTACCCATTTTGCTTCAAGCCCTTGTTGTACTTCTTGATGAAGAATGCCATGTCCTTGATGTCTTCAAAATCAGCCCCATCATCTTCATCATCACTTGAGGAAGAAGTAAAGTCATCTTCTTGTTGCACTTCCTTCATTTTCTTGGGCTTGCTTGTGGATGCTTGCTTGCTGCCCTCTTTCTTGCTTGGGAAGCCTTTCTTGGTAGCTTTGCTTGACTTGAGAGCCACATCCTTGATCTTCATGCCATCGAGTTTTGATTGCAACTCTCCAAGCTTTCTTCTTTCATTTGCTTCCTCTCTTTGCATGTCAAAGGTCAACAATCTTCCAAGCACATCATTGGGAGTGAAATGCTCAAACTTCTTCTTGTCTCTAATCAAGGTGACCACGGTCTCATTCCTAGGTGAGTAAGCTTCCAACATGATTTTCACCACCTTGTGATCATCAAGCTCCTCACAACCATACCTCCTCCTCATCGGCAAACGCATCTTTCACTAGTGGTATCTTGATGCCGATGAGAGACAATGTTTTACCTTCTTGCCGATCGACGCACTTGGCTCAATATTGACCCGTATGAAAAACGGTGTCAACACATGCCCCCCAATTTCGGAGTATAAAATATCTTATGCGTTGAAATTTGCTTTGTTGTAATCTTTCCCTCCAAAAACGCTTACGTCATCATCTCCACATTCATCACTCTATTGTACTCATTTCCATCCAATGCACTAAGGAGAATGCTTGTAGCTTGAGCATTGAGATGGACAACGATCATCTCCTCATTTGTTGGCTCTTCGGGATGCTCCGGTGCCTGCACATCTTTCACAACAATCTCCCAAAGACCGGGGTGAAGACCAATAAGGTAAGCCTTCATCAAATGCTTCCACTTAGCAAAGTTAGTCCCATCGAAATGAGGTAACTTGCCGGTGGGAACATTTACAAAATACTTACGGTCTCGGTTAGTCAAATAAGAATAGTTGAAAGAGACGACAGAATACTTCTTTTTGTTGTTGCTGCTGCCATCATCCTTCTCCTTCTTCTTCTTTCCACCCTTGGAGTCGTAGTAGGATACATCATCATCACCATCATCCGAGCTACTTGATAGCTCACTAGATGAAGCATCCTTGGTCTTCTTTTCTTCCTTCTTCTTCCTTGCTGCCCTTCTCTTGTCTCTTTCTTCTCTCTTGATTCTTCTCTCTTCCTTTCTTTCCTTCTTCTCATCTTTTCTTTTCTCTTCTCTTTTCTTTTCTCTAAGTGCTCTTCTTTCTTTCTTTGCTTGTTGCTTTTCCACTTCGGTGGTGTTGACAGCGGGAAGTGAGGAGTAGCTTGAATCGGATAGGTTGCTGCTACTCCCATCTTCCACTGCCACCTTTGCCGCTGCCTCACCAACTTGAGGCATCACCGAACCTTGACCCGTTTCCATACTTCACGCAGTGAAGCGTATACAAAGTATCCTAGCTCTGATACCACTTGTAGGATCTTAGGAAGGGTAAATAGCCTAGAGGGGGGTGAATAGGCCTGTAAAAATTCACTTCAAGAAGATGCCAAACACAAGGGTGGCACTGCCGGCCTACAAATAATAAGCAGATAGAGCTGAGGTTTGACAGGGAGTAACTTGGTACCAAGGTGAGTCCTTCCCTGCAAAAACAACACAAGAACCAGTTCGAAGACTGGTTACCACAGAAATCACTTCTTTCCTTGAATCGCCAACACAAACCCTAGCACAAGATATATTGCAAGAATAAAACCCTAGGGGACCAACACACAAGACACGATGTTTATCTCGTGGTTCAGCTCGCCACCAAGGCTTGCCTAAGTCCACGTTGTTGAGGTGCCACAAAGGCTAGGAGCTTTGCAACTCCAACTCAATCTCAAGTCAAGGAAGTGAATCCTTGAGATGAGGGGTAATACCTTAGCTTCACAAGTCGATTACAAACCTCCCTAGGCTGCCACAAACAAGGGGCAAGCTCTAGGGCGACGCCTAGCCGGCTAGGAGCAAGCTCCAAGGGTAACAAACCCTAGCACCGCCGGCCAAACGTGAACCACAAGCTCTTAGACTTTGGGAAGTAGTAGATCTGCTCTGTAGGAGTGTTTTGCTGCCTTTTCCCTCAAGAATCTATGGTTGGAAGTGTGGGATTGCTTGGAGGGTGAAGGTCAACAATGGAGTGAGAGAGAGAGGGAGAGAGAGCTCTATTTCAAACGGTCGAATTGCGAGGAAGATGAAGGGGTACTAGACTGGTGAGGTGGAGAGCTTTCCAACGGCTTTTTATAGTCAAGGAAATTCGTTGGGAATAGAGGGCGGCACTGCCGCCCTAGCTGAGTGTGTCTGCTGGATGAGAGTTTTGGCCTGGACACTGAGCTAGCTGAGTGCATGTCTGAGATATATATTTGAGCATGTGATTCACATCTGACCAAACAACACTAGAATCCCCCTTAATAGTACGACATACCTATACTCAAATTCAAACCATAAATGAATTTAAACCTTTGATGAGTAGAGTAACCACCATAGTAGTTGTGGTACCTCCACCTTCTCTATGTCTTTCCTCTTTTTGTTAGTACCTACTTGTCATCTCAATAGATCTCATTAGTTCTTGAATTAAGCGGTCATCAACATCAAAACCCACTTAGGGCTTGATTGCACTTTCAACTGGTCCGGTGCTCACTCTCAGTTCAAAGCTCATACTGAAACAAGCACCGTCGGACTACTTCCAATAGTCCGACGCCCTGGTCCGACGCTCTGGTCCGAAACCAGGGTGCTTACTGAGTGAAAACTCTTTCTCAAACTCGAACCTCCGGACCACTCTCCTTGGTCCGGAGCCCTGGTCCAACGCTCTGGTCCGGAGCCAGGGTGCATACTGAGTGAAAACTTCACTCAACAGCAAGGCGTCGGACTAGCCGTCGGACTAGTCCGGAGCTCACTCTCTTTCTCACTTTCTCTGACAAGGGCCATCAGACCATTCACCATTGGTCCGACGCCTTTCAGACAGCTGGTCCGGAGCACTTTCAGCAGAACTAGTGCCTAAGGCAAGACCGTTGGACCACTTTCCTTGGTCCGACACCTCGTAGGAAATCTGGTCCGGAGCCTCTTTCTCCTCCTTCTTCACCTCTTTTCACTAAGTCTTTTAAAGGGGTTTTGCACCTACCATCTTAAGGGCTATTAGCAGGGTCTCTAGGACTAGTTGTGACAAATGTGCATACACCAACATTCCCAAACTCTCCTAGGTCAAGCTACTAACCTCATACCCCCCCTTTATAGTACGGTCAAAGGAAAAACAAAGTCCTAGTCTATACTTAGTGCCCTTCTCAACCTTGTGGCACTAAGAGCTAGCCTAGTCTTCAATTTGTATCACCATCCTTTCAAACCGAAATGATTTCCATCTTATGGGCATGAATATCCATTAAGCCCATTCGTAGCATCACTAATGACCTAACTAAAAATGACTTTGCATCTGCAAAACACACGTTAGTTATAGTGACCTAGCATTATCGTTAATCGCCTAAACACAAGGGACTATGATTCTTTAGCCGGCAAACTAGTTCCATTTCACCAACAACAACACCTCAAGGCAGTCAAAATAAGGTGTATGTGCAGATGATGGCCAAAAGTAGCTGCACACGCTAGCAAAAGCAGGTGCAGGTGTAGCGGATGTCAGTCATCAATAAGACCATGCACATACGGCCTATCAATCCACAGGAGCATGCACGTTGAACCAATGAACCTCTCCGTGCACATACATCCAATGAATGAACATACGTAGTTTATTTATGTTTATGAATGTATGGTCCTGTTCATTTGTCGAATGTATGTACATAGAGAGGTTCATTGGTTCGACGTGCATGCTCGTGTCGATTGCTTGGCCGTATGTGCATGGTCCTTTTGAGGACTGACAGTAGCTTCATCTGCACCTGCTTTTGCCGGCGTGAGCTCATACTGATGAAGATCGATAGCACCTGCACCTGTAGCTGTTTTTGCCGGCATCTGCAAATGCACTTGGTTTTGGCCGGCTTGAGGTGATGCTGCTGCTGAAAAGGACAATAGTTTGCCGGGACCTGCACCTGCTCCTGTATCTGAAAGGATAGGAGATTCACTGATCTGATTTTTTTGTCGGCGTGACATGCACCTGGGCTTGTTGCTGCTGGTATAGAGAGAGAGAAAAAAAAAGCTATGTATAGCTCATACAAATGTGTCCATCACAATAAAATAAAAGATCATTCTAACGATAGGAAAAAAAATACTACGTAGCTAATATAAATCAGGAAAATAGTTCCAAAGGTGTTCAATTAGATCTTCTTTCAACTACACATGTGTTTCCTTGTCTCTCATCCTTTTATGTGCAACAATAAATTCATCAAATGTACAAGTAGCTTGACCATGAGCAGGTTGCACATTCTCACCATCGTAATCCAAACAGTTGTTAAGGTCCACAAATCCTTCATCTTCAACGATCATGTTGTTCATGATCACACAAGCCTTCATGATCGTTCCTATTGTCTCTGTGTCCTAAATACAACCTGGTTCTCAAACAATGGTGAACCTAGATTGAAGAACCGCAAAAGCTCTCTCGACATCCTTCCTCGCTGGTTCTTGCGCTCTCGCAAAGTATTGCCTCTTGTTGCCCGTAGGAAGAGCGATGGACTTGACTAAAGTAGCCCATGAGGGGTTGTACTTTTCGTCAAATTATCAAACAAAGGAGACCAATGAAGAACATTGATGTCATGATGAAACAAAGCATTTCAAAAAAGGCATGTCATATCCAAAGGTCGTTCAAAGCAACAACCTCCAAAATGATAGTGGGCTTGTCCACATGCCCTTTGTATTGACCTTATTTTTCATAAGGACAGTTCTTCCACGCCCAGTGCATACAAATATACAATCAATGGATCCTAACATTCCATGAATGCCTCTTTGCTCACTGAGTGCCAATAAGCGTGTTGTGTCTTTCTCATTCGGATATCTCAAGTATTCATCTTCAAAAATTTCAACAACTGCAACAACAAACCTACGTAGGCTCTCAAGTGCAGTACTTTCGCCAATTCAAATATATACTCATCTGTAACATCAGTTGGAACTTCGTAAGTGAGCATAAAAAAAGCGTCAATTACTTTTTTTGAAAGCAACTCAATCCAAGTATGTTGGCCGCATTCCTTTTTTGCAGAAAGTAATCATCGTGTGCTTCAACAACATTCATTATGCGTAGAAAAAGCTCCCTAGACATTCTATACCTAAACAAAAAGAGAGTAAAGTTTAACTAGTATAATCTAATTAGCACATACTAGGAAGAAATCTAAAGTGAAAGAAGAACAACCTTCAACGAAATATTGTAGGGTTGTATGTTGGATTAACCACCAAATAATCTCGAAACATCCTGTCATGGCCGCCTTCTCTATCATGATTAATAACTCTACGACCAAGAACAGAGCCACCATTGTCTTCTTTTCACATTGGAAAAAGTGTACACAATTCTCGCAGCCGAGAATATCACATAGTCTTCGTCATCGGATGAATCATTCAATTCTATTTGAACAAGGGATCTCTTGAAAGGCATGATTCCCAGAGACGGCTGGTGGAGGAGATGGGCGACACAAGAAGGAGGAGATGGCCTGCTGGTGCAGAAGCTTGGCGGCAGAGAGGGAGGACGCACACCCTCCCTCGCGCGACCTGTATCGGCAGCGCCCTGCCTCGTGCGATCGATACCGAGAAAAAGCGCACAGACAACCCCCCTCCCCCCAATTCCCCGATCGACTACCAAGCTATGGGCCCTTCTTTTTTATTTTGGCAAGTGAGAAATAAGAAACTATTGGAGAGAGCCTCTATATTGACTTGGCATATTGTTTTGGGAGTTGTCAAAACATAAGATTTCTCAAGTCACATTTGTCAAACTCTTAGAGATACTCTATCAGTGACCGTTTGTTAGAAGCGGACGGCTTGCTCGCCTTTGGAAAAATTAAAAGTGTCCGCCTCTAAAAATAATTTATGTTTCAGTGTAATGAATGACAAATCAACTCATGTAATTAACAAAATTATGTCGGCTCGTATGGCTGTTAGCACCTCATATACAGTATGTAATAGTTGGATTAGCTAGTGCTAACAGAAAGGACGACAATCATACAAATGTATCGAATAATACAGCCACCGTAAGTCACTATCACAACTGAAAAAGAAAAATTTTGTCGGCTTGGTTAATGACAAATCAACTTATTTAATCAGCAAAACTTTGACGGCTTCTATGGAGGACCTTTGCTGCTGACTTGCTCTTATTATTTATTGTTTTGAGTTTCTGTGTCACAACTCCAAATATGTTTATTAAAAAACTAGATTCAAAGGTCTATCTAATGATATCAATTATAGACCATAAATATTAATATTTTTTATATAAAATTAATCAAAGTTATTTATTAGAAAGCGAAAAAGACATATATTTAGGGATGGGAGAGTAGGCTTGAGGAACCACTGCGTTGTAGAAATTAGTGAAGAAGTGTCCTTCACTTCGAGTTGATTCATCAATTGTACTTTTTGTTGAATCAGTCTAAAGGTATGCATTACATACTTTTTTCTATAGGAATGGACTATTTATTAGATTAGAGGTATCAAGGATGTGGATCTGTTGCTTCACAATCTTGGAGAAAACCCCTTCTTTATCTATTGCAAGATCTTCTCTCTAATCTCCCTCTTCTTCCTTTTTTTCTCTCTTGGAGGCTCTCTCCGGTGCTCACAAAAGGGCCGAACTGAAGTCTATATTGTGCTGCGTTGTCCAGATGCTTCTCCTCCTATTGTAAGACAAGATGTCAAATACTAAATACACACAAGGTCAGTCTACTTCATTGAATTGCACATATGACGTGTGATCCTGCTAACTAGAAGCAATTACTCTCTTCAATAGCCACTTATGATGAGGATTTTCCAACATACTCCCTCCATATCATAAAAGAAGACATTTTGGACAAGATTTTTATAGAAATATGAAGTCAAAGTCATGCTTTGGAGACCATATCGTTGTCCAAAACGACTCCTTTTACAATATGGAGGGAGTATACTCTACACTCCGAACTAAAAAAATTGAACCATGTGATTAATTATGTGATTGACAAATGACAATCCATCATTCCCCGCGTTACTTTTGTTAGGTCATATACAAAGACCATTTATTTTCTTTGGTACTACTACTATTATCAACTCATGTTTAGGTTCTTGTAGTTATCTTCCTATTGTCAACCTAGTTGCTCCATCAACCATCACTGATTATAGCAGCATGGAGTAACAAATAGTGCTTTGTGGTTCACCATGTCTTTTGTTCTCATTGCTGCCATAGCCCACCAAGATTGAAAAAGGAAGAACTATGTTTGGCCCAAGATGTACCATCATTCCAACTCCACCGGTCGTGAAGGGAAACTCTCTCAAACGATTTGTGGCACCCGTGAGAGAGGAGGACAAAGCAAGCGATAAATTCACTTACGAGGCGTTTAGTTGTGGGTGGCATAGTTGCATTGGTGAGCTTATGCTTACCTGCAGATTAAGGTGACGTTGAGCCATTTGCTCAAAAACTTTGAATTCAAACTGATGTCTCCTTTCCCTAAGACACATTGGGGCAAGCTAGTGCATGAGCCTAAAGGAAAAGTAATTGCAACTTATAAGAGGCAGCGCCTACTTAGCACCTTATCCCTTTATCCCAAAATAAAGTCATTTTTGCTTCCTAAAAAGTTAGCATTTTTAAACTTTGACCAATCATATATAAAATAATAATAATATTTTTAATACATAATTAGTATCATTATATATATCGTCGAGTGTACTTTCATAATAAATTTATTTGGAGATATAAGTGTTGCACGTATTTTTTATAAACCTTATTAAAGTTGAGAAAACTTGACTTACACATATCCTATAGTGTCATCTATTCGGGACGGAGGGAGTAGTTAGCTTGTAAAAGTATAAAACTAGTGTGCAAGAACTTACGAAATATGCATGGATGTGCGTGTTATAAGCTTTTAGTTTGTTATGTATACTTACCTGTTTAATTTGGGTTTGTTGTTGACGTTCTATGTTGGTTGCGCTGAATCTTGTAAGCTGGTGTCTTCAGCGGCAGTTACACTATGCTTTCAGTGTAACCAGGGCCAAAGTGTTTTTGGTCTAATAATTATTTTTGGATTTGTCTGGATATATTAGCAGCTAGTGTTTAGCTAGCTAATTTTTAGCATGGGCTGCTTGAATCTATCTGCTAATGGATGGTTGGATAATGAGTTGAAGCTATATATAAACTATTAGCATATATTAGCAACTCTAAACCTGACAATAGAACTAATAGTTAGTAACCCTTTAGCTAATAATTAGTACTTCCTCCATGCCAAAATAGAAGAACTTTTAGGATTTAATTTTGGGATTTGGTTTTCTAAAATTAACGTTTGTTCAGGCAATAGCTCTAAACCGTCATATAAAGATCTAATATATCTAAACTCACATAAAGAAAAGGCAGATAAAAGACCACAACGTCGCCTGAACACAAAGCAGATTTCAGGTACCTGTTTTTTAGGAAAAAGTGATTAATTTTTGTCGCAATAATTGACGCTGTTCACTTCTTAATGTACCTTTCTCTTCTTCCAATTTACCTTTTTTTTTTCTCAATACATCTCTATCTGAGACTGAAAGAACAAAAAAATTATACAATCAGCTACGTACAAACTAGGATCATATTCCGGATCAAATACTCGTCAACTTTTTTGTAATCTAGTGTATGTGGTGCGTAGACCTTCCAGTGAGCGCTTCCATGTACCTCGGCACCGGCGGCAACTCGATGTCCGTAAGCCCCTCGAGAGCCTGCACCACCTCCGCCATCGTTGACCGAGCGTCAACGTCGTGCTGGACGCACCAGCAGGCGACCTTGCACACCCTGCTCACCTCCTCGATGTCAGCGTCCCCTCCCAGCTCCTGGTCCAGCAGCGCCTTCACGTCCCTCTCCGCCTCCGGCAGCTTCCTCGCAGCCAGCAAGGGGAAGAACGTCGTCGCCGTCGCAGCGCCGCCGCTAGGCGACGACGAGTCCGGCGGCTCGGACTTCCCGTGCTCGGCGTTTCTCCTCCCGGACACGATCTCGAACAGCATCATCCCGTAGCTGAACACGTCGGCTTTGGCGGTGATCGCCTCGCCGCTGATCCACTCCGGCGCGAGGTAGCCGATGGTTCCGCGCACGGTGGTGAGGATGCGACTGAAGTCTCTGCCGACGAGCTTGGCGAGGCCGAAGTCGGCCACCTTGGGAGCGAACTCGGCGTCGAGGAGGATGTTCTCCGGCTTGACGTCGCAGTGGATGATGCAGTCCCGGCACTTGCCGTGCAGGTACGCGAGCCCCTTGGCGACGCCGAGCGCGATGCGGTACCGCGCGCGCCAGCTGAGCGTGGCGCCGAACAGATGCCGGTCCAGCGACCCGTTGGGCATGTACTCGTACACGAGCAGCTTCCGGTCGCCGCCCTCGGAGCAGAAGCCCAGCAGGTGCATCAGGTTCACGTGCTGGATTGTGCCCAGCGTGCTCACCTCCGCGCGGAACTGCTTCTCGCCCTGCCGGAGCCCCTCTAGCTTCTTCACAGGGATGGCGGTGCCGTCGGGGAGCTGACCCCGGAACACGGAGCCGAAGGCGCCACCGCCGAGCTTGTCGGAGAAGTTCTTGGTCAGGGACTTGGAGGTCCCTGTACTTGAAGCTAGTCACACATCCCTCGGCGGCGGTGAGTCCAGCTTGGACAAACTTTGCAACGCGCCTTGGGCTCGGCGTACACCAGGTTCCACTGCTGCAGAGGCTCCACCCAGAACCACCCCTTGACCTGCCCGGACACGTCCGTCACGAAGCGGTACACCGTGGAGTTGTCGGCGAAGTCGTAGGTGAAGTAGCTCTCCCGCGGGTCGTCCACGAACCGGAAACTGTAGCCGGAGTCCCCGCCGGACGCGGCGACCTCCGGCGCGCCCGTGAAGAAGCGGCCGTTCCAGTCGCCGGTGAGCCAGTACTCGCGCGTGCCGTTCCACAGCAGCATGTACTGCGGCGCGCCGGCCGGGGCGAGCTGCAGCGTGTAAGGACCCGGCGCTGGGTCCCCGCGTGCCCGCCATGACGTCATCCCGTGGATCACGTCGGTGGACTTGTCCCGCCGCAGCTTCGCGCCGGGCAGCCACGTGTCGCCGATGTTGTCGAAGCTCTGCCACAGCACGTCCGAGACGTTCGACGCCGGCGCGAGGACGAGGTTGCCCGTGTCGAGGAGGACGGCGACGACGACCCTGCTGCTGTTGGCGTTGTTGGTGTTGCCGGCGTTCCTGGTGGTGGCGTTCCTGGTGGACCAGACAGGCGGGCCCGACGGGCGGTCCAGCAGGATGAGGTCGCCATTGGGCGCGACGGTGAGCGTGGAGGCTGCCGGGTCGGAGACGGGGCTGTCGCGGTTGGCTACCCAGACCGGCGTCTGGACAGTGAAGTTGTTGTACCAGATGCCGACGTACCAGCTCCCTGCGACTCCTCCGTCTGCAGCCGAGGACGACGGACAGAATAGTGAATACGTAGTACATTCAGGCGCAGTTTTTACACGATGATTAGATGTACTGCATGAACAAATGCCTGCGCGATCGGTGTTCAAGTACATAGAGATCGAGTTGATAGCTGATGTGCGTGAAGTTTTTTTTTTCATTTCGTTGCGCACGCCTACATATACTCTATTCTGATGATAGATAAAACATACGTACTAGCTAGCTCCAATTAATACTCGTTATTCTCTGTCGTCGTTTCACTCTTTTCTCTACATACACGAGTAGAAGAAGGGAATATAAATGAATATAGTCGTGTTGAGTACGTACATACAGAGCACATCCGCATAATAATATATAAATACCTGGCTGGAAGAAACCCAGCGCGAATTTGCCGGCCCGGGAGACGAGCTTCGCGTCGCCGGAGAGCGGCCGGTCGGCGGCGATCGTGTCCTGCTGGCCGCGCACGAGCACAGAAACGTGTGCCGGGACGACGGCGTAAACCAGCTGGGGAGACGCGCCGCCAACACCTGCCATGTCGCTCGTCGCTCCGCACCTTCCCGTTGGGTGCAAGTGCAACAGCATCGACAGAAGCGTATATACTTAGACCGACGGAGGATCGATTTATGGTTCGCGCGCGCGGCGTCAGCGACGACTGCGAAGTCCGCGCCGCGTCCGCGCGTCACTGAGGTCTCTGAGGCTGCTATTCGATTATTGGGCCGGGTTGGGGTGGTTGATCGATTGGTGATTCTACCTGAAAGAGAGATTTAATAGTTTGAACAATAACCACGAATCATACAACAGTAAACCAAGCTCGGTGCTCGGGGTCAGAAATCGCGTGGCGGATAGTACCGGCCCGGTTTATAGCACTAATTTGGTACTATTTTTTAGCGAACCAATAATATTTCTCCGTCATAACAAATTAGCATAAGCAATCAACGTAAGTTAAGTTTTAGCGAAATGAATTGAATCTATATGGGAGGCCGCGATATACGGCAGTCTGTCAGGATAACAATAACGGACCGTTTGACAAAAGTGTTAGTCACTTGCTAGCTAAAAATTAAGCCAAATTATCACTAGTATATCCAAACAGGTGGGCTATGTTTTTAGATAAGTTTAGAACTAATTGTTAGCCAACTAGTTAGCCAACCTTATAATTTGCTAATTTTTAGGTTAAAAAGTAACATAGCTAGTACGTATATGGATGTCACTAGTAGAAAACATATCTTTGCTGGCGTCCCCAAAACACACCACAAACGGTTTTGGGTTTCACGCCGTCTATGGTGTGTTTTGGCCCCTAACCGCCTGTGGAGAACTATTATCACTGACGGTTAGTCCCATTTACACGTTGGCTTATGCCAACCACCAGTGATAATAGTTCGCCACAGGCGGTAGTGTAAATGGGGCTATTTACACTGGTGCCAACCGCCTGTGGTACTTTCTGCCTATATATACCACTCTCCCGACGCCTAATCTCTTCTTCCTCCCGACCAGCTGCAGTTCTAGCCGCCACCTTCCATTGGAGGCGATTTTGGAGGTCCAAAATTTTCAAAATACAAGGGGAAAAGTTTTGATCTTCATTTGTTGGAAGGAGGTTGTTAAAAAACGTTAGTTTATGTCCCTTTTGCCTCATTTAGCTCATATTTGCTCAATTTGAGCCACATTTTGGATCTAGGGTTTCACCATGAGTGAGAGAGAAGAATACCTAGGTGTTAAATTTAGTTTATGTTATATATATTTACTTGATTTTTGCTCTCCATCTTCATGTTTGCTTTTTAATTTTAGTTTATGCTATATATATTTACTTGATTGTCATGAATCAATGTTGTGTTAAATAGAATTTATGTATAGAGGGAAGAAGAGAAGTGTAGTTTTTTTGTTAGTTTTTTTAATTATTGTACTTAGGTTTTTTGTTATGCTTTTTTATTTCTCAATTTATTTCATCCACTATATGCACTTATATTTCATTAATTTTGTGTTTTTAATAATGATACTTATGTTTTTTAATTTAATTATGATACTAGGTAAATCATAAATCCTAGCTAATAATCACTAGGTAAATCCTCTATAAACTTCATTTACACGGACGAGTGTGGCATTTTGATTTGAGGATTGTTGGAAGGAGGTGATTTTGGAGAGCCACATTTATCAAAATACAAGGGGGAGGTTTTGATCTTCATTTCTTGGAAGGAGATTGCTAAGAAAGGTCAGTTTTAATCCATTTTCTTCAAGTGATCAGGTTGATTAAGATGGTTACATAATATTTGTCGTTTCTCCCTTTTGAATGTCAGGTATTGATCGATGGAGAGGTCATTCTGGATGTATAAGTTATCAAGGCTAGATGAATCATACATACCCGAGGTTCATAAGTTTATTGATGCCGCTAAGAACCATGCTTGGAGAACAAAGAAGACGCACATACATTGTCCATGCATGGACTGCAGGAATATTGTTGTATTTGATGACCATCAACAAATCCTTTCTCATCTTGTCCGCTGAGGATTTATGAAGGATTACTTGATTTGGAAAAAAGCATGGAGAGGAGAGCTTTGTGCCTTATACAACTGTTAGTCGTGCAAATATCGACGCCGATGGTCCAGATATGCTTGTTGACGGTGGGTTTCAGTTAGTACACGAGACACAACAACCTGTCACTGATGTCCTGATCATGGTTTCGCTGGAGGAATTGAAGGCGTCGGAACTGATGTGATGCAAAGTAATATGGTTGCGGAAGATGCAGAATTCCTAGAGGCAATGTTGCGTCGTCATGCAGAAGATCCATCAATGTTCTTCAAGAAAGGTATGGAGACCCTGATGAAGGCAGCAAAAGAGCCTTTCTATGATGAGTCTAAAGGTTGCACCAAAGAGTTCACGACCTTGCGTTTGGTGCTAAAGTTGTTGGTATGCAAAGCTAGGTTTGGTATTTGTGATGCTGGCTTTGATGCATTCTTGAGTATTATCACAGACATGCTTCCTGAGGAAAACAAAGTGTCTGCTAACACGTACTATGCAAAGAAGCTAATCAGTCCACTCACGATGGGTGTTGAGAAGATCCATGCTTGTAGAAATCACTATATCCTATATCGAGGTGACGATTATAAGGACATGGAGAGTTGTCCAAAGTGTAATGCAAGTAGGTATAAAACGAATAAAAACTACAAAGAGGAACACTGTGATGCCTCGGTGTGTAAAGGAAACAAGCGAAAGAAGACCCAACAGAGTTCAAAACCCACAAGCAAAGAAAAAGAAGAAGTAGACTATTATGCGCTGAAAAAGATTCCTGCTTTGGTGATATGGTACCTGCCTGTGGTTGATCAACTGAGGTATTTGTTTGCTAACCTAGAGGATTCCAAACTTATGAGCTGGCATGCTTCTGATGAGCACATCAAAGACGATGGGAAGCTTCGGCACCCAACCGATGGCAAGTAGTGGATAGATTTCAATAACAACCACAGAGACTTTGTAAAGGAACAAATAAATGTTAGGTTTGCACTGAGTACTGACGGAATGAATCCATTTGCTCAGAGGAGCAACACGCACAACAAATGGTCAGTGATCCTCACCATCTACAACCTTCCGCCATGGTTGATGCAGAAGCGAAAGTATCTCATGCTAACCATCCTTATCTCTGGACCTACACAGCCTGGAGTTGACATGGATGTTTTCTTGGAGCCCTTAATGTAAGACATGAAGATATTGTGGGAAACATGTGTTAAAATGTGGAACGAGTATCGCAAAGAATCATTCACGTTGAGAGCAATTATCTTTGTTACCATCAACGATTACCCTGCTCTCTTCACATTATTAGGGCTGTTCAAGGGAAAGGTTGGTTGTGTGGTATGCATAGATGAAACGACTCACGTGTCCCTTACTGCATCTAAGAAGATAGTGTACATGAGGCACAAACGCTTCTTAATGAAAGGACACAGGTACCGCCAGAAGAAGATGGATAAGTACTTCGACAATAACATTGAACTCCAGTCTACTGCCCCACTAGGCAACAGTAAAGGCAAAAGAGTTTTCAACCTAGTCAGGAACCTTAAATTTGTTTTCGAGAAGAAGACAACAGACGGGAAACCAAGCAAGAAATCTATTTTCTTCGAGTATTTGTCATACTGGTCTGAGTTAGACGTACGCCATGCGATCGATGGTATGCACGTTCAGAAGAACGTGTTTGAAAGCCTAATTGGAACCTTGCTAGACATAAAGGGCAAGACAAAGGAAGGACTAAAGTCACGCCTGGACATGGTACAGTTAGACATAAAAAAAAGAACTCCACCCTATTCTTCAAGAAAATGGGAAGTACCGTCTCCCGGCAGCAAGCTACAACCTCAGCAATGATGAGAAACATTCGATGTGTGTGTGGTTGAAGAATCTGAAGGTCCCATCTTGATTCTGCTCTAACATACGCAATATTGTGTCAATGAAAGACCTTACACTCACCAACTACAACTCACATGATTGTCATGCCATGTTGACTACTTTCCTCCCTATTGCCATTAGGGCTATTGTAAGGACCTGATTAGCCTAGAGGGGGGGGGTGAATAGACCTGTTTAAAATTACTTAGCAACTTTCTGTTAGCAACAGGCCGGCACTGCTGCTCTGAGGGCAGCACAGTTGGTCACCTGGACAGGTAAGAACACAATTCAAAATGAAAAGATGAAATGTAAATTATGCTTTAATAGAAACCTTCCTAGAGGTGTAGGGAACCTCTAGCACCACTTGAAAGTGGTAGCAACACACCCATCGAGTAGATCGGGTCCAAACCTTAGAAATCACCTTGCAAACAATATATCTCAATGTATAGAGACAATCACAAGGGGACACAAGATTTGACCCGTGGTTCAGCTCGCCACCAAGGCTTGCCTACGTCCACATTGTTGAGGTGCGCCACACAAGGCTCAAGCTCGCCACAAAGGCTAGCTCTTTCCTCGGTCTGAAGTCAAGGGAATGAACCCTTAAGATGAGAGGAAATGTATTAGCAAATATAGGGTGATACAAACTTCCCTAGGCTGCCACACGAAGGAGGCAAGCTCAAGGGCAACCTCTAGCCGGCTAGGAGCAAAGCTCCAAGAGTAAAGAACTCAAACCGCTGGCCACCACGCAAACCAAATGCTTGTAGGAGTTGAAGATCCAAGGGAGAAGCTTCTTCTCAAGCTTGGAGGCTTAATCTCTCAAAGGTTGATTGGAAATCAATGGAGGAGAGTGGTTGAGCACCAAGGGAGAAGGGGAGAGCAAGAAGAGAGCTTCTCTGTCTGTTTCACAAAGTCAGAATGAGGGGAATGGCAGAACTAGCCATTGGGCGAGAGTGAGGGGGTAAGAAATACCCCTTCACTGTCCAACGGGCAAGTTAAGTCGCAGCAGTGCCATCCTGGCAGAGACAGCAACAGATGGATCTTGAATAGCTGACTATTTTTGCCCACTATGTATGTGGAGGTGTGATGTATTTGGATAGATGTTGCATTTGGTTCACTTGTTGGCATACGTGTTGAATCCCTCTTAATAGTACGGCATACCTAACTCAATTTCAAAGTATAAAATGAATTTAAACTCCTTTGAGCTTGTTGCCATGTACTTTTGTAATTGGAGGGGTCCACCAACCTGTTCATCAACCTCCTTAAGTTTAACCTGCTTGTCATACTTGCAAAGTCTTATTAGACTTCTAAATATGTTGCCATGTCACCAAAACCCACTTAGGGCTTGATTGTACTTTCAATCTCCCCCTTTTTGGTGATTGATGACAACACACTTAGAACTTACAAAAGTGAATAATAATCTGAGACAATGCAAGTCATGGGTGTAGAAGCTCCCTCTAAATGTGTGAATGGGAATTTGAATTTCCAAACTTGGCATGAAAGGCCAAGATTCACACATTGGAGTGAAATAGGGCTCCCCCTACATCCATGGCTGTTGTGGGGTGCTGAAAAAGCTGTCACAAGTATATACGTGTAGATACAAACCTGTCTCCAACACATCAGAGGGCTTGCTTTTGACAGCATCCCGGCACTGCTGGCCCTAAGCCCGGCACTGCCGGCCTGGCTGCAGACAGCAAGTCTGCGGAAGTACTTGCACGACCACACAACACGATATAAATGAAAACTAAATGCATACTAAGACAAGCATGATATATATGAGAAAGTACATGTCCACAAATCACACAAATAAAGTACTTAAGTGGCAATATTACAATAAAATAGTTTCATGTTGCTCTCTCATCTCACAAAGTAAAAACAAAAGATAACTCTAGCCGATGCAGCTCCTCTATGGCCGTCGAAGATGTTATACCCCCTTCACTTAGTAATTCTCCCCCTTTGGCAACAAGTCACCAAAAAGGAGAAAAGAACCAAGAAAAAAGAAATACAAACTAGTCACTGTCCTCCTCCATGTGGTCATCATCATCATCGTCTTCATCTTCATCTTCCTCATCATCATCATCTGGGGCAGAAGTGAAGTGAACACTAGGAGCTGATGCACGCTTGCTGCACCTCCGAGTCTGCGGCTGCTGGATCTCCTCCTCCTCATCCTCATCCTCCTCCTCATTATCATCTTCATCATAGGTAGACTCCTCACTGAGCTGAGGTGGAGGTGTAGGTGGAGGAATCTATCTAAGGCCCTGCTCCTGTTTGAGCTGCCTGATCTCAAGCCTGGTCTGGTAAGCATGATCATTTGCATAGCAAATGCCAACAATGATATTCTTCAAAATCCTACCAAGCTTTCCCTTCTTCCTGCTAGTGGTAGCTGCTACTGTGGAGGAGTCACCTGCTCCTGAATAGCAGTAGCATGCACTGCCTTCTCTGCTCTGTAAGGCTCATGGACAATATCCTTATTGTAGATATGGCCAGTCACCATCTCAATTATGAACATCAGGTAAGGAGCATAGGGAAGCCCCTTTCTAGCATCATTAGCAGCAATGAAGATCTCATCCCTCAGAAACCGTGCAACTGAAAAAGGTGGTGCTCCACCTCTCATCCTCCTTAATACATTCTTGGATATGTTATAGAGGGTTGAAGTAGATCCCACCTTGGGATAGAGAGCGGTCCTGAAGAGGTTGTTCAAGATCTAATACTTGCTCCTCAGCCCCTTCACAAGACCATCTGCATACTCTGGCTCAATGTAAAGCTATGAGATTTCCTCATTGGACAGCCCTCTTTCATCATGAATGTTGGAGCATACTCTATCATCCTCTCCAAAGCCTAGGAGACGGGCAAAAGTCACATAGTCCAATCTATAGTGCATGCCCTCTGTCATCCAATGCATCACCATGTTCTCCCTATCAAGATAGTAAGTGGAATAGAACTGGTGGATGATCTTTGTGTTCCAGCCATTTTGGAATCCCATCCAATGATACATGCCAAGCTCCTTGCACTGATCAATGACTCTGTTAAATACAGGGTCTCTCTTGTTTTCCAGGTGCTCCCAATCAACATACTTCATCTTGATGATCTTGGGCTTGGTAGCATGGAAGAGGACAGTGGAATAATAATCTAAGTGAAAGGTATTACAAAACCTGTAGTCCCACTCCCATGTCCTTTGGCACATCATAGGGATAGATGGCCCTTTGCTCTTGGACTGTCCGCCACTGATTTTGGTAGCTCACCCTTGGCCTTGCATGGCTGTCCTAAGGCTCTCTGGGATGAACCTCCTCTGGAAGGTGAACAAGATGAAAACCATTGAACAATCCCAAGTTTGGAGGTGTCCTAGGGCAAACATCTCCTCTGATTGTTCTTCCTGCCCTTTGTAACTCCTCCTCTTGAATTATCCTCTGCCTGGGATTCAGACCATCATCAACTCTGGGAGTGCGGGTCTTTGTCCTTGACCCCTTTCCTCTAGCACCACGGCTCGATCCTCCGGCATCCATCTATGCATTAAAAAGGAGAAAAAGGTATTTTGCTGCACTTAGACAGTGAATAGAAACTCCAGTGGAAAGATTTAATCAAAAACGAGAGTCTATGGTTGATTGGGGGAGCAAATGCATTGGTACTGCTGCCCAGAGCCCGGCACTGCCGGCCTCTGGCCCAGCACTGTCGGCCTGGTGCAGACAGCACCCATGCTTGCTCTTCCAATCCACCATGGAATCTAGGTTTTGATCAAATCTAACTACCCTGGAAACATCACCATACATAATGCAACCACTAACAACCTAAATCCCATCTCAAAACCCGTACATTGCATAGATCGATCCAAGTTAGGATTTCAAGTTATTACCTTTGAAGGAGAGGGAAGAGGATGAAGAAGGTCGGGCTTGAATGGAGCTTGATATAGGGAGGAAGATCCTCCACACCTCCTCCAATGGCAGCATCTCCAATGAGGCAGCACTACCGGGGAAGAGAAGAGGGACCTCCGGGCTCCCTAGGTCTCCTTAGGGTTGAAAGAGGAGAGGGAGAAGGTTTTTGTTGGGGGGATATGTCTTGGGATGGAGTCCCCTCGGGTTGGGATGAAGAGATAAAGAAAAACCCGAGGGAAAGGACTTGGGCCCGACCCCTCTGGTCGGTTTAAGTCGCGGCACTGCCGGACTAGGTCCGGCACTGCCGGGCACCCCGGCACTGCTGGCCTAGGGGCTGACATTGCCGGCCTGGCCAGGCAGTGAGGGTCTATGCCACCGTTATACTATATATTTATGCAAATGTGAACATATACCCTTTGCCATATGATGGTCAGAAGCAATCAACAATACATACAATGAACACCGTACTCAATTTTCTTTCAAAAATGGTTTTGAAGCACATAATTGAGATTTTTCAAAGTTTTGCCTAAGTCGCTAGGTGGACAAACAAATGTGTGCTATAGATCAAACCACGTTACGGGAATCAAGAATATTCAGCTCACTACGCAGAGCACAAAACCTTGTCTCATCGAGAGGCTTAGTGAAGATATCGGCTGGTTGTTTTTCGGTGTTCACATGGCGAATTGCGATATCTCCTTTTAATTCGTGGTCTCTCAAGAAGTGATGACGGATGTCTATGTGTTTGGTTCTAGAGTGACTAACTAGGTTATTTGCGAGTTTGATGGCACTTTTGTTATCACACAAGAGAGGTATCTTGGTTAATTGACATCTGAAATCTTTTAAGGTTTGCTTCATCCAAAGTAGTTGAGCGCGACATGCGCCGACTGCAATATACTCGGCCTCGGCGGTGGAAAGGTGAAAGACCCTGTTTAGTTTTGGTTAATTGATGAAATCTATGGACTAACCCTTGTACTAAGTGTATGATCAAGATAGGGCGGTTCACCTTGACACATGGAGCTAGAAGGATGACAATGGTGCATTGATCAAGAGCTTCATGGACTAAGGAAAAGAAGAAAGAGAAAAACAAAAACGGGCTCAAGGCAAAGGTATATCATAGGGTTGTTTTTGGTTTAGTGATCAAGACACTATAGAGAGTGTGATCACATTTAGGATAGATAGTCATACTATCAAGAAGGGAAAACTCGTTTCGATTGTGATTATCATGTGCCACTAGGTTTGCATTGCATTCACTTAAAATGAACCTAAGTGTACAAACAAAAATAAATCCAAGAAATATATTGTAAAAGGCTAACACAGGGGAACAATGTTTGGAAGACATGGTGTTAGCACATGGAAGCTTGGAGAGGAAGAGGAGGCTCGGTTTGGAACTCAGAGGAGCTCCGGACGCAAGTCAAATGCGGTCCGGACCAATGCGCCTGTGACCGGAGGCATACCCTAGCCTCGGCCAAGTCTGAGAAAAAGGATCGGACGCTGATCAGAGTCCGGACTCGGACTCTGGACTCGTGTCCGGATGGAAGTTGCTCTCTGGTTGCTCTCTGCGTAGCAACCGGACGATAAATAGGGTTCGGACGCAGAGCACCGGATGCGCGACCGGAGACTTGGTGCTCTCTGGTCTCTCTCTGGATTGGGTCCGGACACAAGAAATAGAGGGTCAGGACGCGCACTATTCACTGGGTCCGGAGTCGACACGTCAGCAGCAGACAAGGCGCCAACGGGCGATTTGAAAATGGCAGAGGGTCCGGACGCATGCGCGATGGTCCGGACCCCCCATGCAAAGTGCGTCCGGACCAGCGCAAAAAGCTGTGGAAAGGGGCAAAACGGCTAGCTCGGTTTGGGAAGCTATATAAGTGTTGTGGCCGGATCCTAGGGCTCTCTCTCTTGCACCTTCCTTTCATTCGTACTCTTTGTGCTTGCTTGAGACAGCCCCCAACTCAGTCTCTTCACTCTTGATTGCATATCTGTGAGAGTTTGAGTGAACCAAGTGCTTGATCATTGCATTGCATCTTAGTGGTACTTGGTCATCGTCATCGCCGTGGGATTTCTTGTTATTCTTGATGTTTGCCAACACCTAGATGGCTTGGCGATTGAGGAGAAGCTTCGGCACGTGTTGGTGATTGTTCGTGGCTGGCGTCATCGATTATGAGAGGGCTTGTACCCACCTCGGTGGACCGCCAAAGGGTATCTCTAGTGGATTGCTTGTGTCATTGAGTTACTCTCATTTGGGTGGATTCTTGTGGCGCCCGAGTTAGTGGGCTAGGCTTGTCATTGCCTATTAGCCACCGAATCACCACTTGAGTAGTCGACACAATGGGGACTAGCTTGGTGGCAACCAAGTGAACCTCAGGAGAAATATCATTGTGTTCATATTGTCTCCCGGCTACTCTTGGTGATCTTATTGTGATTGATCTTCATATTGGTATATTCTCTTCACAAGGCATCGATATAACAATTATCCTCCTCCTAGCATTTACTTTCTTTCATATCTTGTCTAGTTAGTTTCCTTGTTAGTTGTTCTTGCTAGCTTGTGCTAAGTGCCATAGGTTCTTGCTATTGTTTGTTAGGCACTTAGCTAACTAGAATTGCATTGGATAGGTGGCTTCACACCCTAGTAGAGCTAGAGCAAAAAACTTCGCTTAAGTGTTATCTAACCTTTTGCTCTAGTGTCTTGTAGAATTTTTATTAAGCTATTCACACCCCCCTTATAGCCATCTAGGACCTTTCAAAAGGGCTACACAATTTTGCTTCTTAGAACTCCAAGACACTAGGGATCATCCAAGGAATTGACACGTCCCCGAAGTGCTTTTTCGGTCTACCTTGCAACCGGCGTAATCGGAATCTGAATACCCAAGTGGATCGAACTTAGAGCCCTTAGAATACCATAAGCCAAGGTTAGGAGTGAAAACTAGATATCTCAAGATTCTCTTAACAGCCACTAAGTGGCACTCTTTTGGGTTAGCTTGAAATCTAGCACACATGCACACACTAAGCATTATGTCCACCCTAGATGCACATAAGTAAAGGAGAGATCCGATCATGGAGCGATATACCTTTATGTCCATGGATTTCCCTCCTTCATCAAGATCAAGATGTCCATTAGTTGGCATATGTGTCTTCATTGGCTTAGCATTTGCCATGTCAAACTTTCTCAACATATCATGGGTGTACTTGGTTTGGCATAAGAAAGTCTCTTCCTTGAGTTGCTTGATTTGAAAACCGAGGAAGAACTTTAGCTCACCCATCATAGACATCTCAAATATTTTAGTCATGATCCTACTAAACTCATCACAAAAGGATTGGTTAGTACTACCAAATATTATGTCATCGACATATATTTGGCACACAAAGATATCATTATTGACTTTATGAGTGAAGAGAGTAGGATCCGCTTTGCCTATTTCAAAGCCTTGTTTCATCAAGAATTCCTAAAGGCATTCATACTATGCTCTTGGTGCTTGCTTAAGCCCATAGAGAGCCTTATGGAGCTTGAAGACATGATGAGGGAACTTGGGATCTTCAAAACCCGATCGCTACTCAACATACACCAACTCTTGGATAGGGCCATTGAGGAATGCACTCTTGACATCCATTTGTTGAAGCTTGAAGTCATGATGGGCAGCATAGGCCAAAAGCATTCAAATTACTTCAAGCCTAGCTACCGGTGCATATGTCTCTTCAAAGTCTAGACCCTCCACTTGAGTGAATCCTTGAGCCACCAATCTTTCCTTGTTCCTTGTCACCATGCCTTGCTCATCTTTCTTGTTGCGGAAGATCCACTTGGTTCCAATCACATTTGTATTGGGTCTTTCCACTAGTGACCAAACCTTGTTCCTTTCAAAGTTATTTAGCTCTTCTTGCATAGCCGTCACCCAATTCAGATCATCTAGAGCTTGCTCAACCTTGAGAGGTTCCAAAGAGGAGACAAAAGAGTAAAATTGACAAAAATTTGCCAAATTTGAACGAGTAGTTACCCCCCTTCGGAGACTTCCAAGTATATTGTCGACGGGATGATCCTTTTGAATAGTTTGCCTCAATCTTGGATGTTCCAAAGAGCAGCTATCTGTGTAGGCTTATCTGCACCAATGTTTCTCTTCTTCTCAAACTTGACACACTCAATGCCTTTCATCTTTTTGCTACTATTGGTTTTACCTCCTTGAGTGTGTCCAAGCCCATCTTTGATTGATGGATGCCTTCCATCCTTGTATTGGATCTTCTTTGCCTCAACCTTGTCTTTGTCATTCTTGCTAGAAACTGAAATTTCATTATTGAGTCTTGCTATTTCTTTCTTCATGGCCTCCATGTTGGAAAGGTTAGTGGAATAGGCATTCAAATCAATATTATAGCATTTTCCACAACCTTGGCTCGTGGATGGAGAAGAGGCATCATTTGCTTTAGGAAGATGTGAGTTGCCCTCCCAAAGAAGGTTGTATTGTGCCTCAAGCTCTTGATGCTTTTCAACTAAGCCACAATGCTTTTGCTTGAGGTCAACACATTCCTTCTTAGTGAGAGCATGAGCTTCTTGTTCTTTGGCCAATGCCTTAGTCAAAGAGCTCACCTCACTTATTTCTAATGCAAGGGCTTCCTTGTTAGCAATATAGAGATCCTCTTGTTTAATGAGAGTCTTTTCTCTAGATGTCAACTCGGCCTTGGTTGCCTCTAATTCATCCAATATGTTAGCAATGAAGAGTTTGGTCTTAGGATCCATGTTATTAGTTATTTCATTGATTTCTTCATCACTAGAGCAATCACTAGAATCATTACTAGAGATGTCTTTTGAGGGAGGAGCTATGGGTTTCGGTTTTGATTTTACCTTCTCACCCTTTGCCATGAGACAAGTGTGAGGGAAGCTCTCATCATCGGACATGTTGTTGAAGAGCCTCGGTGAAGTGGATAGCTTTTGAATATCAATGGTGCCCATCTCCTCATCTTCACTTGAGCTATCGGTTGATGAGTCCCAACCATGCCCAATGTGAGCTTCACCCACATAACTCTTCCCTTTCTTGTAGTCACCCTTGTCTTCTCTCTTGCCTTTGCCAAACTTGTCTTCTTTCTTTTTATTTGGGCATTCGGCAATGAAGTGCTCGGTGCTACCACATCTAAAGCAAGTTCTTGATTTCTTGTTTGAGAACTTCCTTCTTGTGAGCCTGTACCCTTTCTTATTGATGCCCTTGTTGAATTTTCTCATGAATAGGGTCATGTTATCAATGTTCTCCTCTTACTCATCTTTACTTTCACCATCACTTGATGTTGAAGCTTCGGGTTCATGCTTGATGGTCTTGAGTGTTTGAGCTTTGCTTGAGGAAGCTTGCTTGCTGTTTTTGGGACAACTAGGGACTGCTCTCCTTGTGCTCTTATTGGCTTTTAGAACCACATCCTTGATCTTCATCCCTTCCTTCCTTGCTTGCATCTCTCCAAGCTTCTTCCTCTCTTGTGCTTCTTTCCTTTGTAAATCAAAGGTGATAATCCTTCCAAGCACATCACTTGGTGTGAAGTACTAAAATCTCTTCTTATCTCTTATCAATGTCACAACGGTCTTATTCCTTGGAGAGTAGGATTCAAGCATGATCTTGACGACCTTGTGATCATTGACCTCTTCACCACCAAGGCCTCTAATATTGCCCAATATAGTCATCAACCTATCAAACATCTCTTGTGGCCCTTCACCTTCGTTGATCACGAACCAGCTGAGCTTAGCCATGAATAGATCAATCTTGGACTGCCTTAGTTTGCTCACACCTTCATGTGCAAGGTGCAAGGTGTCCCATATCTCCTTGGCAACCTCCAAGCCCATCACCTTGTTGTACTCATCACCATCCAATGCACTTAGCAACACACTAGTTGCTTGTGCATTGAGTTGGATGCAACGAAGCTCGGTGGTGGTGGGGCTTGTGGGATCCACCGGAGGCTCACATCCTCTATGGACAATCTCCCATGCACCGGGGTGAAGACCTACAAGATATGCTTTCATCAAGTGTTTCCACTTGGCAAAGTTAGTCCCATCAAAGTGAGGCAATTTGCCCGCGGGAACATGGAATAAAGGTTTATGCTCATGATTAGAAATGGAAGAATAGTTGAAGGATATGAAGGAGTATTTCTTGTTGCCCTCATCCTTCTTCTTCTTCTCATCCTTCTTCACTATCTTGGAGGCTTGGTATGACACATCATCATCCCCATCGGAGCTACTAGAATCAACCTCCAATTGAGAGGCTTGCTCTTTGCTTTTCCTTAGCTCCTCCTCCTTTGCCTTGAGCTCCTTCTTGAGAGCTCTTACTTCTCTTCTATGAAGCTTCTCTACAAGCTTCAAGCTTTTGGCTTCATTGATTGCATCTTCTTCTTTTTTGCTTTTTCTTTCCTTCTCTTCTCAATCTTCTTTCTTCTTTCCTTTTTGCTCTTTCTCCAGCGGACATGACACGAGTGGTCAGGTAGTTCTTCGAGTCCACACTCTCACTGCTGTCTGTGTCATGAAAGTCCACCTTCTTGGGGTCAACCACTGTGACCTTTCCCTCTTCGACCATTATCTCACATGGTTAAGTGCTTAATGACATAACCTTGCTTTGATACCACTTGTAAGGACCTGATTAGCCTAGAGTGGGGGGTGAATAGGCCTATTTAAAATTACTTAGCAACTTTCTGTTAGCAACAGGTCGGTACTGCCGAGCTTGAGGTCGGCACTACCGGGGTGGCTAACACTGCTGCTCTGAGGGCAGCACTGCTGGTCACCTGGACAGATAAGAACACAATTCAAAATGAAAAGATGAAATGTAAATTGTGCCTGAATAGAAACCTTCCTAGAGGTGTATGGAACCTCTAGCACCACTTGAAAGTGGTAGCAACACATCCACCGAGTAGATCGGGTCAAAACCCTAGAAATCACCTTGCAAACAATATATATCAAAGTATAGAGACAATCACAAGGGGACACAAGATTTGACCCATGGTTAAGCTCGTCACCACGGCTTGCCTACGTCCACGTTGTTGAGGTGCGCCACACAAGACTCAAGCTCGCCACAAAGGCTAGCTCTTTTCTCGGTCTCAAGTTAAGGGAATGAACCCTTAAGATGAGAGGTAATGTATTATCAAATGTAGGGTGATACAAACTTCCCTAGGCTGCCACATGAAGGAGGCAAGCTCAAGGGCAACCTCTAGCTGGCTAGGAGCAAAGCTCCAAGAGTAAAGAAATCAAACCACCGGCCACCACGCAAACCAAATGCTTGTAGGAGTTGAAGATCCGAGGGAGAAGCTTCTTCTCAAGCTTGGAGGCTCAATCTTTCAAAGGTTGATTGGAAATCAATGGAGGAGAGTGGTTGAGCACTAAGGGAGAAGGGGAGAGCAAGAAGAGAGCTTCTCTATCTGTTTCACGAAGTTAGAATGAGTGGAATGGTAGAACTAGCCATTGGGGGAGAGTGAGGGGGTAAGAAATACCCCTTCACTGTCCAACGGGCAAGTTAAGTCGCGGCAGTGCCGGCCTGGGGCCCGGCACTGCCGACCTGAAGGCCAGCACTGCCGGCCTGGCAGAGACAACAACAGATGGATCTCGAATAGCTGGTTGTTTTGCCCACTATGTATGTGGAGGTGTGATGTATTTGGATAGATGTTGCATTTGGTTCACTTGTTAGCATGCGTGTTGAATCCCTCTTAATAGTACGGCATACCTAACTCAATTTCAAAGTATAAAATGAATTTAAACTCCTTTGAGCTTGTTGCCATGCAATTTTGTAATTTGAGGGGTCCGCCAACCTATTCATCAACCTCCTTAAGTTTAACCTGCTTGTCATACTTGCAAAGTCTTATTAGACTTCTAAATATGTTGTCATGTCACCAAAACCCACTTAGGGCTTGATTGCACTTTCAGCTATAAATCCAGTGTGGATAAAGGTTGCAGTCACACGGTTGTGCTACTTCTTCAACAGGATCTCACAGAAGGTGATCGACTGTGATGAGTTGACATCTCTTAAGGAATTTGCAGCGGAGACAGTGTCAGAGTTCGAGATGTGTTTTCCTCCAGAATTCTTCGATATTATGGTTCACCTTGTGGTGCACTTGGTTCCACAGATAGAGGCATTGGGTCCCATCTATTTGCATCAGATGTGGATGTATGAGCATTTCATGTCAACACTTAATGGCTATGTATCAACTCGTGCTCATCCTGAGGCGTCCATGGTAGAGGGGTACTTAACCGAAGAGGCAATTGAATCTGGTGGTCCATTCTGCAACAGCGTCCTAAAAGACCAGGATGCAATAGGTTTGCCTCCATTAATACATGATGGTAGTCTAAATGGAAGAGGGAGGATGGGAAAGAAATCATTAGTCCCACAAGATTACAATTCAGTCCTCGAGGCACATCACAACATCCTACATCAACTCTCGATAATGGAGCCTTTCATCGAGCAACATATTGATGAGCTTCGCAAACATAATCATGGGCACACAGATGAGTGGTTAATGAAGGAACACAAGAATAAGTTCACCTCATGGCTAAGGGAGCTTGACATTCCAAAGGGGGAAACAATTGAGGAACGCACCATCAAGGTGTTGGCTTCTAGACCATCATGCCAGGTCACAACATGGCAAAGCTATGAAATTAGTGGCTTCATATTCTGTACCAAGTCCAAGGACCAAAAGAGCATTGCACAAAACAGTGGAGTTCGATGTGATGCCTTAGACTCTGAAACTTGAGATGAAACTATATACTTTGGCTTCGCTAATGACATATGGGAGCTAGACTATGGTACATTTCAGATCCCTATGTTTAAATGCCAATGGGTTGAAGACAAACATGTCATAGTGGACAACTATGGGGTCAGAGTTCTTGATCTAAGTAAGGTAGGCTACAAAGATGATCCGTGGATAATGGCTAACCGTGCTGCACAGGTCTTCTATGTTGAACATATCCTTTGTCCTAATGAGAAGAAAAGTACCGACAAGCCGAAGCATGTAGTTATTCCTGGAAAGCAACAAGCTATAGGGGTTGATGGTGTATCTGACCTGGATGAATTTAATGAGTTTAGCAACATGTGTCTCTTTGTAGATGACCATCCACTAAAAATAACAAGTGTTGAGCAAAGCATCCCACAGAAATTGCTACCTTGGGTGCGCCACGATGGACAAGGAAGAATAGTATAGCTGCCTAGATTATTTTTGTTATTTGTCATGTAATCCATTTATGTTACAATGTCAGATCCTATTTACGTGTAAGACCCTATGCTTATTTCACATAAATGCAATCTATTTCTATAATCCTGAGATTATGAAACATATGTATTAATCGAGATATGCTAGACATATTAAATTAGGGTAATTATTCATGATATTTGACATTGTAAGTGTAGTTACATATAAAAGTATCTCAAACCTATCAATTCATATCTTTAACATGTATATCTTGTCAAGACAAACACTACAAAATTTAATTCACAATTTTTGGAACAATATATCTCAAGATATGATTTTTTAAACTTTTTGAATTATTTCTCCAAATGTTTAGGAGGCTTTTTTCTCTAGGTACTGGTACTAAGCCGCTTTGCCATCTCTTCATCTTCATCTGCAAAGAATTCTCGATGTGAAAACTTCGAGACAAAGGCCTGATCTTTGAATAGGAAAAAGAATGGATCCGAAGGTCCCAAATTTAATTGGCTTTTCAAAAAAGCCTTCTTCTTTGAAAGATATTTTCTCGTGTTGGTAAAACCCTTGTTCCCCTCTGCAAGAAGTCCGAATCCGTCTCTTGCCCTTCCCCTTTTTATGATAAATATACCAGAAATTTAAATTTTAATCATCCTCTTTAATTGCTTGGACCCCCTCCAATACCCATAGGAAAATCCCCCGTCTATTCAGCGTATTGTCCCCGCAATCAAATAGATTGTCCCCAAGGGGGGCCCCCTATTCTAGGGCCCAATTTAAAGCTATTTTAAAATTAGTTCCTCTAGCAATTCCGTTTACCCTTTTCCCTTCCCTTTTTCGAACTCCCTTCTTTTTCATATAGCATCCCTAATCAAAGAGGAACAAAACCATTTTAAGACATTTCTAACGGGTTACTTGGTTCGGACCGACGAAAAATTAAAAAGGCAAAATTTCCCAAACCCCCTGTAGAAATAGTATCGTACTGGCGGTTGGGAACCCCCGTAGAAAAAAGGGGGCCCATTTAATCCCGCGCCCGCCCCCCAAATTTTTTAATTTCCCAAGGTGCCTTCTTTTTTAAAAAACCCCGGTCGGGGTGCCAATTTCTCCAAAGAGCGCCGCCCTCCCCACCGGAAAATTTTTATCTGTTCTGAAAATCCAGCGGCCCCCCCCCCCCCCCGCTTGCGGGGGGGGTTTGTCTTTTCCCCCCTTACTTTTCCCTCCCCGTGGGGGGTCTAGCGGTTGCGGTTTTTGACACGGGGCTCCTTCCGGGGGGGGGGGCCCCCCTGGGGCTGTGGGGGTGGGGGTGTGGGGGGTTGGGGACAGGGTTTGGGGGCGGGCACCCTGCGCAGCGGGGGGGCGCGGGGGTTTGGGGGCGGCCCGGGGGTGGCGTGGGGGGCGGTTTGGGGCCGGGGGGCCCAGAGGCGGGGGGTTTGGGGCGACGGGGGGACATTGGGGGTTGGTGGCGGTGGTGGTGCCGGTGCCTCGGGTTTGGGGGCCTTTTCCCAAAAAAAAAGATGACACGGCCCGGGGAACGCGTGGGACCACCCTCAATGGTAAAGGGGGGTTTGGTTTTCCGAAAAAAGCGGGGGAAGGGGGGGAAAGGGCCGGGGCTGGCCTTCGGGGGGGCCGCGGGGGCAGAGAAGGAAGGGAGAGGGGGAAGGGCCCGGCGGGGGCCCTTGGGGGCCAAAAGGGACGGGGGTGGTTTTTTTTTTTTTTCCTTTTTTTTGCTTTGGGTTTTTTTTTTTTTTTGTATCTTTTTTTTTTTTTTGGGATACTAGGGAAAAATTTTATTGTTTAAAAGCTTTGTAAATTTTTTTTATATGAAAAATTTTAAAATTTTTATATTAAAAAATTTTTTAAAATTTTTTCAATATTTTTACTTTTAAAAGCTTCTTAATTAATTTTAAAAGTTTTTTCCCAATTTCTTAATCTATAAATGCCTTTTATATATTAAAAATTTTTCTAATACTTTTATCTTTTAATGCTTCTTTAATATGTTTTAAATGTTAAAAGTATGTTATTTAAAAAATTTTTTTAAAAATGCTTAATAGATGCCTACCCCTTTTTTAAATTTTGTGATGACTTTTCCAAAACAAAAAGGGTTTTAAGCACAAAGGGGCTGTTCCCCGGGGGAAAAACAAATACCCCCCCAAAAAAGGGGCGGGGTAGGGTGTCCCCCCCCACGGAGCAAATACTAATCCCCTGAAAGGGGGGAACCCGGGGTTTTGTTTCCCCCCCATGGGGAAAAAAAAAACCCAAAAAAACTTTGGGGCGCGACTTCGAGAAACCCAAAAATAGGGGTAAGAACAAGTTAAAAGTAATTACGCCATAACCTTAAATTTTGATTTGGGAAATGGGGAGGTAAAATTTTTGGTGCCTTTATTATATGATTTCATTTTTTTAAAATTTCCCCATCCCCTTAAACTCCGGTCTATTTTTCAGGGGCATTGTTTTAATGGAAGAGTTAATCTCGCAACATGTTGGGGAAATTTTTGAAGATGCCCCCGAACCGGCCGCGAAGACGAACTGAGAGGGTCAAGGAAAAGGAGGGGAGCGATCCCAAAGAGGGAGAGAGGATTTAAAAATTTCCAAGAAGTATAGCCATTTTTGAAGTCGCCCCCACCGGAAACCCCCAACTCCTTTTGGGGGGCCCAAAACCAAGGACCCGGGAAAACAAATTTGGGTTCTGGGGTTTTTGGGTTTTTTTGGGCATCACAAGAAGGGATTGGGGCCCAAATTTGGGGGATGAAAAGACAAAATTTTTGGGAAAAAAAGAAAAACGGGGTTCCTTTCCCCCGAGGTACCCGGGGATTGATAAAGGCTATCATTGAAACAGGGGGTGCGACTTTTTAAACTGGAGAAAATTTTTTAAACTAAAAATTTTTCCAAGAAAGGGTTGGCCCTACAAAAAAATTAAAAATTTCCCAAAGGGCGTGGGGGGCTTTTCTAGAGCAGAGGAAAGATAAAAACTTTATAGAAATTTCGAAGCCCCCGTTTGCAAAAAAGAATAAGTACCACCCCCTTTGGATAGGTGGTTTCATGTCGGGCCCCCAAAAGGAAAAAGAAGAGGCTTGGGGAAGAAAGGAAAGGTTTGCCGCTGCCAAAAATTTTGGGGGAAAGGTTTTTGAATTGGTTTTGGGTGGGAAAACCCCCAAAAAGGAAAACCCCGGGGATGGTTTGAGCTTTGATTTTCCCTGGGGTTTAAAAAGTAGAAAAACATCTTTGCGATGGAAAAAAACAACATAAGAAAAATTAAAACCCGAAGGAGAGGGAAAAATTTTTCGGGGGCCCCCGGTTAAACCCCGACATCCCGCCTGTTCGATTTTGTCACCCCAAAGGGAAGGGGGAAAAAGGGGGGGTTAAACCCCCTTTGGGGGGGGTGATATAAAAAAAATGATCATAAAAGGAAGAAAAGGGTAGCTTTTGGGAAAGGGGGGCTAAGAATGATTCACGATTTTAAAGCAGAAATTGCTAGATGACCCTTATTGAGTTGATGCAGAAACGGGGTATGGGTCGTGTCAAATCAACAAATTAGCCCAGGCCCCTAGATGCACAGTCTCGGGGTGTCCCGCGCCCGTTGCCGAGGTCCCAAGTAGTGCACGTCTACGGGGAAAAAAGGTTTTCAATACCCGGGTTGATAAATTGTTACTCCAGTGGCTTCTCCCTAGCTAAATATGCATTAACAATACGTAAAAGGGGAATAGCCAGGGGTAAAGCAATCCCAGGATGCAAAACCACGATCGACTTTCCTAAAGACTACTGCAAGTAAAAGTATCGACCGTGGCCCAAGGACTTTGAAAATTGGGAAGCCAAAAAAATTTTTCATTCTTGGCCTCGGGGGGAATGTGCCTGAGGAGCCGCACGCCCTCGAAAAGAATACGTTGAGGAGTAAATAGTTCGAACCCCCCACCATCCCAAATCCATTCTCATTGGCCCCCCTGGGTCCCTCCCCCAAAAAACCACCCCCCCACCAAGTATCACCTCCGCCACCCCCCGTCCCTTTCCCCACGTCATAAAACCTCCAAAAAAACACACCTTTGCCACCTCCACAAAAAAATTCACCCCTTTCCCCCAAAACCCAAAAGATCCTAAAAAAAACCCCGAACCCACCAGCGCCCCCAAAGAAGAATTTTCCCTTCCCCCAAGTTGATTTCCCCCTTCGAGCCAAAGAAAAAAAACGGGGCAGGGCCAAATTTTTTGACAGGATTAGGGAAAAAATGCACCATAAAGCCCTGGGTTTGGTCGAGCTAAAAAAGTCAGCGCAGCCGGTGCCTAAGGAAGTCCCTGCAAAATCAAGGTGCCAACGGGGAAGACTACCTATCCAAAAAACCTTGTGGGGGGAAACCTTTACTAGCGGGGAGTACCCCAAAAAGGCCCCAACCATAAAAAAGGCTGCATGACTGGTAATTAGGCTCTGCTGCTGGCATTCACACCATCCGTGTCTATACCACTAAGGCAATCTGTGTATGTTACTTTGAAGCCCTTTTGGGTTTGATGAGAACCTTGAAGAAGAGTACAACATAACGAGTTTGCATTTAAGTTTTTAATAGTTACACATCTTTGTGTTGAAAATGTTAAAATATCTACTGCTTTGCCTTGTAAAATGTTTTTCATGACAGGAGCGGGTTTTTTTTTGGTCAGTTTCGATTTTTGTGCCGAGGAAGGATGCCTATCAAACCCCAATTGTTTATAAGGGAAGAGAGGGACCCTTCAGAATGGGGGAACCACGATTTTTTTTGGGGGGCTTAAAAGTAGCACGGCCCGCCAAAAAAAAATTTTTAAGTTTAAATTTGAACCAAGTACGCCTTCTACTTTTCAAAGTGTGAATAAGTTCAAGATGGGAAATCGATAGTCGCACCGTACAACTTTGGGTAAGTAATGATTTGGGGTAGTGACACGTAAATTTTGGGTTTGATCATACTAATAATTGAAATGCACAATTTGATTTATGCGGGGCCCACGGGATCACGCGCATTTACCCTAGACAAGGGAAGGGGTGCTGGTACAAGATCCGCAAATTATAAACCATAAAGCTTGGACTTTTCTTGAGATCTAGAGACTAAGCGAGATATTATATGCACGTTAAAAAAACTTTTGCATTGTAGTTTTTTAAAAGAATAATTAACAGGGATTGTTTTTGATTTCGTAGGATGGCGGTTCTATAAAATCAACGGTGGAAACTTTTTCGAAGAAAAAAAAAAGGAGTCATGGAAATTATATAGACGGGCCCGGAAGAATGAAAATTTATTCTTTAAATACAATATAATTTACTAACCGTGGGAACAAAAAATAACCATTTTCTATTTTATAGTGTCACAAGCAACTAGCGGGATCTGTCCTCGGGGATATCTTGCGAGGAGACCCCAAAAAATTTTAAGACTTCCCCAAGAAGAAACCCAAAGGCGATGATCTAAAACGAAAAGAATGAAACCCTTGTTGAGGACGGTCCCTTTTTCCTCATCAAACGGGTCATCTCAGTTAGGGAAATACATATTTTACGTGAATTAGCAAGCCCAGTAGAAGCCTAACAGGGGTTTTATAGCCTAAAACTTATTTTAAAGGGCTTTTAGAGGCAGTCCAAACTCTTGAGAATAAACTTTTAAATTTTGTGTGTGAACATAAACCATGCATAAATTTTCATACATTGTAATTTATTGCGAGCAGGAACTTTGAAAAAATGGGGTTTTTAGTTTCAATAAAAATATATATGTATATTTTTAAAAATAAAATTAATTATAATAATATTTTAAAAATATAAAATCTGAAAAACATTTTCACAGGCATTTTCTTTAGTGACTCATTTACACAGGCGGTTCCAAAAAACCCGCCTGTAAAATCGCCCATTTTTACGGCCCCCGCACGGGTAGGGCTGGGAAACCCGTGAAAATGGGTTCCCTCAACGCCTGTATACTCCAGTTTTGTACTAGTGTGCATCCTCTATCCACTAATTAATATAATACTTAATATACTTCTTATTAGGAGAATAAAATTTAAATTCTAAATTAAGTGTTGCTTTAAGGGTCGAGCATTGGTGATGTAAATCTCCCTCCCCAGATGGAGGGTCTTCCCTTCCCCCTGAGAGACGGGCGATTTGCGACCCTGCGCCGTGGGTGACACGACCCGTAAAGGGAGGGAGCGGTCTTTATGAGGGCTAGTCGGCTGAGCTTTTGGGTGTTTCAGTAGTGGGTGCACGCGACATGATTTGGGCCTCGCACACGTAGACACGGTGAAAGGGGTGACTCCTCTGCATCGTGAGTCCGGGGCCAGGGGCGGCACCCGGGGAACTGAGGAAAATCTGAATGGGTTTGGGGGGACTTTAATTCATTCTCCATCTACTTTACTCCTTCCTTTTCCCTTCGGAGAGAGCGAAAAACCCTAGTGGCTCCTGCAAGTCCGGCGAGAGTCCGGGTGAGCCCAAAGATTTTTCTTACAACAAGGGTATTTTACACCCGGGGTGCAGATTTGAGCGAGAGACTTGCACAATCTAAAGTGCCTGCTGTGGGTTTGGGGGTCGATTACGGGGGGAGATTTTGGGTTCTTTTTTCCCGCTTTTCCAATCAGCTCCCTTCGGGGTGCTATTCGAGAAATGTCGTAAACTTTTGGTGGTGTGCTAGATCGTTTTCGCGGTTCTTTAGGCTCCTCCGCATCCAAAAAAAAGCGGGATCAACTCAACATCCACGGGGTAGTTTAAATCAGATTGTGGGGGCACCGAGGGGATGGCGGGTAACAAGTGAAAGATGGAAATCGTAAAAGGTGGGATAATTAGGGATACATTGGAAACAAGGGTGGTTACTGAGAGGGGTGGCATGGCAACAATTTTGGGCCCCTCATGGCAAAGCAGGTCTGGCAATGAAAACAAGACCGGGGGATCAAGCGCATCAACACACATGACCAACCTAAAAGCAGAAGGAGGAATCTAGCCCCAGTCAAAGGAATTACTGGGGTTGAAACCTTAGTTAACAAAAATACTCAAATTATTGTAATGGGGGAACTAACAATTCAAGTGGGGGAAAAGAGAAAAAGTGCTCGTATGAGAGCAGGGGGGTCAAAAATTTTTCAGAGATGTGGCAAGGGGGGCCATCCCAGTCATACTTGCCCAAACCCATATTATCTGCTCCAGATGAACAAGGAAGGTCATGACTCATGTTGCAAATTTTGCATGTCAAAATGTAGGGGATTTATCTCACTATTTTGTGGCTTGTCTGCATAGGTGAATTTTTTCATGTGTTTGAAAGTGCTAGAACTGAGGGGGTATTAAAGATATGTCCACCCTGTTTTGGTGATTGAAACTTCTGGTAAAGCAACTGCTAAGAAATTTAAAAATAAATTCAGATTAAAGAGGGTCCCTACGTCAACTTGGAGATGGTAGCCAAAAGAAGGGGGGAAGGGCAAATATCAATGGGGTTCCCAATACTCCACAATAGAAATCGGCTACTCCCCCCTTTCCCAAATTTAAAATTTCATTTTGGTGTGCGTGCCACAAGTTTTAACTTGATTTGTAAAAAATAGTGAAACTTTTGTATTCCAAATAAATTTGTTAAAAAACTAGTTTAAAAAGATCTTTCATGTATTAATTATAATTAAAAATATTAATATTTTTTAATACAATTTAATTAAAGTTTTTTTTTGGGGAAGCGCAAAACACGCTATTTAGGGACGGAGGGAGTATTTTCCAAAACTAAAACCCTTGCCATCCAGGATCCCCCTTTCCATGACCGGGCTTGCGGAATTTGGGGGGGGGCGGCGGCGCGGCTTTTGGGGGTGGTGCGTAAAAAATGAGTTTTTGATTTGGATATTGAAAATGTTTCTTTTATATATTTACAGCTACTAGTCTATCCGTGTGTACCCTCCATCTCAAATTTTGTCGTTTGGACAAATTTTTTAGTCATCTTGGGAATAAAAATAGAATAACTTTTAAGTTGTTGAGTTTGAAATGTAAAATCATATCAATAGATTTGTCTGAAAAATACTTTCATAAAATATACAAATTTATTTAAAAAAATTTTTTTCAAAAAATAAGTGGTCAATTTCCTTTAAAGACCGTGTTTTTTTCTAAAACACAATCTTTTTAGTATGGAGGGATATATATACGTTTTTTTTTCCAACACATTGGGAACACCATGCAAAAAAAAGGGATGGAACTAGCTTTTGCCATATCTGTCTGATATGAACTTTGGTAATTTTTTTTAGGATCATTTTTGGCTTCTAAGTGAATTCTTTTAATAATACTGTAGACATAATAATTAATTAATAGGGTTGAAATGGATTAATCTAATATTATTGTTAGTTATTAAAAGACAACTTATTATTGCTTTTTCACTTTAAAGACGAGTTAAAGAACGTGTTATGGTTACAAAGTATAAAATGTGATCTATAAATTTAAATTTTCATCTTTCGCCCAAAATTTGAATAATTTAAAATGTAAATTTTTAAAAAAGAGATAAAAAAAATTCCAACCCAAATATCTAGCTTATTAAGGTTTTTTTTAATCCTTTCAAATAAAAAGTAAAAATGACCCTTACAGAAAAAAATAGTATGGAAGCTGTTTTAGATTAAGGAAACCCCAAAAGGCGCCCACAGATGCCCAAAATTTAATAGCATAAACGCGAGAGTGACTTCTTGAAGAAAAGGAAATATGCTTTGCCCCCCCTTAAAAAGTACGGGGGGTAAATGATACTAGAGTACGTTTTGACATAAATTTTAAGCTCCATAGCATAAACTCACCAAATTTGGGACTAGGTTGATTAGTTTGTGGGGCAATTTTTGATTCTTGAAGTCGCTTGCCCATATGTGCGTAAATTTTAGGCCCTCATTTTTTTCCCGGGAACTGCAATAATAAACAAAGGTAAATCAGTTTTGAACAGCAATAAAAGAGCCAAAAGCATTGCTTTTTCATCTAATATTTTAACAATAGAATTGGGAGGCAGAAAGAGTTTTTCATTTATTTTTTTATGGGAGTTTATTTTTTCCACCTCGCTACGTTTTCAAAACGAAATGAACCAGAAATGTACCCAAAGCCTCAACACTGTAGTCCAATCTCGAAAAAATCCCTCAAAATGGAAGAAAGTAGCCCCGGTGGGGAGCTCTTGTCCAAAAAACACATTGATAGAACCCTTGTCCACATCCAACACTCACCAATGGTTTGGCAAACATTGGTGTGTTCGCAGATGCAATTTTGGGTTTAACTTTATTTTTCGATTAGATCTTTGATGTAAAATGACGCTCCCGCATTAGGGACATTTTCCCCGCAGACACATTTCATAATTCGTTTTTTGGTCAGTTTTGAACTGATCTGGAAAGGAATGGTTAATAAATATTTAAAATTTATCATTAGCAACTTATAAAAACCAATTTGCGTTTTACATTCCTCCGGGACAAAATTTGTTTGGTTTTTTTATTTTTTCTGACAAAATGGATTTTGGACCTAAGGTTTACGTAGGACACGGAAAGCATGCACAACCATGCATAGGTTGGTGCCCGCACCCAACATAAAACCATCTCTTTCCCTCAACGACTTCGGTGTACTCGCCCCCACGCTCCCCCCCCCCCACCGCGGCGGTGGGGTTTCGCTGGAGCCCCCACGGACGGCGGCATTCCCGGCGCACACACGAAAACATAAAAACATCTCTTCCTCCTCATGATTCGGTGTACTTCCCCCCCCCAGGCCACCGCCCCACCATGGCTAAGTCCCCCGCCCCAAAAACCGGGCCCTGCCCCCCCTCCGCCGCAGCTCCCCAAAACCGCCCATCGACCCTCCCCCCCTCTGGCCTCCCTGCCCCCCCCCGGCCGGCATTTCTATACCCCACTAGATTTGGGAAGACTCCCCCGGAATTTGCTCAATATCCAGAGGACGAGGGGAGGAGGGGGAGCGGGGGACTCCTCCCTGGCGGGATCCAGCCCACCCCCGTCAATCGCCAATCCAGCGCTCAGGGGTTCAGGAGGACAAAGAAGAGGGGGAGCGAGGAGGACTCGTCCCCTGGCGGGGATCCAGCTCCCCCGTCGTCGTCGCGCAGATCCGAGGGCCATCCACCCTACCCCGTCTGGCTGCGCAGGGGGGAAAGCGTGGGGGTGGAGTGCGGGTTCAGGGAGAGGGGGAATGGAAAAGACTGATGAGCGAGCGGGCCATATGGCGGGGGGGGCCCAAAGGTGGTGGGGTGCGGTTAAAAGTGGCCGAGCGTAAAAAAGTCATTACCTTACAAATTTTGGGGTGTGTTTGCCCAAATGTTGCCATTCCGTTTGACTTAAAAGTCTCATAGGTCAATACAGTGAGAGGTCATTCCCAACTGAAATATTACTATTTTTTCACCCCGAATTTTAAAAATTTTTTTTGAATGAAGGGGTTTGATGGCTACCTTTTTAAAATTCAGTACAAAATTAGTAGTAATTTTTATGGTTACGGAAAGGTTACTTAGAGCACACGAGCTAAATAAATTTTATATTTTACGTAACAACAAAGGTCAATAAAATGAGTAATCACGAGAAAAATGACAAATATAAAGGAACAAATCTGAAAAAAGTAAAAATTTAAAACCCGCTGAAAATTTGAGAAACGTTGCGGAGAATCTGCGTTTCTCATGCAAAACTCCCCCGCTTCTGCCCCGGAAACCAAAACCCCTGGGCCCTCTTCAGTTTCCCTCTCATTTGATGTTGTCCTCTCTCTGCTTTCTCCCTGTTCTCCTACGGCAAGCAAGCTTTTTATGGGCTTACACAAAAAAAAGCTTATTTATAGGCATTTCTCCGGGGAGGGAACTGGTTAAAAAGGCAGGAATTTTTTACAATCGCAAAGGTAATGAATGATGCACCTAATTATAACCTTTTACCGGATATAGTTTTGGTCAAATATTTAAATTTTGTAAAAAAAAATTAATGTTTTTTCCCATGACAACACGGTTCACGGTTATCTGGACTAAACCCCTTTTAACGGAAGAATCAAAATTCAACAATTTAAGTTTAAACACCTTCGAAAATTTTTTTCCGGGGGTTTTAAAGGAATTGGGTAAAAAGGGGGAATTAGAAAGGAAAGAAAGGGGTTGGAAGGGGAGGGAGAAAAAGGGGGGGTTTTTTTTTTTTAAAATAAAAAAAAAAAAAGGAAATGATTTTTAAAGATTAAAATGGGGGGTTAAAAATCAAATTTCTTATTTTTCCCCCTAAAAAAAAGGGTCCTAATTCTTTGCCCTTTACTATAAGAAAAATGCTTGGTGATGGGTGTAAAAAGGCCATGACCAAAGCATATGACAAAGGGGCTGGGGAGCCACCACATCCCCCTGCATTGTCACTCCATGAAGCCAATTTTCCCTTTTTAAAGATTATCTCTTCCTTTTTAAAAAGTTTATTTTTTTCGGCCTTTTTTATAAAACAAAGTTTAATTTATTTTTCCTTTTTCCGGTACATCAAAGATTTAGTTCTATTGGTTACTTTAAATGAATTTAAGGCCCTTTTTAGTTGGGCTTTTTTAATCTGCTTTGTTTGCAAAAGCCAACCAAATGGCCCAAAAGTCCCCTACTTTTCCAAAAAAAAACATTTTTTGCTCTAGTACAAAACTGAAAGCAGCCCCCCACTTTCATTGCTTTTGGCTAAAAAAAATCCCCCATTTTTCAATGGTTATGTAACATACCGATTCTCTTCCAAGCGACCTCCCCCCCCCCTCCTCTTCCGAGCATAGGGACGCCGCGGCCCCCGCTTTGATGGCGGGGGCCCCCCCCTTCCCCTTCAGACCCTCCCCGGGCCGGCGACCTAGCCCTCTCCCCTACGCAGCAGCGGCCGGGGAGCCTAGCCCTCCCGGTGCGAGACGGTGGGCCCACAAGCTGGCTCTGCAGCTCCCCCTCCCCCCACCAAAGAAGGTGAAGAGGTGAGAGCGGGCCATTTGTCAATAAAAAAGACTTTTAGAACCACATTGCTGAACCAAAGGGTTTTTTACTTTTTTTAACCCTTTTTTTAAAAATATTTTTTTAGAAAAAAAAAAATCCAGCTATTTTTTGAAAAAACAAAGCTAATAAACAGGCCTAAGGCTGAGTCACTTTGGGGTAAAAGGTTATGCAACCTTGTTAAAAGCCGGAAAAAGTTATATTATCTAGGCAATGTGTAAAAAATCAACTTTTTAGTATTCTTTTCTCAGCATATACATAATAAAGTTTAGTAATAATGAAATCAAGGAAAAAAAAAAGCTTGCAGCTCACGTACTCTGCTACTCTGTGCCCAACAGGGATAACTTTTTTCCAGCAGACGCCACCACGCATGGCCCCCATGCGTGCCGGGGGAGGCATATCGCAGCACATAAAGTACAACCGGGGTTCACAGGGGTAGCGCGCCGGGGAAAAAGGCCCCGGAGACGCAAGGCGAGAGGCCGCCTGGAGCGCGCAGCTTTTGGGGTCATCCCTCGCAGCCAAATACAAAAAAGGGCTCCGGTCACCCCGGTTTTTCCCCCCAGGGGGCAGCACAACACACGCCTCCCCGGCCCCGCCTCGCTCTGGGGCAAGCCATGGCTAATGGATTAAACTATGTGAGAGTTCTGGAACAATGAGTGTCAAGCTAATAATACTAGTGGGATTATTTTAAGTTGGTAGAGAGTTCGGAAGGGATACTTTGTCTCCTTTTTTGTTTAAAAAATTTTTGGGACACTCTTGCGAAAATGAATCTCTTGCTCAAAAAAAATAAGTTGACCCCAAGGGCCCTTGTTCCAGATTAGTTGAGAAAGGTGTGGCCATCCTTTAAAATGCGGGTATACAATTTTGTGCATCTAGGATAAATTTGGGCTACTAATTTTAAACTCCCCATAAATTTTAGAATCCTGGCTGGACTTAAAACAATTTCCTAAGGTGAGGTCATTGTGGTGAGCAAGTTATGCTAAAATTTTAAAAATTTTTAAAAGTTCAATTTTTTGGCCCTTGAAAAATTGGGCCCGTTAAAAATACTTGGGGTGCCGTTGCCCGGGCCCCGGTACTTATGAAAGGGTTCCCCCTGTGAAAACTCCTAAAAAGATAGGATGGCAGAAAGTAGCTCCTTTTACCTGATAGGGGGGTATACTAATTTTGATTTAAATCATGTTTGGTATCTTTCCGGGAAGCTTGTCATCTTGGTTCCCAGTCAAATGTAAAAAAAATGGGTTCCGCATAAAAAGATTTTCGGCGAGAGGGAATTTGAAAAAGAAATATATTGGGTTTAAATGGACCAAGATAAAAACCAAAAAAAAAGAAAGGGAGGCCCAGTGTTAAGGATTTAAAAAAGATGAATATCAGCCTTTTATGCAAATGGGGTGGAAAATTGAGAATGGGGCTGGCAATTGGGGAAAATATCACCGAAAAAAATTTTTTTAGAAAAGGGGGTTGCACTCAAACAAAAAAAAGAAAAGAATTCTCTTGTGTGGAATAATTTTTTTAAAATTTAGACATATATTGAAAGGTAGATCTAGGGGGTGGGAAAAAGGTTTAAAAAAGCCGGGGTTTTTAGTGATCTGGTGTGGTCTTGTCTTGGGAACAAAAACCCAGGCTTTACAATATAGGTAAAAACAAGAATGTTCAGTGGAAAAAATGAAACTAAAAATTTGGCGGTTGCCATTTAAAATGGCTTTATGAAACTTTTCAAAATTAGCTAAAGTGGGTGCAAGATATTGTGCACCCTTTTAGTATAAATGAAAATGAAAAGCTAAATCGGGTTTGGGAAAAAAATGGAGTTTTTTTCGCAGGTCAACCTACAAGTACTTGTGTAAAAATTGTATGTCCTGATTTTATAGTTTTAACCCAACCCGAGCCGGGTTTGTCTTCCGCCACGACGGGGGGGAAATTTTTTGTCATCGGGGCGCGAGCTGAGGAGGAGGGAGCGGTTCCGAATGACACGAGAACTATTGGGGGGGATCAAGGGATGTGTCCCTTTTTCTGGGCTTGCTTCTGCCCCGGGGTTTCTTTGGTGACTAAAGTTTTGTGGGCGTAGGGGGTTTCAAGGCGGGGGAAAGGGGCGAGGGCCTACCGAACCCCTTGCGGGGGCTGGGGGCTGAAAGAGCGTTCCCGGGGGGATTTTTCTCGGTTGAGGGACAAATTTTCGGCTGAAAGCCAGCTTGGCGCCACGCACAGGCGGGGACAGGTGTTGGGGCTGACGTCCGGGGCGGACACGAGTTGTCGAGTCCTGACGCAAAATCGAGAAGGTCGACGATCTTTCCGCCTGAAGTCTTCGTTTTTTTCTCGCTTGATAACTTTTCGCTTTGATCATGCATGACTTGTGCTTCATTTTGGGAGGATACGGGGTGAAGAGGGCAAAAGCTTGGGGGAGGGGGGGTTTTTGGCCAAGCAGGGGGATTCACAGATGCAGGGGTGCTGAAGGTAGTGCTTCTTTCCTTCGTTTTTATCGGCACCACCTTACCGGCGTTTTTCGTGTTTGTAGTTTTCCGAGGGCCGTTCAACTCCAATTTTAGACCTACAGGAAGGTGGATGCTTTCTATACAACTTATTCGCGGGGGGGGAGGTCGCCCCCGTGGTTGGTGTGTGGGCGGGGGAGGTACTATTCCTGAACGCGCCCAGCAGGCGACCATGGGGGCGTTGTGGAGGCGGCCTTTGGGGGAGGCTCCGGTCTTTCACGACCCCCGACGCAAGTGTGAGGGCCCTGTCTTGCCATATTGCGGGCGCATACCCGAACGGATCTTTGGTCGGCGGCATGGGTTTTTCGGCGGCCCGGGGGGAATCGGACGGGGGGATGGACTACCTGGAGGTTTAAGCAGCCGGGGCGGAGGGCCATGGTTAGGGGCGTAGGTTGTTTTTTGGGGACAAATAGTTTTTTATCTCGGAACAAGTAGTCGGACTGTAAATGAAATGTTTCAAAGTTGTATTATATTCGAGGTGGGAGTTTTTTTTTTACTTGTATTCCGGTGCCGCTAAGTCGTACCGTACATGAATCATTTTGGCCTTGGGTTACCTGGCCCAATGAGGACCCAAGCCCCCCCCAGCGAGGTGCCTTGGGATTCCAAAGGTACGCTCTGACAACCCGCGACGCGGGGGCGAGCAATTTGACGCTTAGGGGGATGCCAGGGATAGGACCTTTTTCCGAGAGGCTCGATCGTGGCTGACTAGGGCCCGTGGGGACCGTTCCTGCAGCCTGGGGGAAAGCCAGCTGCTGTAGATCGTCGAGTGTCGTGGGGTTTTACAATTCGGGCGCTAACTCATGGGTTCCCACCCAAGTGGGGCCCCTGGTTTATTGGGGGCTGCCCTTGGAGGTCTATGATGTAGTCAAGTGTTTTGGGGTAGCTGCTTCATGCGTTATCGTTAAAAGGTAGGCCCGCTTTGGGAAACTTTCTAATTTTGGTAGGTTGTTTGGCGAAACACCTTTAAAGCGTTTTAAAAGGTGTCAAATATGGGAGCATTTTTAGGGTCTCAAAAACCCTAAGCTTTTGTAGTGGCGCCCAACGTCATGATGTTTTGTAGTGTTCCCGAACACCGGGTTTTTTAAAAGTCGCCGAAGCCGGAGCTTTTGGGAGAGGGCGGTCTTTTTAAAGAAGTTTGGGGAAAACGCCGCACCCTTTTTTTTTAATGGGGAGGTACATAGTACAAAAATTTATTGGAAACTTTTTAAAATTTTTAAAACCTTCGTGACGCTGAGGGCTAAGGGGCTCTAATCTATTGCGGGGGGGGTCGGGGCTGGTCTTGTTGGTCCTGCTTCTTTCGGCTTCTTTCGCGGGCTTGTGTTTGGGGTTTGGGAAGTTTTTTGTCCCCGGGTACGGGGCTTGCGTGGGGTTGATTGTCTTCGCTGCACTCGTATGCGATCTTTAGGGTTGGGGCAAGGTGAGGACACCCCGCGGCGTTTGGGGCTTCAGCAACCCTGAGGGGGTAGTGCGGGACCGCCATGGTTACGAGTGTTTTCGACCGAGACGCGTGGGAGGCGTCTCGAAGTGGGCGACGTGAAATTGTGTTTTTGACCCTGAATGGTCCCGGGCGCCGAACTGCATGGGGGTGGTGATTTGCCCCACCCCGGGGGGATGCCTTATCTGGGATGACCCCCAGAAGGGAAATTCACCGGGAGGGGCTTTTTTTCGAGTAGTCGGGCGGAAGCTCGGGAAATGAGTAGATAGCGCGCCGCCGTCGACCACACCTTTCTGAAGCAGCACGGAAAAAATATTGGGTAGAGAGGGGAAACGACCGGGGTATCGTATTTTTTCCCTCATCTTCCCCCCGGGGAAGATGATAGGTTGTTCTGACCATCGGGTAAACGAGCACTGTCGTCCTCTCCTCGCAGCGCTAGTAAAAAGTCCTTTCGGACTTGGCGGCGTCAACTCTCCCCTTTGACGAACCCCGCTACCCCCGAAAAAGGAGTACTTCTTGAGGTTGTTTAATCCGACGCTGGCGATTCTTGGTCCCTTTTCCTTGTCGGTGTCATCTTTCTTTGGCTTTTACGCCTCTTCCCCGCATTTCTGACTCGAGGACATCCATTCGTGCATGGAAAAGCTTGGAATTTTAGTAGGGGGATTGTCTGTCAAGGGTCTTCTCATAGCTGGGTCGTAGTTCCACCCCGCACGGGTGTTTATGTTGGCGCAAGCGTTGTCGCGCCTTAGTCGACCCCTGTCGATAGCCTTCGGATTTCTGGACCCCTAACTTGGGGCTCGCGCCCTTTGGTTTTGTCTTTCTTTCCTGCGGTAGCTGGTCGGCGGTCGCTATCCCCTTTCGGTTTTGGGGAAAAAGGGAAGGCGCCGCCTTTCTCCCTGTACAGGTGGGTCATCTTGGGGTTTGGGGTAAGGATTTGCGATGGTCACAGATCTTCTATGTTTTTATGATCTTGCGGGCCAAAATTTTTTCGGAGCTCGTTGTGCGTTTTCCTTGGAGAAGGGGCGATGGCCCCTGGGTCGGGATATCTGGATGCTCAATGTTATCGGGGGAAGCGCCTGATTATTCCCGGGGCTTTCATTGCTCCTTTATGGGCATTTTTTCCCAAGTCATAGCGTGTCCCTGGCTGGACGCAGTCTTTGTATATCTTATGAAGACTTCCTAGGTTCCCCATTTCGGGTGCCTTCCTTGGGGTCTTTAGAGCCACGTTGGGAGGGGCGACAACATCAGGGGAAGTAAGACCCTCACGTCTTTTTTCCTGGCGCATCACGGCGATCTCGTAGGTGGTCGCCCCATTTTTTTATTTGCCTTGCCCTCTACTTCTCCACGGACTGACCCCGAAATTGGGGCACCGATACCGGAGATGAGCGAGAAAGGGGGGGGGTCCCCCGTGGGCCGGGTGCTGGGGCCCCTGTTTTGAAACTACTGGTGCTTGTCATATCTTTGGGCGTCGTACGGAGATCTTGGGCAGTGCTGTCTCTAGGGGTTTTGTGGGGGGTTCTTCCTGTGAGACTACCGGAGATTCGAGTGGGGGCCATCTTGTTTTACCTGGACAGCAGCCGCCATGACTGGGCCTCGATTTTTCTCAATTTGGGTGTGACGGGGGAAGTTGGACAGCTCGCAGGAGCTACCGCAATTTTGGGGAAGGGCGGGACACCGGGACTCGCCCATATGGTCGAAGTCTTTCTGGAGGTTGTGTGTGGCAGGCGATCGTGACCCTTTTCTCACGTCGCCCGCTCTTCCCCTGCCAGGGATTCCCTCGCGACGCTCGTGTTTGGGCCTCCATGTTCCGGGTTGATGCGTCTCTGCGCGCGCTGGTGTTGTGTTGTTCTAGCGGTGCTTCGACTTCGTCTCGTTTTTCGCGGGGACCTGTCAGCGGAAACTTGAAAAAACACCCTCCAGCCCGGGGGAATCCGGAAGTTGCTCGTCGACCGGGGGGGTTGACGGTTCGTTTTCGTGGCGGCGGGGTCGGACGAGATTGTCCATCGAGGGACATCGTGCTCCAGTGCTAGGGGTCGCAGAGAAAGACAGTGTTACGACGGGTGCCGCCGGGGCGTCGGAAAATCATCGGAGGCCCCGGTGCTGAAAAATGGGGCCCGATTGTGGAGCAGTGACATCGTCGAGGGGGGCGGACGCCCCTGGCTCCGCGTCGTTTTTGTCGAAAGGGGCGGGGCGGGCGGTGGCCGTGAGGGCCCGGGGTCAGCGCGCGCCGTTTGCACGAGGCGATGCATCGATGATGTGGGTTGGAGTGGGCTTGGGGGTCGATTAGATCGTCGAGCTGAAACCTTTCGCGGGGGGTACTTTTCGGAAAGGGGGGATGGCAGGTGGCGACGCTCTGACCAAAACGGTGTAGATCCGACGGGGCTAGGGTATGGACCCGATCTGGGACCCCGGTGTCGGCCCTGGGGGGGACCATCGAATCGGGAAATTTCTGCTTGATGAGCTGGAGTCCCTTGCACACACCCCCCCTACGGCCCTGTTGACGAAAATGTGTGAGCTACTTAGGGGTCCCTCGGTAAAATAGATTGTAGGCGGAGGGTCGCGACGCGATTAAACGTAACACGAGACGTAGACTGGCAAATTTAAAACAGGTTCAGGTCGGGAAATCGCCGTAATACCCCATGTCCGTTTTTGGTGGCTGGATTTATTAAAAAATTAGGTTCACGGGTTTTGATGAATGTTTTGGAGATGAGATGTTTTTGGGGGGGCCTGCTCGCCTTATATAGCAGGGGGGCAGGGTTACAATTTCATATCCAACAGATTTCGATCGATCCCCCAAGGAAGGGATCGATTATCTACAGATCTTCCTTGGCGAGCAAGGCTTCGGGGTCCCTGGGAGCCGACGGGGTGGTCGCGGTCGCGGGCTTCGTGGGCTGGGCCGTCTTCTGGTTGGGGGACCCCCTAAGGTTTCTGGGGTTTTGTCAGATAATATCCCCCAAAAAACCACAAGTACTTTTGTAAAACCAAACCCTAAAGGGTTTTAATTTCATGAGAATTTGGAAAGCCCAAATTATCATTGAAAACCAAAAACTTCATGTATGTTTTCCTGGTCATTCTTACTAAAGAAACGGGTAAAAAAATGTGGAAAAAAAAGGCAACACAAAAGTCTTTTTTTTTTCCGAAAAAGAAAGTAGCAATCATTGTTTTGTTCTTAACTGCTAAATAATTTTAGCTGCTAGTTATTTTGGGGCGGATTGTAGTCGGGAATTTAAAGAGTATTGGGGCGGATTTCAAAAAACTTTCAAGGGTTTAGAGATCCACGGGGGGGTTTGTCAGCGTTTTTCTAGGGAAAATGGGGGACAAAATGCGTTTTCTTTTAAACCAAAAAGTGAAAAATCCTACCGGTGTATGCAGATTTGTTCCTTTTTGATATTTTGGGAGGGGTTTTTAAGGGAGATTTGAAGCAAAGGTTCAGGGGCAGAAAAAACAAAATGATCCCCTCTCCTTCCATAAATAAATCTGCGGGCCTTGCGGAGGGGAGCGACAGCTGTACCCTTTTGATGGTTGATTTTTTCGCTAGAATTCTTTGTTTTAGCATCAGGGTGCATAGTCTTCGCTGCTGCTTTTTGGCCATCTCAGGTGTAATCTTTGCACAGTATGGGTTGGGGGGTGTGGGGCTTTCGCTTTAGTATTTTTTTTTTAGTCTTAATTTTTTTCAAGCCATCGGATGAACCCCCTGTTTCTTTTTTTGATGGGCCCGTTGAAGGGAAGGGTTTTTTTTGTTTTAGACTATTGCAATTTTCCCTTGCTCCCCGGTAATGAAATTTTGGTTTTTCCGTCGTGGAAATATATATTATCATTAGGTAAATTTAAAGGGTTAGGAGTAGTTATACCAAAAACTAATGTATGGTGTTTGGGACCCCTTTTTGAACTCTGCCCGTAAACTGTTGGTTGGCATCTTTTAGTACTCCTATCTTTTTTCCTGAAAGATTGCGTGAAGCGAATTATTTATCTAAAAAAAAACCCGAACAAAAAATGAAAAACAAAGGGCGCCGTCCCCAAAAACCCTCAAAAATCAAACGCGCCGGTCGTACTCGCATCGTCGGGAGCTGCTTGAAAAGGTGTCCCCCTACTCCACCCAAAAACCGACACTAGTATGACGACCCCATGTTCTGCAATTTGGGTTTTCTTTTTTGACAGAACGGGCGTGCTGTGAAAAAAGTCAAAAACCTACCTGAATCAAAAAATCTTGTTTTTACCACAGTTGACGTCTTGACGAAAAAAAAAATAAAATAATCGAGAGGCTTGATAATCGCACTGCGGCGTGCGGGACACTGCTATAGGGGGTTTTATTTTTGTCAACGGAACCTCGCCATCAATTAAAAGGCTGTTGCCTGCTAATAGAAAAGGCATACCTATACATCGGGTGCTATATTTATTTTTTTTCCTGAATTTCCTAGATTTTAAAGTTCTGCTGTAGGGGCCCAAGCTTGGAAAAATATAGAGATGGAGTGAATTAGGTATTTTCAAACGTTGTTGTATAGCCTTTTTCAATAAATTACGCGAACAGGTCAAACTGGGGGAGCCTGGGGACCAGTCTTTTTTTCTCGAATACGAAAAAAACTTGGCATCTTTTTTAATTAAGAAGAAGAAGTTTTACAACAACCCAGGTGGAAAAAAAAATTTAAAACAAGCCCCGCCACCTAGGGGGATAAACCCAAAAACAAAGCCCCCCACCCAACAACCATAGGCCCCCAAAAGGGGGAAGCAGGGGTAGGACTCGCGTCGGGGGAGCTCGTGGGCGCATCAATGGAAACCCTTTAGGAAGGGGAAAACGCCCCCAGACCCAATTTTCCATTGGGACATGCACCCCGGGGGTCTTTCTTCCCGTGTTTGTCTGGCAGCGGGGCTCGAGGGACACAGAGACGACGCATTTAAGAAGGGGATGACGTTCTCGCCACCGTCGCCAGCCCTAGGGCCCCGGCCCCAGGCCATGGTTTTTACCGCGCGCCCTAGGTTGCCTTCCGCCCGTGACGCGCTGGATTTCTTTATGGTCCCCCCGTCGGTGGCCCAACAAGTAGTGGGGGTGGGGGACAGCGAATCGAATCACCGACCTGGGTAACCGCCGGCGCGGGCCTACCCCCCGCGGGGCGGGGGGGGTCACAGCCACCGCTGGCACCGCCGCAACACCCCTAGGCGCTGGCGGGAGGGCCCGCCCCACGGCCCCAAAAACCCACCCCCCTTCAGGGGGGGCACGGGACGCCTGCGGGGGAATGGCCCCCCGGGCCAGGGCGCGGGGAGCGATCCACAACGCCGCCGCACACGGGGAAAAAGAGGAGAAGTCGGTCGAGGACTGCCGTCGCGGTACTCTCGTTGCCAGAGTTTTGGGCGGGGGCAACCCCCGCAACGACCCCGCCGAACTCCCGCCTAAGGCCAGAGGTGCGGGGGGGGGGGGGGACAGGCCACCGGAGCAGACGCGGACAAGCCTTCACGGCGTCCCCACCCCCTGCCAAAAACGAGCCGGGGTGGGGCTGGGGCCCCCAAACCCCCCTAGGGCCCCGGCCGCCCTCCCCGCAAAGAACGAGAGACGGCCCACCGGCCATCGGGGTGCGCCACCCCCCGGGGGCCTCGACTCGACCCAGGTCAGGGCTAGGGGGCCCGGGCCCACCCAACGGCGAGCCAAGGGAGGTGGTGCCGGGCAAGCCGCCTGCCGCCCACCCCAAGGGTGAGCCGGACTGCCGCCCCCCGGCCGGTACCAAGCCCCCCTTTGAGGTCCCGCGCCGAGAGAAGCGGGAGAGTCCTCCCCCGCGTCAACCCCAAATGAGGAGCGAGCTCGGGGGACGGAGGGCGTGCCGCGCTCCGGGGCCACGACGGCAGCGGCGGGGGGGCAAACCCTAGGCGCACCCGGCGCCGAGCGCCGCGATCCCCCCGGGCCCCGGACCGCGAGATTCGCCGCGGGGGGGGGGCAGATCCGGTCGCCGCCGCCGCCAGCCGCCGCCGGTGCCGGAGGGGGGGAAAGGGGGAAGCAGGGACGGGAGGAGGACGGGAGGGGGGGGGCAGGCGCCGCCTTTTTTAGCAGCGACCTGCTGGCCGCCGCCACCGCGAGGAGGCGCGGCAGCGGTGGCCGACCGGCGAGGGGAGCGGGGGCTAGGCGGGGGCTGCTGGGGGCCCCCGGGTCGCCCCCCGTGAGGGAGACAACGCGAGGGAGCGGAAGGAGGGGGACCAGTCTTGACTCCCTTTGAGGGTTGGGGTCGTCTTGCTCTAGCAGCATTCTCCCAAGGGCTGTTGTTTTGGCTGGGTGTCTGCATGTCCGGTCATGAAAATTGGAATGGAAGTTGAAATTTGCTCAAAAGTGGATTGGATCAAGTCTTTGGTCTCCACAAGCAATTGTACACTGGCATGTCTTTTCCAGTAGAATGGGGAGGGGCGGAGGACCATTTGTCCTGGAGGCCACCTCTGACCATCCTGCAAAACCGAGAGCCATAATTTAAAGGCCGCCGTCAGTGACGCATCCACCCCGTACTACTGTTGCCTTAATTAGGTCATACCATCCAACTCTAAGAGCAAGGCTAATAATACAGTCGGCTGCTGGCTGTAAGGATTTTTGCAGCCCACCTCTCAGCCCACTTATATAGTAGTCAGCTGTTTAGCATTAATATATGACCCACCTGTCACTCTCCCCACAGTTTCTTGGTTCTTGTGTCTGAGCCGGGTGTAAGCTTAGGGCATTCAAAATGCAGACTCTATCATAGAGTCTAAATGTATTTTTTTACCTCGAATATTGGGGACTTAAAGAGTCTTGGAGTCTTGTTTTTTCATCATCTTTTTAAATAAATATACTCACAACATCACAAAAGGGTCATAAAAATAAGTGACATAAAATGCTTAGACTCTAGGAAGAGTCTTTTTTTGGGGAGTGCCCTTACAGCCGCTCTTTTCTCTTTCCCTTCTCTCTCATCCACATGAGCATTCAGCCCGCTTAAAACCCGGGACCATATACTTGCTCAAGTACGTCTGGCTCCCAAAAATACTGTAATGGTGATCTAGTGAATGCATGTATGACGCGCGCAAACGTGGTCTCTGAATTGGCATGCAGTTTTTGGAGCATCGTCAACGCCATCGAATGTCAGTCACACTACTACAGAACACACCTTTCGGCGATTTCCAAAATCGGCTTTAGCTCCGGTGGAAATTGCGCTCGGGCTAAAGGTCACACCAACGGGGGACTAAAAGTCCCCTCCCAACGATCGTTGGTCAGAAAATTGTCAGGGGGACTTTTAGTCCAGGTTGTGTTTACCAACCGGGGAAAAAGGGTCCACCTTTAGCCGCGGTTGGAACACCAACCGGGGTAAGACCTTTAGCCCCGGTTTAAGGCACACAAACTGGGGTTAATTTTTGGCCTTTAGTCCCGGTTGTTCTATGGACCGGACTAGAGGCCCCCCCTTTATTTGAACTCTCTTCCCCCCCCTGCCTGAACCCGAGAGCTCATTTCTTCTCCTCTCTATTCTTGCTCTTGTTCTTTGTGTTCTTGATTGTTCTTCATCTCCTCCGGTCATTGTTTCATTGATCACTTCTAAAACCTCCATCGACTCGTGAAAGGTTTACTATCTTCAACCTCTCATGTTTTAGCCGCAACATATATTGTTTTCTTGTTCTATATGTGATTTTTCTTTATGATTTCTATTTTTTGCCATTTAATTTCATTCACTTGACATTGTTTGAATATTTTAAACAAGGCAACTAAAATTAGTATTCTAAGTATACCTTTCATTTCTAGGGTTTTATATGTTCCACATTTCAAGATTAGTTTAGCTTAGTTGAGAAATATAGATTCTATTAGATATTATTAAATGATGAATTTATGGTGGATTGTTCTTGATTTATATATATGCCACTTGAGCTCAAAATAATTATATATTTAATGAAGAAGGTACCCTACCTAAATGTAAAGAGATTTAGATGATTTTAGAGAAATGTAAATTTTAGTTGTTTTATTTTCTTTGTTTAAAATAAGGAATTATAATATCTAGTTTAAAAAATGAGTATAAAAGAGTAAGATAATACTTCGGACACTCGGCCTCTGATCCGGTTCCAAAGCGACTAAGGTCAGACCTCCCTCTCATTAAACCCGTGGCAAGGTATGTAAAAAAACTGTGAAAAGTACCGAGGGGAAGACGGGGCCCAACAACGGTCGGATCTTCATAAGTGTCCAGATCGCAATGTGAGTTATATATTTTGTCACATTGATGTTATGCAGTTAATTTGTATCTAATTTCCTGATGATTTTGATTAAAGTGTTGATTTTTTATTTCTATTTTCAGTGGAATGGCACTGGGTGCCGCGACTGGTACTGGGGGGAAGAGTATGTTACATACGTCGCGAAGTCTACGAAGGCTGATGAGGGAGTGAGCCAGCTCAAGAAGTCTGTCGATGCTGAGCAGACAATGATGATTTGTCTGCTTTAGTTGGATTTGTCGGAGATCATATGCTATGAAGTTCATTTAGGTTTTCTGTGTATAGTGCTAGTGGTCTTAGCATACGTTATGTCGAGGCTTTCTTGAGCATACAATAGTATTTGTATGACTCGGAAAATGACACATGATGGTGTTCCATCTGATCATGTTATTTTAATGCAACGACCTTTTGTTCGGTATTTATAATTTCTTTTTTTGACCAAAATGAGAAATTAATTATGTTTTGGGTCATATAATGCAGACGATACACGCATTTGGGTGTACAATGTTGATCGTCGCCCAAAGAGTTTTTTGATGGCGTGCATGATTTCTTAAGAGCGGCTGAGGCAAACAAGTGGGGTGCTAATTTCATGTTTGTCCATGCACCTTGTGCAAAAATTTAAGAATATTCTAGCTCAAGGGCTGTCCAATCACACTTGTGAAGTCGAGTTTCATGTCAAAATATATTTGTTGGACCAAGCATGGAGAAACCGGAATTATGATAGAAGAAGACGAAGAAGAGCAATTGGACTCTGACGGCATTATTGCTCAATATGGTGACTTCAATGAACTCCAAAGGTGGAAGCAGAAGAAGAGCAGCGGGAGAGGACACACTCTCTGAAGATGATGGTCTTGGTGAAGTCATTCGTGATGCACAAAGAGATTGTGAAGTGAAAAAAGAAAGCTAAGTTTGACCGCATCTAGAGGGTCAAAAGAAACTACTATACCCGAGCGTCGAAGATTGGCAAAATAATTGGGTACAAAAATTGGAGTTGCTACAATGGAAGGCAAAAAAACAATCTGACAAGGGATTGGCAATTACTCAAGATTATTAAAAAGATGCTTCGGGAAACCTAACGAAATTGCCTGCCACTACGTACAACAAAATAGGTCGTGTGCCCTCTGGGGTTAGAAATCCTGAAGATACATGCTGTCCCAAGACTGATCCTGTACCGTGGGAAAGACTATGAGAATTTGGATGAATGCCCCGTATGTAAAGCGTCGCAGGGATAAGTCACGAGATGACCCTAGCGATGTTGAGGCGAAAAGCGTCCTAGAAGAAAATTCCTGCCAAAGTTATGTGGTATGCTCCTATAATACCACGTCTGAAATGCTGTCAAAAAAAGGACCATGCAAAGTTGTTGCAATGGCAACAAAGAAGACCGAAGGCAGACAACATGTTGAGACACCCCGCTGATGGGTTTCCCCGTTGGGGAGCAATTGACAGAGAATCCCGAAGTTTGCAGAAAATGCAAGAAACTTAAGGTTCGGTTTGAGCACGGAGGGATGAATCCTTTTGGGGAGCAGAGCATGTAGTCATAGCTCTTGGGCCCGTTACTCTAGTATATACAACCTTCCACATGGTTATGCATGAAGCGGAAGTTCATTATGATGCCGACGGATTCAAGGCCCCAAGCAACCTGACAACGACATCGATGTCTTCCTGAGGCCCTTAGTTGAGACTCCTGCTTTTATGGAGCAAACCAGGGGGTACATGTTGGGATGAGTACAAACAGAACACTTTGACCTGTGAGCATTGTTTTTACTAACAATCAATGATTGCCTGCCCTAAGTAATCTTTCAGGACAGACAACAAAGATATAATGCATGCGCACACTTGTTTTTGGGTGACCTTTACTGTTATTTCTAAAAAAATGTCGAAAGGTCGGTACCTTGGCCATCGTCATTTTCTTTTCCCAAGAATCACAAAGCCAGAAAGAAAAGGGAAGCATTTTAAAGAAGAAGTGAAACAAACCAAGCCTCACAACCAAACTGGAGAGGAGGGACTTGATATGGTCAAGGCTATGCAAGTAGTCTTTTGGGAAAAGGGAGAAGGGGCCGCACCCGTTCCAAAAGAAGCTAATGGAGCGCACCCATGTGGAAGAAGAAGTCCCATATTTTGGGAGCTACCCTATTGGATGTCTTAGAGATCCGCCACACGATCGACGTGATTTCACTTGACCAAAGAATGTTGTGTGAACCTACTAGGATTCATGGTGTGTATAAAAAGTCAAATATACACTTGAAGCACGACAGGACTTGCAAGATATGAAAGAACGAGACAACCTACATCCAAGAAGACAGAAGATGGACCCATTATTTAAAGCCTGCTAGCTACACTCTTAGCAAAGAAGAAAGGGAAAGCATATTTGAATGTCTAAGCACATCAGGTCCCATCTGGATTTTCCTCCAATATAAAGAATATAATAAATGTGTCAGAGAAGAAATTCCAACTTAAAGTCTCATGACTGCCACGTGCTTATAACCAATTGCTTCCGGTTGCGTTAAGAGGAATTCTACCTCCACATTTACGTCTAGCCACTTGAAGCTAGTGCTTTCATCAATGAAATTTTCCCTCAAAAGGCAATCGATCCAATGGAACTACTACCTACAAAATGATGTGGTTAGTGCCTTGTCAGCTTTGAGTTGGTTTCCCTCTATCCTTCTTTAATATCATGGAACACTCCTAGTTCACCTGGCCCAAGGAGTTTTAGTATTTTCGCTCCTTGTTCCACACAACATGGGCCTCTTTGAAAGGTTCATGGAGTCCTGAAAAAATATGTTCAACAACGTGCCGCCCAAAGGAAGCATCACCAAGGGCTACGGACAGAGAGTCATTGAGTTTCTGTGTTGACTATATTCCCGACCTGACCGATTGGTTTTCCTAAATCAAGACATGAGGGGAGACTTAGTGGGAAAGGAACACTAGAGAAGAAACATATATCGTACGGGACGATTATTTCAAAAAGCACACTACACAGTTCTTCAAAACTCCTCCGTGGTGGAGCCGTATGTCGAGGGACACAAAGTTCCACATCCCATTTTCAGGAAGAATGAAGCTTGGATTATGCGTGAACACATGAAAACTTTCGCGATTGGTTGCGAATAAAATTTAATGGGGATGACAGTATTGATGACCAACGTATTTGTGGCTAAAACAACCATCATGGCACATCCTCACGTACAAAGCCTACGAATAAAGGAAATATTTTACACTGTAGACCAAAATAAAAGGAGCCCAACCAAAACATGGTTTTCCCATAGATGCCATTGACCCAAAGGGAAAAAGGAAAACATATTATGGCCGCATAGTTGATTTTTGGGGAACTATACTATGCACCTAATTTTAAACTCTCTTTGTTTAAGTGCCAATGGTGAAAAAGACTGAGCTGGGGTAACAATTGACAAGGATTATGGGATGACAACATGACCTCGACACTTTTGGGTACAAAGACGAACCATTCGTCCTTGCTGCTGATGTGAATCAGATTTTCTATGTAAAAGACATGCCCTACAAAACCAAAGAAAGGAAAAAACGATGACAAATCAATCATCAATGAGCCCAAACGCACATGGGTTTTTTCGGGGAAAAAAATTTTTTGGGGAAATTTGAGGACAACCAGACATGTCAGAACTTTACGAAAGGGATGACCGAATTGCGCCATTCAGTGTGACCAAAGACCCAAGCAAAATTCTAAATGCGAGGACACTCCATGATTACGACATGATCAGACCAGGGACATATTCAAGAAAAAGATCACTAAATGTGCCCGCTTGATGTAGCTAGCTTAGCATTGTGATGTTGATCAAGTGACATGTGTATTGGACATTTTGGCCCAAATAAATAAGATCACATTGTATTTGGTCAAATTAATGTTTACTAATACTTCTTTTGTAGTTATTTAGTGACTAATGAAGATCTACATTTGTCATTTGAAAAAGTTTTAGTTCTAAAATGATCTTGATGAGTTATAAAACTTTTGTATTCAAAAGTTTTCATATAGGGTCATTTATGTCTCATTAACATTTTCTATTTAAGGGTACACTTAAAGGGTTGCATAATTGGACCATGAATGGGGGAAACACAAATATTTAACGTTAAATAATGTATAAACTAATTCCTTTTGGGAAACAACATTTTATTTTTTAATTGAACAAAAATACTTTTGTATTAACCAAATTCTAATGGTTGTTACATTATATTTGATATATAAAAAGGTAAAAATTTTAGTTATACTTTTTCTAGTGTATAATAAGCAAAAGGAAATTTAATGGTTATTTTTTAAAAATTCTGTACATGTATTAAATTTATTATGCAATTTACAAGACCTAGAGCAATTTATAGATATTAAACTATATACAATACCAAAACATCTAAAACAGCCCACTAAAATTCTTTGGCGCCTAAAGAAGCCTTTAGCTGCGTTGGTATTACCAACCGGGGCTAAAGGCTTTAGCCCCGGTTGGTAATACCAACCCGGCTAAGGTCTCGACCTATATAAGTCGCGGGTGCTCTCCCCCTTCCTCAACGCCTCTTTCCTTCAGCCACGTCGATCTCGAGCTCCATCCCGCCGCCCCCGACCCTCTGCGCCACCCCTGACGCCACCTGCCCACTTCAGCCGCCACCTTCTGCCTCCGCACCGGCCTCGCACGGCCCTACGCCGTCCCGCCTCGCTCCCCGCGCGTCCGCACGCGAACGCCGTACTCCGCGCCACCGCCGCCGTCGGCTCCCGTCATGCCGAGCCCGAGTCCGTGCCGCCGGCCCGAGCCCGCACGGCCGTCCTCGCCTCGCCTCTCGTGTCCGTAACGCGCGCGCGCCGCCTCTTCCCCTCCGCCGTCGTATGCCCGCGCCACCGACGCCGGGCGGCTTTCCCTCGCGCCCGAGCCCGCGCTGCCGCGACTGAGCCCGGGCCCGAGCTGCGCCGCCGCGCCCGAGCCGGCCGCCGTGGGTATCTCGCCATTGAAGGAGAAAAAGAAGAAAGAAAGAAAGAAAGGGAAACAAAAAAAAAGAAAAAAGAAGAAAGAAGGAAGAAGGAGAGAAGGAAATCAGGTATTATTCGATTTAATTTGGGGCAAAAAAATAAAGTGGGGGATTTTTAATTAAATAATGTATTTTAGTTTAGGAAAGTGATCTATGTTAGTAATGTATTTATTTTAGGAAATTGATCTATGTTAGTAAGTATTTTAGTTTAGGAAATAGATCTATGTTAGTAATGTATTTTAGTTTTAGGAAATTGATTTTATGTTCGTAATGTATTTTAGTTTAGAAAATTGATTTTTGTTTGTATTTTTGTTTAAGAAATTGATTTATGTTAGTAAAGTATTTAGTTTTAGGAAATTGTTTTGTTTTAGTAAGGTATATTAATTATGTGGATCACATTCATGTTTTTGATATATGGTTGTTGAGAAATATAGACCTCCATTATATATTGGATTACACACACACTTTTTTTAGGGTTTACACACACACATACACACATTTTGTTTAGGGTTTACACACACATATAAAACACACTTGTTTAGGGTTTTACACACACATACACATCCTAAGTGTCTACCCTAAACAAGTGTGTGTATGTGTGTAAACCCTATAGATATACCTCCTAAGTGTCTACCCTAAACCCTTTTATTACACACACAAACCCACACACACACACACACACTTTGTGTCTACCCTAAACCCCTAAGTTTCTAAACCCTATAGATATACATCCTAAGTGTCACCCTAAACCCTAAACACTTTTATTACACACACACTACTTTGTGTCTACCCTAAACCCTAAAAGGCTAAACCCTAAGAAACACCAATTCTACCCAACCCTTGATGTCTCCCTTTTGGTACTCTAAACAAGTGTCAATTATATTGACCTTCCATTATGCTAAAA